>UELW01000334.1:17192140-17792140 GCA_900490495.1 Danionella dracula
CTTTTGTAGTCGTCTAAAAGAGCTTTGTGATGCCATTTTAAGTGATCAGACAGTGATCAGTTCCATATTTCGTGGCCACAACTTTGACAATCCACGCAAAGTACCTCCTTTTGGTCAACATCCTCTGTTAGTAGCCGAAATAGTCCCAAATAGATTATTGAGACATTTCTTTTTGGTACGAAATCATCTTTTGTGGCAGATTTCTTTGTCGCTTATTTTTATAGTGAATGATGTGTGCTGTGAGCGGTGGCAGCGGACACAGCGAACAATCACAGTGCAGGAACGTGCAGCACCCCAGCAATAAGCCAGACAACAAAACAACAGAATAGCGATCAGCCCTACTCTACCTCTCACAGTCTCTCTTTCTGTTACCTCTCCATCTGCTATTCTCTGTCGATCCTCTTCTTTCCCACTTATATTCTCTCTCTCTCTCTCCTCATCTACACCACCACATTTTCTCTTTTCTCTCTCTTCTCGGACATTCTATATAATTTTTCTCTCTCTAATTCTCTCTTTTTTTTCTTTTTCTCTCTACACTTTTCTGTCGTTTGGATTTTCTCTCACTTTCTTTCTACCTATTTTTCTTTTCTCTCTCTCTTTCTAGGTCAATCACTCTTTTTTTCTATCTACCAAAACCTCTCTCTCTCTAACAGACCTCTTTCTGCTCCTTTTTCTGTCTCTCTCACTTTCTTTTATACAGACTTTGTCTCTTTATTACGTTATAGATCTTTTTCCTTACTTTCTATCCCTCTCCCTTTCTATCTTTCCTCTCTTTATCTCCTTTGTTCCTCTTCTCTACTCTTTTACTCTCTCGCTATACAAACTCTTTTTTCATCTCTTTCTCTTTTATTATTCACTCTCTTTTTTGATTGTTCCTCTTCTGATTCATTTTCACACTCTTTCTCTCTGTCCTTGCTCTCTCTTTTCCTCTCTTCTTTCTTTCATCTCTCAATAACTCTTTCTCTTTTACCGTCTCTTTTTCTTTCTTTCTCAAAGTTCTCTTTTTTTTCATCTCCCCTCATTGCTCTCTTTCTTCTTCCTTTACTCTGTAGATATTCTCTATCAATTCTCTCTCTGAGCACGCAGCTTACACACACACCACCACAACACACACTATGATCTCTTCTTCGTGAATCTCCTTTTGTCTCCACACCTCTAGTTCTCTCTCTTCTCAATCTTTTTTTCCCACTATATCTTATGTTCTCCCTCATTTCACTCTCCTTCCCCCTCTCTCTTTTGTTCTCTCTGTTTCTTTTATATCTTCTCTATATTTTTCTCTCTCATAGCATTTTATATCAACTAACTTCAGCATTTTATTTCAACTAACTTCAGCATTTTATTTCAACTAACTTCAGCTTTCCATTTCAACTATATTCAGCATTCCATTTCAGCGCATATGCATTCACACGCATTTTCTGCAAGAAATGCCCTTCATCTAGTTACTATTACAGTAAAAGTTAAGGTGACTTTTATTATGTAACTGTACATCAGATTGATCTGGAATTTCTCACAAGTCACTGGGAGTGTGTACTTTCAATCTGAAGTGAAACTGTTAAGTGATAACTAGGCATTTTAGAGCAATAAACCAATGAAGTTATTACTATTACAGTAAACGTTTAGGTGACTTTTATTCTGTAACTGTACATCAGATTGATCTGGAATTTCTCACATAACTCACTGGGAGTGTGTACTTTCAATCTGAAGTGAAACTGTTTAGTGATAACTAGGCATTTTAGAGCAATAAACCAATAAAGTTATTACTCTTACAGTAGAGGTTTAGGTGACTTTTATTCTGTAACTGTACATCAGATTGATCTGGAATTTCTCACATAACTCACTAGGAGTGAGTACTTTCAATCTGAAGTGAAACGGTTTAGTGATAACTAGGCATTTTAGAGAAAAAAAACCAATAAAGTTATTACTCTTACAGTAGAGGTTTAGGTGACTTTTATTCTGTAACTGTACATCAGTTTGATCTGGAATTTCTCACATAACTCACTAGGAGTGTGTACTTTCAATCTGAAGTGAAACTGTTTAGTGATAACTAGGCATTTTAGAGCAATAAACCAATAAAGTTATTACTATTACAGTAGAAGTTTAGCTGACTTTTATTCTGTAACTGTACATCAGATTTATCTGGAATATCTCACATAACTCACTAGGAGTGAGTACTTTGAATCTGAAGTGAAACTGTTTAGTGTTAACTAGGTATTTTAGAGCAATAAACCAATGAAGTTATTACTATTACAGTAAACGTTTAGGTGACTTTTATTCTGTAACTGTACATCAGATTGATCTGGAATTTCTCACATAACTCACTGGGAGTGTGTACTTTCAATCTGAAGTGAAACTGTTTAGAGTGATAACTAGGCATTTTAGAGCAATAAACCGATGAAGTTATTACTATTACTGTAGAAGTTTAGGTGACTTTTATTCTGTAACTGTACATCAGTTTGATCTGGAATTTCTCACATAACTCACTGGGAGTGTGTACTTTCAATCTGAAGTGAAACTGTTTAGTGATAACTAGGTATTTTAGAGCAATAAACCAATGAAGTTATTACTATTACAGTAAACGTTTAGGTGACTTTTATTCTGTAACTGTACATCAGATTTATCTGGAATTTCTCACATAACTCACTAGGAGTGAGCACTTTGAATCTGAAGTGAAACTGTTTAGTGATAACTAGGCATTTTAGAGCAATAAACCGATGAAGTTATTACTATTACAGTAGAAGTTTAGGTGACTTTTATTCTGTAACTGTGCATCAGTTTGATCTGGAATTTCTCACATAATTCACTGGGAGTGTGTACTTTCAATCTGAAGTGAAACTGTTAGTGATAACTAGGCATTTAGAGCAATAAACCAATAAAGTTATTACTATTACAGTAGAAGTTTAGCTGACTTTTATTCTGTAACTGTGCATCAGATTGATCTGGAATTTCTCACATAACTCACTGGGAGTGAGTACTTTCAATCTGAAGTGAGACCATTTTGTGATGAGTAGGAAAATAATTGCATGAAGTTATTACCATTACAGTGGAAGTTTAAATTTTGTAGCTGTACATCAGATTGGTTTAGATTTTTTATTTATGTTGAGGTTGAATAATTAACAATATAGGCAGTGTTACAATAATAATAATAATAAGAAACAATAACATCAAACTTAAGATTTTAATGAGATTCTGCACCCTCGTCCATCGTGAGCAAGAGGCTTAACCCTTGCACCACAAGTTCGGTTTGAATACTGTTTGTCTACTTATTGATGACCGCAACTTGGGCCGAAAAATATATAAAAAAAACATTAAATTAAACTTTTATCAACAAACTAACACGTTATCTTCCCAAACGCAAACCGTTACATCACTCAAGTAAATGTAATATAATGTAGGTATGGCAAATTTTTATGAAAATCTTTGATTTCAGTGAAAAATCCTTTTCAGTCTCCTTCTTTTTTAAGTTGTTACATTAAACGTCTTAATGTGCTTAAAGGTCTACATTGAAGCGCTTTCTTAAAAAAAATATTTACTGTACTCATTAATTTAACTATTGCAAAAGAAGCAGCTGATTTACTATTGTCTATTGAATTTTTCCTTTTACAAAAAACTTGATTTTAATATGTAAAGGGACAGAAGAAATTAAGGGAAAAAAACACACACGCGTGATTACATTTTTTTACGTTAATTGTGAAGAATGTAAACTTATTGACATGTCAAATCATGACTTTTGTTTTGAAATATAAGGACTCTAAGAGCCATTGTTTTAATCTCTCTACATAAAGATGAAAAACACTAAACACGAACCATATGATGGAATCTACTCACTAGTGCAACAGATGTTGAAGGATGCTGGTGCTAAGTTTCTGTCACTTAGTTTCTTGTTGCAAACACAAGTACTCGTTCGCCAAAGACCCACTCGACTGTGGCCTAACAACCATCCACATGGTGAGAATCCCTACACGACCGGATGTCCCACCCACCAATGTGCGGCAATACAAAATCCCAACCGCACACCATGACCATGTCTAAGAGATCATCCACTTTATGCTAGAGAATGGAGTCATCAGGCACTGCAACAGCACTTATTCAGGCCCAATCTGACCCATCCTGATACCTAACGACAGTGTCGCCCCACGATCGTCTACCGACAGCTAAACCAACAAGTGCCCCTGTTTAGATGGCTGATGGCACAGTTAAACCAAGAGGTTTAAGAAGCAGTGACTCAGCGATATGAGCTGCCTTGTGGTGTGCAACTACTCGCCCCAATTCATAGAGAACTATGCAGGACATTGCCAGACCCCTCACTACACCAAGTTAAATGGGGTATTTCATTAATGTAATTAAGCCTAGCACAAGTATATTAAAAAAAAAAAACATACTGTGCGGAGCTCCAATTCACACGGGAGAGTTGGAAAAGCACCCGGTGACCAGAGTCCGGCCTCGTCATAAATCTATATTAGACTGTTCCTTATTGATGAACCGTGTGAAGTGATGATCACAAGCAAAGGTGACCTTTCCCAGTTTTCTCTGAGGGACAGACAACAAGAATCAATATAACTTTTTCATCCTGAAATCATGGCACATCTGAAATAATACAGACTTCATTTAGATAGAAGTCAAGCTTGTTGTTGCTCTTCTTCTTCTGAAAGCTGGATATTAACAATTGTTTAGTTCAATGCTGATCTTGAACAGTCAGTTTGGCTACAACTCTACGCATAACTATTCTTTGGATTATAAAAAAAAAAAAAAATCACAGCCAGAGACCCGGGCAAGAGACAAGAAGTCTCAGAATTACTTAGGGTTTTTAAAGGGCTGGAGGAATGGCCCCCTTCTAGCTGGAGCCATTCAACAACATTGAACCTTCTGCAGAGAGTGTTTCTGGATAAAACATGATTCATACTTTCTGCGTCAAACTTGTAGGAAAGTACCTCTGCGTCGTTTGCATACTGACGCCAGACCTCGAGCTGACTCTCCTCGTGCTCGACGTGTGCTTCTCTAAAACCTGATTTATGTTTCGCATCAGCTTAACGGATTTTATCTCTGCTGAAGCTATGTGAAGCACACATGGTAAACAAAGCATTTATAGTTGTACGCTCTGTCTGCGGGCTGCCTAACTCGGATCAGAAATAGTTGGATAAGAAAAAGGTCCAACTGCTAGCCAACCAAAACACAACACCAGAACAAAACAAAAAGACAGGTTTTATTTACCTTACCAAAGATAATTTCAATAGAAGAGTTCTTACAAATTCATCATTATCATGATTTAGACTGCCAGTAACTTTAAGATAATGTTTACTGTATGGATGTGTTTTGATTATTAATATTGAAAATCCAAAAGTAGTCTTTTCCTCTTGAAAATGACACTTTTTCTCAGCTTTGAAGGAAAAAAAAAAACCTATAATTAGTCTCCAAAACCTTTTCAGCATTCATCACCATGATGTAGACTTGCCGCACAGCAAGTTTGAGACATTTTAATTGTACAGATTTTTTGAATTTTGTTTTTTTTTTTTTTTACCCATGCATGATGAACATTTTACCCCTTGAAAATGAGGATTTTTCTAAGACTTTGAAGGGAAATAAAAAAACAATAATGACCTTTTAAGTCATTCATAACATGATGTAGATTTGCAGCACTGGCAAGTTTGAGACATTTTTATCGTACAGATTTTATTATTTTTTATGTCATGCAATGAACATTTTACCCCTGAAAATGAGGACTTTTTCAGCTTTGAAGGGAAATAAAAAAAAACTAATAATTAGTCTCAAAAACTTTCAGTCTTCATTACCATGAGTTGTAGACTTGCAGCACAACAAGGTTAGAGACATTTTATTGTACAGATTTTTTTTTTGAATGCCATGCTATGAACATGTTTACCCCTGAAAATGAGACTTTTTCTCAGCTTTGAAGGAAATAAAAAAAATTAATAATTAGTCTTTAAAACCTTTTCAGTCATCATTACCATGATGTAGACTTGCCCAGCACAGCAAGTTTGAGACATTTTTATTGTACAGATTATTATTATTTTTTTTTTAATGTCATGCATGAACATTTTACCCCTGAAAATTAGACTTTTTCTCAGCTTTGAAGGAAATAAAAAAAAACTAATAATGACCTTTTCAGTCATCATTACCATGATGTAGATTTGCAGCACGGCAAGTAAGTTTGAGACATTTTATCGTACAGATTTTATTTTTTTTTATGTCATGCAATGAACATTTTACCCCTGAAAATGAGACTTTTTCTCAGCTTTGAAGGAAATTAAAAAAACTAATAATTAGTCTCCAAAACCTTTTAGTCATCATTACCATGATGTAGACTTGCAGCACAGCAAGTTGAGACATTTTTATTGTACAGATTATTATTTTTTTTATGTCATGCATGAACATTTTACCCCTGAAAATGAGACTTTTTTCTCAGCTTTGAAGGAAATAAAAAAAACCTAATAATTAGTCTCCAAAACCTTTTCAGTCATCCATTAGCATGAATGTAGACTTGCAGCACAGCAAGTTTGAGACATTTTTATTGTACAGATTTTTTTTTTAATGTCATGCATGATCATTTTACCCCTTGAAATGAGACTTTTTCTCAGCTTTGAAGGAAATAAAAAAAACTAATAATTAGTCTCCAAAAACCTTTTCAGTCATCATTACCATGATGTAGACTTGCAGCACAGCAAGTTTGAGACATTTTTACTGGACAGATTTTTTTTTTTATGTCATAAATGATCATTGTACCCTTGAAGTTGACACTTTTCTCAACTATGTGGGCAATTAAGTTTTTTTTATTTATTTGTTTATTTTTTTATAATTTGTATCCAAAACCTTTTCAATCGTCATCTTTAGCATGATGTGGACTAGCAGCACAACATGTTTTTTTTTATATCGTGCATGATACTTTTACCTCTAAAAATGTCAATTTTGAGGGCAATTAAAAAAAACTATTCAAATAGTCCTCCAAAACCTTCTCAATCAACTCAGCCAGTTTGAGACCATTTTTACTTTAAAGAATTGTGTTTTAAATAATTTTTGAAAATGAGAGATTAGTTTCTCCTGATCTTTCTTGGGAGAGAAGAGTAACCCCTGATATTTATCGGGATAGAGGATTATCACCTAATCTCTCTACATAGAGATGAATAACACTAAACAAGAACCATATGATGGAATCTACTCACAAGTGCAACAGATGTTGAAGGATGCTGGTGCTCTGTACAAGACCTTTGAGTTTTTGCCACTTAGTTTCTTGTTGCAAACACAAATACTCGTTCGCCAAAGACTCACTCGACTGTGGCCTAACAACCATCCACATGGTGAGAATCCCTACACGACCGGATGTCCCACCCACCAATGTGCGGCAATACAAAATCCCAACCCCACACCATGACCATGTCTAAGAGATCATCCACTATATTGCTAGATAATGGAGTCATCAGGCACTGCAACATCACTTATTCAGGCCCAATCTGACCCATCCTGATACCTAACGACAGTGTCGCCCCACGATCGTCTACCGACAGCTAAACCAACAAGTGCCCCTGTTTAGATGGCTGATGGCACAGTTAAACCAAGAGGTTTAAGAAGCAGTGACTCAGCGATATGAAGCTGCCTTGGTGTGTGCAACTACTCCCACCAATTCATAGAGAACTATGCAGACATTGCCAGACCCCTCACTACACCAAGTTAAAATGGGGTATTTCATTAATGTAATTAAGCCTAGCACAAGTATATTAAAAAAAAACGTACTGTGCGGACCTCCAATTCACACGGGAGAGTTGGAAAAGTACTCGGTGACCAGAGTCGGCCTAGTCATAAATTCTATATCAGACTGTTCCTTATTGATGAACCGTGTGAAGTGATGATCACAAGCAAAGGTGACCTTTCCCAGTTTTCTCTGAGGGACAGACAACAAGAATCAATATAACTTTTTCATCCTGAAATCATGGCACATCTGAAATAATAGACTTCATTTAGATAGAAGTCAAGCTTTTTGTTGCTCTTCTTCTTCTGAAAGCTGGATATTAACAATTGTTTAGTTCGATGCTGATCTTGAACAGTCAGTTTGGCTACAACTCTACGCATAACTATTCTTTGGATTATATAAAAAAAAAAAAAAAAATCACAGGCAGAGACCCGGGCAAGAGACAAGAAGTCTCAGAATTACTTAGGGTTTTTTAAAGGCTGGAGGAATGGCCCCCTTCTAGCTGGAGCCATTCAACAACATTGAACCTTCTGCAGAGAGTGTTCTGGATAAAACATGATTCATACTTCTGCGTCAACTCGTAGAAAGTACCTCTGCATCGTTTGCATACTGACGCAGACCTCGAGCTGACTCTCCTGCGATGCTCGACGTGTGCTTCTCTAAAACCTGATTTATGTTTCTTCATCAGCTTAACGGATTTTATCTCTGCTGAAGCTATGTGAGCACACATGTGTAAACAAAGCATTTATAGTTGTCCGCTCTGTCTGCGCTGCCTACACTCGGATCAGAAATAGTTTGATAAGAAAGTCAACTGCTAGCAAACCAAAACACAACACAGAAACAAACAAAAGACAGGTTTTATTTACCTTACCAAAGATAATTTCAATAGAAGTTCTTACAAATCATCATTATCATGATTTAGACTAGCAGTAACTTTAAGAAATGTTTACTGTATGGATGTGTTTTTATTTATTAATATTTGAAAATCCAACAAGTGGTCTTTTCCTCTTGAAAATGACACTTTTTCTCAGCTTTGAAGGAAAAAAAACCTAATAATTAGTCTCCAAAACCTTTCAGTCATCATTACCATGATGTAGACTTGCAGCACAGCAAGTTTGAGACATTTTTATTGTACAGATTTTTTTGAATGCCATGCATGAACATTTTACCCCTGAAAATGAGACTTTTTCTAAGCTTTGAAGGAAATAAAAAAAACTAATAATGACCTTTTAAGTCATCATTACCATGATGTAGATTTGCAGCACGGCAAGTTTGAGACATTTTTATCGTACAGATTTTATTATTTTTTTATGTCATGCATGAACATTTTACCCCTGAAAATGAGACTTTTTCTCAGCTTTGAAGGAAATAAAAAAAAACTAATAATTAGTCTTCAAACCTTTTCAGTCATCATTACCATGATGTAGACTTGCAGCACAACAAGTTAGAGACATTTTTATTGTACAGATTTTTTTTGAATGCCATGCATGAACATTTTACCCCTGAAAATAGACTTTTTCTCAGCTTTGAAGGAAATAAAAAAATTAATAATTAGTCTTTATAAACCTTTTCAGTCATCATTACCATGATGTAGACTTGCAGCACAGCAAGTTTGAGACATTTTTATTGTACAGATTATTATTATTATTTTTTTAATGTCATGCATGAACCTTTTTTCCCTGAAAATTAGACTTTTTCTCAGCTTTGAAGGAAATAAAAAAAACTAATAATGACCTTTCAGTCATCATTACCATGATGTAGATTTGCAGCACGGCAAGTTTGAGACATTTTTATCGTACAGATTTTATTTTTTTTTATGTCATGCATGAACATTTTACCCCTGAAAATGAGACTTTTTCTCAGCTTTGAAGGAAATTAAAAAAACTAATAATTAGTCTCCAAAACCTTTTTAGTCATCATTACCATGATGTAGATTTGCAGCACAGCAAGTTTGAGACATTTTTATTGTACAGATTATTATTTTTTTTTATGTCATGCATGAACATTTTACCCCTGAAAATGAGACTTTTTCTCAGCTTTGAAGGAAATTAAAAAAACTAATAATTAGTCTCCAAAACCTTTTTAGTCATCATTACCATGATGTAGATTTGCAGCACGGCAAGTTTGAGACATTTTTATTGTACAGTATTTTATTTTTTAATGTCATGCAAGAACATTTTACCCCTGAAAATGAGACTTTTTCTCAGCTTTGAAGGAAATAAAAAAAACCTAAAAATTAGTCTTCAAAACCTTTTCAGTCATCATTACCATGATGTAGACTTTTGCAGCACAGCAAGTTTGAGACATTTTTATTGTACAGATTATTATTATTTTTTTTTTAATGTCATGCATGAACATTTTACCCCTGAAAATTAGACTTTTTCTCAGCTTTGAAGGAAATAAAAAAAAACTAATAATGACCTTTTCAGTCATCATTACCATGATGTAGATTTGCAGCACGGCAAGTTTGAGACATTTTTATCGTACAGATTTTATTTTTTTTAATGTCATGCATGAACATTTTACCCCTGAAAATGAGACTTTTTCTCAGCTTTGAAGGAAATTAAAAAAACTAATAATTAGTCTCCAAAACCTTTTTAGTCATCATTACCATGATGTAGACTTGCAGCACAGCAAGTTTGAGACATTTTTATTGTACAGATTATTATTTTTTTTTTATGTCATGCATGAACATTTTACCCCTGAAAATGAGACTTTTTCTCAGCTTTGAAGGAAATAAAAAAAACCTAATAATTAGTCTCCAAAACCTTTTCAGTCATCATTAGCATGATGTAGACTTGCAGCACAGCAAGTTTGAGACATTTTTATTGTACAGATTTTTTTTTTAATGTCATGCATGATCATTTTACCCCCTTGAAAATGAGACTTTTTCTCAGCTTTGAAGGAAATAAAAAAAACTAATAATTAGTCTCCAAAACCTTTTCAGTCATCATTACCATGATGTAGACTTGCAGCACAGCAAGTTTGAGACATTTTTATTGTACAGATTTTTTTTTTAATGTCATGCATGATCATTTTACCCCTTGAAAATGAGACTTTTTCTCAGCTTTGAAGGAAATAAAAAAAACTAATAATTAGTCTCCAAAACCTTTTCAGTCATCATTACCATGATGTAGACTTGCAGCACAGCAAGTTTGAGACATTTTTACTGGACAGATTTTTTTTTTACGTCATAAATGATCATTGTACCCTTGAAGTTGACACTTTTCTCAACTATGTGGGAAATTAAGTTTTTTTTATTTATTTGTTTATTTTTTATAATTTGTATCCAAAACCTTTTCAATCGTCATCTTTAGCATGATGTGGAGTAGCAGCACAACATATTTTTTTTATATCGTGCATGATACTTTTACCTCTAAAAATGTCAATTTTTAGGGCAATTAAAAAAAACTATTCAAATAATTAGTCTCCAAAACCTTCTCAGTCAACTCAGCCAGTTTGAGACATTTTTACTTTAAAAAATTGTTTTAAATAATTTTTGAAAATGAGAGATTAGTTTCTCCTGATCTTTCTTGGGAGAGAAGAGTAACCCCTGATATTTATCGGGATAGAGGATTATCACCTAATCTCTCTACATAGAGATGAATAACACTAAACAAGAACAATATGATGGAATCTACTCACAAGTGCAACAGATGTTGAAGGATGCTGGTGCTCTGTACAAGACCTTTGAGTTTCTGTCACTTAGTTTCTTGTTGCAAACACAAGTACTCGTTCGCCAAAGACTCACTCGACTGTGGCCTAACAACCATCCACATGGTGAGAATCCCTACACGACCGGATGTCCCACCCACCAATGTGCAGCAATACAAAATCCCAACCGCACACCATGACCATGTCTAAGAGATCATCCACTTTATGCTAGAGAATGGAGTCATCAGGCACTGCAACAGCACTTATTCAGGCCCAATCTGACCCATCCTGATACCTAACGACAGTGTCGCCCCACGATCGTCTACCGACAGCTAAACCAACAAGTGCCCCTGTTTAGATGGCTGATGGCACAGTTTAAACCAAGAGGTTTAAGAAGCAGTGACTCAGCGATATGAAGCTGCCTTGGTGTGTGCAACTACTCCCACCAATTCATAGAGAACTATGCAGACATTGCCA
Source organism: Danionella dracula (assembly GCA_900490495.1). Taxonomy (NCBI): domain Eukaryota; kingdom Metazoa; phylum Chordata; class Actinopteri; order Cypriniformes; family Danionidae; genus Danionella; species Danionella dracula. The sequence goes on from UELW01000334.1 coordinate 17,203,968, forward strand.
GACCCCTCACTACACCAAGTTAAAATGGTGTATTTCATTAATGTAATTAAGCCTAGCACAAGTATATTAAAAAAAAAACGTACTGTGCGGACCTCCAATTCACACGGGAGAGTTGGAAAAGCACTCGGTGACCAGAGTCGGCCTAGTCATAAATTCTATATCAGACTGTTCCTTATTGATGAACCGTGTGAAGTGATGATCACAAGCAAAGGTGACCTTTCCCAGTTTTCTCTGAGGGACAGACAACAAGAATCAATATAACTTTTTCATCCTGAAATCATGGCACATCTGAAATAATAGACTTCATTTAGATAGAAGTCAAGCTTTTTGTTGCTCTTCTTCTTCTGAAAGCTGGATATTAACAATTGTTTAGTTCAATGCTGATCTTGAACAGTCAGTTTGGCTACAACTCTATGCATAACTATTCTTTGGATTATAAAAAAAAAAAAAATCACAGGCAGAGACCCGGGCAAGAGACAAGAAGTCTCAGAATTACTTAGGGTTTTTAAAGGCTGGAGGAATGGCCCCCTTCTAGCTGGAGCCATTCAACAACATTGAACCTTCTGCAGAGAGTGTTCTGGATAAAACATGATTCATACTTCTGCGTCAACTTGTAGAAAGTACCTCTGCGTCGTTTGCATACTGACGCAGACCTCGAGCTGACTCTCCTGCGATGCTCGACGTGTGCTTCTCTAAAACCTGATTTATGTTTCTGCATCAGCTTAACGGATTTTATCTCTGCTGAAGCTATGTGAGCACACATGTGTAAACAAAGCATTTATAGTTGTCCGCTCTGTCTGCGCTGCCTACACTCGGATCAGAAATAGTTTGATAAGAAAGTCAACTGCTAGCAAACCAAAACACAACACAGAAACAAACAAAAGACAGGTTTTATTTACCTTACCAAAGATAATTTCAATAGAAGTTCTTACAAATCATCATTATCATGATTTAGACTAGCAGTAACTTTAAGAAATGTTTACTGTATGGATGTGTTTTTATTTATTAATATTTGAAAATCCAACAAGTGGTCTTTTCCTCTTGAAAATGACACTTTTTCTCAGCTTTGAAGGAAAAAAACCCCTAATAATTAGTCTCCAAAACCTTTTCAGTCATCATTACCATGATGTAGACTTGCAGCACAGCAAGTTTGAGACATTTTTATTGTACAGATTTTTTTTGAATGCCATGCATGAACATTTTACCCCTGAAAATGAGACTTTTTCTAAGCTTTGAAGGAAATAAAAAAAACTAATAATGACCTTTTCAGTCATCATTACCATGATGTAGACTTGCAGCACAGCAAGTTTGAGACATTTTTATCGTACAGATTTTATAATTTTTTTATGTCATGCATGAACATTTTACCCCTGAAAATGAGACTTTTTTTCAGCTTTGAAGGAAATAAAAAAATTAATAATTAGTCTTTAAAACCTTTTCAGTCATCATTACCATGATGTAGACTTGCAGCACAGCAAGTTTGAGACATTTTTATTGTACAGTATTTTATTTTTTTTTATGTCATGCAAGAACATTTTACCCCTGAAAATGAGACTTTTTCTCAGCTTTGAAGGAAATAAAAAAACCTAAAAATTAGTCTTCAAACCCTTTTCAGTCATCATTACCATGATGTAGACTTGCAGCACAACAAGTTAGACATTTTTATTGTACAGATTTTATTTTTAATGTCATGCATGAACATTTTACCCCTGAAAATGAGACTTTTTCTCAGCTTTGAAGGAAATAAAAAAAATTAATAATTAGTCTTTAAAACCTTTTCAGTCATCATTACCATGATGTAGACTTGCAGCACAGCAAGTTTGAGACATTTTTATTGTACAGATTATTATTATTTTTTTTTTTAATGTCATGCATGAACATTTTACCCCTGAAAATTAGACTTTTTCTCAGCTTTGAAGGAAATAAAAAAAAACTAATAATGACCTTTTCAGTCATCATTACCATGATGTAGATTTGCAGCACGGCAAGTTTGAGACATTTTTATCGTACAGATTTTATTTTTTTTAATGTCATGCATGAACATTTTACCCCTGAAAATGAGACTTTTTCTCAGCTTTGAAGGAAATAAAAAAAAACTAATAATTAGTCTCCAAAACCTTTTCAGTCATCATTACCATGATGTAGACTTGCAGCACAGCAAGTTTGAGACATTTTTACTGGACAGATTTTTTTTTTTTATGTCATAAATGATCATTGTACCCTTGAAGTTGACACTTTTCTCAACTATGTGGGAAATTAAGTTTTTTTTATTTATTTGTTTATTTTTTATAATTTGTATCCAAAACCTTTTCAATCGTCATCTTTAGCATGATGTGGAGTAGCAGCACAACATATTTTTTTTATATCGTGCATGATACTTTTACCTCTAAAAATGTCAATTTTTAGGACAATTAAAAAAACTATTCAAATAATTAGTCTCCAAAACCTTCTCAGTCAACTCAGCCAGTTTGAGACATTTTTACTTTAAAGAATTGTTTTAAATAAATTTTGAAAATGAGAGATTAGTTTCTCCTGATCTTTCTTGGGAGAGAAGAGTAACCCCTGATATTTATCGGGATAGAGGATTATCACCTAATCTCTCTACATAGAGATGAATAACACTAAACAAGAACAATATGATGGAATCTACTCACAAGTGCAACAGATGTTGAAGGATGCTGGTGCTCTGTACAAGACCTTTGAGTTTCTGTCACTTAGTTTCTTGTTGCAAACACAAGTACTCGTTCGCCAAAGACTCACTCGACTGTGGCCTAACAACCATCCACATGGTGAGAATCCCTACACGACCGGATGTCCCACCCACCAATGTGCGGCAATACAAAATCCCAACCGCACACCATGACCATGTCTAAGAGATCATCCACTTTATGCTAGAGAATGGAGTCATCAGGCACTGCAACAGCACTTATTCAGGCCCAATCTGACCCATCCTGATACCTAACGACAGTGTCGCCCCACGATCGTCTACCGACAGCTAAACCAACAAGTGCCCCTGTTTAGATGGCTGATGGCACAGTTAAACCAAGAGGTTTAAGAAGCAGTGACTCAGCGATATGAAGCTGCCTTGGTGTGTGCAACTACTCCCACCAATTCATAGAGAACTATGCAGACATTGCCAGACCCCTCACTACACCAAGTTAAAATGGGGTATTTCATTAATGTAATTAAGCCTAGCACAAGTAAATTAAAAAAAAACGTACTGTGCGGAGCTCCAATTCACACGGGAGAGTTGGAAAAGCACCCGGTGACCAGAGTCGGCCTCGTCATAAATTCTATATCAGACTGTTCCTTATTAATGAACCGTGTGAAGTGATGATCACAAGCAAAGGTGACCTTTCCCAGTTTTCTCTGAGGGACAGACAACAAGAATCAATATAACTTTTTCATCCTGAAATCATGGCACATCTGAAATAATACAGACTTCATTTAGATAGAAGTCAAGCTTTTTGTTGCTCTTCTTCTTCTGAAAGCTGGATATTAACAATCGTTTAGTTCAATGCTGATCTTGAACAGTCAGTTTGGCTACAACTCTACGCATAACTATTCTTTGGATTATCGAGAAAAGACAAAAAAATCACAGGCAGAGACCCGGGCAAGAGACAAGAAGTCTCAGAATTACTTAGGGTTTTTAAAGGCTGGAGGAATGGCCCCCTTCTAGCTGGAGCCATTCAACAACATTGAACCTTCTGCAGAGAGTGTTCTGGATAAAACATGATTCATACTTCTGCGTCAACTCGTAGAAAGTACCTCTGCGTCGTTTGCATACTGACGCAGACCTCGAGCTGACTCTCCTGCGATGCTCGACGTGTGCTTCTCTAAAACCTGATTTATGTTTCTGCATCAGCTTAACGGATTTTATCTCTGCTGAAGCTATGTAAGCACACATGTGTAAACAAAGCATTTATAGTTGTCCGCTCTGTCTGCGCTGCCTACACTCGGATCAGAAATAGTTTGATAAGAAAGTCAACTGCTAGCAAACCAAAACACAACACAGAAACAAACAAAAGACAGGTTTTATTTACCTTACCATAATTCATTTCAATAGAAGTTCTTACAAATCATCATTATCATGATTTAGACTAGCAGTAACTTTAAGAAATGTTTACTGTATGGATGTGTTTTTATTTATTAATATTTGAAAATCCAACAAGTGGTCTTTTCCTCTTGAAAATGACACTTTTTCTCAGCTTTGAAGGAAAAAAAAACCTAATAATTAGTCTCCAAAACCTTTTCAGTCATCATTACCATGATGTAGACTTGCAGCACAGCAAGTTTGAGACATTTTTATTGTACAGATTTTTTTTGAATGCCATGCATGAACATTTTACCCCTGAAAATGAGACTTTTTCTAAGCTTTGAAGGAAATAAAAAAAACTAATAATGACCTTTTCAGTCATCATTACCATGATGTAGATTTGAAGCACGGCAAGTTTGAGACATTTTTATCATACAGATTTTATTATTTTTTTATGTCATGCATGAACATTTTACCCCTGAAAATGAGACTTTTTCTCAGCTTTGAAGAAAATAAAAAAAAAACTAATAATTAGTCTTCAAACCCTTTTCAGTCATCATTACCATGATGTAGACTTGCAGCACAGCAAGTTTGAGACATTTTTATTGTACAGATTATTATTTTTTTTTTTTTATGTCATGCATGAACATTTTACCCCTGAAAATGAGACTTTTTCTCAGCTTTGAAGGAAATAAAAAAAATTAATAATTAGTCTTTAAAACCTTTTCAGTCATCATTACCATGATGTAGACTTGCAGCACAGCAAGTTTGAGACATTTTTATTGTACAGATTATTATTATTTTTTTTTAATGTCATGCATGAACATTTTACCCCTGAAAATTAGACTTTTTCTCAGCTTTGAAGGAAATAAAAAAAAACTAATAATGACCTTTTCAGTCATCATTACCATGATGTAGATTTGCAGCACGGCAAGTTTGAGACATTTTTATCGTACAGATTTTATTTTTTTTTATGTCATGCATGAACATTTTACCCCTGAAAATGAGACTTTTTCTCAGCTTTGAAGGAAATTAAAAAAACTAATAATTAGTCTCCAAACCTTTTTAGTCATCATTACCATGATGTAGACTTGCAGCACAGCAAGTTTGAGACATTTTTATTGTACAGATTATTATTTTTTTTTATGTCATGCATGAACATTTTACCCCTGAAAATGAGACTTTTTCTCAGCTTTGAAGGAAATAAAAAAACCTAATAATTAGTCTCCAAAACCTTTTCAGTCATCATTAGCATGATGTAGACTTGCAGCACAGCAAGTTTGAGACATTTTTATTGTACAGATTTTTTTTTTAATGTCATGCATGATCATTTTACCCCTTGAAAATGAGACTTTTTCTCAGCTTTGAAGGAAATAAAAAAAACTAATAATTAGTCTCCAAAACCTTTTCAGTCATCATTACCATAATGTAGACTTGCAGCACAGCAAGTTTGAGACATTTTTACTGGACAGATTTTTTTTTTTTATGTCATAAATGATCATTGTACCCTTGAAGTTGACACTTTTCTCAACTATGTGGGAAATTAAGTTTTTTTTATTTATTTGTTTATTTTTTATAATTTGTATCCAAAACCTTTTCAATCGTCATCTTTAGCATGATGTGGAGTAGCAGCACAACATATTTTTTTTATATCGTGCATGATACTTTTACCTCTAAAAATGTCAATTTTTAGGGCAATTAAAAAAAACTATTCAAATAATTAGTCTCCAAAACCTTCTCAGTCAACTCAGCCAGTTTGAGACATTTTTACTTTAAAGAATTGTTTTAAAAAAATTTTGAAAATGAGAGATTAGTTTCTCCTGATCTTTCTTGGGAGAGAAGAGTAACCCCTGATATTTATCGGGATAGAGGATTATCACCTAATCTCTCTACATAGAGATGAAAAACACTAAACAAGAACAATATGATGGAATCTACTCACAAGTGCAACAGATGTTGAAGGATGCTGGTGCTCTGTACAAGACCTTTGAGTTTCTGTCACTTAGTTTCTTGTTGCAAACACAAGTACTCGTTCGCCAAAGACCCACTCGACTGTGGCCTAACAACCATCCACATGGTGAGAATCCCTACACGACCGGATGTCCCACCCACCAATGTGCGGCAATACAAAATCCCAACCGCACACCATGACCATGTCTAAGAGATCATCCACTTTATGCTAGAGAATGGAGTCATCAGGCACTGCAACAGCACTTATTCAGGCCCAATCTGACCCATCCTGATACCTAACGACAGTGTCGCCCCACGATCGTCTACCGACAGCTAAACCAACAAGTGCCCCTGTTTAGATGGCTGATGGCACAGTTAAACCAAGAGGTTTAAGAAGCAGTGACTCAGCGATATGAAGCTGCCTTGGTGTGTGCAACTACTCGCACCAATTCATAGAGAACTATGCAGACATTGCCAGACCCCTCACTACACCAAGTTAAAATGGGGTATTTCATTAATGTAATTAAGCCTAGCACAAGTATATTAAAAAAAAAAAACATACTGTGCGGAGCTCCAATTCACACGGGAGAGTTGGAAAAGCACCCGGTGACCAGAGTCGGCCTCGTCATAAATTCTATATTAGACTGTTCCTTATTGATGAACCGTGTGAAGTGATGATCACAAGCAAAGGTGACCTTTCCCAGTTTTCTCTGAGGGACAGACAACAAGAATCAATATAACTTTTTCATCCTGAAATCATGGCACATCTGAAATAATACAGACTTCATTTAGATAGAAGTCAAGCTTTTTGTTGCTCTTCTTCTTCTGAAAGCTGGATATTAACAATTGTTTAGTTCAATGCTGATCTTGAACAGTCAGTTTGGCTACAACTCTACGCATAACTATTCTTTGGATTATCGAGAAAAAAAAAAAAATCACAGGCAGAGACCCGGGCAAGAGACAAGAAGTCTCAGAATTACTTAGGGTTTTTAAAGGCTAGAGGAATGGCCCCCTTCTAGCTGGAGCCATTCAACAACATTGAACCTTCTGCAGAGAGTGTTCTGGATAAAACATGATTCATACTTCTGCGTCAACTCGTAGAAAGTACCTCTGCGTCGTTTGCATACTGATGCAGACCTCGAGCTGACTCTCCTGCGATGCTCGACGTGTGCTTCTCTAAAACCTGATTTATGTTTCTGCATCAGCTTAATGGATTTTATCTCTGCTGAAGCTATGTAAGCACACATGTGTAAACAAAGCATTTATAGTTGTCCGCTCTGTCTGCGCTGCCTACACTCGGATCAGAAATAGTTTGATAAGAAAGTCAACTGCTAGCAAACCAAAACACAACACAGAAACAAACAAGACAGGTTTTATTTACCTTACCAAAGATAATTTCAATAGAAGTTCTTACAAATCATCATTATCATGATTTAGACTAGCAGTAACTTTAAGAAATGTTTACTGTATGGATGTGTTTTTATTTATTAGGGGTCGAGCACCAACGGTGCAAGACACCTATTGTTTTTCGAAAAATTCTTATTTATTAGGGGTCGAGCACTAACGGTGCAAGAACCCTATTGTTTTTCCTCGAGTGTTTTTTTTTTTAATTTTTTTATTTTTTTTTTTATTGTTATTCCGGGAATCATTGCGGGCACTTTTCGGTACCTGAACATATATGAAAAGTCACAGATTTTTGCACACGCATCAGACCCGGTGAAAAATTTCGTAAAATTTTGGTCCCAAAACTGATTTCTAAAAAATGGCTCTATAGCGCCACCTAACGCGTTTTTACAGCTTTTGAGCATCCAGTTTGTCGTAGGCGGATGAAATTTGGTACACATGTGTAAAGTACCAAGGTGTAACTTTTACTAATTGAAAGTCTATTTCCAAAGTATACAGGAAGTCAGTTATTTCGCAAAAACCTCTAAAAAAGGGCGTTTTTGCTCGTTCTACTTTTTGACAAACTACTCACAGACTTTATCCAAACATCTCCAAACTTCTTGAGTATCATCATAAGGGATACGGCATGTGATATTTAGAAGCTTGTTCGACTATCATAAAGTATGTGGTCGTGGCGGCGGGCCAATGTCCAAATTTTGACTCGAAACAGGAAGTTGTTATAACTCGGGCATAGAATATCCGATCCGGCTCAAACTAGTTTCATTCTCATCGTAGTCCAAGCCTGAGAACAGGCGTACGACAACGAACGACATCCTCCATAGCGCCACCTAGTGGCGAACATTAAAAGCCTGTTTTTCATAGTTTTACCCTTCTATTTCAGCCAGTGTATTGCATGCACACTTAAAACTTGTCACATGCGTGTAGGACCTTAAGACCTACAAAAAAGTAAATTGGGTCGAGTTTTGAAACTGGACGGAAAACCAGATATTTTAGGTTTTATGTAAAAAACACAGACTTCATACTTTAACGAACTCCTTCTAGGCGAAATGTCCGATCCAGCTGATAATTGGTGTAGTTAGTTGTAAGGCATTTGGGATGAAAAGTTATCAAAAATGCAGCAGTTCGTCAAACGGCCTTTGGGTGGCGCTCTATAGCGCCACCTGAAGTGGTTTTTTAGCTGTTGCGCAACCAGGTTATCGTAGGCGAATGAAATTTGGTACACATATGTAAATGACCAAGCTGCAACTTTTACTACAAAAAACCCATTTTCCAAAATTAAAGGGAAGACAGATATTTTGCAAAAACCTCAAAAAGTGTGCGTTTTCGCTCGTTTTAAACTTTGGCAAACTCCTCCTAGGCGAAATGTCTAATCAAGCTGAAAATTGGTGTGGTTACTCATAACACATTAGGGAAAAAAATTTATCAAAAGCTAAGAAGTACGTCAAATGGTCTTGGGGTGGTGCCACAGCAAAGTTCACCCTTCAAAATTGTGGAAAAAAATTTGCATATTATGGTCTGTATCTCTTTTCAAGATAATCCACTATCAACAACAACAGCCTGGTATGATTAGCCTTAACAGGCTCAACAAAAGCACATGCATCACTGTGACTGTGCTCCAAAAATTTGCTCTACAGCGCCTCCTTACTGCCCCCTTAAATGCGACCAAAATCTTCGTTTTAGCTGTTTTGACCCATTGAACATGTTAGAAAGCCCACCAAAATTTGTTCGAAGGTCAAAAAACTCGAAAAAGGCCGGGAGGCGGTGCTTTCGCTCCGGCGGATGCATCGTGCGAGACCCCTTCCATCGCTGCTTGCAGCTTTAATTAATATTTGAAAATCCAACAAGTGGTCTTTTCCTCTTGAAAATGACACTTTTTCTCAGCTTTGAAGAAAAAAAACCTAATAATTAGTCTCCAAAACCTTTTCAGTCATCATTACCATGATGTAGACTAGCAACACAGCAAGTCTGAAACATTTTTACTGTACAGATTTTTTTTCAATATTTTTTTAATGTCATGAGAGTTGTGCAACGAGTTAACATCACGGGAAGTCTGTCCAGAAAGCTCTACAGAGATTGTTCAACGCGAATTTCAGCCAGCAGAGTGATTTAGACAGGTTTCGGTTTCGGGTGTGCTGGGACGAGCCGATAACGATCGCTCAGCTGCTGCTGATAGTGTAGGACCTATAAAGTAGTGCAGGGTTGCTGTCGCGGAAGCGTTCAGCCTCCTCGTGTGAAGACTAATCGCGTAAAGACGTTCAACTCTACCTGCGCGACTCCACGAGCAACGCCACAGAGTCGACGCACAGTAAGCTATATTCTTGTATCTGTTTCTCTTTTATTACTATACCTTGTTTTCCTTGCTACTTTCCTCATACGTCTGCTAACATGTGCTTCCAGTACATTCCAGTCATTCTCTCAGCTGTACGTCGCTCCGCCCGTCCTCGCAGAACACACTCCAACGCTTCAAACCTTCGCTCACTTCTTCTTGCCTCACCAGAACCATGCTCTCTCTCTGTGGGACTTTGGAACTGTCAGTCTGCTGTCAACAAAGCTGACTTCATCCCTGCTTTTGCTCTTCAGTCTTCACTAGACATTGTCGGCCTGACTGAGACATGGATCCGCCCAGAAGACACCACAACGCCTGCAGCCCTCTCCAACAACTTTCTCCTCTCCCACACTTCTCGCGAGGTGGGACTGGGTGGGGGTGTTGGACTTCTCATCTCTCAGACCTTCAGATTCTCTACCTTCACATCTTTTGGTAAGACATGCTCATTTGAATATCATGCTCTCACTATCACTTCTCCTCTTGTCATGCACATCCTCACCATATACCGCCCACCTGGAGAACAGCTCTCCACTTTCCTGGAGGAGCTTGATGGTCTGCTCTCCTCTTTTCCAGAAGATGGTAGCAGCCCACTCATTGTATTTGGGGACTTTAATATACATCTTTACAAACCAAATGCTACCGACTTCCACTCACTCATGTCCTCCTTTGACATGACTCTTGTCCCTACCACAGCCACCCACAAATCAGGAAATCAGCTAGATCTCATTTACACACGCAGCTGCTCTCCTGATCATCTCACAGTTACTCCTCTGCACACATCTGATCACTACTTCATCACGTTCAAACTCACACTGCCTACAAGCTCACACTCAACACCACCCCCTGTCACCTTCCGACGTAACCTTAAATCCCTTGATTCCTCTCTCTTTTCTTCCGCTGTGTCCTCTTCTCTTTTAACACCTGGAAACTTTTCCTCTTTAAACACTCACGATGCAACTAACCGTTTCTGCTCCACACTCGCTACATGCCTCGATCAACTATGCCCTCTCTCTTCCAGGCCAGCCAGAATAACACCATCAAACCCTTGGCTGTCGCACGCTCTCCGGGAACAGAGGTCCACCCTCAGATCGGCAGAGCGCAAATGGAAGAAATCAAAGAGCATGGCAGATCTCGAAGCGTACCAAACTGCACTCTCAACCTTCTCAAGCAAGGTACAAGACGCGAAGACAACATACTACCACGACAAGATTGAACATGCCAAGGACAGCCGAAAGCTCTTCTGGACTTTCAACTCACTCCTCTGTCCACCGCAACCTTCCCCGGCGATCTCTCTCACTGCAGATGACTTCGCTGATCTCTTCATAGACAAAACCCTCACCATCAGCCGGCAGTTTGCACCACCTTGCACCCAAATTCAGCCACAATCCTCGACACCTTTCATGTCCATGTTCACTCCACTCACAGAAGATCAGGTGTCCAAACTCCTTCTCTCAGCGCATCCGACCACCTGCCCCCTCGATCCCATCCCCTCTCACCTTCTTCAAACCATCTCACCTACCATCACACCTGCCCTCACTCACATCATCAACTCCTCCATCACTACCGGCATTTTCCCCAACACCTTCAAGGTGGCCAGAGTCACCCCGCTTCTCAAGAAACCCACACTCAACACATCACTGGTGGAAAATTACAGACCTGTCTCTCTGCTGCCCTTCACTGCAAAACTCATCGAGCGGGTCGTCATCAATCAGCTCTCTTCCTTCCTGACTCAGAACAACAAACTTGATGACAATCAATCAGGCTTCAAGAACGGACACTCAACTGAAACAGCTTTGTTGTCTGTAACAGAAGCGCTGCGAGGGGCCAGGGCTAACCACAGATCATCTGCCCTCATCCTACTAGACCTCTCTGCAGCATTTGACAGTCAACCATCAGATCCTTCTCTCCACTCTTTCTGCGATGGGCATCACTGGAACTGTACTCGATTGGCTTGAGTCCTATCTCACTGGTAGATCTTTCAGTGTTGGGTGGAGGGGTGAGGTCTCAAACACTCATAACCTACTCACCGGAGTTCCCCAGGGTTCAGACCTTGGCCCCCTTCTCTTCTCCATCTACACCACCTCCCTGGGTTCTATCATCCTCAGACACGGATTCTCCTACCACTGCTACGCTGACGACACCCAACTCTATCTGTCGTTCCTCCCTGATGACCTGTCAGTAACTACCCGCATAACTGACTGCCTGAACGACATCTCTACTTGGATGAAGAACCATCACCTACAGCTCAACATGGCCAAGACGGAACCTTTGGTAATGCCAGCTCATCCCTCTGTGCATCACGACCTCACCATCCAGCTGCAATCCTCTACAGTCACCCCTTCTCCTACAGTCAGAAATCTTGGAATGATTTTGGATGAACAGCTGTCCTTCAAAGACCACATCACAAAGACAACGCGAGTGTGTAGATTTGCACTGCACAATATTCGAAAGATCAGGCCCTTCTTAACTGAGCATGCAACTCAACTCCTGGTTCAGGCTCTGGTCCTCTCACGTCTGGACTACTGCAACGCTCTCCTAGCAGGACTTCCATTAAATACGCTCAAACCTCTGCAGATGATCCAGAACTCTGCAGCTCGTCTTATCTTCAAGGAACCGAAACGAGGTCATGTTACTCCCCGCTTCATCACTCTTCATTGGCTCCCCATTGCAGCTCGGGTTAAATTCAAATCGCTAACGCTGGCATACAAAACTATCTCCAGATCAGCCCCTGACTACCTCCATGAGCTCATACGCTCCTACATGCCTTCCAGAAGCCTGCGCTCAGAAGGAACAGCGACTTGTGGTTCCTTCCCACAAGGGCAGAAGATCTCTCAGCAGAACCTTCTCTTTCACTGTCCCTGGATGGTGGAACAAACTCCCTGATCCAGTCAGGCAAGCAACAACACTAACAGCTTTCAAAAAGCAACTGTCCAGAAAGCTCTACAGAGATTGTTCAACGCGAATTTCAGCCAGCAGAGTGATTTAGACAGGTTTCGGTTTCGGGTGTGCTGGGACGAGCCGATAACGATCGCTCAGCTGCTGCTGATAGTGTAGGACCTATAAAGTAGTGCAGGGTTGCTGTCGCGGAAGCGTTCAGCCTCCTCGTGTGAAGACTAATCGCGTAAAGACGTTCAACTCTACCTGCGCGACTCCACGAGCAACGCCACAGAGTCGACGCACAGTAAGCTATATTCTTGTATCTGTTTCTCTTTTATTACTATACCTTGTTTTCCTTGCTACTTTCCTCATACGTCTGCTAACATGTGCTTCCAGTACATTCCAGTCATTCTCTCAGCTGTACGCTCCAACGCTTCAAACCTTCGCTCACTTCATCTTGCCTCACCAGAACCCTGCTCTCTCTCTGTGGGACTTTGGAACTGTCAGTCTGCTGTCAACAAAGCTGACTTCATCCCTGCTTTTGCTCTTCAGTCTTCACTAGACATTGTCGGCCTGACTGAGACATGGATCCCCCCAGAAGACACCACAACGCCTGCAGCCCTCTCCAACAACTTTCTCCTCTCCCACACTTCTCGCGAGGTGGGACGGGGTGGGGGTGGAACTGTACTCGATTGGCTTGAGTCCTATCTCATTAAGGTCTCCAAAACCTTTTTAGTCATCATTACCATGATGTAGATTTGCAGCACAGCAAGTTTGAGACATTTTTATTGTACAGATTTTTTTTTTAATGTCATGCATGATCATTTTACCCCTGAAATTGAGACTTTTTCTCAGCTTTGAAGGAAATTAAAAAAACTAATAATTAGTCTCCTAAACCTTTTCAGTCATCATTAGCATGATGTAGACTTGTAGCACAGCAAGTTTGAGACATTCAAAAAAAAAATCTGTACAATAAAAATGTCTCAAACTTGCTGTGCTACAAGTCTACATCATGCTAATGATGACTGAAAAGGTTTTGGAGACTAATTTAGTTTTTTTTTTATTTCCTTCAAAGCTGAGAAAAAGTCTAATTTTCAGGGGTAAAATGTTCATGCATGACATTCAAAAAAAAATCTGTACAATAAAAATGTCTCAAACTTGCTGTGCTACAAGTCTACATCATGGTAATAATGACTAAAAAGGTTTTGGAGACTAATTTAGTTTTTTTTTATTTCCTTCAAAGCTGAGAAAAAGTCTATTTTTCAGGGGTAAAATGTTCATGCATGACATTCAAAAAAAAAAAATCTGTACAATAAAAATGTCATGCATGAACATTTTACCCCTGAAAATGAGACTTTTTCTCAGCTTTGAAGGAAATAAAAAAAAACTAAATTAGTCTCCAAAACCTTTTTAGTCATTATTACCATGATGTAGACTTGCAGCACAGCAAGTTTGAGACGTTTTTACTGTACAGATTTTTTTTTTAATGTAATTCTCTAAAACCTGATTTATGTTTCTGCATCAGCTTGACGGATTGATCTCTGCTGAAGCTATGTGAGCACACATGTGTAAACAAAGCATTTATAGTCGTCCGCTCCGTCTGCGCTGCCTACACTCGGATCAGAAATAGTTTGATAAGAAAGTCAACTGCTAGCAAACCAAAACACAACACAGAAACACAGAAAAGACAGGTTTTATTTACCTTACCATAAATAATTTCAATAGAAGTTTTTACAGGGCGTTCAGACCAAGCGCTAAACCCACGTACAGAACGCGTCTGTCGCGCCTATCGTGCGAGGATGTCCGATAATAAAACTAATAATTCTGGCTTGCCACAAACTGTGATATTTGTCTCCTCCATTGTTGCTCATGCTCCCGCTTCACAGAAAAACCATGCGACTACAAGAGTAAGCCCTTGATTGGTTGTCGCGCAAACGAACTTTCGGATGAGTAGAAAATATTCCTACTCCCACAATCATTCCATTGTGCCGCGCCTTGTCTCTCATGCCACATCTCTCTTGCGGCATTCGCGCCCCCTGGTTCGGACCCTTCGTGCCGCGGGGAGCCTTATCGCGTGCAAGCCCAGAAAGAGAGAGGACTGCTCTGCTTCACCCAATTGCAGAGCTTGTGGTCTCCGTAGGTCTGCGAAGCCCTGAAGCGAAGGCTTAGCCCAAGGTGTGCATTAGTACGCAAAGGGCAGTCTTTTGTTTTTGTTTTCTAGTAGTTGCAATTCTTTATCAAACCAGTGTCTTCTTTTTGCGTTGAAACTCATTGTTTGGTGTGTGTTGTTTTGAGAAGAACACAGGGAAGAACATACCACAAAGGATTCTTCCGTACCAAATTCAGAGTATTTCAATGTACTTATATTGTGTATGGATTTGACCTACTTTACCTTACCTGAGAATGATAAATAAAAAGGGTAAAGGGTGTTGTAAAGGAGTGCTCAAGCCTGTAAGGTGTCCTTACTCTTTGTTCTGTACTTTAGTATTGGAAGCAGCAGCAGACCTAGAAGATGAAGTGCGTAGCAGGAAAAGTTATCCCATGTCACTTAAAAATGCACATGACCGTGTTAGTGACTACGTTCAAAACCAAAATGTTTCACAGATGCCCCGATTCAGCCAACATGTCAGAGCCATCAGAACAATCTTTGGAACCTCGCCGCAATCTTCCATCTCCGTTTGTCTACCAAGGGAAAGAATATGTTGTCAAAAACTCCTGGCATGTTCTACCAAAATATGAGCATAGTCCAGGTTCCCCACATGTTCAGCAGATTGGACTCAGTCACAATCCATATGTTCAACCTAATACTCAAGCTCTGTCTCAAATCAGCGAAGAATTAGAGCGCAATATCCCTAAACCAAAGGTAGATTCACCAAAATACATCAATTCATCCCATACAAGTGTTCCACAGCCTTCAGCCTTCATGGACATGGCAAAGTATCTAGCGCGGAAAAAGCTCGTTAGCACGGGTCTTTCAAACTTTGACGACCGTCCAGAAACATACAGAGCATGGAAGTCCTCTTTTTCGAACACAACCGAAGACTTGGATCTAACAGCAAGTGAGAAACTGGACCTACTCTCAAAATGGCTTGGGAAGGAATCGGCCGAGCACGTCAAACGACTGAGAGCAGTCAATCTAGCTAATCCAGTAGCTGCATTGAAATCTGTATGGAAAAGACTTGATGAATGTTATGGGGCTCCAGAAGTGATAGAGAGTGCTCTTTTTACAAAGCTTGACAACTTCCCCAAGATCACAAATAAGGACAATCACAAGTTGAGAGATCTCTGAGATCTCTTAAACAAGCTACTCTCAGCCAAAGAGGATGGGTACCTGTCAGGCTTGGCATACCTAGACACCGCACGTGGCATAAAACCTATTGTGGAGAAGTTGCCATATAACCTTCAAGAAAAGTGGCTCACTCAGGGATCAAATTACAAAGAGAATTATCAGGTCAGTTATCCACCATTCTCCTATTTCACTTCCTTCATCTTTTATCAAGCTAGAACAAGAAACGATCCCAGTTTCACACCGGCAGTAAACAACTTCCAAGCAGAATGCACAATTCCAAAGCGTATCAATCCCAGAACTGCACAAAACTAAGGTCACCAATGTCAGCACTCTACATGAAGCAGCATCAAAGGAGGACATAACCAAACAGTGTCCTATCCATAACAAGCCACACCCCCTAAAGAAGTGCCGTGGCTTCAGACTAAAGACTCTGGAAGAAAGACGTACTTAAGGGAACAAGGCATCTGTTTTAGATGTTGCTCGTCCTCTTCTCATCTAGCTCGCGACTGCAAAGTCATGCTGAAATGTGAGGAGTGCGATAGTGAAAGTCACATAACAGCTCTTCACCCTGGTCCACCCAAATGGGCAAGCAAAGAATCAAATCCCTCACAAGGTTATGGTGGGGAGCAAGGGAATGAGGATACCACAACTTCTCCAGTCATCGGCTCTTTGTGCACCAAGGTCCATGGAAACAAAATCAAGTCAAAATCCTGCTCAAAGATCTGCCTTGTCAAAGTCTACCCAAAGAATCACCCGGGAAAAGCTCTGAAAATGTATGCGATGCACGATGATCAGAGCAATAGATCTCTTGTCAGGTCACAGTTTTTTGAGATGTCTGCCAAACAATCGCAACCAAGCCATGACACGTTTCTCTTTGCTTCAACGCACACTAGAGCGCAAGCCAAAGATGAAAGAGAAGTATGTTGCCTTCATGCAAAAAGTAATTGACAACAATCATGCGGAGCCAGCTCCTCAACTGCCAGATGGAAAGGAGTGTTGGTATTTGCCATCGTTTGCAGTCTATCACCACAAAAAACCTGAAAAGATCAGAGTTGTATTTGACTCGAGTGCAAAACGCAACGGCATCTCCCTCAATAACATTGTGCTCACTGGACCCGACCTCAACAACACCCTCTTGGGTGTCCTTATTCGATTTAGGAGTAGGTGTGATGGCAGACATTGAACAAATGTTTCATTGTTTTGTTGTGAGGAAAGATCACAGGGACTACCTGCGTTTCCTTTGGTTTCGAGATAATGACCCCAGTAAGGACATTGTCGAGTACAGGATGAGAGTCCATGTGTTCGGGAATAGCCCTTCTCCAGCTGTGGCCACATACTGCCTCAGAAGAGCGGCAATGAGTGGAGAGCAAGAGTATGGGTCAGACACCAGACACTTTGTGGAGCGTGAGTTTTACGTAGACGATGGGCTTGTCTCTACACCTACTGAGCAAGAAGCAATCACGCTGTTACAGAAAACTCAGGCTCCCCTCTCAGAGTCAAACCTGAGGCTCCACAAGATTGCATCTAACAGCATCAGAGTTTTACAAGCGTTTCCAGCAGTAGATCATGCCAATGATGTTAAAGAACTCCGCTTGGGTGCAGAAACAGTCCCTGCACAACGCAGTCTTGGTCTGAGCTGGGAAATTGTAATGGACATCTTTACATTTCAAGTATGCATCAGTGACAAGTCATTCACACGTCGAGGAGTCCTCTCCACCATAAACAGTCTCTTTGACCCTCTCGGGTTTGTGGCCCCTGTGACAATTCAAGGGAAATTTCTGCTACGACAACTCACGCTAGAGGGAAGAGATTGGGACGCTCCACTTCCTCAAGAGAAACACGATGTGTGGAAGACATGGAGAGACTCGCTACAGGAACTTGAACACCTTCATATTCCTCGTGCTTACACCACCACTTCTCCGTCCAGAGCTAAGCAAAGAGAAATCTGCATCTTCTCGGATGCTTCCACGAAAGCTATTGGGGCAGTAGCATATCTCAAAACCACAGATGAAGATGGTCAAGTTCACATAGGTTTCATTCTGGGAAAAGCCAGACTTGCTCCTGCAAACGAACCCACCATACCCAGACTAGAACTTTGTGCAGCAGTACTGGCTGTAGAAATGGCGGAACTCGTTGTGCAAGAAATTGATCTCCCTCTGAACGCAGTAACCCTTTATTGTGACAGTAAAGTGGTGCTGGGATATATACACAACCAGTCCAAACGTTTCTACGTTTATGTCCACAACAGGGTTCAGAGGATACGCCAGTCCACAGAGCTGAAACAGTGGCGGTACGTACCCACCGAGGATAACCCTGCGGACCATGCGTCCAGATCTGTTCAAGCCTCGCTCCTTACTAAAACTAACTGGTTCACAGGTCCGGCTTTTTTGTACAAACCCCCAACAGCAAGCGACCAGCAACAAACATTTGAGCTTGTAGACCCGGACTCGGATATTGACATCAGACCACAAGTAACGAGTTACATAACAAGCCACAATGATGAGCCGCTCAATCCTGAAAGATTTGAAAGATTCTCTTCTTGGAAATTGCTACAAAGAGCAGTTGCGACCCTTATACATGTGGCACAGTCTTTCAAGTCAACAAACAAAGACACCACTGGTTGTAGTGGGTGGCACCAGTGCAAAAGACCTCACACAGTTGATGAGCTACACAAGGCAACCACAGTGATCCTACGCACTGGGAAGATGGCGTGCTTTCCTGTGGAACTTAAAGTCTTGTCAAAGGGGGCCGAGGGTAAACAAGAGAAGTCCATTGGCAAGATTGAATCCTGCTATCTCTCCAGAGGGATTGTTGAGAATAGGGGTCAGGTTGCAGCAAGCAGATCTGAGTGAAAAAGAAAAACATCCAGTTATTTTGCCTGGTAAACACCATGTGTCTACACTTCTCATAAGACACTATCACGAGCAGGTTGAGCACCAAGGCCGCAGATTTACGGAAGGTGCAGTAAGAGCTGCCGGCCTCTGGCTGATTGGTGGCAAAAGAAGCATTAGCTGCATTCTGCATGGGTGTGTCACTTGCCGAAAACTTCATGGAAGAAGACAGACCCAAGAAATGTCAGACCTTCCACAAGAGCGACTAAGCGTTTCACCTCCTTTTACGTACACTGGCGTGGATGTCTTCGGCCCTTGGTTCGTTACTGCCAGACGCACAAGAGGTGGTGAAGCAAAAAACAAGCGCTGGGCGGTTCTCTTCACTTGCTTGAGTACCCGTGCAGTCCACATAGAGGTTGTAGAATGGACACTTCTTCCTTCATAAACTCCCTGAGAAGGTTCTTTGCCATTCGTGGTCCTTCTAAACAACTTTGCTCGGACTGTGGAACCAATTTTGTTGGTGCTTGCAAACAGCTGCAGTTTTACAAAGTGCAAAGATATCCAAAGACACACTAGCAGTCAAGGATGTTCATGGTACTTCAACTCTCCTTACTCTTCACACAAGGGTGGAGTGTGGGAACGCATGATTGGGGTTGCAAGAAGGATTTTGGACTCAATGTTAATGCGCACCCCATCTTCAAGTTTGACTCATGAAGTCCTGTGCACTCTCATGGGAGAAGTTATGCCAATCATCAACTCCAGACCTTTAATCTCAGTTTCCTCTGACCCAGAAGTACCTCAGATACTCACCCTAGCCATGCTTCTTACCCGCAAGCAGTGTGTTTCGCCTCCACCTGGGGAGTTCACCGAGAAGGACATGTACAAGCAACAGTGGTGTCAAGTGCAACGACTGGCAGATCAGTTCTGGTGTCGCTGGAAACGTGAATACTTGCGCACATTGCAAGTTCGGCACAAGTGGCAAGAGTCCAGTGACAACATCGAACAAGGTGACATCGTACTGCTAAAAGACAGCCGAACCTGTCACAATGACTGGCCCATGGCGCTCATCACCCAAACCTTTCCTGGACGAGATGGAAAAGTCCACAAGATCGAGATTAAGACAACGAAGGACGGTTACGTAAAAAAGTTTCTTCGGCCTGTCACAGACATCGTTCTTCTTCTAACAACAAAGGACTGAATGTTAATTTGTCAAGTTTTCAGTTTGTATGGCATCCTCACAGATACCAGGTGGGGAGTGTTCTTTCCTTTATTATGTCCAGATAATGATAATTTGATTGAGTTGTATTTCGCACTTTTTACGGTCTTTTATTTTGAAGACATTATGGTCTTTTATTTTGAAGATTCTGTTAAGACAGGAAGTGGGCCGTCTGGTATTTTTCTCAGCAAGCGCATAGACGAAAGTTTATCCTCTGACATCTGCTTTTGTGTTCAGGCTTTTGACGTCATCATCTGTAAGTTGCTTTATTTTCACTTGAAGTACAAGATTGAATCTTTATTTGTGAGAAAACAATTGTGGGAAAAATGTTTAAACGACGGTGAATTAAGCGTTGTACAGCATCTACACTCTTTTACAGCATTAGAAAACGTTAAGAATGTTTGTCCTCCTATAGAAACCATATTAAACAAAAAACATATTTACATCTTTCCTTTTATTTTTTCATTTTTGAAAAAGCTCCAGGGAGCCACTAGGGCAGCGCTAAAGAGCCACATGCGGCTCCAGAGCCACGGGTTGCCGACCCCTGCGTTAGATACACGCAGGGAGAGCAGGATACTCTTTTTGTTGACACAAAAACACAAATAATGTGCAACATTTCTGCAAGTTAATTTAGAAGGTTCAGATCTTAACTCTCATGTGAATAACAACAACAACACTCCCTTCTGGAGCAAATGAACGTGATTTCTCTGCTATAAAAGCCATTTAGTAAAAAATGTGGAACATTAACATCAGGTATTGTTAAAGCAAATCACTGCAGTAGCATCAACAGCGAAGCTTTTCCCGTTGGACAACTGACATTCTTTCAAAGCTTCCAGAGTCAGTATCTTGAAAGCCACCTGGAACAGCTAGTGAACTCTCTCAAATGTTGCAAAATCCTGTATGTATGTGCACAAATTAACATTTTAAGTCTTGTTTATTGTCTATTTAACCAGATAAATAAAATTTTGTCTGTTGAAAATCACTGACTGGGTTTTTTTTTCAATGTATGCAATCCTGTGTCTTTTGCTATTTGGCTCTAAATCTATCAAATTAATTATCAAAATGACAGCCAGAGTCTCTGGCTAATCTGCTTTAATTGACAATTAGCATATGAGCATATGTTACATTCTGATTTCAAATAAATCTTTATCTTGAAAAAATTTTGTTCCAATGATAAAAATGTTTCTTCTGATACCCCCCCGTATCTCTATGATATTTGTTCTTAACCATTCCAAATCAGGTTCTGTAGCTGTGCCACCTGTTTGGTCAAAAAAATTTTGAAACATCATAAAAATGTCTAGAAGCTTTATTTGGTTAAACATTAATTAATTTACCACAAAAGAAAGTGCAAGTTAGATGGCTTATTCATGCTTCCAAAAAGCTTCAAAACCCACAGATTAACCTTCATTCCATTAAAAAAAAGTCACAATCATAAACAACCCAAATATTCACACAAATATTTCCATCAGCTCCCTCGAGAGAGAGTACACAGCTTGAACCAAAAGGTAAATAAAAATCCTCTAGTTGTGATCCGGTTCCTGAATAAAAAATAAGATAAAAAAGTAGGTTGTTTGATACTTTCTTTAAAAGTATTTGTTCAACAGAGACATCATTGATCAAAGCCATGTAACTTCAGCTGTGCTCAGATGGAGAAAAAGATTTGGCTGAATGGATTTTTTCCTCATTGACAAATGGATGCTAATAACAGGAGAGGAAGAATAAAACACAAAAGAGAGTTCAAGTTTGATGACCACATAGCAATGAGATGGACGTAATGTCGTGTCTTCTCACTGAAAAAAACAAACACAACAAAATAGTTAAAATGGAATCTGTGCAAATAAGAGAAGCACAATTACCTAGAAAAAAACAACTGCATTAAGAATCAAAGTCTCATCAACAACAAACTGTTCCATCTGCATCAGGGTTAGTCTATTCAATAAATGTATTTCCTTTTTAGTGCCTTCAAATTCCACTGAAAACTATGTTTCAAATCTACATACAAACATATATAAAACCACATATTAATAAAACCCCAAGATACTTGAGGCAAGATCTCTCCTTCAACCTGGACTGAGAAGCGATCCTTTTGCTCTTAAGAACCATGGGCTCAGATTTGGAGGTGCTGATCCTAATTTCTCAAACTAGCTAGCGCAGTGTTGCTAGCATAGCCACTTTCTCACTAGATTTAATGACTTTTCATACACTTGCCATTTTCTAGTGACTGGCAACAAATTTAGTGACTTTTTCTGACATCATTTCAATTTAGTTATTTTTATTATTTTTATTTATTAGTTTAATTTAGAAATTTAGTGACATTTCTGACATCATTTGGGCTCTTCATGAGCAGCAGGAGAAAGTTCTTGGACATATGAAGAGCCTATAGCTGCTCCAAGCACTAAATGGAGAGAGGCTTCACTCTACATTAGCTCTGTACATGTTCAATTTAACAGTAAATGTTAAACAGAAAACTGTTTAGGTCTTGCTTACAAAAATAGTATCGTTGTCTACAACCAAAACTTAAACTGGGCAGAATTTTGCAAGCTGCACACAACGTTTGCACTCTACTATTTGTAAGCAAGACCTAAACAGGTTTCTGTTTGACATTTACTGTAATATTATTACTAAATATTTGAGAATCTAGTTTGGCCTGTATTGTTTTATAGATGACAATTGACATTGAGATTTTTATTTTTTGAATATTGATTTTAACAATCAATATTCAGGTTATTCAGATTGTTTGTTGCAAATTATTAGACTGAAAAGCAGCTTCTGCTGTAGGGAAACAATTCCATTTCTTTTCTCCTGGTGTTCCAGGCCCTCCTCAAGGACAAAATAAGCACCGTTTACGTTCTCCTGGTGGTTACTAGTCTTTTTACTAAAATGGTTACTAGTCTTTTTTTTCACACAAAAAATCACAAACTCTTGAGAGAGAAAAAAAGCAACTGTTATGTTAAGAATCAACTTTTATGTCAGTTTTGGAGCCTACAATCTCCTGTACTAGTCTGAGAGCAGAGACACTGCAAAGCTTCTAAAGACACGGTGTAGGAGCTAAGTGTGGACTATGGCTGCCCAGAGAGCATGACGGTAAGAGAACAGAGCATCCACTCACCCTTACGTAACTGGTGGTGTGCTAATTCTCAAGGTACGCTGAGTATGCTCAAGTCTCTGTCACCTTACAATAACAGAGTTCTCTGATAAAGCACTATTTATTCCTTATTTAGGGAATGTGTGTTACACAAGTAATGATGGATGTTTTTTGGCAGGCTTCCAAAACTTTGTATCTAAATACTTAAACAAAAACTGTGGAATCAATGTCAGAGTTGTTAGTCGGTAGAGTCAGTTCTCACATGTTGCTCCACTTTTTGGTAATCTGAGGCTTTGGGTCTTCGCGTTTGTCTTGATCTTCGGCCCTCAACAACATAGGCAATTATCTGCAGAAAAAAAGACATTTCATTATCTGTTAACTAACATTAACATAATATGTTTTACAAACACCTGGAGTCTCATTTTAAAGTGACACAAATCAGATTTTTTTTTTTTGCCCCTTTAATTGTATCAGATGTTTCCATGGCAGTTACATGTTTTAAATCCAACAAAGACTGTTTTCAGAAGTGATCCACAGTTTTAATGGTCTTTGCACATTTTACTGGCTTTTAGGGGCCATTCAGACTGCAGGTCTTAATGCTCAATTCCAATTGTTTTAAAATGATATCCGTTCACATTTTGCTCTATTCACACTTTCACTTTTGTTCACATGACACACAACATGTGACGTGCATCAATGCAGTGTATGAACACAAAAGGAAAGTAAACATGGCATGAAAATGTGATTCAAGGCGATTGTTAATTGTTCATTTCTGATTGGACCCACCACCATTTCAACCAAATCATCAACTCAAGAAGACAAAGAAATAGTTATTAGTTCTATTACTTTACTTTCCTTCCTCTGACTGCTTTCGGCTTTGTTTTAATTCATGACTGTTGTGAAGCTTGCCGCACATGCCCAGAAATGTGACTTCTTTCCCCATACAATGATGTCAAATTTGGACAAATGCAACCTGGGGTATTTCAGGAACCAGGTTATGTGACATTTGTTTAAGTGTAAGTTTAACCCTAGATTTTGCTTCCGAAAACAAAAGTATCTTTCAGGTTAGCTAAGTAACCGTTGCAACATACTCTCCTAACATTACCTGCTTCGGTGCGGAGTATGTTAGATGGTAAGTTTGTTTCAGTTCTGTTATTGAGCCTTTCGTCCCCTTTTATAGATGTTCCTGTGAAATAATTTAACGTTAATTTCATTTAATAAAATGCTTAAGTTAATTTAAGAACATTTATTTGTTGATTTATTTATTGAACTTTATTAACCTTTTGGAAAGTGGTTTACAAAAGATCAGTTTATTTTTCAGGGTTCCCAAAAGTTATTTTCTGCATCGATGGTAGCCAGATTCCTATCAAAGTTTCTGTCAGTGAGGAATTATTAGAACAGAAAATATATCTTTTACATCGATGTGCAGGTTACACATTTATTCTTCTAATAATTCAGTTGGTAATTCAATAATATGCTTCATCAAATGACTAAATAACTAATGATTAATATCATTTACTCTCTCCACTAACTTAGATAATGTAATGAAAGCTCATCTAAAATGTTGAGGTAAAACGGCGAGGGTTTGTACATGATGCAAGAGTTTTAGAGACTCTTTCTTTAGCAAAAGGAGATGAAAATGACAGTAGGATTATTGAAGGCAGGTTTTCCGTCTCAGAGTTCATATTAGTACGTCACACAACACGGACACCAGAAGAGGAGAGCGCTTCCTCGTTTATGGATGCTTGCAGTTTAGAGGAGCTAGTCTCAGGAGAACAAAGAGATGACAGAATGCTAAGACATGTTTATGTCAATTATTTAAAATACATTGTGTCTGTGCTTGTACATTTGACGTGCTACTTCATTTCTGTTATTCTGCAAAGGAACGCAAAGCTAGATTGTATAATTTGTCTGTAAAAACAAAACAAAATACTGTTAAAAATTGTGTTCTCACCTTAATGTAATTCTCCGGTATCATTATGTCAAGTTTGTCTTTTTTAATGGCCACCCTTTTATAGTTTATGTTTCCACATGAATTCCACCTTTTAAAATAAAATACATCTTGATTGTTGATGCACCATTTAATGTTTGAGTTATTAATATGAAAAAGGTACATATTTACTTGGTTGGTAATTTCTCAGATGCTAATAATCTTTTTCATAAACATTGGCTTCAAGTGTTTGTAAGCCAACATCAATATCTCCAACCCTGCCTCTGTAAATTATATTAGGTGCTACATCAATATTAATCCCGACTATAATTAGTGAATTATAGCCTATAAGTAGCAGCCAGAATAAGAAAAAATGGTTACTAAAAACATTTTTAACATATAAGAAGTTCTAGTTTAATTTCTTGACTAATTAGCTTTACTAAGTGCATCGTAATCGTTTATAAATGACAACAGGATATCTTCTACTCTCCTTTAGTTCGAATGAGAAATCAATATTTCGGCGATCCACTGACAATATTTTATATGTGCCATGCGCACATAAACTCTTAGTTATCAAGAGGTGGATCGAACTAACTCTTATCAGGGTTTTGAAACACACATACCCGGAGTAAGCAGGTTTAGGGTTGATCTACCGAGAATTCAGGTTTAAGCAGATGGTAAGTTAACCTCGCTCTCTGGAATACACTGCTGGATGTTCAGACTGAGGTTGCATTGCAAAAAATCATATTTATATCTGGTCAGGACCACATATGAACATTTTCAGAAAAGTCAGAAGTGAGCTCTTCAGACTATCCTGAAGATATAAGATAAAGTTCACAAAAAGAACAAACATGCATGATTCAATATGAAAATGACTAGACACGTGTTTTTGATGGGGGAACAATACTAAAACATGCTAGAAACATCAAAAGCAAAGTTTACATGATATGTCACCTTCAAACTTCATACATACTGCACCTTTAAAAGATGCCAGGCCACTCTTTCATAGGTATTTAAAAGTTGATACTATTGAAAAAGCTGAGTCAACCTTTTTATTGCTATAAAGTTGAATTATTTATTTTCTACAATAATAACTTAAATCACTACTTATTTTATCCAATTTTCAGTTTGAACAAAAAACATTCGCAATGATTAGATTCTGATTAAAATGCAACATTCTCCTAGAAGGTTTTAATTATTTATGGCAACGTTGGAAAATCCATTATTTTGCAACTAGTCCATATTATTACAGTTTACACTCTAAACTGTATATCAAACATGGTTTAGTTGTCCAGCCACACCAAAGAATGAAACAATATTTCTAACACTTACCTTGCGCTTATTATGATTGGCAATGTAGAGCATGGCCACCAGAACAACAGCACACACCAGATAGGCAAAGAAGTGGCTGTTCTCAGCAGTCTCCTTCTGCTCAGGTTCTTTCTCGGTTTGACTCATCAGGTCTTTAGTTTCCGGTTTAGCCTTGGGTTGATCCGCTTCATCCAAAAAGCTCTCTGTTTCTTCATTGTCGTCATCAATTTCTGGATTTTCTTCTTCTTCTTCTTCTTCTTCTTGACCCTCTGTCGGCTCCTCAGCATTACTTGTCTTTCCGTCTTCATCGTCATTATTCAGTTCATCGGCAGGGGGCACCTGATCATTTTTCTGCTCCTGGGGTTCCTGTTCTCCCTTTTCAGTTTCCTCAATCCTCTTCTTTTCATCGCTCAGCTCAGGCTTTCCTGGTTCTGCATTAGCTTCAGCATCCAATGTTTCACTCTGAGCATCATTTTTCTCTTTTTCAGTTTCTGCTGGATTACTTTCCATCTTTGTACCAGACACTTCTTTTCCTCCCTCTTTCCCTGACTCTGTATTATTTGCCTTTAGGTCATCTTGACCATTTGCACCATCCACAGGCATTTTTAGTATTGTTTTATTCTTTTCGTTCTCTTTCTTGCTCTCCTCCACTGTCTTTCCATCTGGTTTGGTGACATCTGTTTTTACTTGGTCTACAACAGCGTTTTGATCTGGGTTTGAAAGAACATTTTGTGGTGTAGGTTTTTCTTGAGTAGGTTCACAACCTGAAAAACAGAATCCAATACAGACAATAAATCATTTAAAGCGACAAGCCCCATTAATTGCTGAACAATTCCACCATTATGAATGTGACATTTAGAGTATATTATTGAAAATGCAGATGTTAATAATATATTAAAATATCTATTTATATTTGTCTACACCACTATTTATGTTCTGTGTAAAAAAATCTAATCTGTCTGCAGTAGTGCTGTCAAAATGAGCGTGTTAACGCATGGGATTATTTCGAAATAGGCTTCTGTGAGCAATGACAACCACTTAAAAGAGCATTGCCAGTCTTCTGCCACTTCCAAAGGAGGACGATAGTTAATTTCAAACATTATTTTTACCTCAGACTATCTAAAAGGAAGGACAGCACTAATCTCACACTGATGAAGATCTCTGCTGCAATTGATCCAAGATTTAAAGACAAAGTTTCTTCCCGAAGATGAAAGCAATGAGGCTTCACTAAACAAGCTGTTAATGAGTCCTGGAAAAGAAGAGTCTAAAGAAACTACAAACTAACAGCCACCAAAGAAGAGAAGCAAAAATTTAATTTGGAGGAAATTGATGGTTTATTCCAGTTATGTTGTTTATGTGACAAAATCTGTGTTACATGTTAAACAAAAAAAAATCAATAAACAATCAATTTTGAATTGAAATATTTTCTTTGTCTTCAATCTACATTATTTTCATTTCACATTTTGGGATTTTAATAAAGTTTCAGTCTCATCATTGCAATTAATCACTATTAATTTTAAAAATGTATTAGTTACATTTTTTTAATCGATCGACAGCACTAGACTGCATACATTTACAGGTTTGATAAAGGAACTATGTGTATGTTATGAATGATATACAAAAATACACATTTTGGGAGTCAATATAGTTTCCAGAAAATCAGTGAACTAAAATGCAATAATGGGAATAAATAACACCTATTAAAAAGTGACATTTGCCTGATGCTGAAAAATCAAATGCTTCAAATGCTGTTGTTGGCGTGTTAAGCCATATTTACCTCAACAATGTTTTTTATGTTTGTTTTTAAGCATGTCTTTAGTACTATATTATTATTTTACCATTAGACAACACAAATGGGTGTTTCTTCAATCAGGTGCACTTTTAGGTTCTTAAGTTAATTACACCTTAAGTTCTTAAGCTATATTTGAAAAAGTACACATCATTTTGGAGAATCCACTTTCTTTGCCAAACTAGCAATAAAATCACCTTTCACTCTTTTTACTACCTATAATTATTATTATTATCATACCTATCATCTATTATGATTTTATTCATACTCTTTGATGGCCATATGTGTCCACATAACATTTTTCTTCTTGTCACATACCCAGGCTTTTAAACTTCAGCAATAAAATACAGCTTAAAAATATGAATTATTTGAGAAGTGTTTTATAAATATTGTATAAGTATATAGTTTAAGCAGCCAAACATTTAAAATACATTTTATTATTTAATCTAACACAAGCATTTAAAAAAAATTAGCTGTCATTCCCTCCGCAATACAGTTCTGTCCCTTTAAAACTTTTTTGTGAAATATGGTTTAGGTGGTTAATCCAACAGTGAAATGTTAATTATAATTTTCATAGACATGATTCAGCGTTGTATATCAAGTTTCACATTACAGGCATTCAAATCTGTTACAAAATATGAATTTTATCTTAAAATCGTTATGGGTCCTAGGAGCTTTATGACTTCAGAATTATGATGGCGATAAACATACAAGCCATGGCTGTTAATGAAAAGTACGTTTTTTCCCCTTCTCTTTTGCACAATGCTACCTGTCAACATATTGTATAAAAGCGTTGACTTTGGGCCCTCGTTTAAAAGCATGAATTATTTTTTGTTGCTGGACAGCGACCCCTGGTAACAACTTTCGACACAACAACAGAGAAGTAATATGCGGAAATTATGGAGCTGATCAACAGCCACGTCAGGCAGGCTTTACTTGTCTTAAGTAGGGGAAAACATCAATGACTGACAGTTCCACAATTAACATTGACAGATAATGGTTGGTTTATAAATTATAATGAAGAGCTAACGACGGAAACCATAGACATGAACACGTCACATATTTAAACTGAACAGTTGCACAGTCCCACAAACATAAACAGACTAACAGCATGACGTAACATTACTTTAAAAACTGACTCACCATGAAACAGGAAAAAGAAGATGACGACACACACCGCTGTTAAACGCTCCATGGTTTCAAATTGTGACAGAAAAAACGACGACACAAACACAACTCGTAATGCCGCAGCGGTTTACATATGTCAACCATACAGTTAATAACGCCAACACGATTCAAGCCAAGAGGGTAAAGACAAAACACTTCCGTATTTACGCAGAACAGTGACGTCTACACCTCGTCATAGACACTTCTTCTTCGGTTGTTTTTCATTGGCAGTTTGCAAACCTGACTGTTGCTGTTCGTGCATTACCGCTTCCTACTGGAGCTGCAGTTTGGACCAGTGTAAAGAAAACCAGTTTATTTTCTAAACGTATATATAAAGATATATTATTGGTCCCCTTATACATCATGTCGTTTCTGAAAAAGTTTGTTGCTGTGAACTGTTCTATCTCGTTGTTTAGCGCTATCTCCTGCACATATTTTCTTTTCCCTTTGCATTGTACTAGTACAGTTTCCACCGTCTCCATCTTCTCACATATTTCACAATTCCCTGTCGGATAGTTTACTGTTTTGTATTGCTGTGATTAAGTCTTGTAAGTTTTTTCCCAGGCTTTTTCTACTATTTTTTTTATTGGTGGTTTGCAATCTTACTTTTGTGCACTAGTGCCACCTGCTGAGCTGTAGTTTGTTTAAGACAGATTAATTAAATAATAAATATATTTTGTCTAAACTGTGTATTATATGAACTGGTTTCTATATTCTATGGATTAGTTTTATGCTTTTAAGATCCTATGATGCTATTATAAGCTCTAATCTTTCTTAATAAAGAGGCTATATTTGATTTTTGACTCCAGTATTTCTTTAATGTTTACATAAAAATTCTTTTGATAAGGTGTGCTTTTTATTAAAAAAAACGGTTCCATCTCCACTACACATAGCAAATTTTTTTGTTGATGATGGCATTTTTTTCAATTTCTTGTGTAATTCCCTTTCTTTCTTCTATAAATGCTTTGCATTGTGTCAAAATTAGCTCTCTAGTCTCATTCTCAATACATTTATCGTAAAACATTTTGCAAATTATTGTATTATTTTTTTTTACTAACAAGTATTCCTTCTCGTGTCTTCTGTTTTAAGAACTGTGTGTCAACTAATACTTGGTCTTTATCAATATTTTCTTTACTTATTCTATTGTTTTAATTTAGTATTCCTGTCTCTTTTATTTTATTAGCACTTATCATTTTCATTGTATTCCAAATTTCATTTACTGATGTCTCTCTTCCAATTTAGTAAAATACTCGCTTCATCAATTTATTTTTGCTTTCTTATAGTTTTCCTACAACTGCTTGTGCTTTTTATATATATATTTTTTTATACTTTTCTAAAAAAAAAAAGGGTGACGATCACTGCCTGTGTTTCCTCTTTTACTCTCAATGCTTGTTTTTCATCTATATTGTTTATTGCTAATGTTACATTTAATTGGACATGTGTTTTGATTCCAACTCTGTACCATTGTTAATGTATATTAGACTTTTTTTCAATGAACTCTATTCAATTATGTCTCTATAGCAGTCAGTTTTACTTTCAGTGCTTCTTTACTAATTTGTTTACCTGTATTATTTATAATCATATATCATATTAATTGTTTTCCCTTCCGGCCATTCTTTGGTCATTACTTGATATTTGTTTATTTAGTTATAATATGTTACAAGATTTTATAGTAAACACAATGGCATTTGTAGCCGCATAGGTGTGGAACTGTTATATGGTCTAACTTGAAAAATGAAGTATCCCCAAAAATGTTTTGTTGGACATTGCTCTTCGTCAAATTACATCATAATAGTAGAACTGTTACGTTTTTCTCAATTTCAATTTTTTTTTGTCTTCTAAATCCAGATACCTTGAATGGATCTTTCCTTTATTTATTTTTTATATCTTCTGTTTTTACTGCTGTAGGTACACCTGTTATCACTCCTCATATGCTCCTCTAACAGTTCCCTAAAGGTATGGCTACTAGAGATTTGCTACAAATATATTAGACAAATATAAGCATTCGGTTACATTAGTCGACGGAATTGTAATGCTTTAAAAAAAATACTTTGCCAAGACTTTGAAATGACATCTGTTGTAATAACATCTGTTATAAATTCCTAGTTTGTGCCCACACAGTCTTTTTTAACCCAGATAATTTCCTAAGTTAATGACGGCCAATAAAACGTAAAACATTAAGCGTTTATCAGTGTCTTACTCTGTTTACCCTGTCGACGACGGGATACAAAACTGATCTGAGTACAGATTTGGTGCAGTTTAAAGTCAGTTGAAAGCGTTAACCAGGGAAAACTGACACGAGAACAGCTGTAATCTATACACTCTTTGTTTTCTTTGCGCAACACCGGAAGCGGAAGTAACTTGAATTAAACCAACAAGCCTGAAGATGCACACAGTGTGTTTTATCTTTATTTCAGACATTTTTTAAAGCACAACGTACACCCACTCTTCGTTTAATTATGCTGTGAGAAAAACGAC
This sequence comes from Danionella dracula, assembly GCA_900490495.1. Classification (NCBI taxonomy): domain Eukaryota; kingdom Metazoa; phylum Chordata; class Actinopteri; order Cypriniformes; family Danionidae; genus Danionella; species Danionella dracula. The sequence continues at coordinate 17,235,657 of UELW01000334.1, forward strand.
AGCTGCATTATTTCAGCGGTAAGGCTGCCTTAAAGCTTCATATTTGTGCTGTAACCAATCAGCGTTAGCAGCGCTAATGTTAATCCTTAAACCTATTATTTTATCTTGTCGCTTATTAGTGGTGCCTGTCCTTGTGAAGTGGGTTATTGTATGTGAGTTAATATGTATGTAAGGTTGATGTTTATTAATTAACGTTAGCAATTGAATTCAATGACAATTCATTCATTCTAACAGCATTGCACATTTTTGTGTTTAAATTATAAAAACGTTATACTATGGATGTGTGATTCTAAACAGCTTAGCCAAAAGTTTTTTTAATCAATTGTCATAAACTAGACTCGAATTCGCAGTTCTAAACAGTTGCTTGATCGTGCTCATCAATATATTTTTACCTGCATATGTAGACGTTTTTTTAGTTTAACCCTCATGTGTTGTTGGGTTCATGACATTTTGGGGGGGATTTTGACTCTTAAGTGGCCATAACTTTCTCTGTGATTCCGAAAATTGAATAATGGTGGCCTCTTATTTTTATTTATATTGTAGGGAAAATGCTTTGAAAATGTTTACAAAATTAAATGGTACTCGTTGGGCAAATTTGCTAACCTTTTGGTTACTAGTTTACCTTTACCTGAACCCTTTTACTTTATTTGTTAAAAACGCCAACTTACCTAAAGTGTTGTAAAAATGTTTCAGATAAAATACCTCAGTATTACAAAAAAATGTCATCACCTTTATTACTCTTTTAATCACCTAAATAATGACAAATTTTGGGGGAAACATACAGAATTACTTACAGACTAAGTTATTTACCTTCATCATGGTCTTGGACATGTGAAAGATTGGTTAAAACATTGGTGCTTAATTTTTTTGGTTTTATGCTGCATCAGATAGATATTTTCAACATCATTTACTGCTAGTTCCCAATTGACTTCCATTTTAATAACAATTTTTGATTGCAATGGCATGACACCAAATAATCAAACATTCACTATTGCTGTTTTACATATTCACTGTTTTGTAATATAAAATTTTTTTGAAACCTATTGAATTTTCATTAGTCGGGATCATCAACCCTTTAGATAGGCCTTTGCAAAAAAAAAAGCCTTATTCTGGTTTATAAATGGGGTTGTTTGGAGTGTAATATCACATTATAGTGTAGGTGTGTGTGTAGGTTTGGTCAGGTTTGTGATATCTTTGTTCGCTAACCTTGCCAAATCTATGTCAAACCAAAATAAGCTACTCAGTTCCCAGAACTAGGGCATGGAGTAAAAACAAAGTAAGTGTCTTTATGCTTTATGCATATAGGTAGGAAGGTAGGGATATATATATATATATGTGTGTGTGTGTGTGTGTGTGTGTGTGTGTGTGTGTGTGTGTGTGTGTGTGTGTTGGTTTTTGTGGTTAATAAGGACTTTTGACCTGAATACGCACCAGCACTATAAGGACATTTTTGGTTTATGAGGACAGACCCCATGTCCTCATAATTCTAGCAGTGTAGAAGCATTTCTTTTTGTCCCAGAGGCTTTCCCTCCAATTTTTAGGCTAAGTCCTTACATACCATAAAAACAAGGTTTTTTACTACACACTGTGTATTCAATGAGATTGAGAGTATGCCCCTGTAGTCGGGACATGGTACTGCAACTAAACGCCTGAGTAATTACCATAATACACACTGTGTAAGAATCAAAGAATTTGATTGGCTGACGTTGAAAAGTGGGCGGAGCTTCGCGGGACATGCGAAAAAATGGTGGGAGTGGGCGGAGCTAAAGCTAGTCCATGAGCTAGTGAAGCAAAATGGACATGTGAGGAAATGATGTTGCCTGTTTTGTTTAAGGTAAGTCTTAATGCTGTAAAATAATTTATTTGACCTTTTTAAAGCTAGCATTTACTTGTTTTAAATGTTTTGCTAGCTCTTCTCTGTAAGTTTAACACCATGAAAACATCAACCAGAGATGCTAACATTGCTAGTAGCTTAGCTCACAATGTGCTTACTATCAATCATTGTCAAATAGTCCAAACCACCTAAAACAATTTAATTAATTCAAACGGGTAGACTTTTAATGCCGATATAACACAATGATTATTCAGTTCATTTGAATGCCATGAAATGCATTGCTTTTATTCGTTTGTTTTTATAAATTATAAAAATTATTATATACATTTATATTATAAACATAATAACAATTATTATTATTATTATTTGCATTGTTTTAAATGTTATATCTTCAATTACTTTTACATTTTAGTTTATTTTTGTCTGTAAATATAATAATTATATTTATATATATTATAATAATTATATTTATACTTAGAGAAAACAATTAAATTGTAAATACATTACTATTAATAAACTCCACAATTATAAATAAATTGCACAAATATAGATATATTGCAAAAATATAAATATATTGCCAAAATAAGGATATGTTGCACATTTATAAATCTTTTGCACATTCGAGGTAGTGCGGATGGTGGATCAGTGTATATTTGAATTTAAAATAAGAGGTTTATGATGCTGAGGTAAACATCTTCAAACACATGGTTCACAGAAGAGTGTTATTTTTTTTGTGTAATAAGTTTAAAAAGACCCTCAATATGTAAATATGATCTGTATAAAAGTTTTTAAGAACAAATAAAATAAAAGAATAATATTGTGCGTTCATTCTTTGGTGAGATAATGATAGATATTTATAAATACATTTTTAAGAATATACATCTAAAAATGTCTGAAGCTAAACATTGAAGAAGAAAGCCTAAAATTCAAGAACAGGCCACACAGTATTCACTTCTGAAGAAAGATAGACCTGAGCTTGAAGTCAGATTTATCAATGATTTGAAAGGTGAGTATAAAGTTTACTTTATAAACTATATTTATAAATGTTGATCCATAGCTAATAATCATCTTGTCTTTAAGCTGTTAAAGCAACAAGCAACATAAAGTTGATCAGAATTTTCATACAAATTATTCTGCCCATTACATTTAGATTTACATTTATGAGTTTGTCCAAAGCGACTTACATTAGGGAGAGACAATATGCAATCTGTTACACCGTCAAAGTCTATCTCAGCTTCTCATAATAGAAATTGTATCAACTGATCAATAAACCAAAGCAGTGAGGAAATAAAGGAAGAAAATAAAGACAGAGGAGGAAAAAAGAAAGTGTTTTGTATAGTAGGTGTCCCCTGAAGAGAAGAGTTTTCAGTTGCTTCTTGAAAGCTGTTAGTGTTGCTGCTTTCCTGACTGGATCAGGAGTTTGTTCCACCATCCAGGGACAGTGAAAGAGAAGGTTCTGCTGAGAGATCTTCTGCCTTTGTGGGATAGAACCACAAGTCTCTGTTCCTTCTCTGAGCGCAGGCTTCTGGAGGGTATGTAGGAGTGTATGAGGTCGTGGAGGTAAGCGGGCTGATTTGAAGATAGTTTTGGAAGCCAGCATCAGCAATTTGAATTTAACCTGACCTGTGATGGGGAGCCAATGAAGAGGGGAGTAACATGAGCTTGTTCCGGTTCCTTGAAGATAAGACGAGCTGCAGAGTTCTGGATCATCTGCAGAGGTTTGAGCAGTGCAAATCTACACGCTCGAGTTGTCTTTGTGATGTGGTCTTTGAAGGACAGCTGTTCATCCAAAATCACTCCAAGATTTCTGACTGTAGGAGAAGAGGTGACTGTAGAGGATTGCAGCTGGATGGTGAGGTCGTGATGCACAGAGGGATGAGCTGGGATTACCAAAAGTTCTGTCTTGGCCATGTTGAGCTGTAGGTGATGGTTCTTTATCCAAGTAGAGATGTCGTTCAGGCAGTCAGTTATGCGGGTAGTTACTGACAGGTCATCAGGGGGGAACGACAGATAGAGTTGAGTGTCATCAGCGTAGCAGTGTTAAGAGAATCCGTGTCTGAGGATGATAGGGCCCAGGGAGGTGGTGTAGATGGACTGAACTCTGGGGAACCCCGGTGAGTACTTTATGAGTGTTGGAGACCTCACCCCTCCACCCGACACTGAAAGATATACCAGTGAGATAGGACTTAAACCAATCGAGTACAGTTCCAGTGATGCCCATCGAAGAGAGAGTGGAGAAAAGGATCTGATGGTTGACTGTGTCAAACGCTGCAGAGAGGTCTAGTAGGATGAGGACAGATGATCTGTGGTTAGCCTTGGTACCTCGCAGCGCTTCCATCATAGACAACAAAGCCGTCTCTGTTGAGTGTCCATTCTTGAAGCCTGATTGGTTGTCATCGAGCTTGTTGTTCTGAGTCAGGAATGTAGAGAGTTGATTGAAGACGACCAGCTCAATGAGTTTTGCCGTTTAGGGCAGCAAAGAGACAGGTCTGTAATTTTCCACCAGTGATGTGTTGCGTGTAGGTTTCTTGAGAAGCGGGGTGACTCTGGCCACCTTGAAGATGTTAGGGAAAACGCTGGTAGTGATCGAGTTGATGATGTGAGTGAGGGTAGCTGTGATGGTAGGTGAGATGGTTTGTAGAAGGTGAAAGGGGATGGGATCGAGGGGGCAGGTGGTGAGTGAATGAGGACATGCAAGGTTGCCGAGGGTTGTGGATGAATTTGGGTGCAAGGTGGTGCAAACTGCAGGCTGATGGTGAGGGTTTTGTCTGTGAAGTGATCAGCGAAGTCATCTGCAGTGAGAGAGGTCACTGGAGGAGGTTGGGGTAGACAGAGGAGTGAGATGATAGTCCTGAAGAGCTTTCGGCTGTCCTTGGTATGTTCAATCTTGTCGTGGTAGTATGTTGTCTTAGCATCTTGTATCTTGCTTGAGAAAGCGGAGAGTGAAGGTTTGGCACGCTTCGTGGTCTGCCATGCTCTTCAATTTCTTCTATTTCTAACTATAGACTAAAGTGTTGGTACCCTCGATCTCCTTTGGAAGCTGTTTCCATCTTAGGGCCGCAGGGCAACTACAGGAGGATTTGCCCTGTTTGGAATTAACGTGGGCAAGATCTAATTGATTTGATCTGAAGAATCTCAGCTCCCTGTTTGGTGTGTATTCACTGATCCTCTCTGTTTGGTATTTAGGTGCTAAGTAATGTTTGGACTTATATACGAGCAGCAGAACTTTAAAATCTATTCTGAAGGAGACTGGCAGCCAATATAAAATATGCTCTGACTTTCTAGTTTTGGTTAGAATTGGAGCCGCTGCGTTCTGAACGAGTTGGAGGTGTTTAATGGTGTTTTTGGGAAGAGCTCTGAGAAGAACGTTCCAGGAGTCCAGCTGCTGGAGATGAACGCATGAATCAGTTTCTCTAAATCTTGTCTGGAAACAAAGCATCTGATTCTAGCAATGTTTCTAAGATGATAAGAAGCTGATTTGGTCATTGCTTTGACGTGGCTATTGAGACTAAGATCTGAGTCCAGAATCACCTGATTCTTGACCTGATTTGTAGTTGTTAGGCCCTTGGCATTGAGATACATGTTAACCTTAACAACCTCGCTTTTGCTTCCGAATGCAATGACTTCAGTTTTGTCCTTGTTTAATTGAAGAAAGTTGTTTTGCATCCAGTTTTTAATCTCATCAAGACAATTACAGAGTGTTTATGGGGTTGTTGTCATTTGGGGAGATAGCTAGATAAATTTGTGTGTCATCAGCATATTTATGGTATGATATCTGGTTCCTTCTCATAATTTGGCCCAGTGGAAGCATGTACAGGTTAAATAGTAAAGGAGCAAGGATTGAACCTTGAGGGACTCCACACGACACTGCAATCCACTTCGACATGTAATCACCTATGTGTACATAGAAACCTCTTCCTTCTAAGTATGATCTGAGCCATTTTATCACAGTTCCTGAAAGACCAACATAGTTTTCTAGTCTATCAAGAAGGATTTTGTGATCAACTGTGTCGAAGGCAGCGCTCAGATCGAGTAGAACCAGGACAGTCACTTTTCCTGAATCAGTGTTTAACCGGATATCATTGACTATCTTCAGTAGAGCTGTCTCTGTGCTGTGATGAGCTCTGAAACCCGACTGATAACAATCCATGTGTTCAGTTAGGGTCAGGAACTCATTCAGTTGGTTTGCCACAATCTTAATTATTTTACAGAATATAATGTTTAATACATTTTTTTTTACTTTTGTTTTCTCCAGCTCTTTAGTTGTGTATCTTTCAGTTACACAAGGACACAGGTTTATGAGGACTTCATAGTTCGTTTTCTTCATTTACCCAATTTTCCAATTACTTTCAGTGTGAATTTGACACAAATCCTTGTGAGGACACAAGTAATTACAAGGACACAAGTAATTACAAGGACAATGGGCTGTAATCATGTGAAAAAGGCTGTGCAGGTAACAAGAAATTCACATCTGATTGTGAAATCATATTTGTGAAAATGTGTATTATATTTATGACAAATGTTCTGGTCATTTTTAATTTAAAAACAGTTCAACAGTTTGATGTAAACTTTTTAACAGATTTGCTCTAAACTTTTAGTGAAATAATTGTTTGTATTTTCTTCTAAGTAAAGACTTACGTCTCCCCAAAAACGTTGATCACGTTAGTCTGAAACAATGAAAATGTTAAGGTAGGTTGACCAACTTTGGGCTCCATGTGTTTTGCAAACTTGGAGAGATTATTTCTCAACATAAAGATATTAGTCAGCTTTTGATTTCTTTTAAAAAGGCTGTTTCTGTACAATTTAAAACGGCTGTTTCTGTTGCATTTAATTTTTGTTTACTTAATTTGTTTGCTAATTAAAGCAAATTACTGTTATCTTGCATATACTGTCATTATTGGGCTCTCGTAGTCACCTCAGTTATTGTAGTGCTTAATTCAGTCATTTGTAATAGTTCCATGTGATCAGGTGCTGAAAAATCACATGTGACCGTGCTGTTCTTAGTTGTGTTTTAATTTGATACTCATTAACCACCTTAGTCCCGATAAAGTAGCATTTTGTCTCATTTGTGTGTTGTGTATAGTTGTGTACCAGTAAATCATATCGGTCCTTGTAGAACACTAAAAACTTGTGTTTGTGTAATGTAAAAACAGTGGCTTTATAAACGGGTCAGGCCCAGTAATTCCTAATCATGTCATAGGCGGGTCCATTTCGTAAGGGGCGTGGTTGTCCCTGTATACCACCAAAATATCATACTATGGTTTTATTTATTGGAATGTGTGTATTGAAAATCTAAAGTGAGCAATGCCATCTGCAGGTGAAATAAAAATTTTTGAATGGTTTTTCATCACTGTAGCTCATTGGTAAAGGGGTGTCCCTTAAAACCACCATTCTACTGGTTTGGGGATCAATGTCTCTCTAAACCACAAAAACCAGTATGTGTGTGTGTGTGTGTGTGTGTGAGAGAAAAATTTGTGTGTGTGAGAGAGATTTTTTTTTTACTACCACTAACTACATTAAGCAACACAGCTGAAAGCATTTTTTTGGAAGAGTTGGCATACTTTTGTGAATCCTGTGCTTAGTTGTTCTCTATAATCACTCATTTTCAGTACCCGATAGATCCTTTTCCTGATTTTCTAAACCAATCCAAAATCACAATCTCAACATTCTTGAAGTGTTTACAAAGCGTACCAAACACATAATATGTTTAGTCAACATTCTTTGGTTGACTACAAATAAAAATTTTTTTCTTGTTTTTATGTTTTACCAGGAGTAAAAGTTTGGTTCTGACCACTAGGCTGTGATGTGGCTGTTCGAACATAAAATTTGTTTTAAATATCTGGTCACAGGAGACCAGAAAAGCAGTTGGTATAAAATTATTTTCAACTTGATGATTGTGCAGGTATTAATGCTCAATTAAAATGTTTTGGTGAACATTTTAGGAAAAGCATGCGTCTGCTGTCAGTTTTGTGTGTGAACCAAGTGCCCTGATGTGAAGGTATAGAAGAGGATACGACGTCACCCATAATGTACTGTTTACAGAAGTAAACATTTGTGTTTATGCTTTTTAGGCTTTCTCAGCAGAGCAAACTGTAACTGTATCAAATATTGTTGAGCCTGTCTGTCATGAAAATTACCAATACAGGTCAGATGTGGGCAAAAAAAAACTCGTTTGTATCACATTGGTCTCTAGTCTGAATGTGGTCTAAAGAGCATGTTGTAGTTTACAAAGTAGCAATTATTGTATTCATTTTATCCAGATCAATTGTCATAAGGTTAGGTAGTTCATTGGTAGTCAGTTCACACTGCACTGTCTTAGGGGCCTTTCAGATTGGGAATGTCTAGAATGTTCCGTTACCGGCAACGTTCGCTCACCCTCAATCCCCCACAGTTTTACGTTTCACACGCTATTTTTCTGATCCGTTTCGGAGACACTTACTTACATACATCACTGGAAACAAGTGCCATGGACGGTGGAAGAAAAGATGAAAGCCTCCGCATCATCAGTCTGCGACTGCTTGCCGGAATATACAATTGTCTGTACACAATAACGTTGGTGACCTCAGAGTTTTTGTGCGTCCTGCCAAGCTGAGAGAATGGATGCTCTGGTCTGCCCAAATTTCTATCTTACATGAATCTCCTCGCTCCTCCACAAACATTCTTTTCCTGCCATGTTGATTTGTGTATAAAGAGCGAATGAGTCGAGTAGTTTTACACCATGTGGAGCGCAGAGAAATTCCTTTTTTGATCCACACAGCCCGCCCAGATCTCCACTAGACTGCGTGAACCTTTTCAGAGACTACCTCTGGAAGCGCTTTCAGAAACGGTTCATGGAAACAAAGGAATTGCTTACACACACGCTACAATGAACCGTTACCAGAGCCAAGTGTGAAACGGAATACAGATGCCAGTCTGAAAGGCCCCTTATAGTCTGCTTTCACTATGTTGTATTGGATAGATTAAAATTGATCAATTTCTAGTTAAGCGGGGCTACCATTTCTACAGTGTTAAAGAGAATATTACACATGCTAGTGTTTACAGGAGTACAGGTGGGGCCAGATAGTAATATATTTGTAAAATTGTTTGATTCAGGCAGATTGATTTTGATTAAATCTGCATGCTTTTAGTAGGTCAGTAAAGTTCATACATTAAGAACATTAGTTCATTGATATAGATGCCTTCGACTAAAGTATTTTGTCTATATATCAACTAGAGGTTGGGGAAGAAAGTGTGCAAATTATTTTAGGACGCTACAAAAGGGCATTGGTCCCTATAAATGCTAAGGTGAACAAGAATGCAAGTTGTTGTTTTGGTTACCATTGAGTAAAAAGTCTTCAAATCCCTATTATTATTATTTTTTTAGCTCTATTTACATTAATATTTTTTATTGTATAGACCATTGTAACCATGACCCATTGGGCAGTTAATAACTAAAAAGTAAAATGTTTTAGTGAACTTAACCCAGAATTATCTTTCTTTTTATTAATCAGGTGCCACTCAGGATGTTGGATCACAATGACGTGAGTCTGACTCCGGAGGAGAGGGTTCGAGGGCTGACTCAGAAAGGCAGTTCGGTGGAGATGAATGAAACAGTCCCACTCCGCAGATACTTCCGTTCTGGCATGGAGATGATCCGAATGGCACATGTGTATGCTGAGGAGGGCAACACAGAGCATGCTTTTGTCCTCTACAACAAATATATCACGTAAGGAAGTTACAAAAAATTAATTCACACAGCAGTGAGTGAGGGAGGGAGGGAGGGAGGGAGGGAGCGAGCGTGCAGCTGAATGAGTGAGTGATTGAGCAATTGACCTACTGAGCAAAGGACCGAGTGACAGACCAACCGGAAGCTGAGTGAGGAACCGAGCAAATGACCAACTCAGCAATACTGAGTAAGTGGCTGAGTGAGTGAGTGACTGAGCAAGTGAGGGACCCAACCCTTAAGAGTACTTTGTTTGCGGTATTAACAAGAAATCATTAATCACATTTGATGCACTTGAAACTCATTTTAACTGTGTGCTCACCTGCAGCAGAATACAGAACCCCTTAAAATTCCAAAAGTTCAAATATTGGCTACATCAAACACATTGTGTTATTTTTGGAAAGACAGGGTTTGTGTACAGAAATTTAGACTTGACTATTACAATGCACACAAAGCAAAAGCATCCCAGTAGCTCTCAAGGGTACAATAAATGTATGTTTATGGATGTTACATCTACAGCTGGATCAGCATTGATCAGCTAGCATATTATAATAAGGAGATAGCTGATGAGGAATGGCTGATTATAAAATGTTAAGACTTTGTTTTGTTAATTTATGCTGAAAAAAAGTGTTGAAAATATTTTGTTATGAAAACAAGGTTCCGCTGTTCCAAATTGATACAGGTGCCACTTAATAAATAATACAAGTTAATAAATACTGTAGATATTGTAGACATGCTTATGTGAAATAATTATTGAAATGAAACAAAAAAGCAGGTGTTAAAAGAAAGATAACTGCTCACAGACATTCTAGTAAGAACAGGAGACAGAGATGCCAGTTAATGAAGCAGTATTCATGGGTACATCCATAATCCCCTTGCAGACTCTTTATTGAGAGGCTCCCCAAGCACCCAGAGTATAAACTGGCGAGTATCCCTGAGAAGAAGGAGACATTGAGGGTAAGAGACTTGGTCCATCATTAGGTTCTTGCTATGCTTTGTCTCTGAGTGTTGCTTCTGTTCCTCACACAGAAGCTCAAGGACATCGCTTTTCCTCAGGCAGAGCAGCTGAAGAAGCTTTTACTGAAGAGGTACCAGACAGAGTATGAGGGGTTCCTCAGTAAGAAGGTGAAAAGCACTTCATTCATGTTACTACATATAATTAGGTCTTGGGTCTATTTCAGGGGTCCCCAAATCTGGTCCTGAAAGTTTTAGTTGCAACCCTGCTCTAGTTTCCTTACTACTCTAGATTCAGACAAGCCAAGAGGACCTTAAGTAGTGCAACAGGTGTGTTTCAGTTAGAAAAAAATAGGAAGGTGAAGTTAAGAGAAAAGAAATGCAAACTTTCAAATTAAACCAACTCTTTCTAACAGAACCATTGTAGAGCTCTGACTTAACATTTTGACTCAAGGGCACAACATAAACACATTAACTGTCTAGTTAAAAGATACTTGCTTTGGGTCTTCGTTTCACTGCACGGTCAGTGCGTTGATTTCTGGTCTGAGGAAAGAGTGTCCACTTTTTGAGGAGTGCATGATTTAACTTTTAGTTTACAGAAAGAAGAAGCATTGGATTGAAGCGCAGAGTTGCACAGATTTAGTCTTGTGCAGAAGAAAAACAATGTGCACTGAGCAGAAGGCCAGTCTGCAGGCTTTAGATGTTTAGTTTAAGAGCCCTTGGTTGCTTCTTTCAGACTTTGAAAATAAATCTACCAGAAAACTGAAACAGACTAAATTGTAGTGCAGGTTTCCAAATGTGCATTCTAGAGAGTTGTTATGTCTCTCTGCATGACTAACAAATAGGATGCAGGCTATTTTTGATGAATGCAAATATGCAAAATGCAATACAGTTCATGAACCTGAAAACTATCATAAGACCACAATGAGACAAAACGTGCTGTAGTTTGGATGTATGGAAAGAGCTAGTAATGAATTAACAACTATGTTCGCTGCAAGGAAAAAAACCTATCCAACATAATTAATATTACAAATCTCTATGAATATCTGCTTTACATAATCCAATAGTAAAGCTTTAGTTCTAATTTATTCTTGGATTTCGTCTGCAAGATCTGTCTGTTTTAACTAAAGGCAATAGGTTCTAGGGTTTATCAAACCCAAATTGTCCTTTTGAAGTAATTAAAATGTCATAACAGGTATTTATCCTGTTGCTCCAGAGGCTCCCAAGAGAGGGAGAGGAAACGAACAAGGGCAGACAAAATAGGGCCTATTAGGTCAGTTCCGTGGATGTTACTTGTACGTCTCTCCCTCATAAACATCCACACATTTAACTTATTTACATTTATTTACATTTATGCATTTGGCAGACGCTTTTGTCCAAAGCCACTTGCATTAGGGGAGAGACAATATACAATTTGTTACACCGTCAAAGGCTATCTCAGCTTCTCGTAATAGAAATTTTATCATCAATAAACCATAGCAGGATCAAAATAAAGGAAGAAGATAAAGACAGAAGAGGAAAAAAGAAAGTTTTTTTATTGTAGTTGTTCCCTGAAGAGAAGAGTTTTCAGTTGCTTTTTGAAAGCTGTTAGTGTTGCTGCTTTCCTGACTGGATCAGGGAGTTTGTTCCACCAACCAGGGACAGTGAAAGAGAAGGTTCTGCTGAGAGATCTTGTGGGACGGAACCACGAGTCGCTGTTCCTTCTCTGAGCGCAGGCTTCTGGAGGACTTGTAGTAGTGTATGAGCTCATGGAGGTAGCCAGGGGCTGATTTGGACATAGTTTTGTATGCCAGCATCATCGATTTGAATTTAAAATGAGCTGCAATGGGGAGCCAATGAAGAGTGATGAAGAGGGGAGGAACATGAGCTTGCTTCAGTTCCTTGAAAATAACACGAGCTGCAGAGTTCTGGATCATCTGCAGAGGTTTGAGCGTATTTGCTGGAAGTCCTGCTAGGAGAGCGCTGCAGTAGACCAGACGTGAGAGGACCAGAGCCTGAACCAGGAGTTGAGTGGCATGCACAGTTAAGAAGGGCCTGATCTTTCGATTGTTGTCCATTGCAAATCTACACGCTCGAGTTATCTTGGTGATGTGGTCTTTGAAGGACAGCTGTTCATCAAAAATCAGTCAAAGATTCCTGACTGAAGGAAAAGAGGTGATTGCAGAAGATTCCAGCTGAATGGTGAAGTCGTGATGCACAGAGGGATTGGCCGGGATTTCAAGAAGTTCCGTCTTGGCCATGTTGAGCTGTAGGTGATGGTTCTTCATCCAAGTAGAGATGTCCTTCAGGCAGTCAGTAATGCAGGTAGTTACTGATTGGTCATCAGGGGGGAACGACAGATAGAGTTGAGTGTCATCAGCGTAGCAGTGTTAAGAGAATCCGTGTCTGAGAATGATGGGGCCCAGGGAGGTGGTATAGATGGAGAAGAGAAGGGGCCCAAGGACACTGGGGAACCCGGTGAGTAGTCTATGAGTGTTGGAGACCTCACCCCGCCACCCGACACTGAAAGATCTACCAGTGAGATAGGACTCAAGCCAATCGAGTACAGTTCCAGTGATGCCCATTGCAGAGAGAGGGGAGAGAAGGATCTGATGGTTGACTCTGTCAAAAGCTGCAGAGAGGTCTAGTAGGATGAGGATAGATGATCTGTGGTTAGCCCTGACCCCTCGCAGCGCTTCCGCCACAGACAACAAAGCCGTCTCAATTGAGTGTCCATTCTTGAAGCCTGATTGGTTGTCATCGAGCTTGTTGTCATGAGTCAGGAAAGAAGAGAGCTGATTGAAGACGACCCAGTCGATGAGTTTGGCGGTGTAGGGCAGCAGAGAGACAGGTCTGTAATTTTCCACCAGTGATGTGTTGAGTGTAGGTTTCTTGAGAAGCGGTGTTAGTGAAAGTGCTGGTAGTGTTCGAGGAGTTGATGTTTAGGTGAGATGGTTTGTAGAGGGTGAGAGGGGATGAGATCGAGGGGGCAGGTGGTTGGATGCGCTGAGTGAAGGAGTTTGGAAACCTGATCTTCTGTGAGTGGAGTGAATGAGGACATGCAAGGTGTTGAGGATTGTGGATGAATTTGGGTCCAGGGTGGTGCAAACTGATGGTGATGGTTTTGTCTGTGAAGTGATCAGCAAAGTCATCTGTAGTGAGAGAGGTTACTGGGGGAGGTTGGGGTGTGACCTCTCTCTGTGGCCTACTGATGCCTCGTTGTTGCAATAGTAATCCTGCTCAGTACGAGAGGAACTGCAAGTTCAAACAGATTAATGATAGATGTTATCAATGATAACTTATTAAAGAAATATGTTAATATTTATATTATATTAATATTATATTATATTAATCTTAATGATGATAGATCATTTTCTATCACACCTTTGAATGATTTTTACATTCCAAGGTTTGAATTGTGCTTAATTTAACAATGAAAATAGGGGATGAGCAAATAACGGTGAATTTTTCTTTTTCTTGTCTGTTTTTCTATCTCTGGCAGCGTGCTGAGGATGAGGCGTTGGAGCGCGAATCCTCTCGGCAGCGAGAGCTCCAGGCGGAGCGGCTACGTGTCGCAGATCTGCAGCGGAGGCAGCGTGAGCAGGAGCAGTTCAGTATATTTGAGGAAATGATTCGACAGCAGGAACATCAACGTCAGGAAGCACAGACACGCTTCAGTGGCAGGCCAGGCTCACAACTTGAGCACACGCCTCTTATTCCAGGGATTCAGGTCCCTTCTTTGGCCTTCCCAGAGCCACAGATGCCCCCTCAGTGCCCCTCGTCCAATCACAACACTCCTCACGCGCCTGGACCACAGGCTCCACCCACAGTCAACCGTTCGCTTAAACCTAGTCACCTGAACAAAAGTACGACTTTTTACACATCATTACATCTATTACATTAAACTTGTACTCTTGAATACTGAAAGGTTTATGAGGTCACAACCACATGATTGGGGAAGAGAAGTGTCAAGAGCAAAGTATAGCCATCTCTATGGGTTCAGTTGTTTTTAAAATAGGTCTGCCTATAAAACTGCTCTAAAAGGTTGAATTATTAAATATGTCTATTCGTCTGTATTGTTAGGCTAGAGGTCCTGGGTTCATCTCCCGGGTGGACCCCCAATTCCCAGAGTCCCATCTAGTCTTTAGGTTTGTTGCTTTTTTTATGGTAGGCACCTAAGGAATCCTGAAGATGGGATCTGATTGGTTGAATTAGTTTGGATTTCTGGGAGAAGTGAATGCCGCATTTGTTTTGTTCCGCTCGATGATGTTATGACCGAGAAAACTAACTTGTTGGAAATCGGTCAGTTGATGTGATGGCAGTTTCATGCTTCGGAACATGACGCTTTGTGAAACATGGGATCGGTAACTCAACAATGTCAGCAACTGAAAATGATAACAATATGGTTTTAGGGAATTTGTTACATGTATCTTCAGTATAATCAAAGTTATAGTCATTCAAGTTCAATCACATTTGCTAAAAACGTGGTGTAAAAAGGATTGTATCTGTTAATATTGTGTACCATGAAAACACATGGGCATTAAGTATAACTCTTGTGCACATTTTCTGTTCTGAGGGCATTGTTTAAAACTCCAAGTGAAAACTTGTAGAGTGAATGTGATTTTTGGTGAGCAATGTAAGTTAGTCTGCAACAAATTGGTAAGCACTTTAATGACTTGCATGACAGGTTTTTCAGACGTTCACATTCAAAAATCCTCCCCTCATCTTCGTATTGCAATCTTTCTCTAATGGCTCATGATGAGAGAGGAAAGATGAGTTTACCAATAAATGTGGTTTAAAATTAATGATAAAAACAAATAAGTAATTGTTCAGTGTTCCGAACAACATTATGTATAAACAATTCATACAATGAAGGCTGAACGAATTCAGTTGTAGCAATTGAAACAGGACCTAGTCAATCACTCGATAACAAATTAAGAAGTCGAAAGACTTAAACAACAGATCTGGATGTTAAAAAAAAGGTTGTCATCTCACTTTCACAGGTACATAACCCTCTGCTGTAGTGTTTCTTTAGCTTTTCTTTTCCACTCTTTTTTTCAGCTTCATTGATTGATGGTTTGCGTCAGATTGCCGTTCCTGCAGAGCTTTGTGATAAATTTTTGCGACTGGCCAATAACAACACAATCAGGGCGGTGGAAACCTGTGGCATTCTCTGTGGCAGACTGGTAAGATTCTATGCATGCTGACTCGAATATTCCTCAGGCAAACCCTTACGGCACATAAAGGTGCAGCATGTAAGAATTTAGAGTATTTAAGAATCATGTAAGAACCAAAAATAATCAGAAAATGTTCATTATATAAAAACATTACACTATTATGTTTAGTCCAAGTGCTAATTTTACCGGAAAGATTGGTATTGAAAGAAAAGTATTATTTATGGTGTGACATGTCCTGGTGTTTAAAGTTTGTGTGAGGGTATGATAGATCTCCATGGTTTGTCCGATCTCAAAGGCGTAAATCTGGTTGCCAGATTGTGTTAAACTGCCCTAGAATATTCATTTAGGATGCTTTTAAAAAATGGAGATGATGAAGGCAGATAAGGAAATGAAAAGTGCATTTGTTTTGAGAAGCTTTATGTTAGCACTAAAATCAAATTATTTCTACTAGATACAAGGTCTTCTTTAATATTGATTAATGTTACGCATGCTTGTAAATAGATTTCTTCTACCCTTATTTTAGTGGCATTCACAAAATGAGTTCATAAATTGTTATTTCTAAAATCTAACTGTCATTGTTAACAATATCATTACACTATATTTAGATGCTGTTAAAACATTTTGGTGGTAAATCATACAATTATGTTCTCTTTCATTCTTTGCACATAAATCTGATTAGATGTTGGCGTTGGCTGACCTATGCAATCAACTTAAAACAAACTATTCTTTTTAATCTTTTTCATGAAGTGTTTACGATATTACATAATTGTAATAAATTAAACAATTTGTAAAATTGAAACTGTGCATGTCTCATTGCTAGCCATGATTGTTAACTGACACATCAATCTGGCAACCCATCGTCTGGGAGAGGAGGAGGGTGTTTGGTTTGACCAAAAATCTACTGACTGCACCTCAAATAAAATCAAATACTATGTGATCCTTACTCCTTACTGGCAGGTCCGGAACCCCGCACGTGTTTGGTTCAACCATCATCAGGGACTTTAAGCAACAAAGGCGGATGGCATTGTTGTGTTAAACTTTTTTCAAGTTGATATTTTTTCAACAATATATATTGCCTACTTGCATTTAAAAGAGTAATCAATCGGGTGGAGTTATTCAATTATATTTTGCAACTTTTCAGAAGAGAAAATTTCCACCATCGACAGCCGACTTACCTGATATTGACTTTTCTCTTTTATTATTTTGTTAGTCAACTTGGTTTAGTTATGCTGTGCACTAACCAATCAGTACACTTTCTAACTAGTTAGAAACTAAAAATTAAAGTAAAGTGATTATTTTCAGGTATTTCCGATATACTTATTGCATCAATGCAAATTGCGATTGGGATTGGGTTTCGCCTAATTACACAGCTCTTGTTGTCATCTTAAAGTCCCTGATGTATCTCATTTTCTTCAGTGATGTGTCTGTTTTCATGCAGTGTGTGTGTGTTTGTGTGACTTAGAACAGGAACGCTTTCACTGTGACACATGTGGTTGTACCGAAGCAGTGTGGAGGTCCAGATTACTGTGACACAGAAAATGAGGAGGAGCTCTTTCTGGTCCAGGATCAGTACGACCTCATCACCCTTGGCTGGATTCATGTGAGTCTCTTTCTCTCACAAACCCTTAAAGTGTTTAAAAAGTGAAGTGAGAGTGACGTAAGATTATGATTTTGAATCTGTTGTCAGTGTTTTGATGTGACGTTAGCCTGCAGACCGAATCGTTTCTCCAGAATGAAGACCATGATTATAACTGGAGATCATGTTACTCATGTATTTCAGGATTGTTTCTGATGTGCTTGTGGTTTGTGCTCCTCAGACTCATCCAACTCAGACGGCCTTCCTTTCAAGTGTCGACCTGCACACGCACTGTTCGTACCAGCTGATGCTGCCTGAGGCCATTGCCATCGTCTGTTCACCCAAATTCAACCAGTGAGTCCCTGACACCCCCCCCCCCCCCCAACACCCCCCACCCCCCCAGAGGAATGCTTTCTTGAATATCTTTTCAGTTTGGGAAATTTTCTATTTAGTAGGAGCTCAATAGAAAAGGAATTGTACTGACTCAAAAGGTCAGTATGTGAGAGAGTAGAGCGTGCATGTGAAGCATACTGTTTATTATGCAAAAAGTTTTGTATGATTTTTTTATGTTAGCATATAGTCATTAATGTGATTCTTAACGGTCTTTGACCTTATGAAACATGCAAAAAAGAGCTGAGAGCACACAGAGAGAGAGCAAGCACTAAGAGAGACAGCGAGAGAGAGCAAGCGCTAAGAGAGACAGCGAGAGAGAGCAAGCGCTAAGAGAGACAGCGAGAGAGAGAGCAAGCGCTAAGAGAGACAGCGAGAGAGAGAGCAAGCGCTAAGAGAGACAGCGAGAGACAGCGAGCGCTAAGAGAGACAGCGAGAGAGAGCGAGCGCTAAGAGAGACAGCGAGAGAGAGCGAGCGCTAAGAGAGACAGCGAGAGAGAGCGAGCGCTAAGAGAGACAGCGAGAGAGAGAGCGAGCGCTAAGAGAGACAGCGAGAGAGAGAGCAAGCGCTAAGAGAGACAGCGAGAGAGAGAGCAAGCGCTAAGAGAGACAGCGAGAGAGAGAGCAAGCGCTAAGAGAGACAGCGAGAGAGAGAGCAAGCGCTAAGAGAGACAGCGAGAGTGAGAGCAAGCGCTAAGAGAGACAGCGAGAGTGAGAGCAAGCGCTAAGAGAGACAGCGAGAGAGAGAGCAAGCGCTAAGAGAGACAGCGAGAGAGAGAGCAAGCGCTAAGAGAGACAGCGAGAGAGAGAGCAAGCGCTAAGAGAGACAGCGAGAGAGAGAGCAAGCGCTAAGAGAGACAGCGAGAGAGAGCAAGCGCTAAGAGAGACAGCGAGAGAGAGCAAGCGCTAAGAGAGACAGCGAGAGAGAGCAAGCGCTAAGAGAGACAGCGAGAGAGAGCAAGCGCTAAGAGAGACAGCGAGAGAGAGCAAGCGCTAAGAGAGACAGCGAGAGAGAGCAAGCGCTAAGATAGACAGCGAGAGAGAGCAAGCGCTAAGAGAGACAGCGAGAGAGAGCAAGCGCTAAGAGAGACAGCGAGAGAGAGCAAGCGCTAAGAGAGACAGCGAGAGAGAGAGCAAGCGCTAAGAGAGACAGCGAGAGAGAGCAAGCGCTTAGAGAGACAGCGAGAGAGAGCAAGCGCTAAGAGAGACAGCGAGAGAGAGCAAGCGCTAAGAGAGACAGCGAGAGAGAGCAAGCGCTTAGAGAGACAGCGAGAGAGAGCAAGCGCTAAGAGAGACAGCGAGAGAGAGCAAGCGCTAAGAGAGACAGCGAGAGAGAGCAAGCGCTAAGAGAGACAGCGAGAGAGAGCAAGCGCTAAGAGAGACAGCGAGAGAGAGCAAGCGCTAAGAGAGACAGCGAGAGAGAGCAAGCGCTAAGAGAGACAGCGAGAGAGAGCAAGCGCTAGAGAGACAGCGAGAGAGAGCAAGCGCTAAGAGAGACAGCGAGAGAGAGCAAGCGCTAAGAGAGACAGCGAGAGAGAGAGCAAGCGCTAAGAGAGACGGCGAGAGAGAGAGCAAGCGCTAAGAGAGACGGCGAGAGAGAGCAAGCGCTAAGAGAGACGGCGAGAGAGAGAGCAAGCGCTAAGAGAGACGGCGAGAGCGATAGCAAGCGCTAAGAGAGACAGCGAGCGATAGCAAGCGCTAAGAGAGACAGCGAGAGAGAGCAAGCGCTAAGAGAGACAGCGAGAGAGCAAGCGCTAAGAGAGACAGCGAGAGAGCAAGCGCTAAGAGAGACAGCGAGAGAGAGCAAGCGCTAAGAGAGACAGCGAGAGAGAGCAAGCGCTAAGAGACAGCGAGAGAGAGCAAGCGCTAAGAGAGACAGCGAGAGAGAGCAAGCGCTAAGAGAGACAGCGAGAGAGAGCAAGCGCTAAGAGAGACAGCGAGAGAGAGCAAGCGCTAAGAGAGACAGCGAGAGAGAGCAAGCGCTAAGAGAGACAGCGAGAGAGAGCAAGCGCTAAGAGAGACAGCGAGAGAGAGCAAGCGCTAAGAGAGACAGCGAGAGAGAGCAAGCGCTAAGAGAGACAGCGAGAGAGAGCAAGCGCTAAGAGAGACAGCGAGAGAGAGCAAGCGCTAAGAGAGACAGCGAGAGAGCGAGAGAGCAAGCGCTAAGAGAGAGAGAGAGAGAGAGCAAGCGCTAAGAGAGACAGCGAGAGAGAGCAAGCGCTAAGAGAGACAGCGAGAGAGAGCAAGCGCTAAGAGAGACAGCGAGAGAGAGCAAGCGCTAAGAGAGACAGCGAGAGAGAGCAAGCGCTAAGAGAGACAGCGAGAGAGAGCAAGCGCTAAGAGAGACAGCGAGAGAGAGCAAGCGCTAAGAGAGACAGCGAGAGAGAGCAAGCGCTAAGAGAGACAGCGAGAGAGAGCAAGCGCTAAGAGAGACAGCGAGAGAGAGCAAGCGCTAAGAGAGACAGCGAGAGAGAGCAAGCGCTAAGAGAGACAGCGAGAGAGAGCAAGCGCTAAGAGAGACAGCGAGAGAGAGCAAGCGCTAAGAGAGACAGCGAGAGAGAGCAAGCGCTAAGAGAGACAGCGAGAGAGAGCAAGCGCTAAGAGAGACAGCGAGAGAGAGCAAGCGCTAAGAGAGACAGCGAGAGAGAGCAAGCGCTAAGAGAGACAGCGAGAGAGAGCAAGCGCTAAGAGAGACAGCGAGAGAGAGCAAGCGCTAAGAGAGACAGCGAGAGAGAGCAAGCGCTAAGAGAGACGGCGAGAGAGAGAGAGCAAGCGCTAAGAGAGACGGCGAGAGAGAGAGAGCAAGCGCTAAGAGAGACGGCGAGAGAGAGAGAGCAAGCGCTAAGAGAGACGGAGAGAGAGAGAGAGCAAGCGCTAAGAGAGACGGCGAGAGAGAGAGAGCAAGCGCTAAGAGAGACGGCGAGAGAGAGCAAGCGCTAAGAGAGACGGCGAGAGAGAGAGCAAGCGCTAAGAGAGACGGCGAGAGAGAGAGCAAGCGCTAAGAGAGACGGCGAGAGTGAGAGCAAGCGCTAAGAGAGACGGCGAGAGAGAGAGCAAGCGCTAAGAGAGACAGCGAGAGAGAGAGCAAGCGCTAAGAGAGACAGCGAGAGAGAGAGCAAGCGCTAAGAGAGACAGCGAGAGAGAGAGCAAGCGCTAAGAGAGCAAGCGCTAAGAGAGACAGAGCAAGCGCTAAGAGAGACAGCGAGAGAGAGCAAGCGCTAAGAGAGACAGCGAGAGAGAGCAAGCGCTAAGAGAGACAGCGAGAGAGAGCAAGCGCTAAGAGAGACAGCGAGAGAGAGCAAGCGCTAAGATAGACAGCGAGAGAGAGCAAGCGCTAAGAGAGACAGCGAGAGAGAGCAAGCGCTAAGAGAGACAGCGAGAGAGAGCAAGCGCTAAGAGAGACAGCGAGAGAGAGAGCAAGCGCTAAGAGAGACAGCGAGAGAGAGCAAGCGCTTAGAGAGACAGCGAGAGAGAGCAAGCGCTAAGAGAGACAGCGAGAGAGAGCAAGCGCTAAGAGAGACAGCGAGAGAGAGCAAGCGCTAAGAGAGACAGCGAGAGAGAGCAAGCGCTAAGAGAGACAGCGAGAGAGAGCAAGCGCTAAGAGAGACAGCGAGAGAGAGCAAGCGCTAAGAGAGACAGCGAGAGAGCAAGCGCTAAGAGAGACAGCGAGAGAGCAAGCGCTAAGAGAGACAGCGAGAGAGAGCAAGCGCTAAGAGAGACAGCGAGAGAGAGCAAGCGCTAAGAGACAGCGAGACAGCGAGAGAGAGCAAGCGCTAAGAGACAGCGAGAGAGAGCAAGCGCTAAGAGAGACAGCGAGAGAGAGCAAGCGCTAAGAGAGACAGCGAGAGAGCAAGCGCTAAGAGAGACAGCGAGAGAGAGCAAGCGCTAAGAGAGACAGCGAGAGAGAGCAAGCGCTAAGAGAGACAGCGAGAGAGAGCAAGCGCTAAGAGAGACAGCGAGAGAGAGCAAGCGCTAAGAGAGACAGCGAGAGAGAGCAAGCGCTAAGAGAGACAGCGAGAGAGAGCAAGCGCTAAGAGAGACAGCGAGAGAGAGCAAGCGCTAAGAGAGACAGCGGAGAGAGCAAGCGCTAAGAGAGACAGCGAGAGAGAGCAAGCGCTAAGAGAGACAGCGAGAGAGAGCAAGCGCTAAGAGAGACAGCGAGAGAGAGCAAGCGCTAAGAGAGACAGCGAGAGAGAGCAAGCGCTAAGAGAGACAGCGAGAGAGAGCAAGCGCTAAGAGAGACAGCGAGAGAGAGCAAGCGCTAAGAGAGACAGCGAGAGAGAGCAAGCGCTAAGAGAGACAGCGAGAGAGAGCAAGCGCTAAGAGAGACAGCGAGAGAGAGCAAGCGCTAAGAGAGACAGCGAGAGAGAGCAAGCGCTAAGAGAGACAGCGAGAGAGAGCAAGCGCTAAGAGAGACAGCGAGAGAGAGCAAGCGCTAAGAGAGACAGCGAGAGAGAGCAAGCGCTAAGAGAGACAGCGAGAGAGAGCAAGCGCTAAGAGAGACAGCGAGAGAGAGCAAGCGCTAAGAGAGACAGCGAGAGAGAGCAAGCGCTAAGAGAGACAGCGAGAGAGAAGCAAGCGCTAAGAGAGACAGCGAGAGAGAGCAAGCGCTAAGAGAGACAGCGAGAGAGAGCAAGCGCTAAGAGAGACAGCGAGAGAGAGCAAGCGCTAAGAGAGACAGCGAGAGAGAGCAAGCGCTAAGAGAGACAGCGAGAGAGAGCAAGCGCTAAGAGAGACAGCGAGAGAGAGCAAGCGCTAAGAGAGACGGCGAGAGAGAGAGAGCAAGCGCTAAGAGAGACGGCGAGAGAGAGAGAGCAAGCGCTAAGAGAGACGGCGAGAGAGAGAGCAAGCGCTAAGAGAGACGGCGAGAGAGAGAGCAAGCGCTAAGAGAGACGGCGAGAGAGAGAGCAAGCGCTAAGAGAGACGGCGAGAGAGAGCAAGCGCTAAGAGAGACGGCGAGAGAGAGCAAGCGCTAAGAGAGACGGCGAGAGAGAGAGAGCAAGCGCTTAGAGAGACGGCGAGAGAGAGCAAGCGCTTAGAGAGACGGCGAGAGAGAGCAAGCGCTAAGAGAGACGGCGAGAGAGAGAGCAAGCGCTAAGAGAGACGGCGAGAGAGAGAGCAAGCGCTAAGAGAGACGGCGAGAGAGAGCAAGCGCTAACAGAGACGGCGAGAGAGAGCAAGCGCTAAGAGAGACGGCGAGAGAGAGAGCAAGCGCTAAGAGAGACGGCGAGAGAGAGCAAGCGCTAAGAGAGACGGCGAGAGAGAGAGCAAGCGCTAAGAGAGACGGCGAGAGAGAGCAAGCGCTAAGAGAGACGGCGAGAGAGAGCAAGCGCTAAGAGAGACGGCGAGAGAGAGGCAAGCGCTAAGAGAGACGGCGAGAGAGAGGCAAGCGCTAAGAGAGACGGCGAGAGAGAGCAAGCGCTAAGAGAGACGGCGAGAAGAGCAAGCGCTAAGAGAGACGGCGAGAGAGAGCAAGCGCTAAGAGAGACGGCGATAGAGAGCAAGCGCTAAGAGAGACGGCGAGAGAGAGCAAGCGCTAAAAGAGACGGCGAGAGAGAGCAAGCGCTTAGAGAGACGGCGAGAGAGAGCAAGCGCTAAGAGAGACGGCGAGAGAGAGCAAGCGCTAAGAGAGACGGCGAGAGAGAGCAAGCGCTAAGAGAGACGGCGAGAGAGAGAGCAAGCGCTAAGAGAGACGGCGAGAGAGAGAGCAAGCGCTAAGAGAGACGGCGAGAGAGAGAGCAAGCGCTAAGAGAGACGGCGAGAGAGAGCAAGCGCTAAGAGAGACGGCGAGAGAGAGCAAGCGCTAAGAGAGACAGCGAGAGAGCAAGCGCTAAGAGAGACGGCGAGAGAGAGAGCAAGCGCTAAGAGAGACGGCGAGAGAGAGCAAGCGCTAAGAGAGACGGCGAGAGAGAGCAAGCGCTTAGAGAGACAGTGAGAGAGCAAGCGCTAAGAGAGACAGCGAGAGAGAGCAAGCGCTAAGAGAGACAGCGAGAGAGAGCAAGCGCTAAGAGAGACAGCGAGAGAGCAAGCGCTAAGAGAGACGGCGAGAGAGAGAGCAAGCGCTAAGAGAGACGGCGAGAGAGAGCAAGCGCTAAGAGAGACGGCGAGAGAGAGCAAGCGCTTAGAGAGACGGCGAGAGAGAGCAAGCGCTAAGAGAGACGGCGAGAGAGAGCAAGCGCTAAGAGAGACGGCGAGAGAGAGCAAGCGCTAAGAGAGACGGCGAGAGAGAGCAAGCGCTAAGAGAGACGGCGAGAGAGAGCAAGCGCTAAGAGAGACGGCGAGAGAGAGCAAGCGCTAAGAGAGACGGCGAGAGAGAGCAAGCGCTAAGAGAGACGGCGAGAGAGAGCAAGCGCTAAGAGAGACGGCGAGAGAGAGCAAGCGCTAAGAGAGACAGCGAGAGAGAACAAGCGCTAAGAGAGACGGCGAGAGAGAGCAAGCGCTAAGAGAGACGGCGAGAGAGAGCAAGCGCTAAGAGAGACGGCGAGAGAGAGCAAGCGCTAAGAGAGACGGCGAGAGAGAGCAAGCGCTGAGAGAGAGCAAGCGCTAAGAGAGACAGCGAGAGAGAGCAAGCGCTAAGAGAGACAGCGAGAGAGAGGAAGCGCTAAGAGAGACAGCAAGCGCTAAGAGAGACAGCAAGCCCTAAGAGAGACAGCGAGAGAGAGCAAGCGCTAAGAGAGACAGCGAGAGAGAGCAAGCGCTAAGAGAGACAGCGAGAGAGAGAGCAAGCGCTAAGAGAGACAACGAGAGAGAGCAAGCGCTAAGAGAGACAACGAGAGAGAGCAAGCGCTAAGAGAGACAGCGAGAGCATTATGTAAGAGAGCACTAAGAGACAGTGAGAGCCTTAAGAGAGAGAAACTTTTAACTGGCTGTTAAAATTTAAAATGCTGAAAGCCTAATCTGTGGAAACCTGCTCCTCAGTTCAGATCTCAGTCCGCGGTGTGAATGGCTGTTCCGTTATTAACTCATGCACATCTGTCGATCTGTGTGCTGTAGGACTGGTTTCTTCAGACTGACGGACTTTGGGATGGAGGAGGTCGCCAGCTGCACTCAGAAAGGTTTCCATCCACACCCCAGGGAGCCTCCGCTCTTCACGGTAATAGACGAGCTGCTGCATCAGCCTGTTTCAGTGTATTCATCACAATAAACTATTCAATTAGCAAATCAGATCAGCACGTTTAAAGTCCAACATATGAAATGGAAATTTAAGACATTTTCATTGAATCATTGAGTTTTATTAGAGCAAACAGTCCAGGAGCAGATTCCATTTTTAATGGAATTAACAAGACTTTAATTACCAGAAATTAAACAAGATTATCTATACAAAGTTAGTTAGCGCTTTCTCTCTGTGTAAATTAGGGCCATATCATTGACATTATCCCTGTTTCAGGTGCTCTTTATAAGAATGAGATCTTTCAAGATTTTATATTATATATATAAGGTTTTAATATTAGCGTGAGAGGATGATGAATATCTGAAGGTATCCTGAATTCATATAAACACAACCTGACATCATCTCTGATGTTTCATTATTGAGTGTTCATCTGTTGAGTCAGAAGTCACGTAATATTAGTAAAAAGTAACGTTAGCATAAAATCGTGCTGAAAATTTCATTAAACTTATTTCAATTCTGGATTTCTGGTTAAAAACCTTTGGGGTTAAAACTATTAACCAACTTACCATAACTTCTTTCTTCATTCAAACTGCAGCGATGTATTAACTTTTTATTAACTTTGATTACTGTGATAAACTGTGATTTCATTGGACTAGCCCGCTGTCCGTTTTATGATAGAACGACAAATAAAAATATGTGCGTCGGCCCACCGGGCATGGCCTGGTACACCCGATGCCTCGTGACAATTCTGTCAGGAGCAATTTATAGCTTCCGTTTCTCAACAGAGGCTTTTGTTCTTTGCAGAGTGGCAGCCACATTGTAATGACCGAAGGAGAGGTGTCCATGCTGGACCTGCGCTGACTCTTGAAGAAGCAGTGGAAATCAACACTTATCAGCACTGGAGCCCTGAGGGAGTGAAATTAAGAGTTCATTCCAAATATAAGAGTTCTTGTGTCTGCGTTTAAAGAAAAGATTCTGACTGATCAAACACTATGAAAGATAAGCATTATGGTTTTCTGACATTTTTTCAGAATATCTTCTTTTCAAGAGGAAAGTTTGGAGTTTCTTTAAAACAGGGGTTTTTCTAAAACATTTTTGTAAATCTGTTTATCGTGAGGATGTTTCACGTAGTTCTCAGGGGTCTGTATTACTGTTTAAAGTTAAATGTGAGCATACATTCAGCGCAACGGATGAAGAAAAACGAGCATCTGAATATCTGCAACGTCTTATTAAAGCTGAGTATTCCAGCGCTGTATATGCTCCTGCAGCTAGGATTCTTTTCAAATGCTCAACCCTGATGGGAACGAAAGGATGGATCTGACTGGAAACCTGTATAAGATACTCCAGGAAACCCAGGGATGCGTTCCGTTTACAGAACATGATGTTAAAGTTCAGAGGAGCTCAGCAGAATAAACCGAAGGTGTCCATCCAGCATTATTAGTGATCATGTGGCGTAAAGCGGTTAACAGTGGATGTTAGTGGGATGCACTGGGAGCCAGTGACTTATTTCTTGCTAAAGGGAGATTTTATTTGTTAATGGCTATGTACTCTTGCTCACATTGTAATCCAATATTGACTTTTCACTCTCTGATGTTTGTGAGGAGATGAATGTGTAACTAATTCTGAATTTTGTTTTCAGTTAAAAACTGTACTAATACCATAATTTTAAAATAAATAAATGTGTATATATATAAAATATATGTATTTTTGGACATCTTTACCTTGTTCACTGACTGACTAAAAAAAGCTAAACCTTGTGCTTATTTACTAAAAACATATTAAAATGATAGATTTCTGTTTAAATATTTTTTGTTAAGTAAACGTACTTAAGCAACATTGACACATTGTATTCATGTTTTGAATTAAAAAGTTAAAACAAAAAAATTGGTCGTATAGTGAGTGGGTACAGGTGCTCTTCAAATCAGAGGTCAAACACGTTCTAAAACATTCGTTTTGATTCAGATAAAAAAAAGCACTATACAATACAGAAATATTTATAAAAACTGTATAAGTGTTCTGTACGTTTTGTGTTTAATTTTACAGAAGAATAACTCATTTTAAAATTGAGGTAAAATACCTTTATTTCTCTGCTGATACTTTCAAAAGCCAGACTGATTTCTTCATGAAAAAACATAGTTCACATGTTTTTAAAAATTAAATTTTGCTTCAACTTATCAAAGAGTTGCCAAAAAAGTTGGAGGCCAGCATAGCCTCTTTTACTAAAAAGACTGTAACTCTTGGAATGGAATAAAGGCACAGAAAAAAAATCGTTCAGTTTAGTCAGATAGTCTAACTAAAATTAGTCCGATTGACTTAAATTTTGTTACCCATCTTTGTTGTGTCACGATGAATGTGTTTATAAGCATGATTCTTTACTTTTAAACGGTGACAGATATGATTTTTGGCAATATCTGGCAACCCAAAACGATCTCTTTTAAGATTTTTCTCATTTATGGGTGTTAACAAGCGTTTTCTGAAACTCCTGACATAATTTTTAAGATTTAGAATGATTTTTGATTTATATGAGCTTTATCTAAGACTAAAGTTAAACATGACTTTTATGTTTTTGAGGATTTACCAAATTTTCAAACCTAACACTTCATTTTCTGAGACTATGGCATTTTCTTAATCTCTGCCGACCCCAAAGCAAGAACAAAAACACCAAATGAGCTTTACATAGACATCAGAAAAATAAGACCTGATTATTATTTAAGACTGAGAACAGTGATTAAGACTTTTTAAGGCCAACATGTTGGGCTTTTAACTTTTAGACTTTAAAGACCCGACTGAAACCCTGGCATTTACAGACTTTATTTAAATGCCAGTATATAAGTGATCGATCCAGAAAACATATCCAACATATAACTCCTAAGGACATAATTTGATCAAAAGTAATTATAACAAGGAATAACAAATTATCTAAAGCAATGTAGGTCTGTCCTAAATAATCATTACAAAAAAGTGCCCTTCAACCAAAAGTTAAACTCGATTAGTGATCTGAACGGTATTTGATCAGTTTTTCCTAGAGAAGGAAGCCTTCAAGGACCTTTGAACATTACTTGTGAAACAAATGTGTTCAAAAGTTTGCTTTTCAGATTGTGACTTGGACAGAACAAGGCTGGAAAAAAATTCCTGGCTGACATCCAGTGGATTGATTAATTGATATATATATAAAAAAAAAAAAGAGAGAGGAGAGAGAGAGAAGAGAGAGAGAGAGAGAGAGAGAGAGAGAGAGAGAGAGAGAGAGAGAGAAGAGAGGAG
Source organism: Danionella dracula (assembly GCA_900490495.1). NCBI lineage: Eukaryota > Metazoa > Chordata > Actinopteri > Cypriniformes > Danionidae > Danionella > Danionella dracula. The sequence goes on from UELW01000334.1 coordinate 17,263,641, forward strand.
AGAGAGAGAGAGAGAGAGAGAGATAGATCGATTCTTTTTTTATGCATAGGTCATTAACTGCATGTATGTATGTATATTTATATTTGTATGCATATGTGTAGATAGATGCAAACTGCTTGGTTGTGCTAAGGTAGGTATCTAATCTTTTTTTTTTTTTTTTCAACTGAATCTTGACTCCTTCCCCCACAATTACCTCTCACCTTCTCTTTCCCCCTCCAAAACTTCTCTACCTCTGTTTTCCCCTCAATTACTTCTCTCCTCTTTCCCCTTTTTTTTTTATTAACACCGTCCTGTCCTGATGTATGTTTATATGATTGATTAATGTAATTATTTTGATGAATGCGAATAAAACAAATTAAAATCTTCTATCCAGAGGAATACTCAATATATAATATCTTCAATTATCTGGAAAGAGCAAAACTGACCAACTCATACGACACACCTCCCTTCTTATGGGGCTGCTTTGAAGTAGGACAGATAAAAAAAATTTATAATAATTGATTGATTATTTGATGGAACTTTATTGTCATTACACATGTGGGTACAAGGCAACAAAATAAAAGATTTAATTACAATTATTATTTTCTTTTCATGACAGTATTCAATTAGTAAACATCACTATCTATTCTCTGATCTCGCGCTGCTGTAAGCACAGGGATAAATACGAAACTGATTCATTCGTCGTTCATCTTCTTGGTTCACATTTCTTACATTTAAGACCTCAAAGGAACAGTATGTCACTCTTGTGCTGAATGTGCAGCAAACCACTCTTAGCTCTAGCTTTGGTTTGTGCAGAACTGTTGAGCAATACCTGAACAGTTTACCTGTTCTTCCAGTTCATTCCCTCCTCTTAAGAGTGAAGAGGTGAAAAAGTAGTTATAACGACAGATCAGGCACAGATCAAACCCCTGGAGCAAGCAGAACTTTCACTTGTTTTCTTGATCTTGAGGCTTCAACATGAACATCTCCGTCATGTTTTGAGAGAGAAGCAGTTCTGGGACGAGCCGCTGGCGTTTACTGAGGTTCAGCTGAGCCAGTTCATGTCGTCTTCATCATCGTCATCATCACCAAACAGTGGAGCAGGAGGAGGATGCCCCTTGAGACTCTGAACACACAGTCGACAAAATCATACCATGTAAGAAGACCAGTCGTCAGTGTTTGGAACCATCTGGTTACATTTTGGTTATTTTTTTGCAGTAATGCATGGTTGCATGGTTGAGGTTGTGTTTGTTAACGGAGATCAAATTAAAAGTTACGTGCATTTCCAATGTTTCCTTTGGGCTTTATAGTAGAGGAAGATCCTGGATTTTAGACAAAGCCTTCAAATAGCCGTACCTTTATGAGTGGTTCACTATTGAGGTGCATTTCTGAGCTTGTTGCCATGTATTATCATCACAGTTTATACAGGCTACAGATGAATTAAAATGCAAGATATTAGCATGAGACGAGTCTGACCCTGCACTCAGATGCTCAGTGAATCTGACAAAAATCCACATTGTTCTGATCAGTTCCAAGAGTGTCTCGGGATCAACGCTGAGTGCATTCATGCTACTCTCGCTTTCTCCCTATTAGTCGCTTACGCATAGAGAGCGAGCAGTTTATTCCAGTGAACACGGAAGAAGAAGCATATCTTCAAAGCAGCGTTGTTCCTTCATAACAAAAGTTGCAAAAAGTTCCCATATATTTATTTAGAGAGATGATATTCAGGAAATATGAATATTTGAATCTGAAGCCAAGTTAATTTCTGTTCTAATGCATTTCTTCTGAAATTATCCAGAGCCAAAGCCCTGATTGCGATGTGATGTGGATAAAATGTAATTCTGAAATGAAGTACAGTAAATAACTTTGCAGAAATGAAATATTCAATCTTCAGAATTCTGTGCATTTATTGGAATGCTCTTAGCACTGAAACGTGCGCTGAAACTCAAGTGCTTGTCTGTAGGTTGGAAATACTGGATTTTTAATTCAGAAAAATCTCCTTTTGGATAGCTATTTTCTGATCTTCTTCCTTGGTTTGAATGGGACAGCAAAGTTTCAGGAAACTAATATACAACAGCCTTCGGTAAAAGTCAGTCAGAAAGTGATGGAGCTAACACTGATTTCTGAAACCCTTTTCCTTCGAAGCTAGGATGAGTGTGTAAATACCAGCTTGAGTTTGTCCTTGCAATGTTTCTGCTAATGCTCATAGTGTATTGGCTACTGTAAGCTCACAGCTCACAGATTACGTACACAGCTTAAACTTATTATCGATCCATGTGTAACATGAGATACTTTCTAGATGGGTTTTATGTGTCATTTGAACATAATTTTAGGCAATGTCCAAATCAACCTGGGTATTTTTTAGCTTTTCTTACTCCGTCACAGATGTCCCTTGACCTTGAAGTTATATTGACGAATCAGAAGGTTCGCATTTGACTCCTCGTAATTTCTACGCATAAATATCTGGGAAAGGCTAGGCATCACTGGAACTGTACTCGATTTGCTTGAGTCCTATCTCACTGATAGATCTTTTAGTGTCGGGTGGAGGGGTGAGGTCTCAAACACTCATAACCTACTCACCGGGGTTCCCCAGGGTTCAGTCCTTGGCCCCCTTCTCTTCTCCGTCTACACCACCTCCCTGGGCCCTATCATCCTCAGACACGGATTCTCTTACCACTGCTACGCTGACGACTCTATCTGTCATTCCCCCCTGATGACCAATCAGTAACTACCCGCATAACTGATTGCCTGAACGACATCTCTACTTGGATGAAGAACCATCACCTACAGCTCAACATGGCCAAGACAGAACTTTTGGTAATCCCAGCTCATCCCTCTGTGCATCACGACCTCACCATCCAGCTGCAATCCTCTACAGTCACCCCTTCTCCTACAGTCAGAAATCTTGGAGTGATTTTTGATGAACAGCTGTCCTTCAAAGACCACATCACAAAGACAACTCGAGCGTGTAGATTTGTACTGCACAACATTCGAAAGATCAGGCCCTTCTTAACTGAGCATGCAACTCAACTCCTGGTTCAGGCTCTGGTCCTCTCACGTCTGGACTACTGCAACGCTCTCCTAGCAGGACTTCCATTGAATACGCTCAAACCTCTGCAGATGATCCAGAATTCTGCAGCTCGTCTTATCTTCAAGGAACCGAAACGAGCTCATGTTACTCCCCTCTTCATCACTCTTCATTGGCTCCCCATTGCAGCTCGGGTTAAATTCAAATCGCTAACGCTGGCATACAAAACTATCTCCAGATCAGCCCCTGTCTACCTCCATGAGCTCATACGCTCCTACATGCCTTCCAGAAGCATGTGCTCAGAAGGAACAGCGACTTGTGGTTCCATCCCACAAGGGCAGAAGATCTCTCAGCAGAACCTTCTCTTTCACTGTCCCTGGATGGTGGAACAAACTCCCTGATCCAGTCAGGAAAGCAGCAACACTAACAGCTTTCAAAAAGCAACTGAAAACTCTTCTCTTCAGAGAACACCTACTATAAAAAAAAAAACTACTACCTTCTTTTTCCCTCCTCTGTCTTTATCTTCTTCCCCTACTGCTTTGGTTTTTTGATCAGTTGATACAATTTCTATTGTGAGAAGTTGAGATAGACTTTGACGGTGTAACAAATTGCATATTGTCTCTCCCTAATGTAAGTCGCTTTGGACAAAAGCGTCTGCCAAATGCATAAATGTAAAATGTAAATGTAAAAAGCAGCTCTCTGAGTTTTTAACGTTAGAACAAAAGGTTTGTTTAAATAACAGATGATGAGCCAAAAAGCAAAGTAGAGCTTGTGATTCTTGTGTACATGTGAAAAACATCAACTACAAACGAATTTGGTTTCTTAGTTTATGACCTAAAAAGATGAGATTTGTTTGTTCCAGCCTAAATAAAACTGGTATCAAATCTGTGTGTGAGCAACAGAAGAAAGCAATGTGAGAGCAAGAGATCCTCACCAGCTCCTCTTCACCTTCCTCCAGATCCACAACGGCTGTGTTTGGAACTGTGGACTTATCAAAGTACTCAGACAGAAGATCATCTGAGCTTTGGAAGAAAAGTTCCTGCTCTTCCTCTGCCTCCTCCTGCTCACTATCACTGATAGAGAAAGAGTGTGTGAGAGAGAGAGAGAGTGAGGGAGAAAGAAAGAGAGAGAGAGAGAGAGAGAGTGAGAAAGAAAGAGAGAGTGAGAAAGAAAGAGAGCAAAAAAGAGATGAGTGGGAGAGAGAGAGAAAGAGTGGGAGAATGAAAAAGAGTGAGAGAGAGGGAAAGAAAGAGTGTTTTAACAGTGCATCCTGAGTGAATTCACAGCACTATACTTTTTACAGATGCACTTTTATGCTACAATCTTGAAATGGATAATTCTTGTTTTATCAAATGTATATCTATATAGAAAGTTTTTTTTTGTAGCTTTACAAGACAAATTTCTAACTTAGGGATCATAGAGTTCTTTTTAAAATTTAAATAATTAAATATCGTTACATAACTACAACGGCCAGATTAATTTTACGAAGAAAACTTGTTGTCAGAGGCTGTTTTAGATATGGGCAAGAACTTAAAAATCTTAAAAGTTAAAGGATTCACGTGAGTAAAGGTAAAAAGGCGATAAAAGGAGGGTATAAAGTATGCTAAAATGACAGAAATATGTTAGCAGAAGTTTAATCTCAGCAGACTGTTTATGTCTAAGCAGTCCCAAGCCTGCATCCTGCATGTCTAAGAGCTGTGCTCAGTCATCTAGTTTCACTTTAAACAAGTGATATTGCGGTGATCGCAGGCTTATTAACATTTGCAATGGTGGTCACTTGCCATTGTCACTATGACACACTTGCAGCACACGTAAATGAAGGTTGAGATTATTTATTAAAAATGAGGCTTCTCACATGCAAGTGCACCCCTATGGCTCGATGATGGTGTTACACCAGCCAGGGTGGTCTGGGTGTAGCTGCCTGAGGACCTGATGGAGGAGCTTCATCCTGGTAAGAGCTAGCATCTCTGTGCTTCAGTTGCTGGTGGAACTTAAGCGCTCTCTTCTGAGTATGGATCAGCAAGGGTATCGACCTAATTCAGTGGAGTGGAGTGTGGACTTTAAGGATGCTTTGGCAGATTTGTCCCATTTTAGTTCTGAGGTTTTAGTGGCCCTCTTACCTTACTGCTGTATAACACCAGCGGTTCAATGACTTGAAGCAAGGTTCAAGGACAATGCATAAGGAGCTTCAGCCAGGTCTGGACCGATATTTCATTAGGTACAGTGGTTTAATCATGCAGAAGACTCTTTGAGCTTTTGCTTTCTGTTCTTTTATTGCCAGGTTGAGCTTATTTTGAGACCCAGGTACATGTATTCTTATGTGTGCTGGAGGACCTGGTCTCCTAGTAGAAATCTGTAAGTGTTCTCGGGTCTGCTCTGAAAAACCATGATCTTAGTTTTGGCCAGGTTGACTGTTGACTCAGAGAAGAGAACACATCTGATCAAAGACAACATCAGGACGGGTCCATGAGCGCTGGAGTTCTCTAAGCTTGGGCTAGTTGATTTATATAAACACAAATCATTTTCCTCCAACATCACTCTCCCCAGTAGCTTCAGGAAGAGTCTCTCATGTCCGATGGAATCAAACGCATTTTCACAAAGCACAAAGCAACCAAAGATCTTGGATTTGTTCTGCTAGGCGTGCTTCTCTACGATGGTGTGGAGGGTGAAGAAGGGGTCTGATGTTCTGTGCTTAAGCTGTAAACCGATCTGACTCTTCTCTAGCACTCGGTGAGCCCTGAGAAAGCCCTGCAGTCGAGCGTTAATGATAGACACATATCTCTCTGTAGTAATTTGGGTTAAATGTTTTCATTGTTTGAAGATGGGTGTTATGAGGACCTGACTCCTGGCCTCTGGAAAATGACCCACACTGAGCATGATGTTGAAGAGCTTTACAATCACTGGTTGGAGTCTACCGCTGATGTATTTGATAACTTTATCTGGTATTCGATCAATGCTGCATGATTTGTTGTATTTCAGGCCCTGTGCTCTCTCTGTGATGGGATAATCAAGAAGGTCCAGATTTTTTTGCTTGTTTTCAGATCTCTAATTTCATTTGAAGTTTGTCCGGATCTCTGTGTTTTCTGTTGGAAAGCTATCATAATGTCACTCTGGTGCTCTTTCTAACCATTTCTCTGAGTTCACTTTCGGTTTGTAGGTTTGTTAATATTAGTAATGGGGTCTTATTTTTGAAAAATCATAGACAGATACCCTTTTAAATATACTTTTAGAAGATCTGTACATGTATGTGAAAGAGTGGCAGAACTGTGATGATAAACAATGAAAAGAAAGTGTTTTTAGATGTCTCGGACCACAAGTTGCCTGACCAAATGCCAAGATAGGAGAAATGTCAGGAGAAATATGCTTTTCTCTTTAACATTTATGCAATTTTTACATCTATTAAAAAGTATTTAACAACTGGTTTGATTAAAAAGAAAAGACACACAGTAGAGTGTATTTACCTGTGGCTGAGCTCGGTAGGGAGAGGTGGAGGGTTGTCTGGAGGTCCTCCCAAAATCATGTGCATTGTTTTCTGTTCATCCATCAGTGTTTTTGCCTCTTCAGAACCAAGTAAAGGGTCCTGTGCAGCACTAGGACCCTCAAGGAGTACTTCTTGCACAGTGTCAACATCAAGGGGCTGCTCTGAGGTCATTTCTTCTGAACCGTCAAGATCATGACGCTGCTTCAAGGTCACTTCCTGTACATCATCAGAATCATTCTGCCATTTTGACACCACTTCCTATCAAGGAGAGCAAAACATATGTATGGATATTGCTTTATTTCGGATTATCAAGAAGTTATCACTTTGAAAATTTCTTTCAGGTTGCTTAAAGGGCCAGTATTACAGAAAAGATATTGATATTGATCTTCTGACTCTCCTGATCATGCCAAGCTAAATTTTAGTTAAAAAAAACAACCCAGATTTGTTATATTAATGGGTTAAAAACTCTGTATTTGTCAGCATCAATGATTTATGCTGTTTTAGGAGTGTGTTGCTGAAGACTTAAATTCACTGTGATGTCATGTCTCTAGCTCCAGAAGAGGGTGAAATTACGATGGAGTTTACTTTGTCAGTGATGCAATGAGAAATATGGAGGAGTCAAAATATGAGAGAGAAGCAGACTCAAGCATTCATGTGGAAGCTCTGCTACTCATCAGTGGGTAGATGATAAAGACTTCTGTGCTGAGATGTACTTCCTAAAACAGAGCAAGCGTGCTGGTTCTTTGGAGACATGGCAATGGGTTTTTAAGAAGCTTTTTACAATTCCAACATTTTCTTAAATTTTTTCATAATATACTAAACCAATAAATTTTCATGTTTATTCAGACCAAACTGTAATGTTTTTATTAGGGATGCAGTGATGCCACTTTTTTGGCAAACGAATAGAGTACATTTTAGTACTCACCAATACCAACACTTAATAAAACATTATTTAAATTTACAGGTAACAGCTTTAGTTATATAATTAACAAATAAACAAACAAACAAGAGACTAGTTTGGAATTAACTTGCATGAATTATTTACCATGAAAAGATTGTTGTACGCAACATTTTACAGAATAAATCATTATAGAAAAATTCTTAAATCTTTATTCTTATAAATTAAGGCGAGCAACGGAATTGTTTCGCATGTATTATGGCTCGTGAAACTCTGGGAGGTTAGGTTAATTAGCGACAGGAGGCTAACACTGCTTGTCCAAATATCCGTGGTGAAACTAAAACCAAAGAGATTTGCAGCAGGGTGTGGATAATTATGGGTTTTTTTTTTTTCATTTTCACTGTGTAGTGTAGTTTAGGCAGATCCGTGTCAGTCATGTAGCGGCGGGGCATCATATCCGGGCTCCAGAACATTTTAGGTGCGTGATTAAATTACTTGTGTTAAATGTTCTACTTTTTGAGCCTCCTCTGGACAAGTTTGCTGAGCACAATTTGCAGTCCACCTTTGTTTTGTCGTCTTCATTCACTTTGAAATAGTTCCACACGCTGACATGTCTCACCTCGTCTTCTCCCCGCTCTGAGCTGCAGCCGGAGTGTGTATGTGGGGGTGGGGTGGGGTGGGCCTGTGATTAACCCCTTACACGCCGCTCAAACATAGACATTTCCCAGATGGTGGTATCGGTCCCCAGTATTGGGGTTCTTTTAAAGAGTACTTTGGAAAATATGGTATCGAGGCCGATGCCCCATACCAGTATCGCTGCATCCCTAGTTTTTATATTTATCTTAACGGTCAATACACTTAAACCTTAAAAGAAAACATCTGTTACCCTAGCAGCTGTTGGTTCGAATTAAATAATGAAGTGAATAATGAATGAAATGTCTATCCATTTGCGTACCCTCACGCTTATCTCCCTCATACAAAGAAAAGACTTTGCAGCCAGCACCCTTTGTCCTGTACTGAACCCTTGATTTTTTTTTTTCATTTTACTGTTTTCCCCCAAGCATATTGTGTTTTGTGCACATTGATTTTGGAATTATTACCAAATTACATTCTTTTTCACGTTTTTGCCATTACATTTAAGTCAAATACAAATGTGAGCATTTTTAGCAGTGTGATAGGAAACTACTTACACCATAATCGGGCACTTTTGAGGGGACTTCATACAGTTTCTTCTGTGTCTCTCCTCCTGTGGTGCTCTCTTCAGAGTGATCAAGCACACAAACATTTACTTCTTCATTGATGTGCTCAGTTTTTTTAATTCCCTTTTCCTTTTTATCATCTCGCTGTCCTTTCATTTGAGACTCTGCATGCTCTTCCTCTTTCTCATGTGTAGGAGAAGCTGTCTCTGGCTTGTTGAGGAACTGGAGTGTCACATTCTGTAAAAAAATTAAATAAAATATAAATAAATACACTTCATCAGCAAAGTCTGAACTCATCAAGACCAGGCATAGACTGGCCATGGGCCGCCACTATTTTTAGGGCTGGTAATAATAATAATGATAAAAAAACACATCATCACGCCGGCCTTTTTGTCAAATGAGTTTAACCGTCTCTGAAAACAGGCTGTTTCATGTTTAATCTCACATCTATTTTACTTTAAGTTTTCAGTCAAAATACAAAAATTCCATAAGTATGTCGGCAATATTCCTGCACAGGTTTCTAAACTTGTGTTGAGGTTATTAAATGTGGAGCCACCCATGCGTAAGCGCATTCTCCCTTCTGTGAAAGGGCGTGTCTGTCCTGAAGGAAGATTTAGCTCCAGAGTTTATATATTCCTAATATCTGCAGCTGGACTGAAGAAAGATGTTACAGTATGATTGCTTTTAACCCCAAATCGACTATTTGCAACTAGGCATTCAGAATTTAAAGGAGTTTGATGCTTTTAACAGTTTGCGTCTCTTACTAATATAACGTGACTTCTGACTCGATGATGAAATATCTGAGATGAATATCTGAAGGTTGATCTGAGTTCATATAAACACAGCTTCACATTCATCACCTATATTACAACTCTTGAACAATTAGCTATAATGTGTTTTGTTAATGCAGCAACACTCTATAAAATGAAAGAAAATTTACTAAATGAATGACCATAAACCTGTGGCTCAGTAAGTCTTGTGAGCATAAGATCTTGTAAATAATTATGGTGTGACGCCATGGTCAAAAATGCCAGGGCCTTTTTTTGCTTCCAATCCTGCCCTGATCAAGACTAATCGACTGGCTACACTCCTAAAAAAATGCCACTGACATGATGTGAAACAGGACGTACAGAAGAATGTGTTGTGACTTCAGATTCCAGACCAATGAACATTTCACCGATACTGCATCAGATGAAGCGACTACACTCACCAGAATGGAGATGTTAGTGTTTAATGAAAGCTCCTTTTAAAGCAGGAATTTAATTTTTGAGACTTCAGTGTTGACTTTTTTTGCTCATTGCTTTTACATGCTTTGAATTCTAACACACCGCTCGGTTCATTAAATACATTTTGCACATTAATAAGTTTGCATATTTGAATTTCTGCAACAGGATTTTTTAACAGCCATGATGAATACACTTCTATAAGGTAGACTTCTATTTGTCTCTTAGAATTTTTTATAATTGTGAATTCCTATGAACATCCTAAAGTAAACATCCAGTGATAGCTGTTACTGATTCTTCTACATTAGAGAGAACTTAACGCACATAAGGTTCACTAATTTCCTTTATCGAGTGATCATCTCTTTTCTTTTTACATACCCTAATAACAAATAACAAATGGGATTTACATGGATTTAAGAACTCTTAAGGCCTAAAATTTGGGCTTTAGATTTTTAGGACTTTTAAGAACCAGCGGAAAAAAGTTGTGGAGAAATCTACACAGTGCATGATTGTCACAGTGCATGGACACCTGTTGCTATACGATATGGCGAGCCTTCTACAAAAATAAGTCTCTAACTATTCTTGCTATGTGAAGTCAGGGAACAGGATGAGAATCATCAAGATTTCTACTCACAAAGAGAATGTAATTACATTTTGTTACATTTAGCCGCTAAGCTAGAATTGTGGGACAGAAGAGCTGCTTTACATGTATAGTTTAAGCCTTTTGAAAAAAGTAGAAGATAATGAGGTAGCCGTAATTGAAAGAGAGTTCACGAGTTCGCTCTTGCTAATAATTGCCTAGTATCGCAAGTTTAACCAACCTGAAGATCATCTTACGCAACGTTAAACTGAGTAAAACATGCGTTGTGAGTGGCAAAGGGGTGGAAGTAGAGATAGCTTGCACAATGTAGATGTTAGCTCATTGGTTGTGTCCCATATACTGGAGATGGTATGGGTAGGAGGGACCATATGATTGACTGTCATCAGCCAAGCTCCTCCCAAACTTATGTTAGTCAGATGATTAACAACAAGAGAATGGAGTCTGAAGCACCTCCTCCACACACCTCCGCCTGTTTTAGAGCATGATCTAGGCAGATTTTTAGAGTAAATAAAACCTAGAGTTTCTTCCATCACCTCAGCGCAGTAAGAGCAGATCAACGCTTTTCTACTTTTCTGTGCAAACAAAGCTTTACACGGAGGTCATACTCACCTTGATAGTGTGAAGCAGCACTTGGAGAACAACAGCTCCAGAGTAGGACTCACTCACGTCAAACTCTCCTCTCAAAGACTGAAACACTGCATTCATCACCCGCTTCACCTAAAAACACACGTACACAAGCACGCACACAAGCACACACACACACACGCACGCACGCACGGAGGCACGCACGCACGCACACAATGAGCATCCTTCAAACACAGATTCTACCACATTTACTTCATTTAAAAACTTCTCATACAAGCCTTTACATGAAAAAGGGATTTGCATAAGCTGAGCTGAGAGGAGTTGAGTAGTTTGATGCATGTGTGCGCACACACACCTCTCCAGCAGTGTTCGCATGCTGCTGCTCCATCAGCTGTGAAAGTGTAGCATCTTCCTGATGCTTCTGCAGCTTCACTCTCTGCTCCAGCACACGGCACTACAGCACATGACGGCAGAGCAGATTCACACAGCAGCAATATAGTATCCTGCGTTCCAACTCATTGAAAGAAAATCATTTTCAAAAAACAAGTTATGATTAAAATTATATACATATACAAATAATTTTAACCAACTTGTTTACCTTCCTGTTCACACTCTGAGTAAATGTATTTAAATCCCATTCAAGAGAGACACTTGTAGTGTTTTTTATTTGATTTTACACTTTATATTTTTATGGAGGTGCAATTATATAATTCTGCTATTTTTATTTCTCTATTTTAAAAATCAAGAGCATGTGATTTAAATTAGAAAAAGACAAGGAATGCAATACAAATTTTTATTTATCTTTGAATTATTTAGTTCGCAGGTATGTGTATGTCTAATGATAAAATGCTTATAGCATATATTCGGTCTAAAGACACGGCACATGTACCAATAATTATCTCTAATTGTATATCCATTTGTGATCAATGGACCATTCTGTGAAAGACTGGAGATGAATGTGGAGTAGCAGATTGTTTGCTTTTATTGATGGTGATCTTTAGTTCAAGTCTATGGGTGAACAGAAAATGCATTTTGCCTTTCAGGCAGAGTTTTATGTAATGGTTTTAATTAGGTTATCAACAGGAATTATGTTTTGCATGTTTTGTAAAACATATATTTGAACACAGCTTTATATGACAAGGTATTATTACAAACTCAGGTAATCAAACATTATATTTTTTTTCTTTATTTGATTTGCCAGTTGGCTCAGTGTTTGTTCACCTGCTCCTGTAGATGAACGAGTGTGCTCTGCAGCTTGTCTCTCTCGTTGCTCAGCTCAGCTGTATCTCTGCTCTGTTGCTGTCTCTCTGCTGCCAGGGCTTGCTCCAGCTTTAACTGCCACTCCTGCTCTAGATCAACCTGAAACTGAGCCCGCCGCGCACACACACCCCACAAACCGGGTTACAGAGTGTTTACATGCACATCCAAAACATTTTTATTTTCTTTCTCTTCATCTAAACAACCAACGCTCTAGCATTCTTTTGTTCGAGAATGTATATCTCTGAGTTAACGGCTGGTTAAAACCCCTGAAAAAGAAGTCTTTGGTCTTGAAATCAAGTCAGATATCAATTGCTTGTTGCAACAAGCAAGCGAAGAGAGAATGAGAGCTCCATGTTCTGCATCCTGATCGTAATAATTAGTCTCTTCTGTGCTGTGTTCACTGTACAATTCAGAATGACAAATCTGTGATCGCTCTGAAGCTCTGCATTGTATTTATACACTATATTTCTCCCCAACAAACCCACACAATGTTGACAAAACGTTCACCACATTCAAAAGTTGGACATGCTAAAGAAAATAGAAGCTTGACATTTGCAAGTTTAATCAAGAGAAAAAAGTGTGAAATGTTAATGCTTGCCCAAGAAAAGTATATAACGTTTATAGTGAGAGGTTTTACTGCCTTAAAACAACTAAAATTGGAAAAATAAAGCTGATTCCTTTGCAGAATTTGTCAATTGAAGGTTATTAGACCATAACTCCCACAATAAACGAGAGAGCACTGCACACCAAGGCTTTTGATAGATCTACCTGCACACTTTATTCTTCCTTGCTGGCTGCCTCATTATGTGAAGTGAAGTGAAGTGAAGTGAAAGTGACCAGTTGGTCAGATATGGAGTGAAATTTGTGCTCTGCATTTAACCCAGTTAAACACACCGCAACAGCAGTTAACAAACACTCACCCGGAGCAGTGGGCAGCCATGGGGAGCAGTCGGACAACTGGTGCCTTGCTCGAAGGTGATGAGAGAGCAAGTATTTCATCGCTCACACCAACTTCAACTTGATGGATCTGGGGATCGAACCCGGGACCTTCAGATCACAAGTCGATCTCCTTATCCACCGGACCACAACTACTCCTATGTGAGATGCAAGTTCATGCATTCTGATGGTATGATCAAGGTAGGACTAGTGGCTCATCAGAAGAAGTTGACGAAAGCAGTATTCACGTCTGATCTTTCTGGTAACACCAGCTCATCCACATTTTGAGAAAAATATTTTTAACCAGCTAATGTATTACACAATTTAATTTAGTCTATTTTGACCAACTTTGTCTTTTTTCAGTTTAAAAGATGAGAGCTTTAGAACCACTGTTGTTGGAGACTAGGAAGTGTTAGATAGAAGCGATGGATGCATCATCGTCTATATTACCTGTCCGGGTGAGGTTTGGCCTGTGCTGCTCTGGGCTCTTTGACGCTGACTCCGGAGTCTGTCCATCTCCAGCTGGTGTGCCCTCCTCACTTCCTCCAGCTCTTCATCATAACGTTGCTGCTCTGCCTGCCACTTCCTCTTTCTCTCAGATAGACTCTATAACGGAAATCATTAGAGCTGCTGATTGTTTGATACCACCTGATTCATTACGATTACTAGGGTCAAAATGTAATTATTAATCACTAGGCAGTGTTTCTTAACAGTGGAAATTGCATTTAATTGAAAAATTATATTTCTTGTAAGTTATACGCATATGCTGGTTACACTACAAAAATACATGGTGCACATCATCTCTGGTTATATTTAAAAACAACAGATGTACTTACTACAACACAAGATGGTAATTCAATTTAATCTAAAACAATAATGCCATTACACAATGCTTAGGTAGTAAAATGTATGAATCTCAGTCAGTGCAACTCTCCTAAGTACTAGTCTCCCATCGCCAGACCTTAATGGAATAGTTTTTTTTGTCAAGACTATGAGGCCGCTTGACATACTTGCTTGACATTTGCAAACATACTCTCTAAAATTTGGTCTCCTAAACATCAGATCTCTTACACCAAAAGCTGTAATCATAAATGAATTAATCTCAGAACTGAACCTTGACGTACTGTGCCTAACTGAAACATGGCTCACTCCAAACTCCAAAACTCAGAGCTGGTACATATCCCGAGCACAGAAACACACAGAAACAGACAGTGTCTTCTCAACTGCGTAGAATAATCAAAATAAATCAAAATCTAATTAAAATGGTAACTGTTTTTAAAAACAGGCATTTCCACTGGGTCAGATGTGACCAGGAACCTTTGCATACAAGAAGGGCAAAGAGTAAACAGAGGACACTTATGTGACTCACTTGCTCCAAACTGTTCTTTTCTGTCTTCAAGTCCTGCAGTTCTTCCTCCATGTTACAGAGTTTCAACTCCAGCTCCTTACGTTTCTGTTTCTCCAATCTGCACTGATTCTGTGCTGTGTTTGATGTCTCTTTCAACTCTGAAACACATTCAAATAGGTTTCAAGATAAACTAACCTAAATAATGTTTTACAGTTTTGTCAACAGTTTTCCCATCAACGTAAGATTTTTATTCTTGCATCAAATACTACATAGAGGTTGAGCTCTGACTTTGCATAAATTTTATGTGAAATTGCTGAAGTCACAGAGAGAAAGATTTCATATGCGGTCATATGCATATAATTTTTGCTGTAGAATTGATTGTGTATTGTCAATACGAAACTCCCCCCATTGATTGGTAGGGGAGACTCTTTTTCACACCTGGATCTGAAAACTAACCAAACCCCTAAGAATAAACGTGGTGTAACTTTATTACAATTAAATTCACTACATTTTTTGTGATCGGTCAAACTTTTGCTACTTGTTTAGAGTCCATGTGGCACTATCCGGTAGAAAAAGGTCACACAACACTCTTGAGGTAAACATTATGCAATTTTGTTACATGTGCCTGTAATTTAATTGTCTATTATGTTAAGTTGCAGGCAATAATCATTTGGTTAAAAAATCAACTTCTGTGTATTTGACATTATGTGTATAATGCAAACCCCATAAATTCTTAATAATGACTTTTGACGTGTTCTGTCAAGTTGTAAGACCACTCTGTGTCAAAACCAATTTAGATAGTTCTGTTTTATTCCGTATGTATGATAACGTATTATATGGAAGCATAGGAGTAACGAAATGCATTTTAAGATGTAATATGCAATATGGCTATGTAATGTGTAAAATGAAAATGCATATTTCTAAAGTACATACATACTTTGCTAATGTACAGAACATGCTGTCTACTGTAGATGCAGAAAAATTATTTCATTCTTTCATGACCTCCAGAATGGATTATTGTAACGCTCTGTTAGCTGCTGCTACGCTACTAAAAATTACAGTTAGTTAAGAATGCAGCAGCTAGAGTTCTTGTACATTACACCGGTTCTGTGCTCTCTTCATTGGCTTTCTGTACAATATCGTATTGATTGTAAGATACTGCTTTTAGCCTTTAAGGCACTGAATGGCTCGGCTCCGCCTGCCTGAGCAGTCTCCTATCAGGATATATTCCAGCTCGCTCTCTTCAAATACAAGAAGCAGGATCAATCCGAAGATTAGTAAATCCACCAGAGGGGGAAGAGCGTTCTCAGAGAGCCCCAAAGCTCTGGAACAAACTCCCGGATGTTGTCCGGAGCTCAGCTACACTCGAGTTCAAAACATCTCTGTTTAATCTAGCATTCGAATAATTGGCTCCTAGTATGAGTCCAAGCAGATGTGGTGTCTGAACCACATTCAACAGTTTTCAACAGCGCTCAATGTTCCTATCCCCATCATTTATCTCTCATCCTGCAGCTGATGCTGATCACCTGTTTGCTGTCTGTGTTACATTTTTCTAACCATTCTTAACATTTATATTTGTTTGTTGTTGTTTTTTTTTTCAGTTCTGTCTGGCGAGCCAGTCGTTGATGGAAGTTGTATGTTCTTTATGCTGGGTAGGTGATTAGCACCTGCCTCAGTCAGCAAGGCACCCAGGGGCCTCACAGAGGAAACTCCTATTTACTCTACCTGATCCTCACGAGGACTTTGTGAAGCTGCTTTGAAAGTAACTGCTAAAAACAGCGCTATATAAAAACGTATTGATTGATTTCTGTAATTAAATTAGCATTTTCACATAACTTGTGTGCTTTGTTTGTTGCAAAATGAAAATGAAATTTTAAATATATGTAATAATATACATTTGCCATTTACAACTGTTATTTGAAAATGTTCAATTACATTGAAAAGGCATTACCTAAACTAAATGGCAGTTGCAACATGTACACACAACAAAAGTAGCAAAATGAGCTTTTAAATGCTGTTTGTCCTAAATGCATTTATATTTTCAGTTAGGAAACCGAGAATTGCATTTTTGGTAATGGGATGTGTCGCAAAATTCCAACTGGCAATGTATTCTTGCTAACAACGCAAGATTCTAGATAAATAGTGAAATATTTCATAATGAGTTTCATTAGCAAAAGCCACTTCTCACTACTGTTGATCACATGACGCAATTAATGTGAGGTGATTAAACATCAGACTGCTCCTCACCGAGTGTCTGCGCCTCCAGGTCTGAGATATGGCTGGAGTGCTGTTGACTGTCCTCCAAGGCAGTGTTCAGTTTACTCTGCAGAGCTGAGTTCTTCTGCTGCGCCGAGCTCAACTCCAGCTTAAGCTCAGTTACCCTTGCGGTCAAGGAGGCCAGATCCTCACTCAAACGCACCTTTAGCAGCAGAAGAGAAAAAAACAAGTACACCCTTCACTCAAAATCCCTGATCATTAACAATGTTAGAATATTCAGAATATTTATATTCTCAGTATGAAGAGATGAGTGTCAGATGATGGGACTGCCCTGAAATTAGGAATTAATTTGGAATTACAAAAAAAATCTAGTTTCTGTAATTTCAGCGATATAGTTTTCTTTTTTCAATGTAATGATCTACTAATTGTTGCTGTTAAAAGAGAACATGTGTTAGTGTTTTGAGTAAATATTTGGTTTTGAAACATTTTGCAGGGTTTTGTTGACAGTGTATTGTAGTAGTTTATTATTGTATTTTAAGAATTGGTATTGTTATTTAGTTTACCTATCTGTGGTTTTGAAAATAAAATGAACTATTTCGCCGGCGCACTTCAAACTACAGTAGATCTGGTTATTTTTGCAATATCAAAGAAATCTCAACAGATTCTGAAAGCTGAGAAACGGTTCTTTCAACTGATATTACTTATATTACAGGGAAGTTTGTGGCGCACAAGAGAGCAGAGACAGATGAGTGATTGATTACGTGTGAATGACTTTAGCTGTGTTTTACTGTTTTTATACTGTGTTTGCGTCTGTGATTCTGCCGCATTTGCTGCAAAGTCCGTCTTTTCTTCTTTTGTTCCTCGCATTATTTCGCAGTTTTTTGGCACACTTGGTGTGAGATTTTAGTGCCAAAACATTTGAAAATAGTGGAGACAGATGTCAAGATCTTGATGTCATGGTTGCTTTTGTTCGGGAGTTTTCGTTCGAAGTTCGTGAGGAGGAGAGCCTCTGGGAGATTTGTGGAAAAGGACGGACAGTAGCAGGCAGGGGGCGCTCTGTCATCATCTCAACCTCAGTAAGTGATACAGTTTTTATACGCAGGGTTTATTCACAGCTTTATAACAATAATGTTTTCCAATATATAGTGTAATTTTTCTGATTGATGTTATAGAACATTGCTTTATTACTGCTCATGCTCGTGAATTCAACACCATATTGCGTCATTCATTATTTTTATTTTATCTAATCATAATTTTATTTTATTTTATCTTTTGCTCATTTTTGTGTGGAAACACAAGGTTTGTTTGACAAATCGTATCTAATCTTATGTAATCTCTTTATACTTATAGAAATTATTCTGATGAAGCATTAGGCACACCAAAAAACCCTGTACATATGTAAATAAAACAACTTGTGAAATGGACACTATATGGAAATTGTAGCTGTACTTTCAAGTGGGAGGAAAGTTTTCCAACAAGTTAAACAAACAAATATCACAAGTCTAGAGATCAACCCAAACTCATTATTCTATCGCGTTTCATTTAGACTTTTAATAGGACATTCAATGATTTTGTTTTGGCTCGACTTTAACTCTGTGAGGAATGTGTTGGTCCAGTTATTGTTATTTCTCTCATAATACATTTGATCAAGTGTACGTTCTTCTTGTCAAGTGTTTCTTTCTACTAATTCAATCATCTTCTTTGTCCAGTGCAGGGCAGGAGACATTAATATTACATTTATGACTTACAGAAGAGGAGAGACAATATGCAATTTGTTATGAAGCCAAAGTGTTACTCTGCTAGCTCAAAACATAAATAGCATTGGTTAATCAAATCAACTATGGAATGAAGAAAATAAAAACAGAAGAAAGAAAAGAGAATATGTTTTTTTATTTAAGGTTTTCCTTGAAGAGAAGAGTGGATTTAAGTCTTCCGTTTCTTTTTGTGACTATTTATGGTCTTTTAAATGCTTTTTTTTAATCTGCCATAAGTGTCACAGGACAATTGCTGACCTCCCACCAAATAACAAAACACTTTGATAGCCTAAAACAATTTGGACTGGAGCTTAGTTTCCTCTTATGAGAAAATTTTTTTAATATTACAATCCTGCAAGAGCCATTATCATATTTACTTCATTATTGTAATCACAAATATGATTATAATAACTGAGCTTGCTCAATAATATCAATGTAATATCAAATCTAATGTAAATGAGAATCTCTAGTTTGAAATACTACTGCAGCAACTGAAATAGCGCATAAGACAACATTTATGAAAACATTTTTTGTTAACAGTTCTGTGCATCAATTATAGGGGCCATGCACAAAAAAGACAATTAAGTACAATGCCCTAGTAATCTTTCAAAAGAAGTGGACTTTGCTGTATTACTTGTGTTGAATTTGCTTGAGAGCATGAGGCAGAGGACTTTTACCAAACGATGAACCCGACCCTTCATATCCTGCTGTAAAGGTGAGCATTCTGAAATTAAAATTGCGATTGACAACATGGAAGAAAACATTAACTGCTTCATCACTGTGGCAGAAGACAATGCAGCATTGATATGAAATGGATTGCCCCTGTTTTATACAAGACGTGTAAAACAATAAGAATAACATGTCCCCCAGCAGATTTGGATGGATTAGACATTGTGAATACTACAAGAAGTGCAGTGAAATATAAAATAACACTTGGGAAAGGATGTGAGAAGACTAGTAAGATATGGATGAAGCTGGACTATGGTTTGCTCACCTGATGAAAACTAAACTCCTGTGAAAATGGATGCTGGGAAGAGAGATCAACCAATCAAAAACAAGAAACAAAGGGAGAACAATATCATCCATTATGGTCTAAGGTTTTAATATTAAAAACATGACAATTGCATCCTAATTATGGAGAGATTTTGTGTTGAATTTACTCTCGACATTGATTTATTTTCCAAAATATGATGGAAATAAAAACTTAAACTTTTATATTTAGGGTTAGGCTTATCCAGATTTCACAACAAACCTCCTCATTCAGAACATATGTCAAAAAAACAAACAAGCTTCGAAAAATCTTTGTTTGGGTGAAGCTAATATTCACATTTTATGCATGTTTTATACTCAATTCATTTAAACTGGCTTTATTATAAAGAACTAAGTTTCTTCAGTTTCTTATGACTAAAGGCCCTTGGATATTAAGTGTGATTTTAATGCGCGATTTAGCCTCAAAACAATATTATTGCTCGAAACAAAAACACATCACTGATAACCTTCGAATCAATGACATAATTTCATGTAACAAACAGTTCACGGTTTTCTTTATTTGATCCAAAGTTGAACAAATCTGATCCATTACAATGCTGCTTGATTCCATAACTCAAAACATTCAACATAACAGACCGAAGGAATTCAAGTTGTTTATATTCTTTAATGATCTAGCATGTGAGAACATTTACAAGATTAAAAAAGCGAGGGCGAGAAAAGAAAAACATGAAGAACTTTGTTAAACCCAGCCGCACCAGCAGCTGCTCAAACTCTCCCGCAGACATTCTAAAGCATGTTAGATCTAGAGCCGCTCAGAGTTTCAGCTTTGATTTGCTGTTGCGGCTGCAGTCTACATCACTTGACAGGGGATGTGAGAATTGAACAAGTTGCTCATGAAGCTTGTCGCATATTTGCGTCACTTTTGATGTATATAATACTGTATGTTTAAATCACAAAAACATTCGTCTTTTCACATCGTTAATTTGCTTGACGCCTGATGTGCAAGGACCTTAGAAATACACTAATCATTTAAAGGTCCCTGTACTTTAAAACGTATATTATGTGTCAATCATTTACATAAAAAATACTTTTTTATATATACTTCAAATTGCTCATACATGAAGTATTTATTTAGTAACAGTATTAGCTTGTAACACTGGTTAATCATCAAATAAGGTACATAAAAATCTCATGTGAAGTCTAATGAAACTTTTCACAACTTCTGGAAATGATATCAAACTAGACTAGATGTAATAATAGAATATTTAAATTTAATGACAGCTTTGCAGATAAATAACAAATATACAAGTTAAATATTTGTGATTGAAGTATGTGCATCTATAGAAAAAGTACACAACAAGGTGAAGTGGAACAATACAGTTTTTATAAACTGCATGAACTTGATTTTTGTAGCTTTGATTATTGTCATCTTCCATGATGTGAGACTTGAGAACCCTGTTTTATACTGCAAATGTATGTAAAAATACTAATATGGGAGCAAGTTGGAAAGGTAACGTGCGGTCTCGGCCAGAATGGGAGACTTGCCAGCTATGTTTTAGAGAAGTTTGTGTTAAGAATAAGCGAGTTGCTTCAGAATTATTTCAGAATGAAAGCCAATCCCGAGGCTCAGAGCAGGTAGTAAACTGGGCCTCTTCTGTTTCGTTGCTTTCAGATAGAAACTCTATGACTCTATCAGGCTGAATGCTTGGTGATCATAAGATGTGCTCTGGACCCAGTTGTCCATAAACTTAAAATCCCCCCACATATCTTCCACCCCTACCTTTTCTTGTTCTGTGTGCAGGATCCTGGCTTGGGTTTGTTCGCTGCTGTTCTTCAGAGAGTCATTTCTCTGCTCCATTAGCAGGTTACTCTGCTCTACACACCTGTACACAAAATTTAATAACCATCAGGTTCTCCAGGTCTAGTGCCTTCAGTCCCTTCTGAAAATAAAATGAATATTTTCATGTGTTAAACTTGACTTAAGACACTTGCTGTCTCTTGATTTTAGTTGTGGGGTAAACACATTTCTATCTTTATAATTTCGGAATTATCTTCTCTGGATGTGATGTTTTTATGTACTATGGTCCATCAATGACGTATCAGCACTTTAGAATTATTTTTGAGCCCGAGCTCTATCTTGCTCTGAGAATATGTTGTGAATTTAGAAACAATGATTCTTTAATATCGATTAGTCGTTTGTAGTACAGGAAGGATTGTTTGTTTCCTCGAAGGGAAAAGTTCAGATGTAAATCTGTTAGAGCTAAACTCTCCCATGCGGTCGGTTTCTCATCAACAACAGATTGAATGCACCTCTCTGTGTGTGTAGCAGGCTTTCTTCTCTGTAGAGAGCTACATGAACATGAGCATGGTGGACCTGGCAGCAGAAGGACCTTTTCAGATGATACAGTATCCAGGAATCCTGGAGGATTCCAGTTGTTTTATTTGTAAAAAAAACTATCTGGCAGACAAGACCTGTCTTGACCTTGTTTGAAAACCAGACTGCTTTAATTTTTTAAGAGTTATTGCCAAGTTGAAGTGGTAACAATAAATATTGAACAATTGAACAAGAGACAAAATATTATTTTCTGTCTTTGTCTGCAAAACATTTTAAGACTTATTGCATATGCAAACTAATATGTCGTGGTTGGTGAGTGATTTACATGACATGGAGAGAGTGAGTATCGTTGGTCCTGCCATGTAAAAAACACACTGTAGCAGCATTGAGACTTCAGAATATATACTTATATATGCACAAATTAATGCATGAACACACACACACACACCCTGTGCAAATAATATGTATTCATAGAAATGAATAGGAATGTATAGGAATGCATCCCCCTGATAATTTCTCACCGCTGATTCTGGTTGAGAAGTTCTCCAATCTTACGGTTCTGTTCATCAATGCGTGAACTTTTCTCAAACACTTCTTTTTTCAGACACTCGTTTTCCTGAATAGATGACAAAATTACTTACTGGAGGTAATTTCCCGCTTTAGTAGACACTTTTTGTTTTCAATCAATTGTAGAAATACAATAAATAAAACACAATAAAGAAAACAATGAATAAAACACACATAAAACTTAACACAAATAAATATTTAGTTATAGGTAATCCAACTAAACCACTTTATTACCTGCAAGATTCTCTGAATATTGTGCATGATCATGGCTGTTTCCATGGAAACATTCGATAAGCCTAAGGAAACACTGCTTTGCTTCTGTAGATCATCGATCTGAAAAGGTAAAGAGGTTTTTCAACAAGGGCTGGTAATTAAAGAAACTAGATGGAAAGTCTTTTTTAGCATCTACTCTGTGCTTTAAAGGGACAATATTGCTTACCACAATGTCGTATTAACACTTTTTTTTTTTTTAAAGAACACAGTTAAATTAAGTTGAAATTGATTTGCACTCCATAGCTTCCTAACCCTGAGAATGGTGAGAAACTAGTAACTCCAACAATCGAAACAAAGACTGGGACAGAAAAAAGCAGTTGAAAATGGTAGGTGAGATCTCAGCTTTCAGAAGGCCTGTACAAGATGCTGAGTGATTAGTAGTCATTACAGCATCAGACACAGCACATGCTGAGCCTAAATTAAGATCAGACATAGCAGAGGCTGGGACTAAACCAAGACCAGACACAGCCGAAGCAGGTACAAAATCAAGTTTAGAGACACCAGAGATTATGTAAAGGAAGCAGAGACAAAAATTAAGATTAGTCACAAACGAGGCCGAGACGAAATCAACATCAGACACAGCCGAGGACTTCCGGTAAGATGGACATATAGAGAAAAAAGTTCTTAAAGACTCGACAGACTTTATGAATTTGGAGAGAAGGGCAGTAAGTCAATCAAATAACTTAAAATCAATAACTAAAATTAGGACCTCGACAATATCACTGGCGCACTATGTAAATGACATCAACCATAGTTTTGTTAAATTCTTCTCTGATTTGTATAGCTTCGAAAATTGCAGTGATTCAAAAATTCAAGATACTTTCTTTAGATTGGTTAATCTTCCAAACATAAACCCAAAAAATAGCTCAAATCTTGGCAAACCAATAATACAAAATTAAATAGCAGATGCTATTAGTGGTAAGCAGAGTGGCAAAGCTCCGCGACCTGATGGTTTCCCTGTAGAATGCCGAGACTGAGACTAAATTAAGATCAGACACAGCCGAAACTGAAACAAAATCAAATTAGACACAGGCGAAACAGAGACGAAATCTAGATTAGACACAGGCGAAACAGAGACGAAATCAAGATCAGACACAGCTGAGACTGCGACGAAATCAAGATCAGACACAGCCAAAACTGAGACGAAATCAAGATCAGACACAGCCGAAACTGAGACGAAATCAAGATCAGACACAGCCAAAACTGAGATGAAATCAAGATCAGACACAGCCGAAACTGAGACGAAATCAAGATTAGACACAGCCGAGACTGCGATGAAATCAAGATCAGACACAGCCGAGACTGCGACGAAATCAAGATCAGACACAGCCAAAACTGAGACGAAATCAAGATCAGACACAGCTGAGACTGCAACGAAATCAAGATCAGACACAGCCAAAACTGAGACGAAATCAAGATCAGACACAGTCGAAACTGAGACGAAATCAAGATCAGACACAGCCGAAACTGAGACAAAATCAAGATCAGACACAGCCGAAACTGAGATGAAATCAAGATCAGACACAGCCGAAACTGAGACGAAATCAAGATTAGACACAGCCGAGACTGCGATGAAATCAAGATCAGACACAGCCGAGACTGCGATGAAATCAAGATCAGACAAAGCTGAAACTGAGATGAAATCAAGATTAGACACAGCTGAGACTGCGACGAAATCAAGATCTGACACAGCCAAAACTGAGACGAAATCAAGATCAGACACAGCCAAAACTGAGATGAAATCAAGATCAGACACAGCCAAAACTGAGATGAAATCAAGATCAGACACAGCCAAAACTGAGATGAAATCAAGATCAGACACAGCCGAAACTGAGACGAAATCAAGATTAGACACAGCCGAGACTGCGATGAAATCAAGATCAGACACAGCCGAGACTGCGATGAAATCAAGATCAGACAAAGCCGAAACTGAGATGAAATCAAGATTAGACACAGCCGAGACTGCGATAAAATCAAGATCAGGCACAGCCAAAACTGAGACGAAATCAAGATTAGACACAGCCGAGACTACGACGAAATCAAGATTAGACACAGCCAAAACTGAGACAAAATCTAAATCAGGCACAGCTGAGACTGCGACGAAATCAAGATTAGACATTGCCAAAACTGAGACGAAATCAAGATCAGACACAGCCAAAACTGAGATGAAATCACAAGTAGACACAGCCAAGAATGAGATAAAATCAAGATTGGGTTTAAGTTTGTGTTCAAGACATCACTACAGGAAAGTTTGTTATATTAATGCTTGGTATATAATAACATTCATGGCTCAGTGGTTTTAATGAAACCCACCTTGCCTTATCTCACACACGTCTCAAGTTTGCAATGGTGGGAAGCCCACTTTAAGCCTAGCAGTGACCACCAAGGTGTCTTAACTGTTTAAACCTGGTATTGACTCCTTTTATGCGGTAAGCCCTTATTACAAAATATTCTTAAGTGCCCACCTTTAAAGACAAGTGATCAATTTTGTCAGCGACTTTCCCAACAGCCAACCGGATTTCAGTGTTGTGTTGGCGAGCCTCTGTCATCAAAAAGGATATGACATCACTCGACCCTAAAAAAGACAAAGATGTTACAAACCCAACACTGACTGCTTTGCTAAAAAAGAAATATACACTAGTGGCCACCAGATGGGTGTGAAGGGAATGATTTTCCAACCGCATACAGGGATGAAAGATTTAGAAGTCAGTGTTTCGCCTACCATTCAATGGCTGGCAAATCTAAAACAGATTTCCTCTTCCTTAAGGTGCTTACACAACAATCGCAAATGATCCGGGAAGAGCAGCTTATTTCAAAGTAAAGTCTATGTAAAGACGTGATGAGGTCCAGACCATGCGGCGCAAGGGGCGTGAAAACCAAGAGAGATGAGGCGTAGATAAAGTTCACGTGTGCTGCAACCAATCAGGGACTTACTCTTGTAGTGACATGATTTTTTCAAAAAAAAAAAAAAATATATATATATATATATATATATATATATATTGCTGTCAAAACTAACACGTTAACGTATGCTATTAATTTGAAATGTATAACGCGTAAAAAAAATTCACGTGGTTTCAGTATTTCCTGTTGTGGTGGACATACTTTAAAGAAGTATGAAAAAGACTTAATGACTGAGAAGGCACGGAGTGTGGACACGTTACAGCAAGCGACACACACACTCACGGGGGACCGTTGGGCTTCTGTGATCAATGAAAACAAACGAGGCATCACAGCGCTCTGAAATTGCAGTTATTATAGGTCTAACTTTGTGTAAAACTGGGGAACGGTGGAACCCAGAGTCAAGTGTAGATCACTGTCTCGAAATGGTGAGAGTAATGTTTTATGATTTAAGCACACAATAGACTCCCAAATGACTAATGTGTGCTCAGTTTTTAGATTAAGGCACCACCCAGCGGTAACCAAAATAGTTTTTTGTAGCAAAGTTGCAGGGATATATCAATTGTTGCCATCATCTATATACTCAAAGCACAAAACTTAAACTTAAATTGATCATGGAGTCGAGCTTGCGAACCTCAGGTGTACCAGGACTGTAAGCTCCTCTGTGGATTGTGTGCAAGAACATTAGAATTTGTCATATGTCTGGAAAGGTTACCTTGGTAGGGCACAGCCTGAGAAGGAAACATCTGACTGACCGGCTGCAAAGAAGAATCAGATCTTTAGTACACAGTACTCAGGCTATATTATAAACTATTTCTGATTTGTCATCATAAGAATAAGTAAGAAGTAAGAAGTTTTTTTGTTGTGACTGATTGCATATTTGTTTTTTGAAGAGTTCAATGGGTCTCAAGTTGATTAATTTACAGAGGAAGATCCAGATAGTATAACAAGGTTGAACCGTCCCTGCTAGTTTTTGCTTCAACTACATTTCAAGAGACACAAGAGTAGCTTCTAATAAGCCAAGAGGAGCTTACTTAGTAGAATCAGGTGTGTTGTACGAAGGTTCACGTTTAATTGTGTTGTGCTGAAATTAAGCTGTAGGTAGCTGTTCAGATCTAGCAAAGAGTTTATAAAGAGTATCTAGGAAGTTATAACTAAATTAATAGGCATTTGTGGCCTGAAGGATAATGAGATCGACCGGAGTGCTGGTTTGATCCCTGGAGTTGAAGATCATGTTTGTGAAGAAACACTTGCACTCCCATATACAACAACCAAAAACATGGTGTTCTTGCGCATGGCACCAGTTTCCTGACTATTCACCAAGCCCTGCAGCCATTTCTGCCCTCTGCTTCGGATGTGTGCTCACGGTGTGTTGATACCATAATGCAGATCATGAATTCCAGTTATGGGTCTCTCTAACTGCCCAACTGGTTACTTTCATTTCACAAAGGCGATTTGCTTTTTGTCTGATTTGCCATGATATTTAACATTTTCAATGCAAATTTTGCATCACTTTACACTACTTGTGTATAGCACCAATCAAGATTAGCAGATTCATGGCATGATCCGACACATCCAGTGGCGCCAACAGGTAAAAAAAAGAGACCGATAAGCCTCTCCCTGTGACCTAGCAACAATACATGATGTCTGCACCTCTGCTTGGGCAGGTTGCTTGCTCGAAATAATATGGGAACCCAGCATACAGGTTGGTGTGTTAAAATCAGCAATCAAAATGTCAGAAAGTATATAACCAGCTCAGAAATCAATACAGTGACGTTAGCCGATGGCGCAATGCATACACAGACAATGTTGGAAGTGATATATAACAAAAGTGATGTACATTACTAACATTGCTCTTTGAAGCAACACAGTAGTGCATCTTGTTATTGTTTTTCTAATTAGTAAAAAGTTACATACTCATTAACAAATAAGTTGCAATGACGTTTTTGTAAAATTTTGAAAAAACTTATTTGTCAAGAAATAATTTTTAAAATAGATTGAGCCCAGTACAAACAATCCCCATACATCTGCGTTTTGTCCTGTTTGCGCCTAATCCCAATCAGGAAAGGAATAGTTGCTAAATAAACAGACAATACTTAAGGTTCATCAAAGAGAAAAACTTGATAAATATGATCATTACGTGCTATATTTGTCCAAATCCTAAAGAACTTTCCATGTCAAATAAATTGCATTAGCAACTTAAAATAACATCTTGAACATCCCACTATGAAAAATTCCTCCCTAGAAAAATGTCCTAATGGGAGAAAAAATAAAGACACACAAGGTAATTCAGGAACTTTCTTACCTGAAAAGCATGTACAGTTCCGTGCATCACGGGCTGAGGATTGGCTGTTGCCATAGTGATAGGAAGAATTGCCGTTGCTTTAAGAGAAGAATAATAGCACTATTAACTGAGTAATCAAATGTTTTGAAGTAAATGACTTCAGATATTCCAAATACAGCGATTATTCTTTAACTGATAGCTTGAGGATGAAATGACCCAATCATGATGTTATTATTAGAATGTTACCTGGCACTGACGGAGGGGGAGCAGACGAGATGTGCACTGGGTGAGGTGATGCTGGGACCCTGCTTGGCTCCCTCAGTCTGGAGACACCTGGGTCCTGCAGAAATGTACTTATTGCAGGCCATTCATTTTCAACAAAATACCACGGCTAGCAGTTCTGATGCTTGAGCCTCAATGCATCAGGCTTATCTTGTTCTAATCTAAGTCCTGCACACTGTCTTGTCTACCTGTTTCTCATCCCATCATTTACTTAATCGAAGTAAGTGCTGCTTAATTGCACTAATTACGCTCTCTACTTTAGGCTTTCACACTGGTGCCTATTACTGGTTTATTACCAGTGCTGTGCTGATCTATGATCCACAAGATTTCTGAAGATTTGTTTCTTGTATCTTCTCGTCAAGTGGGGTTCCCTATTCTTATGCTATTCTAATCACCTTGTGCTCTGTCTAAACACTGGGGCTACCAGCATGTGAAACATCTACTGCTTTACATAAACAAGTCTAAGGAGATTAATATTCTCATAACTGCATCCAGTTCCCAGTCTGTTCCTTGACACTATGACCCTCATTGTTTGACCAACACCTAAAATCTCAAGAGTAAATAGGTCTCCTCTTAAATGCAGCACTAGTGTCTTTATCATCTCAATAAAAACTATTGAGTAACCATTGGGGAATACTAGCAGCTATTAAGACCATTATGATCAATCATCTTTTTAATCACTCACTTGTATGACACTGATGGGTTAAATAGCTGGTCATGTCACAATTTTCAGGCTTTAAAAAAGAAGAACAATAATTGTCCTCAAAGATTTCTTGCCTCAAGTTCAGAGTCGCTGGAGTCCGGCAGTGATGGAGACGAGCTTGGTCCGGTCATGAAGGGTAGCATAGGTTGGCCCATTTTAGCCATGCGTGAGATCAGCTTTGCTTTAGTGGTATCAGGCTTCTGGAAGATAACAGTTAAATACAAATAAAATGTTCTATCATGTTAAGAACTGTTGGTTAATTAAAATGTATTTGATATTACAAACCAAGGTGTTCTGTTAAATATATAAAGTTTATTGTTTATGGATTCTTAGATTTCTTCAAATATTTTTTACCATGTTTCTATCAAGTGTCATTATATGCAAGTGAAGTTACATTGTTTATTACAAAGCTAATAAAATAATGACTGTGATAGCTGGACTAGAGAGAGCACTTGAATATAAGCTGCATCAACTAAATGCAGATGATGGAAGATTCCTTTAAATATTCATTTAATTATTACACCATCATTTAATTTAACATTACATCATAGTTATTTTCTATAATAACTAGATTATTCTTTCCATTATTAAACCTGTTTGATTTGTGTCAGTCGCTCTTCTCTAAAAAAAAATCATCTATATCATTTAGTTAAGATGAACAAATTGAACAAATGAATAAATCATTTTAGGTATCAAATGTCAAGATAAAACATTATCAGCCACTTAACAACATTGTACAGATATAAAAATGAGCAAATATGACACAAAGAAAGACCAAACCTACATTTATATGCTCATTCAAGGAGTTTGATTTTGCTCGTAGTGTTGGTTCACTATAAAGTAAAAAAAAAAGAGTAAAGGTTAATGTTAAGACACATCCAAAAGATTTGAGAAAAGCACAAACTTTATTCTTAACAAATACTTCTTGATTTCATTATGATGTAATCTACAGATCGACATAGACATTTTAGATGTTCTCCTGGTCAATACGAGTTAAATAAATCAACTCCCAACACTATTTTCCTAAGCTGAAATACACCTCTTGGTGAAAATGGTTTCTAGGGTAAACAGTAAGGTTGATATGTAGGGGTCAGTGACATTCTCTAATTTTCCCCTTGTCAACATGAGTCATATAAACCAAACCAATTTTAACATTTTTCCTAAGCTGAGAACTAGCTCTATAATCTGGTTGAGAGCATAAACAGTTTGGGCACTATGGAGGGGTTAGTGACATCATATAATGTTTTCAAGATGACTCCAAGAAACCTATTTTTCCAAGCTGAGATATAGGTCTGCAGAATGGTTGCTAGGATAAACAGGCTGGTTCCTATGGAACCATAAGTGACATCCTATAATGTTTCCTTTGACAATATGAGTTATATAAACCAACCCCCATGTCTTAGCTCCTTTCCTAAACTGAGAAATATATAGAAATTCTCCTAAAAATCACCCATATAGAATATATTGAATATATGACACACACATTTCTTTGCCTGACTATATGTTTATGAGTAATAAATGTAGAGGAGTAAATGGTGAGTAACCTGTCTGCGGTGGATTGTGGGTCACTGACAGGTGTCTGCTTCAACTCAGACACGCTCACACTCTCAAGGCTGGGAGCAGGGGACGAAGCAGGGGAATCTCTTGATCCAGCTTCCTTTGCAAACTTCACCTACAATTGCATCAAGCAAAAAATATTATTTTAAAGACTAGTCTCTGAGTTTATGTCTCTGAGTTGAACAACTGTCAAATGTGCTAAAACATTACATTACAGTAATCACAAAATATAAGTTATTTCTTATAAATAAGACAACATGCTTTTGGGAGTGTGTTTATGTTCTCATGGCACAAAAGAATCACAAACTTGGCACACACAATAAACACCAATGTACAAAGTACATGTTAGCATTAGCATTATAACAACACATTAAAAGTCAACAAAAAAAAAGATTAAAAAAAAAACTTCCTTAAAAAGTTTACTCCCTTGTAGTAGCCCCGTAATAGTGAAAGAGAAAGTCTTCTGACAAATAAAAAAAAAACTTTCTGCGGAAGTGCTTAAGGGATTTTTTTAAGGGATTAGTGTACATAAGCTAAGGTATAAGCATACTTTTACTTTCAGCACATTACCTCCAAAACATATCTCTTAAGCACCTTGGACTTCTATAGCTATAGATCTATTGCTTTAGATTATTACTGCCTCTATTTCTAGAATGTTACTATTTTCTATTTTCTTTTAACTTTAGCAATTTACTTACATAACCTGTGCTACTGTGTAACCTTATTGTGTCATTTTTGTAACAACACTGTACCACAACAAACTCCTTGTGTGTGCACATGCTCACTTGACAATAAACATCTTTCTGATTCTGACTCATGGAACTCATAGAACCAAGGATTTTCCCAAACAAATCGAATTTGTTTCTTTTAAAAAGGGTATTTTTCACACCATTGATGACATCCCACAAGTCACGGCCTGACATGAAAGGGCTGATTTCACTCCCCGGAAGTGATGCACTACCCACAAAGCAACACCTTCTCTCGTGATATCCGGAAACAATCAAACAATGAAAGACGGAGTGAGCAGCATACAACTTGGACTTGTGTTATGAAAACTATTAAAAAGAGGTTATTAAAAGGACTTGTAAGGATGAAAAGAAGAAGCTCAATTCCAGAGTGTACAAAAACCAAACATCGATATGACTCTGGCTCATAGAGGTGAGAATTATATTAGTGTTTCCTCCAAACGCCATTATAGTGTCTATCAATGTTGCTAGCTCTGTATTCATGTGTTAGGGTTAATGAATTTGCTCGTAATTAATCACTCTATTATCTCTCGAATCTACGTTGAGCGTCAGACAGTAACTTTGCATACACTTTATAAGTAAAAGATTCACATTTCCCACACAATTAGACCAATGTGAACAGCATATCATTAAAAACAATACAATGTCACTGAACCTTTAATGTAACTGTGAATATATATATTTATGAATGTGAGTTTCATTTGATGTTTTATGCACTATGGGTATGTAAACACAATGGTAAAAAAGTATTCAATGAGGTGGAAAATTCTGGAACAAATTATTTACACAGCCCAAAAACCTTTTAGTTACTCAATTCATGACCCCTCTAAACAGATCTCACTGAATATTGAGACATACTCGTCGAATCTCCACTTCAAAGACCAATGTGCTTTCAGGTGGCACACGTTTGGCGATGCCCTGTGAGCCATACGCCAGTGCGGGTGGTATCACTATCAGACGCTTCCCAGATTTCTTTATCCCCACCATGCCTTCATCCCAACCCTGAGAAAGAAAGAGAGAGACTGAAAACTCAACCTCAAAAGATCCTGGATATCTTTTCAGTTTTGTCAGAGCTATTCTCCAATTAAGTCTGTATCAGACAGGTTTTCAAAATGTTAAAAACATTTAGTACCATACAGCCTATATAACGCAACATTTACTATGTAGCATATGTGCAAGTTAAAATCTGGATGCAAATGTATTAACTAGAATGCCTTTGGTAGAGGAGCACCCATTCCTCCCAAAGCTGGGCCTGTCTCACTTACCCAGAATGCTCTCTGTGGTAGGTTCATCACCATCAGAGGGCTAAAACAGAGGGAGGGTCTTCCTTCAAATCTTAAAACCTAAAGCGACTCTGAGAACTCTCTCTCTCTCTCTTCCTGTAAGCGTGGCTAGGCCTCATGGTCTTTGTTTCAGTTAATCCAAAGTATAATTTTGTGTCGTGTTTCAACCAAATAGACTGTTCAAGACCAGTATTGAATCAAATGATGTTTCATATCAAGCTTTAGGAAGAATATGCGATTAATGTAAGTTAAAGTTAATCAGTAAATATGGATTCGTAAAATTCTACCTAATTTCTGTACAATGTTAACCCAAAAGGTGGGTTTTATTAGTTTTGGTCATATGTGGCTGTATAATCACATATAGTCTGGTGGAGAACTTTATATAAATTATAAGTGTTGCATCTAAAAATTGCAACAGTATGCTCACATCAGTAAACAATTGACAATTTAAAATTAAGAAAAATGAATAATATATATTTTCACAGCTAGTTTGGAAGCTGTAAATAACCTCTGTAAGACAAAAGAAAACTATAATAATATCACCTCACCTTGCAGACTTTACCAGCACCCAGCTTTAGTCGCAACAGCTTGTCTTTGTTCAGATTTGAGTCAAACATCTGCAGAAAAAGCAACAGGATGCAATTAACGGATGTACCTAAGACTGGTTGACCATATCAGGGTGAAGTACTTTTATGGGTGACAAAGGGAAATCAGTTCACTGCCGGTAAAAGGAAGCTATGTCAAAAAGAACAGTGGTGTAAACACGGCACAATAGACAAATCTACCCTCTTTTGTTATTGCCAACAGTACCATGTTCCATGGCTACACCAGTGGTGAAAGTTCTGACTCAGAAGAACAGCCAAGAGGATACTGCGTATAGAATTACAAGACCCCGCCTCTAGATCTAAAGTGTTTTGAGAGTGGTTTCTTTTCGTTCTTACAAGGATTATTAGGTCTCATTTGTGATGAAAGCCCTATTCTGATAAGTTAGACATGTAATACCCTATTAAACGACTAATAGGATTATGAGATAACACTTAATGACTTGCTTTTACAGTGAATAAAATATATTCATTTTGTCTTTTTGTCATGCAGGATTTAATGGCAAGTTTTACATATTTTTATGACAAACATAAATAAAAGCTTGGTATGTAAGAATTAGTGTAGTTTTGAACGTCTGCCAATTGCAGCCAATCACACATAAGAAGCTAATACAGAGCCTCCAAACAAATTTCTATAAGAATTTGTAGTAATAAACAAAACTTGAATAATTGTGATGTTAAGCCTTTCTCGCTATTGCTGTAACTATTCTAAAAACATTAAAAAAAATGAATAACTCTGATAATAGTTAAAATTTCACATGCCAACTATTGGCGAATTCCATTGGCGACTACAATCCAACACAATTGAATAAGTCAGATTTTTTGGGGGCCATACAGTGCTTGGGAAAAGTTGCACACATGTCGCGGGTCCTAGGGAGGGTCCTAGCCGCACTCAATTACAGGGTTTTAATGGTTCAAGTTTACATATAAAGTATAAGTGTTCTGCTGGTTTTACATGCTCACACACCAGAGTTTCTAATTCTCACACAAAAAATTTGAAAAAGGACTCTAACGAGGCTATTGGGCAACAATATCACCAACTACAGTGACTGGCAGGAAAATGCATAAATAGCATAAATTCTGATTCAAATGCACAATGCTCAAAAAAACAAGCTTTTTAAGTTTAAAATCGACAAGGGTTTTTTTTTTACAGTTTGTTGATTTGGGATGAGGGAAAAGAATGATGTCATCTGACTATGTTACACATAAATTAAATAATCTGTAAAAAGTTATATTTGAAATAAGTACTGCAGACAATATTAAACTAGTAGGAAAAGTTACATATAAATACACATGTATATACATATAAATACACATATATACATATAAATACACACGTTAAAAAGTTGAAGAAGTAATAAATACGGTGTTGAATAATTTAAGTTAAGTAAGTGGTGTTGCCAGTCTTGTGCCACTTGCAAAATTATGAAGTGAACGAAGGACGATCTGCCTATAGTTAATTTCAAACATGATTTTTACCTCAGATTATCTAAAAGGAAGAACAGCACTAATATCACACGGATGAAGATCTCTACTACCATTGATCCAAGGTTTAAAGACCTAAAGTTTCTTCCCGAAGATGAAAGGAATGAGGCTTCACTAAACAAGCTGTTAATGAGTCCTGGAAAACAATCTAAAGAGACCACAAACTAACAGCCACCAAAGAAGAAAAGCAAAAAGTTCATTTGGCCGATATTGATGGTTTATTGCAGGAATGTTGTTACACAAACAATTCAATCAACAATCATATTTTGAATTTAAATTGTCTCTGTCTTCAATTTACATTAATTAATTACATTTTATATTTATAGATTTAAAAAAAAGTTTTAGTCTGGTCATTGCGATTAATCTTGAAAAATTGTGTGACTAATTAGTTTTTTTTTAATCGATCGACAGCACTAATCTATCTATATCTATCTATATATATATACCGTGTGCAGAGTTATTAGGCAAATAAGTTTTTTGACCACATCATCCTTTATATGCATGGTGTCCTACTTCAAGCTGTATAGGCTTGAAAGCCTGCTACCACTTAAGTATATCAGCTTATGTGCATATGTGTAATGAGAAGGGGTGTGGTCTAATGACATCAACACCCCATATCAGGTGTGCATAATTATTAGGCAACTTCCTTTCCTTTGGCAAAATGGGTCAGAAGAGAGACTTGACAGACTCTGAAAAGTCTAACATTGTGAGATGTCTTGCAGAGGGATGCAGCAGCCTTGAAATTGCCAAGCTTCTGAAGCGTGATCATAGAACAAATAAAGCGTTTCATGGCAAATTGCCAACAGGGTCGCAAAAAGCATGTTGAAAGAAGAAGGCGCTAAGCAACTTCCCAAAAACTGAGCAAAATCAAACGTAAAGCTGCCAAGATGCTATTTGCCACCAGTTCAGCCATATTTCAGAGCTGCAACATCACTGGAGTGTCAAAAAGCACAAGGTGTATTGCACTCAGTGACATGGCCAAGGTAAGAAAGGCTGAAAAACGACCACCACTGAACAAGAGACACAAGCTGAAACGTCAAGACTGGGCCAAGAAATATCTGAAGACAGATTTTTCCAGGGTTTTATGGTCTGATGAAATGAGAGTGAGGGCCAGATGGATAGGCTCGTGGCTGGATCAGTAAAGGGCAGAAAGCCCCACTCCGACTCAGGCGCAAGCAAGGTGGAGGTGGAGTACTGGTATGGGCTGCTATCATCAAAGATGACCTTGTGGGACCTTTTTGGGTTGAGGATGGAGTCAAACTCAACTCCCAGTCCTACTGCCAGTTCCTGGAAGACATCTTCTTCAAGCTTTGCATCTTTCAGGGCAATGCTCTATCACATGTCTTCAAATACTCCACAGCGTGGCTGGCCAGTAAAGGTCTAAAAGATGAAAAAAAGAATGACATGGCCCCCTTGTTCACCTGATCTGAACCCCATAGAAAACCTGTGGTCCTTCATGAAACATGAGATCTTGAAGGAGGGAAACCAGTACTGTTCCACTCTGAACAGTGTCTGGGAGGCTGTGGTTGCTGCTGCACGCAATGTTGATAGTGAACAGATCAAAACACTGACAGAATCCATGGATGGCAGACTTTTGAGTGTCCTTGCAAAGAAAGGTGGCTATATTGGTCTCTGATTTGTTTGTGAATCACAGAAATGTGTATTTGTAAATTTTGAGATATTATATTGGTTTGCCTGGCAAAAATAAATAAGTGAGATGGGTATAAATATTTTTTTTATTATTTTGCATAATAATTCTGCACAGCAATAGTTACCTGCACACACAGATATCCTCCTAATTAGGATAACCAAAACTAAAAAAGCGCCACTCCAACTTCCAAAAATATTCAGCTTTGATATTTAAGTGTCTTTTGAGTTGATTGAGAATATATTAGTTGCTCAATGATAAAATTAATTTTAAAAAAAAATTAATTGCCTAATAACTCTGCACATAGTGTATTTATAGATTATAAAGCCTCCTTTCTTCTAAATTCTTTTTAAGACTTAAAACAAGAAGGAAATGACAGTTTTGATGCTACATTTAGATACATCAAAGGTGCACACAGTCCTCAACTCTGACATTATCAGAACTTTGTGCATGTTTACTTTACCAGACATTAGACAAACAAATAAAGCAACATTATAAGTTTTGAGGAAGTCGGCTGTCTTTTCAAAAATACTGTAACTGTTAAAATCAGTTTTTAAAATCAGACTGCTTTTCAATTTGAAGATGCAAAAAACAGGTCTTATAAAACCGGATGTAGGCTAACCAGTAAAAAAAATAAATAAATTACACGGGTAATTAAAATAATTTCAGTCGAGAGGTTGAGTGCATCTCTGAAAAAGTGAAACCCTAATGAAAAGAGAAACACTGAATTCACTAAATCATTAAGCACGTTTTTCAGTAGTTTGGATTCTTGTGTTGTTAATTGTGTCTCAATACCTGTCCTAGGCTGTGATTCTCCAGTATCCAGCCAGAGTACGCCACTTCCAACAAATCTCCGTTCTCCACAGCTTGACCATCACCCAGAACAAGATCCTGGACCAGAACTGTTTCCGACACACACCCACTGTGGGCTTTAGCCAGGCAAACCTGAAACAAGCATGATCATCTACTGTACA
The DNA here is from genome assembly GCA_900490495.1 of Danionella dracula. Classification (NCBI taxonomy): domain Eukaryota; kingdom Metazoa; phylum Chordata; class Actinopteri; order Cypriniformes; family Danionidae; genus Danionella; species Danionella dracula. The sequence continues at coordinate 17,300,780 of UELW01000334.1, forward strand.
TCATGTACTGTATCACTTATATTTTTTGTACTTAACCTGCTTGAAAGAAATTTATGATTCAAATAGAGTATCTTTTAAACATCAAAAGAGTGCGAGTCATATATATTAATAGGTGTCATTGATCTAAAACATTTTTGTCATAATGTTTAAGCAGTAACAAAAAGCAGAATGGCTCCAAAAGGAAAAGACAATCAAGAAGATTTTTTTTACATTTCAGAAAGATAGACACCATTTTACTTCTTTGAGGTGCAGAATTTGTTGGTGCAATATCATTGTTTTCAGGTGTAACAAACTTTTTATCAAGACTACTTGAACAGAGCCACTCCAAACGCAATCGTTTTTTTTTCTGTGCTGAAGCTGAGCAGTGGATCTGCATTAAGATGACTTCAGGTCACTGACCCATACCAAATCAGTGGTGGTCTTGAGTTCCTAGTTTAATGCTGCATCCCAATCCGTGCACTATTCACACTTTTATGGGTGCAAAATTCGATTTACTGTGATCCAAACCATAGTGTAAATAAAAAAATTAAAAATTTGTCAATGTTTAAGCAGTAACAAAAAGCAGAATGGCTCCAAAAAGAAAAAGCAACCTCTCTAGAGAAATCGTAGGCTGCTTTCTCTGATTCGAACATCAGTGACCAGTTCTGCCTCTGATCATCGTAAAAAGAGCAGTAGCATCTGGTCTGCACCTAAACATGAGAAACAAACAGGAAAAATAAGTACATACTCTAATTATTGGAACATATAGATAAACCATGACAAAACTATTCACTGGTAGGTTTTTTTTCCCCACAGCTGCAGTCCCCGAAATTGTTTGAGATTGAAATAGTTATTTCATGTTTGGATTGTTTTATGCTTTTGTAAGCGCAACTAATAGCACAAATTCAAGATGTTAGGAAATATATCTGTAAATGAATGATGTGAACACAATCCTGTTAGAGTTATAAAACATTTTCATTTGTTTTTGTTATCATTAAAAGAACAATTGCATCAAAATTATTTTATAATCGAATTGAAGGGTCACAGAGCTCGCAAAATTATCTTGATCATACGGCTGAGTTTCAAAGGGTAGCGAAAACAAATTGGTCACTCCCAGAAATCCAGACAAATTCAACCAATAAGAACATAACTTCAGGGTTGGGTTAATAATATGTAATTTTGTCCAATGTACAGAATTACATTGTATTTTTGTCATGTAGGATTCAATTAACAGTTTATATTTCTTATTAAACAAATTAATTAAATCTTAACATTTATTATTTAGTACAGATATATTTTATGGAGTCACTTGACAATCTTTAAAAAAAACGAGTACACAGTGTGTAGTTGACCATGGTCTAATTGCTGCCAATTACCCCTGATGCTAAGTTTTTCTCTCTATTTCGGTTCTATGCACATAGTGCCAAACCAATCAGGCCTTCTGCGCTAAACCAATCGGGCCTTTGGCGCTAAACCTATCGGGAGCTTCGGCACCAAACCATTCAGGCCTTTAGGATCAAATCCATCGGGCCTTTAGCGCCAAACCCATCGGGCCTTTAGCGCCAAACCCATCGGGCCGTTAGCGTCAAACCCATCGGGCCGTTAGCGTCAAACCCATCGGGCCGTTAGCGTCAAACCCATCGGGCCTTTGGCGTCAAACCCATCGGGCCTTTGGCATCAAACCCATCGGGCCTTTAGCATCAAACCTATCGGACGGTTGGCGCCAAACCTATCGGGCCTATGGCGCCAAACCTATCGGGCCTTTGGCGCCAAACCTATCGGGCCTTTGGCGCCAAACCTATCGGGCCTTTGGCGCCAAACCTATCGGGCCTTTGGCGCCATAACCTATCGGGCCTTTGGCGCCAAACCTATCGGGCCTTTGGCGCCATAACCTATCGGGCCTTTGGCGCCATAACCTATCGGGCCTTTGGCGCCATAACCTATCGGGCCTTTGGCGCCATAACCTATCGGGCCTTTGGCGCCAAACCTATCAGGCCTTTAGCGCCAAACCTATCGGGCCTTTAACAGACCAACGTTCCATGAGCATGACATCTGAGTCTTTTGTGATTTAAAAGTTCCCACATGACAATGCTGATTGATGTGAGTATAAATGTGCTTTTTTAATTTTTACATGCGGTCTCCCTGTAAAATAATCACTGTAGCTCTACTTTGGGAGATATTTCCCAAAACAAGACCCTTCTTCTTTAGATGTATAAAAAAAATAGGAAAACAGATTGATCTTGTTTTCAAAGACAAAGTTTCTTTACAAAGGTTGTATTTATTTTTGCTTCACTCTCCCCGCTGACTCCTTTTTGATCAACATCGGCCCTTTAGTAAATGGAAGGTTTTCAATAACCTACAAGTGCAATTGGAATTCAATCACCTACAACTGTTGTCAGAAAAACAATGTTCCCATCTTTAAATATTGTCATTGAGTAAAGTCACATGTTTAAACATAAAAACGGCTCATCGTATTGACACTGCATTTTTATTTTTGATATCTGAAACGGAACAATTTTTAAGAAGTAATTTAACACTTAACATGAGTCATAAGTTTAAAATCACATCACATCAAAAGGGCAAATAAAGGTGAAGTTTAAGGTTGATTATTTGCCTCACTTAATCATGTTCTATATCACTTGCACCATAGTGCTTTTAACACAGTGAGCAGATGTAGTTGCAGCTATAAGTTTTTAAGCTGGATAGAGTTTTACTGTACACTTATTTGACTTTAGTTTTTGACTAGTTTTCATACAATGAGACAAACAAGAAGGTGTTTTTTTTACATTTCAGAAAGATAGACACCATTTTACTTCTTTGGGGTGCAGAATTTGTTAGTGCAATATCATTGTTTTCAGATGTGACAAATTTTTTATCAAGACTACTTGAACAGAGCCACTCCAAATGCAATCGTTTTTTTTCTGTGCTGAAGCTGAGCAGTGGATCTGCATTAAGATGACTTCAGGTCACTGACACATACCAAATCAGTGGTGGTCTTGAGTTCCTAGTTTAATGCTGCATCCCAATCCGTGCACTATTCACACTTTTATGGGTGCAAAATTCGATTTACTGTGATCAAAACCATAGTGTAAATAAAAAAAAAACACTTAAGATCCTGGATGTGTACTTTTTCTGGTTAGATAAAGTTCTGTGAAGTGCAAATCAATGAATGCTCAACCAGCTGATGTTACCCACAATTCACTGCGCTCGGGTGAAAGGAGTTTTCTCTTGGACCAAAACAAATGAGCTTTCACTGTTAAAATTACAAATTTTTAAAGAATCTCATCTCACACACTAATAAGTATGTACATTTTCTTCTGAAAAGTGTAAGCATTCGGTTTGGGACGCAGCATTCTTCTTCCTTCAACCACAACCACAGACCTGGGATAAGAAGATTGACAGAGCGTTCACCCCAAGTGTGGAAATTGTGTGATTTACAAGTAAATGTTATGCATTTACAGATATTAACAGGAAGCTCTTTCTGCCTCAAAAGCCATATCCTCAGCCTGCCAATTATGTTCACCAGAGGACAGTATCAGTTTGATTTCTGGAGACTTAACAGTCACTCCTAGTTAATACTTCTGTTTATTGAACTATTTTTCTTCTGTTTATTGAACTGTTTATTATCGTTTTAGAATGTATTCCTTTTTGGTTTCAGTTGAGACTAATATGATCAAGTTCAATATGTTTTGAGATTAACTTAATTTTATTTTATTATTTTTTGATCACTTTTAGGTTAGAATGTTCCTGAATTTCTGCATAACAAAATCAATAATGAAAAAATGACTCTCTTTTGGAAATAAACTTAGACTGAAGATGAACTCACAGTGAGGATGAAGCCACTGTGTATCCTGGCGCTCATCACTGGCTTTTGTTGACTCATATACAGCAGGATCTTGTACTAAAAAAGAATATATAGATGTGAAAAAGCACTAACAATCACAATTTAAACCTTATATAAAAAATATTATCTCAGCATCCTTGTTTACATGCAGAGAAACGACTATAGATGCACTGATTTTATATTCATAATCAATAGTCATTCTTTTGAAGAATGAATCTGTGAAACTATTGGTGAAATACATCATTTAGATGCAAATTCAAACAAGCCAGATCACAAGTTATTAAGCTTAAAAGTGAATATGAATCTTTATTTTTATTAAAATATCTTCCATAATTCAGTAAAGAGTAAAGATCACTGGAAGTTCAAAATTGGATTCTCAGTGGACAAAAGTAAAAGACCCTCCTTAATTTGAAACATTTCCAAATTCAGATAAATAATTGCTGCAACAGTCCACATGCCACTCGTAGCCCTAGAAGACAAGCACCTCAAACTCGAATTTATAATGATTAATTGGCCAAAAGATTCCGCCAGAAAATGAAAATTTGGGTGAAAAATCACCCTTGCTGAAAAATCACCCTTACTAGAAAACTAATTTTGACTAAACTGAACATGTGTTTCTGACATAAGTTTCAATCAAGCTGTTTTATGCACTGTATTTTTACTTCCCCTCTTTAATTCATTGGCCTGAGGAAAAGCTTTCAATCAGATCTGCTGGACTGATGGTGACATACATTTACATAAATCATGATGAATCACCAGAAACACAAGAAATTAAAACGTAACTGCAGAATGATGAATTAAAAGCACTGGTCAAAAAATACACGTACAGATTTCTTGAGCATTAGTAATGTTTTGGCTTTTTTTATTTGGGTGTCTTTCCATTTATTTATCATTAATAAATTTTTTATTTATTTTATTCTACTAACTTGCTATCTAAAGTATAGAAAAGTAGGTAAGCAATTAAGATTAAAATGTATTCCAAATGAGAAAAAAATTTAATAATTTGACATCCTCTTTACCAGTTTTTTTTAAAACATAAGCTTTAAAAAAAGCTTTAAAGAGAACATTTAAAAAAAATATCAAACCTCTCTAGTCGTATGATTTCCGAGGAGTGCAGCTCCAAGCTTGCCTTGTTTCACATACTGACCATTTACGCTGTAAAAAAAAAAGCCAACACTCTTAGATAAAAAAATAAACAAGACTTTAGTGTTGTACACCCACAAAGCCAAATTTACTTGAATACACATTAAACATTCAAAAATAAACATTAAAACTATTTAAATTTCCTTTCAAATAAAGATTTTCATGAAGCTTTTGTAAATGGCAGTTACAAGCTTTAAATTTTTGTTAAAGTAAACAAGCCTTGTTAATCCTATAAAAATATAAGATCTCTTCCCCTGGAGCCTGTACCATGAATGTGGCCGATCAAACCCAGTAATACCGGAATCAGTTTCATAACCGTTTCAATCAGGCTGTGATTCATTCACAGGCGCGTGCACTTAAAAGACTGACGTAGGTCCGAATAACTTATCACGATGAATATGGATAGAGCGAGATCATTTTATTTCTATGCGGAGGAGGCGCAAGACATTATAGTTCGAATATAGGATGATTTTAAACATATATTTTGTGTAGTAGTAATATTGTTCTGACGTAGTAAAACTATTGGCAGAAAATTGCAGAATTCTTGAATTCAATGTTAAAGAAGAACATTCTGTATTAATGTAAAATTGAGTATCATACGTGATTTGCATATGATAACGGTAGCATATTTTTTTGCTTTTAATGTAATTTTAACATGTTTATGGTTGTATTACAAAATCAATTAAATGCTTATTTCTCTACATACTAAATGTATGTTTCAATTTAAAATGTTTTTAGTTTTTGCTTTTTGGAAAAAGTAACCCAAATGCCAAACTATCATGACAGCGATAAAAATGAAGGTTTGGAGCAGGTTAGCCATGTAACACACTATCTGTGTGCCATGTGGAGTAAGTAACTAGGATGACAAAGATTGATTAAATCCTAGATCATTTCACAGTACCCAAAACTCAGGATTAGTGGAAAGCAACTATTACTAAATTTAGCTATCTAGCCAATTAATACAGAATCATGGTACAGGCCCTGGTACTCTAAAGTCTGCTTCTCTTTGTACATAAATGCAACAAAGAGTGTTATAAATAACACAGAAAGACAAGAAAAACTTTTCCAAGCTTACTATCTGTAGGCATGTACTGCAGTAGCAAAAAGAACAGCTGGTGAATTTGGAGGAGGTGCCTGTTTTTGGCCCCGGGGCTCTGTAAACAGCGAAGATCAACGTAGTATCAACAAAGCAGAACATAATTTCATTTGTGTTGCTTAAATCACACCAGTGATTAGCATAAATGTGTATGATTTTTATGTGTTTACTGGTAGAGCATCATATATTCCAAAATCATCACATAACACAATCTAACTGAGAATGAACACACACATACAGGTTTGTTAAAGCCAATTGATGGATTAGCCACATATATCCCAGAATAGTGGATTGTATGCAAGAGCATATTGATAAACATGAGCAAAAAAAAAAACATCCTGGTATGATGGTATTTACGGAAGAGGATTAGGGCCACTGTAGAAAATTAAATTGAAGTTCTGCCTTTTTTCTCAGAATTCTGACTTTAATCTCAAAATTTTGAGAAAAAAGGTCAGAATTCTGAAATAGAAAGTCAGAACTTATATATGTTCATATATGGCTTGATTGACCCCTTGGAGATAAACTCAATAAAGTTTTAAAAATATTATTATATTTTATTATTCAACTTATTTAAATTATGTGAAAATATGCCAACACTATCTATATAATGCACACTACTAATTATAATAATTTCAAAGTTGATGCCATTAGTTGATTCAGTTGAGAAAGCTTAAAAGAAATTAAATTTCAGTTACATTGAATTACAAACGGAAAACATGTTTTCCCTTCTTTGCTGTGTAGTAGTGAATTTGAGGGGAAATTGTGTTTTTGTCAAAACTCTTTTTAATATGAGTAGTGAGATTCTACATTAACAATAGTTGCCCTTTGGGGCAGTTTCTCTTTTGAGCAAAAACTGTGCGTTAGTCTTGTATGACCTATACAGCATCTTGTAGAAGTTGCTTGTTCTCTCCTGGTCTCTGCTTTATGGCTGTGCAATGTAATTGCATTAACAAGAGAATCAGCCGAGGATAATTATGCTGCTTAAATTAATTGAGGTTTTCATGGTTTAAGAGACTGCTGTGTAAAAACAACGGTACATCCATTCAAAAACTACAACTCCCTTTTAATAATCAAAATGTTCAAAAGCTAAAGCCAAAGTATGGTTTAAAACCATGTAACCTTGCCGTGCGTTTACAGAATTACCCACATTTTATTTAATAGCATAAGACACCACCATTATTAGAAGGCAATGGAATGATGGAAGACTGGAAGAAATCACTAAAAGCCCTTGTTTTCAGCAGTCTCACCAGAGTTCTTTCTGGGCTGTTTGGGAGCAGAGTACTGAAAGGACTCATTGCCTTGACTCGCCGAGTGGTCCAGGCCAAAGAGAGATGCTAACTTTGCTCTGAAATCCAACAGAGAATACAAGGTAAAATAAAAATGAGTTGCACTTTTCTAGAAGAATCCTCCACAATCAAATGAAAGTCAAAGGTCACCACACACCTAGACCAATTGAAACCGGCACACTCGTTTGGATGGTTCTCTGCAGTGGGTTTTTTCGCTAGCTTCACACCTCTGTTGTTTAAAGTTGATGCCAGAACTTATTTGTAGTTTCCATTAGTTGGCCAGATTTGTAATAATATATCGGCATCTATTATTTGTGCTCGATGATCATTCATGTGCAAAAATTCATATCAAAATTCATCTAGATGTGGGGAAACACACCTGTCATAAGATTTTAAACTGAAGCCAGTGATCAGCCAGTAGGCTTTGGTTAGACGTCAGCTTTTTCTATCTATTTTTATGATTGTGTGATTTTGAGACTGGTATGGCAAGGAAATTCTCAATAACATGCAGGTTTATATAGCAGTCTCCTCTTTCATATCAGCTCCCAGTAATATAGATACAAACTCTGGTGAATTGTCCTCACCAAACTTGCTGCTGTTTAGTCTGAGTCAATCATTATTTACAAGCATCCCTGACTTAACACTGATGTGCTTTCAGAATAACAGTTGAAACAGATAAATCATCTGGCAAATGAGGAAAGCAATGGGAGAACTCTGCAATAAAAGGGCAAATCAAAAACCTTGTGTTGTAAGACAGCACTAGTGGCTAATTTTGTTTATGGTCTCACATTAACAGATGTTTAGTCCTAAAATGAAGATCTCCCCTCTCACAGCACACTTTATGAGCCAAGAGATTGCAGGTCTGTCAAGATACACTTTTTTCCATAAAAACAGGCAACGTACACTCCAAACACCCAACAGAACATGACAGAACAGCAATACAAAATTAATATGTTTTTGCATTTGACTTAAGTACCAAATAAACATAAAAAAAATGAATTTATCTCATGCCCACATTGGCTTGTGCAGGGAAATTAAGTCACAAAACCAAAAGCCAAAAAAACTTAAAACACTGAAGGCATCTCACAGTTCTTTAAACACATTTGCTAGTTCACCTGGGATTGGAATTCACAACCTTTTTCTCCAGCGATCAATGTTATAGGAACAGAAGTTATACCACACACTATTTTACAGAAGAGCTTTCATGTAGAATATTTTGTCAGGTACATAAGAATCCAAAAGTACATTAAAAATACATAAAAAAAAAGAATTGTGCTCTTTACAAAACAATTGTTTGTGTTGTTTAACTTGTAAGTGAATATTTTATTTGCATTTACTTAATATTATTACACTTAACACTAATAATATTACTGACAAAAGCAAAATGTGTTAATTTACAAAGTCAAGGTCCACAATTCTCTATTTCGCTTGATATAAATCCTCATTACAAATCCCTATAAGTTTCTACGTGTGAGTTGTTGGCTGCCAACTAACCACTTAAAGCCAGATTTTTGCTCTGACTTCAGACGGAAAAAGCCATGCATCATTCCAGAAGTTTTGGGACTTAGGAAATAAACAGCTGCTGTTCTCATTGACTGTATAAAACATTGTATAAAACATGGATCTAGTGTCCTTAAAAAAAAAAAAACATTTGTTACTGATGAAGGTAAAAGAAGCTCTGAGGAAGCGTAGCCATTCACCATCTTCAAAAATGGGTTCGCAGAGGCAGGACATATGCGTAGTAAAGATATCTGATTGGCTAAAGGCTAAAATATTAACACATCTTAAACAAAGAAATATAAATAATTCACCCCTTCATATTGTTCATCAAGATGACAACTAGCGATCTGAACCAACAAACCTAATGAAGCCAGGGGTGGAAACATGTTTTGTTTTTTTTCAGCTTCAAAGTTGGCCAGTTTTATCAGGGGAGTGAATGAGATCCTGCTCACTTCTGGAGTCAGTCTCAAGCAGCCGGTCAAGGAACTGCAGTTCAGTCACTTCCTGTTATGCATCGAGACAGGAGAACAGGAGGTTGCTGATTGTGCGCTCCACAATCTTAAGCCGTGTTAAGACCAGGAATAGGAAAACGCATAAACTGTTCCTACACCCCCTCCAACGCTGGTTTGCAGGTGTCCCCTCATGTGACTACTCGAGGAAGCTCCTGATTGGTTGCCACTGCTGCGAAATGGCAGAAATGTTCTGCCTTGTCCACGCATAATGCACAATGTGAATCAGTGGCTAACCATGCAAATTCTGATGTTGGTCTGAAAGCACTGTTACAAATTGACAAGTGGTGTCAAGAGTTAAAAAGGTGCTATTATGGGTTTTTAAAAACGACCTTGCATAGAGTGAAACATACCTTTAAGTTTAAAGAACTCCCTGCCGGAGTTTTAAAACTGAAATTCAGTAATGCCAAGAATCTCCACCCCAAAATTCGAGGTAATAACTTTCGGATTACACAGTCGCATGAGGGAAGCAAGTAAGTAACTGGAACCATATTTTCACCCAGGACCCTGAATAAAAAATGCTCTTAGGACAAGCCTCAAGCTTCCCCGACTCAAATTTTAAACTCAAAACTCAAACTTTATTCAATTATGGGTGATTTGATGTTGAGTTGATTGTTTTTGAGTTGTCAACACAATTTCTGTAAACACTGTCAAAACCGAGCCAGATAGATTTCAGTAGCTGTATAAACTGCTCTGGTTACATCAAGTCGAGAAGGGGTATATTATGACTGAGTCCCTAAATGAATTATGAACAAACAATTGTAAATTAAATGCACGTTATAAAAAACTAAAGCTTTTTTTAGACATTGTTTGTCATCTTGTTGTTGGAGACCTATAAAATCAAATGATTAACATTTATTAACAATTAATTTGCAGGGTATTATTTTATAGAATTCATGAGTAATTATGAGGTACTGACGACTCATAGAAATGGCACAGTCAGTCCAAAATTATGTCATATGCAGAAACATTCGATTTCAAACTAGAAGTCAGAAATAGAAATAAAAATAAATTGAAAATAAATTAACACTTTAATATTGTTTGTTGCTAAAAAATTGCTACAGACAATAACTAAGAACTCAATGTTAAACACTAGCAAATTAATGAAATTCTCATCCAGGGTATTGTGGCCCTTTAATTCTCAAATCATCCCTCAGTAGCCTTGCTTCCAAGTTTACACCACTACCACTCTTATTTTATATATATATATATATATATAATATATATATATATATATATATATATATATATATATATATATATATATATTAAAAGCTTGACATACTTTATTCTCAATGTAAAGGATGTGCAGTTTAATCTAAATCCAGATTTAAATATTAAATTCTTGAAAGTTTACGTTAAAATATTTTGTCTAGTTCATGCCATCAATCCCTGTAAACAATGCATGAAAAGTTTATTAATGAATAAAAACTTTATTTGGAAAAACAAAACTACGTCATATGCTTTAAATGATCAAACCTTGAGTTTTATAATGTATAAACCAACTTGTACCATGCCTTGAGAAGAAAGCCTAATCAAGAAAATCGCTTGTCTTTGTCAGCATATGGCGTACGATACACAAAATAAAAACCGTATTTTTTTGTTTTGTTAGTATAAATATTATGTTAACAAGAAACTGTTGAAACAGAGTAAGTTACGCAGTGCCTTTGTGAATTTCTGCTGAACTGTCTGGCTCACTCACCCTCCAGCAGGAGACATAAATTCTCCGTCCTCGTCGTCTGTGGCAAACATGTTCTAACCGTGAAGTCAAATATTTTAGACGTCAATTACTACAAACAATAATGTTTTGCCCGCATGAGCGGTCGGTTAGTAAATACATGAACTTCTCTCGCTTCCTGGTCATGAATGTGTCAGCTGACCCATCACATGATCAAGATCAGATTCCCGGAGTGAGACACTGCTTGATCCCGCCACCAGGAAATTCACTTAAAGTGTAAAAGCTGACCATAACATTTACATTTTTTACTTTTATCACACAAAGAAAAAAATGCATATGAAAGTTAATTTTGTAATCGTTTTATTTCCACAATCTAATGTTTTACAATGGTTATTATATGTCTGCATTGATGGCGTTTTTGAAAAAATTTTAACAAATTGTCTTTGCAAACCAATTAAATGCATACAAAAAACAAAAGATACGAAATAGCATTCAAATACCCAGTAGATTACGGTCAGAGAAAAGGTTGAACTCCGCCCCAGTCTGCAAAAAAAAGAAAAAAAAAATTGGTACAAGGTTGGCAATTGTCGTGCAATGACATCCCAACTAACACATTTAAGTTACAGGAGCGTTCTGATAACGCTAATGCTACCATTGCCTGAGCGTTCGCTCAAGTTTATTAAAACATTTTTAGAACATTCATCACATACAAAAACTGTTCAAGGAATGTTCTGACAATGTTATTTAGATAACATTCTTAGATACTTAGACAACCTTTAAAGAACGTTAGCGAATGTTACGAGAATGTTGCCTGTTAACTGGGATGCTGTATGTGGGTCAGAGATCATACGTAGTGCTTGGCATTGACATAAAATTTTAGTACGTTGACCAAGCTAAAAATACAGAATATGAGGCAGATTTAGGATATATTTATACTTTTAAATGCACATTTTGAATACTATGAGCTCGTTCTATTAACCACCATTTAAATGACACAATAAATCATACACAACACAAAGTATAATTGTATGTATTTAACATGACATCTGGGCTAATCTAGAGCAGAGTATGGGTGATTAGCTTGGCTCAGACCTTGGCCAAACTAGGTCCGTCTGTGGCCTTTGTCTGCTTGGTCCATACATCTATTATAATTCACTGCGATACTTGGGCCAAGCAAAAGCTTAATGTATGGGCCAAAGTTGGGCCAGTAATAATTGCCATATGGGAGAGTTCTTATCACCTACTTGTTATTAAGTAGTTTAGTGAAGAATTAGTAGTTTAGAGCACACAATTAAAAGATAATTTCTGAAGTGCTGAATGCAACGTTTTCCAGCAATGATCATTAGTCGAATGATGTAATGCATTTTTTTGTTTGTCCCAGCAGAAGTAAGATAAATGATAACATCAAAGACATTAATAAACCCCTTTGTATCTAGCTGTAAATTAATACATGATTGTAAAACTTCTTTGAATGCTCAATAGAACAAAAGATGAAAAATGTATTATTTTTCTTCGTTGCAGAAATCCCAATTGAAACCCATTTTTAGCTTGAAGCATTCTACAGTTTCTTTAGCCTAGTATCTATGTAAGAATTTTATTCAATTAATTGATTTTACTATTTCTGCAATATTTGTTAGGGATTCCACAACTTTCTTACAATTAAAATCATAAGCAATAGATAAGCACAAAAAAAAACTTGAAGTGAGCTCATGTTCCTCCCCTCTGCATCACTCTTCATTGGCTCCCCATTGCAGCTCATTTTAAATTCAAATCGCTAACGCTGGCGTACAAAACTATCTCCAAATCAGCCCCTATTTACCTCCACAAGCTCATAACCTCCTACAAATCCTCCAGAAGCCTGCGCTCAGAGAAGGAACAGCGACTTGTGGTTCCATCCCATAAGGGCAGAAGATCTCTCAGCAGAACCTTCTCTCTCTCTGGCCCTGGCTGGTGGAACAAACTCCCTGATCCAGTCAGGAGAGCAGCAACACTAACAGCTTTCAAAAAGCAACTGAAAACTCTTCTCTTCGGGGAACACTCACTATTAAAAAATTGTTCTTTTTCCCTTCTCTGTCTTGATGTTCTTCCTGCTATGGTTTATTGATCAGTTGATACAACTTCTACTATGAGCGAGCTGGGATAGACTTTGACTGTGTAACAGATTGTATATTGTCTCTACAAATGCATAAATGTATAGACGGTCCTGACAAGACTGTTGTGGAAATGTTTATTTGTTTTTATATATTTTATAAAAAACTGTTTAGACAATTAGTAAATCAATTAGATGTCTATTTTAGCTACCAAAGATCAATGGAGCTAAAGAGATAATAAAAAATCTGAATTTGACTTACTGAAAATGTAAAACAGTCATTTAGTAAAACTAAAGATTATACACCATTAAAACACAGTTAATCCAGTTGTACATTTTCAAGATTAAGAAATTCAAGACATCGAATTAACATTCTAACTTTTAAACCGCAAAATTCAGATAGGTCCGAAAATAGGTCGTGGTTCATCAACAGGGTAGAATACATGATCACAAAATAAAAAATGCAATGATTAAGAAAGTAAATTCAAAAAATGTTTTATTGACAGAAAATGTAGTTTTTATAATATTATAATAGACAGTATTTCAAAAGAACACAACTCAAATTAAAACTGTTTCGACAAATAATTAGCTCCATAATACACATAATGGAATCATTTTGATTTAGCGTATGAATCTCGTTTGTGAACTCCATTTATGGAACTTACAGTACTCGTGCTGTGTGGGTTTGAGTTCTGGCTGAATGCGCAGGATGCAAACGAAGAGAAATCTTAGAATCAGTTAAACTGCTCTTATGCGAAGCTATGCAAATCTAACGCATGCTACTTCATCCCAAAGCAGAGAGCTCGCTCCTGCCTGCCATCATGCCCTGTCTTTGAACCCTTGTTCCACTCAAATACAACAGTCCCTTGTTTTTGCTTTCCCAAATACTCATAACTTGAAGTAATTTAATTTGCCTGATATCTTACTTTCACCTGTAGTTACTGTACAATCAATTGATGTAAAATACCACCTGAATTTGTCTAACCTTTGGAAATTCCCACGGATAAATGGAATCAAGATACAGTGATAGCTATTGAACTCTGTGCACTTTTTCCAACCTAGAGCAAGTGGAGGCTGGAAAATGTGATAAGGTAAACAGACACCTATGATAAATTAACATAGATGTAATATTAGATAAATAGCTCTTAACTCTAAAACAATGCCAAATCTAAGTAGCACTAGAGGAAATTCTTCTGACAATTTATGAAACAACAAAGTTGTCAATTTTTGGTCACAACTCGGGTATCTATCGCCTGTAGGTCAATGAGGAAGTTAGAAAATAGTTTGCTTATTGTGAAGTAAGATGTGTTAAATCACAAGCCTTTTAGTAACAACTAACAACTAATGGTGGAAAAAAACAGTTCATATAATTTTTCCATACAATATTTTTCTTATTAGTTACTTAATTAATAAATAAGTGTTTCTGGATCACTTATAAATGGCCACCAGATATCAAATGTTCATAATGTTTATTCGCAATGGGTTTTTGAGAATTCTCAAACTGTTTGATTGCTACCAGCGTGTCACATATTTTGCTGACAATATGTCTTTAAATGCCCAGTTTTGCTCTGCGGTCATCGAGTCTGTCCTCTTCTCCTCTATCATTGTCTGGTTTTAGCTCCGCCTCTACAGCAGACGTCTGTAGACTTCAGAGTATTATTCATACGGCTGAGAAGATCATCGGTGCTCCTCTACCCTCCCTCCAGGACCTGTACACCACCAGAGGGAGAAAGAGGGCTAACAAAATCATTCTGGCCATCATCTTTTTGAGCTCTTGCCCTCTGGCCGGCGCCTCAGAGCCACTAACACCAGGACTGTACGGCACAAACAGAGCTTCTTTCCCCAAGCTATCCGTCTGCTGAACTCTTAGCTCCTCGCAATTTGTTACCTGCACCTGGACTCTCGCACTATTCATCTCTTTACATTTTCCACTTAAGCACACTACACTTTATAGACTTTTGTTCAACTGTTTACATTTCATGAATTCTTCAAAATACTCTACCTCATTGCCTTATGTTAATCGCTTGTTAGTTGTGTAGCACTTTACTGTACTTATGTAATTTGTATTGTACTTATGTTGTTTGCACTGGTGGCTCCATTGTACCACAGGAAATTTATTTTGTGTATGTAAACACACACGGCAATAAAGCTGATTCTAATTTTCATTTATAAAACTTTCAGCTTCAGCTTGGTTCCATAATCATGGTATTTCTACTTCCTTTTGTATGTAAAAATGGCAGATTGATTTCACCTGAATTATTTAAATGTTCTTTTTAAATTCCAGCTCATACTTAGGTTTTTATGACTTTCATGACATTTGTCGTATGCATGAACGTGATGAAGCTGGCCATTCAGGCCATGCACTCTTAAAAGCATCTATGGGAAGCCTTTCCCTTGGCGACGAGATTTGCATGCAGCCTTTATAAAAGAGGGATCGGTTACATCTTGTGACACTTGAACTTTCGATGACACTTTGGAGGCGATGCTCACCTTTTGAGAAAACAAACACTTCCATAAGAAACCCACAGAATAAAATGCCTCCCATCTGAGGCCGTGACCAGGAGGATAACATAGCTAAATCTAGTTAGAGAATTTGTTTATGAAAACGTTTTAGGGATCCTACACGGTCCCTCTTCAAAGATGGCTCAAACATGGACAGAATGTAGGACTGCTCCACTCAACCTACTAAATCTAATGAGCCATAACACTGGAAGAGCCTTTCGTGACCTTCCAAAAGTAGCACAACATATACCATAGGCATGATGCTTTCCCAAGCTGAACACTTCTTCATTTGCTTCAACCTGTACTGCCTTCACTCGGAATAGCCAAAGTTATGGGTTTAAATCAACAGGCCTGAATTCTATGCACACTGCATTGACAGAGAGTGTCTGCAGATGCCTAACCTTCTTGCTTGAAGCCAATGCGATCAAGTGCCCTGTCTTAAGCAACAGGTATTCAAGTTCAATTGAATCGAGGGGTTTGAATGAATGATCCCGCTGTCTCGTAAGAACTATCCACAGGTTCCAAGAGGCTACCAGAGAGGGCCTAGCTTTACGTCATCTGGCTCCTTTGATGATCCTGACCACACTTTCCAGCATAAAAAACCCTATTTGGAAGAGCAGGAGCAAGACACAATGACTGCACCACTGAGAGTGGAATTAACTGGGAGTCCTACTGCACCCTGTTGTGTGAGAGTCAGTGATGGTTGACCTGAAATGAGCGGTTACGAGTCATCCAACAATATTTTTAATGATATTAGTGTCGCGGTCGGTTGGGTCGTTTGAAATAAAGATGCTAATTAAACCATTGTAATTTATATAGCACTAGACCCAATTGATGAGCGGGTCAGTAAATAAACAACCCGAACCCAACCGACGTTTTCAACTTGCCCGCCTGCAACTTGGACCACAAAAAAAATAAAGAAAATATTGTACCCAACTTACTTCCTGACCCGCATGTTTTTCAAATGTGTGCTCGCTGACGTTTCAGTTGTCTAGATGCACAATATTATTGATGAATGCGATGTTTATATTTCAACCTTTTGTTGCAGGAGTGAGGTCCGTTGTGGAGCTGCGTGTGAGCATAGTGGGAGGCATTCTGGGTAGTGCAGTGCAAGTGACATGTGGGTGATACGGGTGGGTGAAAGCGAGTGCAACACCAGAGGAAGATCAGAGCAAAAACACAACGAACTATGAGTAACACCCGGGTCTGTGAGGGGACTGTGCTGCTTAATAAAACCACTGGAGCATCAAGGAAGAAGCTTATCTCTCATCATTACACTAGAAAATGATCCAATTAACAACATCAATCAATAACAACAATTTCACAGTAGAATAGTAAAACCTGCTTGAAGAATTCATCAGCAGTTCAACTGAGAGATTTATAACTATAGGAGACTGATGAGACGTGAGAGAACACACGTGCTTTCCTTTCTTTGTGGTGACTGTAGTCTCACATGGGCTGACGTAGAACACCAATTCCAGAAATCTCTGAATAAAACTTCATTTTACTAAGCCAACGTTTGCTAAAGTTGTGTCTGAGCGCGTCAGGGGAAGCTCACATCTCGAGCACGTACAATAATAGTTGAAAAATTAACTCTTTCCTAAACAAATTGCTTGTCATTGTTGTATTTGAAGAAGGTAGCTGCATACTCGAGCTCGATCGTGCTGTAATACAGTGTAGGCCCATGTATTAAGATGGGGCCTGTATTATGAAGCCGTTTTATGCCGAAATCTTCCCTCCTTACAGATTTGACTCCCCTCTGTGTGAACGAGCATGACGTCCTTTTTCAAGATCTATTTGCTGAATCCCAAAGTATTTCATCTGTATGTCCGGAAGAAACGAGTGTCACATTTATTTAAGCTCAACAATATCAAACAGAGATTTCATGAGTATTGGGAATGAGAGGTTAGAAAGAAAAGCTTAACAATGAACAACAATGAGCAACTTGCTGCATGTCAGTCAATTTTTGTAGTGAAAATTTTAATTCTCAAACTATTTGTCACTTTATATAAAAAAAAGTGTATTTTTTTAGATTAGTAAACTAATGATTGTTCATAGCAATGAAATGAAGGATCTGAACAATTGCTCAATTATAAATTACGATCTCACAATTATATACAATATAATCCATTTTCTCTTCCAATGATCTTAAAATTCGAATATATTTGAAGTGGTCATCTAATATCTGAGCAGCAGCTTTGAATTTCAAGTCAGGATTTTGTGTAAAACAACAGCGGCTGAAATGACTCTTTACTTGCTGCAGAGGCCATCTACGTGAGAGAAGAGGCGCGGTTAAAAGCATGGAATAAAAGTTTGAGCGCATGCTGGGACTCGATCAGGCTGATCGGTGAGCTCGTGATGCTCTGCCTTTAACCTCTCATGAAGTCAGATTTTCCTGCGTCGAATCAACCTGGAGGAAGACTCTCGCTCCATCGCTCATCCACGCGTCTCCAGCTCTGGACCATACACAGAGCGACTTTGAAGTGTTCCTAATAAGCCAGCTGCCATCAGTCCAGCGCAACATGATGCCTCGGAGAAGCGGACTTCTCTTGTTTGCCGTGCTCGCCGTCTCCGCGTACAAACTGGATCAGAATGGATCGCACTCCTCCAGGAGAATGCGGTTCTCACTAAACAGCCCTGGTGAGTCTGGAAAGCAGGGGTTCAGGGCCCTTAGGATGCTATGTGCAGCTTCTGTGTGCTACAAATACAGCTTTGTTAATCTATCACTAATAGCCAAAAACCTGTGTTTGTGAATGTGATGACAGCAGCTTACTTAACCCTTGTATGGTGTTCGGGTCTGTGATTTTCAGTTTTCAGGTCTGTCATTTTCAGTTTTCATCAAAAAAATTCTACAAGCGTTTATTATTTTGAACTGAGATTCACTGGGCTTGGCTCATTTACTGTGAAAAGCGTTTATCAGAACAGATTTTTAATGGCCCCACACTGTATGCCCCCTACACATTTATATTACACACAAGGTGTTCGCTCTACTGGACCCAGGGCATGTTAAAGTGTGAAAACAATTTACATTTTAGAATAAAATTGTATGATTGTGTGAATTAAATGCTCCAAAATGGGTCTAGCAGATCCGCTAACCCTGAGAAACAATAATGAGAAGAAAATATGTTAAAGAACAATAAATAAAGTGCATTTGCTGTTTATATCACTTGTTTCTTAGCTAAAGTAAATATTTTTTAAGTCTTTAACATAAAATGTCTTGATTGGTTGAATTAAAATCCGCCAAAGGCAATGGGCCCCCAGACCAGCAAACTCCATAACAATAATATGAAATTCACATTATGGTTTAATGGTTTTTCTTTTTACATAAGCAAATCAATTTAAAACAGCAGACAAGTTCAATAAATATAAATTACTTTAAAATCTCTTTCAAAAATATAAAACATTCAAGATATATACTTTCAAAATACTTTCAAGAATTTAATTATGTAAATTAAAGTGAAATGATCATAATAAATACAGAAAAACTCAACTAAAACTTAACTGATAGATTTAAGAACAAAATATCATATTATTAAGCTTATAGGTCTGTAGATTCAAGAGCTACAAGAAATGCTAAGAAATGTTCTGTTATCTCAGGAAACTTACAGTTCACAGCATACTTCACAAAAATCTGTTCTACACTCTAACAAATTACTTGAGTCAATGTTCAATTGTTAAGTGAAAAGTTACTCAGAAAATGTTTTGAGTCTTTTTTGGTTTACATTATTTGTTGCTTTTGGAATTTCACCAATAGGTGAGGATCAAAAGGATCTTGTCTGTGTGCCTAAGATATTTCCTTGGGACAATACACCTCCCAGTCCTCCAGGTACTCTGGGCATGACCCCCGATGTCCGGAATCTAGTATCTCACAAACTAGGGTGGTCTAGAGTTAAAACTAGAGTTTTCTTCTAGTTCTTGAGAAGAAGGGTGTTCAACTTCAGCCTCCTGGGGTGCTCTGAAAAGGGGAAGAATGAATTTCAGACAAGATTTAAGAAGAAAGACACAGAAGTGGAATGAATTCTCTACCTGGGTGAGAGCTGCAATCTTAAGTGATGGAGAAAGGTCTGATCTGACTCAGTTTCCTAAAAGGCAGCGTCGTTCGCAAATCCCTAGTGGATAACCAAACCAGGTCTCCCACTATGAACTTCTGAGCCTTCTACTGATATCTGCAAATGATTCGAACTGCATGTTGGACATGGACATGAGCCGACTCCTCATTTCAGGGGAAGAGATGTGGTTGAAAGGCAGCTGCTAATGGTGACAAGCCAGTAGAGTGTTGAAGAGTTGGAGTGAATTCTGAGCGTATTCTGCCCGAGGAAGGCAGGGATTTAAATGTGCCTGGTTCTGAAGGCGATACGAATAACTAGATAATAAACAAAAGGAATACAAAGTATTCTGAATACAGAACTGAATATATTACTTATGTCATGGGGCTAAACAGATAAACGAACAAAAGGATAAACAAACAATTGATTAAACACAATGTAACCACAGTCAGGCAGTAGTATTAAGAACCTTCAAGTGAGCTATAAATATAGTTTGTAAGCTATATTGATTCTCAATGATCATGTTTGATTAATGACAACCATTCATTTTATTTATCCTGCTTTGTCATTTTGTCTTGTTTGGGGTCACACGCTCATCAATGCATGACAGACACATTGGCTCTAGTGATCACTTTTCCCACTCATCGGCAGTTCAAAGTGCTTTACAGAAGAATAAAAACAGACCAGAGCTCAAATATATAACCAAACAGGTTTGAAATTTAAAAAGCAAAGAATAAGACATCAAAAGCGTTCAAACTCATAAAAAGAAAAACAGAAGTTTAAAGCACAGTGCTGTTTGAACAGCAATACTCAGTCAGTTTAACGTTTAAAAGTTGTGTTTTTAATCTGGATTTAAACGTGACTAAAGTTTTAGCCCCTCTAATCTGTTACTTATACAGTGTGAGAAGAATTTCTAAAAGCACCTAATTCAGAATCAAACACATTAATATTCTCTTTTCTCATTTAGTTTTTCTCCATTTTCTCTCTGATTTTCTGCACATACTTTTTATACTTTCTAATTGTCTTTTGTTTCTCCAAGGGGATTTCTGTCTGACTGATTTCTTCTTGATTCTCATAGAGCTAATGTCATCAATACCAGACATAACCTTTAAACAAATCAAAAAGAGCATCTGAATTCATCTGAAGCGTGTTTTGATAATGGGTGTTAACCCACACTAACACATGGAAAACATGCAAATTTATGTCCTTGTAACTGATATACTGCAATATGACCCACTTCACTTCCATGCTGCATCAATAAAAACTACATTTAAAAGATTTTTATCAGATTCATTGATCACAAATAAAAATATAGGATTAATTCTGACAATATTTATTGATTTAAATTATTTTTGTGGATAATGGGATTGACTTAATTGCAACTGATTTATTAAAGTATCATTGTGGTTTGACTGCTGTCAGTAAATCATAAAACAGGCTTTAGTAAGGTTCTTTTTTTAAATGTTGTTTTTAGTAGATGTTACCCGGTGCTTGAACAGTGCCCTCCAGGTGGGCTGTAGTGCCTTCACCTGCCTTGAGAACACAACATGCAGGACAGATGGCATGCTCATTATCTGCAAGTCATTTCTCTACAGTGCTTCTAAATTTGATACTCAGGTATGTACAGCTGCATAGAGTACAGTTCATGTTAAAGTACAAGATGCATTATTATCAGTAATAATACTTTAGCAGTTCTGTTGAATAGATTGTAATTTTTCTGCACTTGATTTTAAGAAGCGACCACAATAGTCGTAAGTGCTGTGTGCAGTTTTCCATAGCCAGTGTTGGTGATTTGAAATCACCAAAACAAAGTTGCTCACTGAAAAAGACGTCATTTTTTTTCTGATAAACTCTGCCAAACACCTATTTCTTAACCAAATAACTTCCACAAGATACCAAACAGCTTTCCTGTAGAGTTTCAAGACTATAAATGAACTTAAAGATCTTTTCTGCCAGAGAATATTTTTTTAAAAATCCTGCAGTGCATGGATTTTTGGCGTGCTCATAAATCTCCAGAGTAACTCGAGATAAAAATAAAAACAAGTTTTTATTTCTAAAAACACCTGTTTGACATTGAAAAATATGTAAAGATTTATAAAGAGTAAATTTATTAGCCTACATAATATATTTGTGTTTAATGATGTTACCTTACTTAGATTATCAACTTACACTGATGAGGGGTAGAATTACTCTCGAATTGCTACCACATAACCTGACAAAATGCTCTTCTATAACTTTGTATAGCTTCAGAGTATCTGCCCAAACTTTGGACCCAACTGGTTGATCATGCAGGGGTCAACACATGTTTGTGAACTGTCAGGTCAATTCTTATTGTCTGAAGTTGATTCGTTTCATTCTCAATGCTACTAAATTGCAAGAGAGCATTTTTACTGCTCGGCATTAAAGTATCTGTACTTAGAAATGAAATGCTCTTTTAAATCAGTTTGAACTTATTATTTGGGAGGTTAGTTCTTTTTAAATGTTTTGAACTCGTAGCTAACGTGAAGTGTTTTGATAATTCTTTAGGGCAAGGTTTTTGTGAAGGAAAGCTTGAAGTGCATTGCCAATGGCATCACCTCCAAGATCTTTTTGACACTAAAACGTTGTTCCAGCATCCAGAGGTTGATTTATGAGGTTCAGGAGGAGTGTTACAGAAAACTGAATATTTGTGCAGTAGCCAAATCAAACCCAGCGGCCATTTCAGAGGTGGCTAAGTTACCCAGCCACTTCCCTAACAGGTAAGTGTTAATGGAACATTCACTGCTTACATCTTGTTGTGCACATAAAATGCTGGCTGTGTTGCTAGACAGTTGCTAGCACTGTTGCCAACTCCTCAGTAAGAAAAGTTGCTAAAGACAGGCCCAAAAGTCCCTAGATGATGTCACAATACAACATGACGTACATTTCCCGTCCAAATGGGTTTTTATCAATGCAAACATAAGAGGATTAGGGCCACTGTAAAAAACAGAATTCTGACTTTGTAAGTGATCGTAAGGACATTTTTTGTCTGCGAATAATAGTAAATTATACATCCCAAAGATTTTATGGGATTCTTTGAAATATTACTAAATGGTGGCGCAGATTTTGGTTATTATAGTCCCAAAATAAATGGAGAATGATTTATGGTTCAAACTAAGAACTACACTGCAAAAAAATTATTCTAAGCAAAGCTGAAAATGCTTAAAGTTAGACTGAAAATCTTGATTTTCTTATTTTAGGAAGAATTTTCTAATTTAAACCTTTTGGGTATAGATTACTTAGCTTATTTTGAGAAAATAACACTTATATTTTCTTGAGGAGAAAAAAAATCTTATTCTGGTCATTTATTTTCTTGAATTAAGAAACTATGTGAAACAAGTTGCACATTTTGCCACTGATCTTAAAATAAGAATCTTAAAACAAGAAATATTGACTCAACATATTCTTATATTGACATTTTATTTTAAGAAATCAATATTAAATACTGGTAAAAACATGCATCTCGGAAAAGAGAAAAAAAAATCTTAAATCTAGTTCTAGTCTAGATCAAGTAAAATATCTGACAATGGAGTAAGAACTTTTGATTTCTTGAAATAAGACTCAAATTTTTTTGAAAAGAAAAGAAGAAAAAGGATCTACACCGTAAATAAATCTTCAATACAGCAAACATTAATACCCATCCAGTTGTGAACTAACTTTGATGGAAGAGATCTGTACTTTAAAAAAGCACTCTTGAAACAAGAAAAAAAAATTCCTAGATCAAGCAAAAGAATCTGCTAATGGGGTAAGCTAATTTTACTTGGCAATAATTCTTAAAATTAGCAAAAAATTCTAGCTGGTAACAAATGCTGTTGGATCTTAAAAAAATACAAAAACTCCCAAAACAAGACTTTACAAGTTGTAAAATCGCATTGAAACTAGAATATTCCAACTTGTAACTAGTCACTAGTGGTCTTAAAACTAAACAATCTGTCTTAAAACTAGAGTGTTTTCTCTTTTAGTTTTATATAGCTTATCAGAAACAAATGAACTTGTCAGCACTGATAGCGTGGTGGTCCGAGCGCTGACATGTAGAGCTGAAGCCTCTGGTGACGGGGGTTCGTATTCAGCCTTGGTCCTTCACCGATCTTCTCCCAGAACTCTACAAAGTGTTCTTCCTGTCTCATATCGGAACTGTCCTATCTGAAAATGCATCAATAGGCCTAAATAATATATATTATTATTATTTAACATTTAATTTTTAAGCTAGAATTTCTTGTTTTAAGAAGTCATATTCTACTTTAAGAACTAAAATTAAGCACAAACTTTCTTAATTTAAGGTCATATATGCTTATTTTAATACCACATTTTCTAAGTTAGTCTTAAATAAAATAGAAAACATTCTAGTTTTAAGACAGATTGTCTAGTTTTAAGACCACTAGAGACTAGATACAAGTTGAAATATTCTAGCTTTACTACAGTTTTACAGCTTGTAAAGACTTGTTTTGAGAGTTTTCGTCTATTTTTTAGATCCAACAGCATTTGTTATCAGCTAGAATTTGTTTCTCATTTTAAGAATTCTTGCCAAGTCAAATTTGCTTACCCCATTGGCAGACCCCAAGAGTACATTTTTTGCAGTGTAAGATAATGAATAAGAATGAAACTGTTAGAATTGAACTAAGAATTAAACAGTTAGGCATTTTTAACAGAAGTGAGCACTTCTGTGATAGTCATTCAAGAATCATATTTACTCGAAGAAGAGGTGAAGGTGCAGAGGATTTAGATTGTAGAGGGACAATGATTGTGCCCTTATAGATTGGTGCCCAATGTAATTAAATACACAATTAGAGACACAATATCTAATTATACAAAGCACATATATGAATTATGAAATTTATTTGGTAAATATATGAACCCCAAATAAAGCCAACCTTCAGATTTTGATTCTCTTCCAGGTCATTTAATTCTAGGAAGATATTTGAACTGTATAATAGATCCCGGGCTAGATCAATGATCAGGGATGGATTATTCACACTCACTGGAGCAGAAATTCAGGGCAGTTCAAGAAAGGATTTGGTCGATCTATAAAGATTGTTTTCCTTTAGGAGAGAGTTCTCCTGCTTCTGCTACTTTAAAAAACCTCTTGAAAAACCTGTTGAATACCTTTTATATCTGTTATTCTTCTCTGATGACTGCAGGTTTTATGAAAAACTGTTACAGAGTTTGGTGGAGTGTGATGAGGAGACGGTGGTACTGGTGAGGACCAATCTGTTGACCCGGTTAGAGCCTGAGCTAGTCACACTCTTTCAGCTTCTACAGACCAGACCATGTTCCTCCACTCCCATACTTTCAGGATCAGGGAGCCATGGAGGGATGCGCTGGTCAGTCAATCCTCACGGATAAAGAAACTCATCTAACAAGTTTGACAAGAAGCAGAGTATCATGGACACCTCTTAACTCGACCATTTCAAGCTTTGTCGTTTGACCGGTAGTCAAGCTTGACCAGAAAACCAATTTTACGTAAACTATTTAAAAAAATAAATAGATTGTTGATTTTTGGCTATTCAAGCTGCCAGTGGTTTCCATCTTCACAGCACATACCCAATAAATGTTCCTGTATAGACATATGACATTCAGTTGTGTGTTGTAAAGTTTTATAATGCATAGGAGCATTTTGATTTTAGCATTTAAACATCTAAATGCAGTGATGGACCTAACCTATTTTGGTGCCCTAGATAGACATTTGCTTTGGCTTGCTAAATCATAAAAAGTAGGCTCTACTTTGATGCAAAAACCGTGCATGCTAACAGACAGACCTCCATAAAAGGGGGGTGGCAGAGATGGTTTAAGAGAGAAGAAGTGTGTGGCGCCTCCTTTGGCTCCTACTTTTTGTCAAACTATTTTCATTAAAAAGCAGCGAAATGAAGTTGGTTTATTCAGAGCTCAGAAGGGGAATCAAACAGAGCAATGCGATGCCGCTTTTTCACCGAGCTGTTTGACTCCTCAACTCTGCTTGCTTTTCAGTGCTTTTTCACCTGGTAAAGATACTTTTAAATAACCATTGAAATGAGGTTCCATAAAGCGAAGCCGAAGGGATACTTTTTTGGATTTGATGAAAATGCATAAAGTGACATCCTGATTCTGATAATTTTGAGCATCTTGTTTTATTTATGTTTAGAGCTGTAACAACTCATAAACGATTGAGAAATCCCACTACTGTTGATCAAGATTCAAGGTAGTTATCTGAGCGCGCATGTGCATCTGCAGTTCGACTCCACAGATCTCATCTGGATTCTAGAATTGGTTTGGGAGGCAGACAGATGGCTGTCTGATACGACTCATTTCTTTTAAGAGTTTTTGTTTGTTTTGGCACATGCTTCTATTTTTATTTGTTTGAAGCTATTGTCAGGTAAGGTATCAAGTATCTTCCAGTAAGCAATAATAGTTTCCAATGATTGTGAACAAATAAGGTAAATATTGTGTTTCATAAATAGGTATTTATCTTATTTGATCACAAGAAACACAATCACAGCCTTATATAAGCTTATCGTTAATGAAAAATAAAAATCTACTTTTTACAAATAAAAACTTACCTTTTTCAAACATTTTGAGCAAACAATTTGAACAAATAAATAAATTAATTACATTTTGAAATGTATACATCAACTAAACATCATCAATTTCTGTTTTTAATGGAAACAAAGGTTTGTTTTGTGATACATTTATGACGTTATACAGCAGAATACTTCAAATTAACAAATCATAAAACTAAAAGATCCAGAACATTAGATTTTTTTATGTTTTTAGACTCCAGGAAGAATACTGAAATGTCATAAATTACAATAGTAAGTTGCCAATGTATTTATGAGTTAATGGCTATAGACATGTATACAATTTTTTGTTTGTTTGTTAAAAGATCCAAAAGAAAATATTAATGTTGACAGTGCTTGTTCATCCACCAGAGGGAGACATAATCTTTCAAAAAGTGCTCAAGTAATTCATTAAGTGATATTTTTGTTTGGACACTGCTATCTCTTTAATAGAGGAAATCATCCTTTTGATTTTTAATTTACATTTGTTTACATGGTTCAAAGCGACTTACATTAGGGGAGAGACAATATACAATTTATAAAATATATACAAGTATATCTTAGCTTCTCATAATAGAAGTTGTATCAGCTGATCGATAGACCATAGCAGGAAGAACATAAAGACAGTGGAGAAAGAAAAATATTTTTATATAGTGGGTGTTCCCTGAAGAGAAGAGTTTTCAGTTGCTTTTTGAAAGCTGTTAGTGTTGTTGCTCTCCTGACTGGATCAGGAGTTTGTTCCAGGGACAGCGAGAGAGAAAAACAGTGATATAGTAAAAAGTTTAATTTACATGGAGTTCCACAAAATCTCTTGTTTTAATGTTTTGAAATGTTTATGTGGACCCGATGGTAATGTAATATTAACCATTTTTAACATCTAAACATAGACATGGTTAACTGAACAAAAACTTCTTTCAAAGTTTTATTTTGAAAATCCTCCACAATATTTGTACAAAAAAGTTTTTTTTTCATATTCATGGATTCATAGAAATATTTCCCAGTAACAATATCCATCACACAGACATACGCCAGCAGCAAACACTTACAAAATGTACAAACATGAAGTACAGAAGTACATTTTTAACCCACTTTAAATAAAATAAATAATGTTGACAAATTTTTCAAAATAATTACTAATTGAGGGGGAAACAAGCAGTTTGGGATAATTCATCGAAATATTAAACAATAAAGGCATGTGCAGTGGCAGATTTATATTATTGAACGATTCATATCAGTGAAGGAGCCCTTTATACAATAACTCTAATTATTAATGTTGGCAAAAGCAATAGTCCACTAGGAAGTTAAATAGAATAGTCATTTAACCTCCAAAACCTCACCTCTAAATAATCCAAAGTAATGGAGCTGGCAATTCACACTCGCAGCACGGCGTACACTGTCAACAAGTCACTACACTATCAACTGTCAACAATTTAGTGTCTTTTTGGCAATAGCAAAATTAACAGGCAACATAAAATAAATAAAGAATTCACAGGAAATCTTGAAAAAAAAATGTGCAAGTGTATTCTCAAAACAAGAGGTACAAAGTAGTCCTGATAGCTGATATGATTCGAAAGTTTAGATAGTTGGAAATATATATAATATTACTAATATTGTATTGAGGAAAAGATGTAAACATGTGAGTGGAATAGTACTGCTCCTCACTAGGGAAACTCTAAAGATTCATATGTTTAACACCTCAATAATTGACTAAATAACACTGATTATACATTACACAACTGTTACGCTTGATTATTTATAACAAATCAGGTGAACAGGAGGAACTAGTCCTTCACTTGCTCCATCAATATAACTGTCGTATTGAGGTGAACAGCATCACTCATGAATAACAGAAAACTTACACCATGCACTTAACTCATGTCACTGAGATCTGATGCATACTGCACACAGAACGGCAAACAACAAAATGCAGTCAAAGGTTCTAATATAGCTAAACCACCCATCCGTAATTGTATTTTGGCACGAGGATGCCCATCCTGAGACTCTGGGTTTTGATTTCTGTTTTATTTAAAGGTGTTTATGCATATATTCTTAGTACAGAGTATGTGATTTGGTTAGAGTTTTGAGTCATCTAGATTTGTGTTCCTCAAATGTATCATTATTCTCTCTCCCTCGTTTTCCTCATCACACCAGTCTTTTGACATTTGTTATCCTATACAGCGCACATTTTTTTAAATTCAAAATGGATCTATTATTATGTTTGCCGATGGCTAATTGATGCACTGTATTTCTAACAATACTGAGAAATGTTTGTTATTAATGCTTCTGACAAAAAATGAAATCAGCTGATTTGTCTTTTTGTTTGTTGTCAAATTCTTGAACTATTTGTCATGTGAGGTTAGGGCCTGCAATATGTTTGGAAAATGGAGAAATATTAAAGAACAGTTCATAAATCTACGGCAGTCACAAGAAGTGTTATACTTTAAGAAGCGTACAGCCTTAAGTCAACGATCATGACATATTTTGAAATAGTCCTGATCTTCTTAATTTAAACATACGATGTATTTGAAATGGTTTCTGACTCCATTGTTTTTTGAAGCTAAACAAAATACCATCCTTGTTTGATGAGGAATCAATTCTATTGTGTTTTGTTTTTTAACAATCTAATGTGTACATTGTATGGTGTCACAGCTAAGAATTAAAAACAACTGCTAAACTGGCAAGAATTTTCCTTTTGTTTGGTTTAGAAGGTTATGCTTCACAACAATGTACCTTTTCACAATAACGGTAATCCTCAAAAATAAAATTTACTTTTGCCAACTTAAGAGAATATATTAACAAAACTGTTTTGAACATAAATTAATCATCCCTATCCCATTAATAAATGTTATAAATATAACACGTGTGTTTAGTAATTAAAAACACTTTTGTATTTAAATGAACACAGGCATTCTCACATACGGTCTATTGATTCAAAGAACACAAAAGAGCCATTACTTCAACAGAATTCTAACAAAGGGCAAAAGTGTAACGTCCAGTGGGTGAGCTATGTCTTCCTGTCGGTGGGGTCAGATTCTAACAAGGGCCACATCTGGCCTAATAACAAGCAAACCTTGGCCCTCATCGCTGCTACGTGGTGTTTGTGTCAATACAAGGGGACACCAGAGAAAACAAGCATTGCATTACATGACTCTTCTCAAACCCTCGTCTGATTACAACTTTTTTGGCATGAGACGAGGCATGACAGAGCTACAGTTTCTATGTTTAAAAGAAAAACCGACCATGTGTTTGTGCTATTAGGATAGTCATCAGAAGATTGAGAAAACAGGAAAAAAGAGAGAGTTGATTAAACAGAGAGAGAATTAAGAGAAGCCATGCAGGTACTGTATGTTTGGGAGACAGAGAGATTATTCAAGTTGAACATTATCATTAGAAACATCTTGAACACAGTTTACATCACAAATGAGGTAAACCTTCAAAACTCTTTAAGCTGTTGTTCTTTTATGAAGCAATCAAGACATCTCAGAGTAGCATCTTTAAAAAGCAAGGCATTTGCTGCCATCAGATATAGAAAACGTGGTTTGATAACATTTCGACAGTGTTGTGCTGGCAACTACAAAACAGAAACCAGTTTCAACAGTTCAGTTACTTTGTTGATAATTAACACAATCCCCAAACGTAACTGTTAAACGTCAATTTTGAGTTATTAAAGAAATTGCATTTGATAACTATTAAAAACTATTTAGTTCTTTAAAAAGTCCATGCACTGTAAATTCAAATTCTTTTAGTTTACTTTAAAAAAAACTTTTTATTCAAGGTGTGGCCCTATGGGGTGGTGTGGATAGGTCGATAATAAGCCGACCACACACCGGACTGATGATTACTCCAAAAAAAATAAACATTTTGACTACGCCAACCCGTGTGGAAGGCCCCAGCAATTACTCTGGAGGAAAGGTCACAAATTCGTGTCGCCAGGTCAGGCAAGAGACAACGAGACGTGGGTCGTACTACAAAGTGTTCCTTTTATTAATTTATTTAAAGTCTACTTTAAAAAAGGATTGGATGATAAAACGATGATTAATCTCTCCCAGTACTGTAGCGGGTGAAGCAGTCGGCACCAGACTCCGGCCACAAACACACACAACACTGGACACATAGGGGACACTCTGCACTTGTTTTGTGGGACCTCTCCTTGTCACAGCACACACCTCCACAGGGCCAGTCTGGTCACCACCTGCTCCACACGGCACCAACCACTTAAAAGAGACAGACGAATTTGATACCATATCATTTATATTATCAGTCTTACAATTTACACATTAAAATATCAACTAAGCATCACAAAACCGATCGATACTCAAGCTTGTTAATTAAAAAACAAGATCTCTTATAACCTCATTCTGCAGTTTTCTACTCGTCGACTTGAGACCTCACTAAATTATAAACATCCCATGAACACACTGTCTGTAGGGAGCTTATGCACAAATAACGCACTGCACAAACCTGTTGTAGACTACGAGAGTAGGACGGAAAGGAAGAAATCAAAAACAAGAAAGTCGACTTTTGATTTTTTTTTACGTAATTTTAATAATTATGAACGGGTAAATTTCATGAATTGTGTTTGAGTAAATGTACTAACAAATATGAAGTAACTTTAATATCTAAACTCAAGTTAATCTATATTAGCGTGAAATATTGTTACATTAAAATATTCCAAGCTTACTATATCAAGTCCTATAACGTAAGGGTTATTTTCGAAACCCCCTTTCCCATAGGGAACGGAGACTTGTGTCCATGACAACAATAGAAAGCTCCGTTAGGGGTACCCAACTCTCTCCACACTCTTCTTAAAAGGCCAATCAGTGCCCTCGCTGATGGTCAAGTGATAGTGTCTTTGCTGACAAAAGAGGATGCGAGCGTGACACTGTTCCTGTTGTGTAGCAGGAGCCATACCCCCGCCCTGTAGGCAACCAGTCTTACTCACGACGGCCTTACGTTTGTGACTGGGGGAAACATGTCTCAGCTCCCTATTTCCTAACCTTTACGTTCCCTATCAGTTGGTCAGAATGACTAACTAAGGTAACTAAGGACGGCCTAGAGGGTCTAAACCTTCTGGCCCTTCTGAGGAATTTTACCATTAACTTGTGTAATCCTAGCATGTTGCCTTCAACCGGAAGGTGATAGGCAGAAATCATGGTGATGTAAAACCTTCAGGGTGAATGGAGACAGTCCTTGAACCAAACCCTCTTGGAAAAATGTTAGCATGAGTTCTACAGGAAAGCTGCTCGAGTCCACTAATTGACATCAAGACTGACGCCAGTCATAGAAACAAACCTTCTTGCCAGCATAACAGGCCATAGTAGAGGGAGCTCAAGCAAGACGCAACATTTGGATCACGGAACGTGGCATTAACCAGGGGTTCTCTGCACCCCCATCCCTGGGTCAGATGGTCCGACCACTGGGGAAATGGCCAGGGAGGGACTGTCACGAGGCAGCAGAGTTCTATGAACCTGGGGTAATAAGCATGCTGTGGTAACATCTTGGGTAAAGAAGTCTGGGTTAGACTCGTCTACTTTATACATTTTTGGCCAATCTCAAAACCATCAAAACAATCTCTTTCCCATTTCTGGGAAAAATAGTTTACCATAAGCTGACATAATTTTTAGATGAGCACAGTCTGGTTTTAAAACTACAGTACTGAGTCTGCACCGTTGACGGTGTTTAATTATGTTTTTTAGCCACAGACTCTGGTCACTGTGTTGTTTTTGTTCTGTTGGACCTAACAGCAGCCTTCAACACAGTGGACCATCAGATTCTTCTGTCTCGTCTGGAATTTTCCTACCTCACAGAAAGGAGTTTTTGTTTTTTGTTTTTGTTTGGGCCACTCCACTTCTCCCTGTATTACTCCTTCAATCTTTAGAAATGGCATTTCTTTCATTTGTATGCTGATGATACTCAATACTATTTGCCATTAAAACAAGAAACTGTGGATCAGCTTTAAAACTGCATCGAAGAGGTAATAATAATAGCAATAACGCCTTCAAATCTGGACAGCGCTCTTAAATTTGAGCAACAGAGTAGTTCAGCAGACAAACCACTCGTTTCACAGCAACATTTTGAGATTTTAAAACATGATCACATTTTTCCAATTTCAGCATCATTTCATTGGCTCCCTGTTCATTTTCGCATTGATTTTAAGATTTTTTTATTTATTTTTTTAAAGCCTCCATGTTCTAGTCCCACAATACCTTGCTGACCTGCTTCAGCTGCACGCTCCCTCGCACTCTCTCAGGTCAGCAGAGCTTTCTCTTTTAGTGGTTCCAAAGACAAAAAGCTTAAAGGTGATCACAACTGTGGAATGGACTGTCAGTTTTTAAATCTTTACTTAAGAGGAAGGGTGCAAGGAGGCTCAATTGGGTAAACGCATATAAGCTTTTCTTCCTGGGCCAGCAATGCGCCAGCGCATCTATCTCTATTCTCTGGGGTGGAAAACAGGCCTACCTCTGCTTTTCCAAAGGCTCCCAGATCTGCTGGACTGCCGGGGATGGAGTCGCCAATTTCCAGACTGGGGTTTCCACCGAGACAGTGCATCTTGCGGTGTGATTCAACCTGCCGGGGATATGGACTGCAACTAGCAACAGACCCCAGTGCTGACTCCTGAGGAGCAGTCTGTGAGCGAGAGCTGACAAGCGGGGTGATTGTATTCCTCCTTGTTGATTGACATACGCCACCGCCGCAATGTTGTCCATCCTGACCCACATGTGATGTCCCTGCATCATTCTCTTAATGCCCCATGATGCCTACTGAGCCTCTGGAAAGTTTTCAGAGGGACCACCAATCTTGTGCAGCCAGTATCAGCCAGTCATCTCAGTGAGCCACTCCTTCCCGTATAAGGGTACTAACTAGGGCTGTATCTTTCAAAAATTTCAGTAATTAGGTATTCTTCTGAAAATTAATCGATTAACTGAGTAATTGGATAAAACATGTGTGACACATATATCAAAAATGCTTTAAATCTGTTTAAAATCAAGGGAAACATTATGTCTAGAATATCAATAATGTGTCATAATAAAAGTCAATGTGTCTAAAAAATCAGTTCATAAAGAGGTTGCTGATGCTCATGTGATCACGTTGTCCCACATGAAGCGCAACACAAGTTAGAGGAGCCAACTCGCTAAAAAACATAATCCATGAACAAATACTGAACAATACTGCATTAAGTGAAGTGTGAAAAGCAACAGCTCGCAAGGATACAGTGAACAAACCAACCTGCACTAACAGCCAATCAAAATCTAGTATTCAGACAGACCACGGCATAAAATTAATTAATAGATGCTTAAAAATGCAAAAAATAGGTTTTGCCATGATGAATTTTTGTAATCAAGTTATTCGAGTAACTCGAAGATTTGTTTCAGCTCTGATGTTAACGCCACCTCAATTCCTTTTGTGAAGGTGCAAGGGGACAGAGATAAGCTGAGATGGAGGATGCAGTACTGATACACTCGACCTTCAAGGCCAAACCGAAGATGGGATCTGTGCCGAGGGAGTATACTCATGTGAAATTAGTAATCCTTCAGCTCTATTTTACCAAACCATTGTGACCATGTGTCTACTCCTATGTCGACTCCTCATAGCCGCTCTTGGTCGATGTCTCCGATGTGCGGCCTGATGGTCAGGGGAGGACTGAGGAGGTTTTCTCCAGTGAGGACTAAAAGGGACCTGCCATGTCTCTTCCCACACAGCGTCATGTGTTCTCTCGGACCAACTGCCTGCTTCTAAATCACAGAGACCCAAGTAAGGTCTTCTACGGTGACTCCAGAGAGGCCAACTGGGACCACGGGTGCGTTGAGGAAATGCTTCCGATAGTGTGGCAACATCTCACCCTGGGTCAACCAAAGACGTGGAGTACTAAAGCAGACATCGTGTGGCTAGGCGAGCTTGCCGCTAGTTTTGTTGCCTTGATCACAAAGTCGGTAGCAGCTCTCAGGTCATCGGAAAGACCTATGCGACAGCTCCCCTTCTCCATCTCTCTCAGGGCCTTGCCCTGGAGCAGCTGCAAAATATGTAGGTCAGTGGCAGCTTTACCCGAAACAGTGTACGCTCTTAAAGTCAGGTCCAACAACAAGCTTAGCTGGTGAGAGTGTGGCCTTGGCTGTTCACGCCAAGTGGCAAGGTTACCCGGGCAGAGATGCACCGCCAGTGCCTGCTCTATCTGGGGAATCAAATAGCACCCCATAGCTACCGTGCTATCAAGGGTGTGCGAGAGAGGGGATACTGACCAACCTCACAGTAGGAGGTGCCTTCAAAGTTCATGTCAGCTCTCGATTTACTTCCAGGAAGAACGGATGCATCCAAGCGATCCATGCGTCCAGCCTAGAGATTTCGGGTACAAGGGGTGGAGCCACCTGCAACCCAATCTCTCCGGCACCCCAGGCAAGCAACTCGACCATCTCCTCCGTAGTCCAATCTGCCATCATCTGGGAGAGCAATGTACCGTCTCCTTTGGGAGATGTATCGTCTCTCTCCAATGCAACAATGGGGATCACATCATCAGGCACACAGGAGTCATCAGAAGATGCTAGCAGCCGTTAGCTCACTGTGGTGGATAGCGAAAGTACCGGGGAAGCGGGAAGCATGCAGCGCTGGAACCGGCTTGCGTGAGCAAGCTCGGCTTCTCTGAACGCCGGAGAGCTGCACTTGCCGACTCTTACGAGCGGGAGCTACAACAACTCTGATGGTGATCTGAAAATACGCCAGCATCCCCCTAAGTGAGCTACCGGACAGAACAGTGCAATCTACACAGTCTGAATCCTCAATCGCTGCGTTGAAATGTCTATGCGCCAGACAACCGTGGCTATCCATCAATTTGATCGATCCACCACATCCAGCTGACTTGCACAGTTACATGTTTGGAACACGCTATAAACAATCAACCTGGAAAACAAGAACTCTACTGATAAGCAAGTCGTTCTTGTAGATGGAAGGCAGTGCTCAGCAGCTCTGGCACTCTTGAAGCAGCCGAAGAACCTCACCAGACCTCCTTTCAATCCACACAAGAAAGAATCCAATAGTTTTTGTAGTTATCTCTTCTGCCATTGGAGCAGAGAAATCACGACCCTGGTAGCTACTTACTTGTCGAGAGTATTGGCTCCAATGAAAAACAGGAAGAGGGTCACGCTCTCATCCGCTTTTGTCATGGCCTTTTAAAAGGAGTGTGGAGAGAGTTGGTCGCCCCTAGCGGAGCTTCCCATAGTCGTCACCAACATATGTCATAGTGACCAACTGATGGGGAACTTAATATTCAATTTTAAGTAGTGTTGACTTAAAAATCTAAGAAAAGGTTCCTATTAAAAAAACCTTTTTGAATAAAACATTCAAACCTTGTCACACTGTAAATAAGATGAGAAGGTAAAGGATTATAATGTTTGTTTATTTGAGAAGGCGAAACACCAAAAGACTCAGGCAGTGAAGTGACTCAAACATTGCCGGACATAGGCCACAGAAGAAAACCAAGGGATTCAATCTAAACTCAATCAATGCATATAAAAATTTAAAATGGAGTGTAGGAAAAGATTAATGAGGATTTTTGCAACAGAAATGTGCATTTTGCTGAGGTTTAATTAGTAATCTCAAATATTTATTAAAACATTTTACCAATACTTAACTATTTTAAGTAAACTCAATATACAAGTAAAAATCAAGTAGACATTATAGCCATTCTCTAGTAAAGTATTCAATGAGATTTTACAGTGAGAATACTTTAGTGCACTATAAATTTAATTTGTTCAGTTTACTTAAAATTTCAAATTTATTCAAAGCAAATCTAAGTACGTTTAATAATTATCTACAGGTACATTGAATTGTTTATATTTGAGTAAATTTACTGATAAATATTAAGCTTTATAGGCATGCTCAATGACATTTACTAAAAATGTATTTTCCTGTGATTTTTCGCAAAATACAATTTCTACAGTAGAAGGAAA
Source organism: Danionella dracula (assembly GCA_900490495.1). NCBI lineage: Eukaryota > Metazoa > Chordata > Actinopteri > Cypriniformes > Danionidae > Danionella > Danionella dracula. The sequence goes on from UELW01000334.1 coordinate 17,336,941, forward strand.
TGACTGGCTAACCAAGTAAAGTTTTTTGGAAGGTCTCGAGTCATTCGGTGGGAGGTTATGTTGATGGACCATAGCACCGTTTGTCACTCACAGTATTTGTGTTTCTTCAAGTCAACTCCTCTTTCCCCATCTCGTTCCACATAGAGACATGCCTCCCCCTAACCTACAACTCTCTCTTGGCCCATACCTCTAACTCTGTGTTCCTCTAAAACCTTGTGGGGTCACACAGAAGCACGGAGCCACAACAAACAGCCACAGGACAAAGTGTGGGTCAGGAGAAGGAGCCGAGGGCCAATATGCTCAAGTCATTATCTCTATGGGGAGGAGGCCACCCACTTTGACCCTGGTGAAAGTGAGAAGTCTCCTCTCACTTATGGAGACACAGAAACACACACATGCTGCCCTGGAGATCCCAGTGCATCCCAACCTGACACTCAGGCCTGAACAAAGACTAATAGTGAGGTCTGGTTACATAATAAATCTGTGTGCCCTCGTGGAAGTGTGAAGGAGAGGTCATCATCTATCTTTCGCTACTTTTGAACAGTGCTTTATTATTGTGTATTTACTTGTATTGATAATAAAGCAACATTATAATTTTATCTTTGAATCCCCTTCAGCAGGAAATAGTTTAACATATATTCATTCAGGTTTACTTACTGTATGTCACTCAGGTCACACCACAATTGGGTTGGATTGTCTTCAAGAATATTCCGCGCACTTTAAAAAACTTTGAAAATGTTTAACAAATTAAATTACAAAATTTTTACAGTGCCACATATTAAATCAAGCTTTTAAACCAAATCTTCATTAAATATCTGTATTCATATGTATTAGCATGCTAATTAAGCTTTGTTTTACTGAAAAATAAAATGTTTTAAAAGGTAAATGCATTTAATGGTAAAAGTAGATTAAACATCTACTGTTACATGCATAACCCCCTCAATAGGGATTGGGGACATATGTCAAATGTTGACTATGGGACCACAATGATGCAGACAATCAAACTCCACATACACTTTAACCAGCCAATAGGCAATTGAGCCCAGGGGAACAAGATTTGCATACTGACCACTATTGTGGAAGCCTAAACTGAGCAGGTTCTCCTCTCCCCTGGCCTCAAGTCTAAAAGGTTTGGGTTATCAATTCTTTGTTAAATACTTCCCTGCTCCCTAATTTCAACATCAGAGAGGAAAAATGCATCAATCCTGTTTCAGGAGATCTGCAGAGGTTGTACTTACCATCACCAAGACTGGATTTAGAACTTCTGGCAATCTTTTGGGGAGAGGTCAAAAGCCCTGGGTAGATTTTTATAAAGCAGATAAAAGATGGAGTCTCTGCTGAAAATTGTATCTGACTTTACATTTATAAGTTCAGAAAAAGTCCAAAAAATGATGTGGAATACATTTTACTCAGATATAAGTGTAAATATACTGTAGCGAGGTGAAGAATTACACGGAGGGGGGTTTTAGTGCAAACACCCTGAGGGTGGCTTTATTTGCAAAGAAGGTGCAGTGAGTCGATGGTGAGTCTTGTGCCCAAGTGCTCCGGTGCTCTGGTCAGGTTTGGTGCTGGTGCTCGCGGTGCGTCCTCTTCTCGGAATGCCCAGATCGAGTGGTGAGTCGATAAGGCGGTCCAGGTTCAGCTGCTCTCTGTCAGGGAGAGAAAATAGGAAAATGGCGTTTAGCACAAATAGTCTTCATCTGAGTTGATTTTCATTTGCACTCACATTGCACCTAAACCTTCAGTAGTATCATAGAACGTTTGGTAGTTGTAACCTTCCTAAATCATATGGTACATATAAGAGGATTAAGTGTGATTCTTACAATCTCACTCAGACCCTTTGTCTGCTTTCTGGTTGTGGAGATCCTCCTCAGCAACACCAAATAGCCCAAATTGGTGCAAAAAATAACCTCCAACATTTTGGAGCCCTCAGCCACTAAGGTGGACATCAAAGGGTTTTCATGATCTTGGTCAAGGACTCAGCATCATAATAAAGAAGATGTTTGTTTAATAGAAAATATGTGATGATTTATTTAGCTGCACTGTAATTAAAGATAATGCTGGCATGAACAAATTGTGTTTGTATTTTAAAAAACTGTATTTTAATGAAACAAGGCTCAATTATAATTTGAACCATGATATCACTCCTCTACTGCAACGAGCAAGGATGCTGTTTGTGCTGCAAAGGGAAGTTGATGACAATCCAGCATGGTTCTTGGCTTCCCGGTGTGTCAGAGCTGCTGTAAAGCCCCGGTTTTTCATCCTTTGTTGCCTTCCATTTTTAAGAGAGTGCAAATATCTAATAAAGAAAAATTGTGATTTTTCTCTCTCAGCCAGCGAGTACCAGGCCCAGGCCCTCATGCTCACCCATCTCATCTATTGTCATCCATCACAGTGGACTCTTCATGCACTTTTAGCATTGTGGAAGCACTCCTGTAAGCCTCCTGTGACCCTGAGTCAGTTCCGCTTTGGATGCACCTGAGTTGTTCCCTTTGGGTGTCATAGTGGAAAACTGTACAAATGAGGAGATGGCCATGTTGGTTTCCTGAGCTGTTGGAGAATTCATTGAGAATTGAGCTTTTTGGCTGGATGTTTGGTTTGGCTCATAGAGGGATTAATAAACAAATGATGTCCCTGATCCCTTTCTCCCCCCTTCCGCAACAGGAACTGGCCATGACAATTCTGTCCCAGGAAGAAATGCCTGTATGTTTTTCCCCAGTGAACCTCATTACACGTCTGTGCAACATCAGGGAGGGCGAGGAAAAGGTCTCATTACCAGTGCCCTATTGGCCCAGAATGATCTGGTTATCAGAGCTCTGCTCCATCTAGACATTCCCTCCTTGGCCAATCCCTCTGCATCCAGAATTACTTACCCACTGATGTGGAGTTAATGCCATGTTCAGTAGTTTTAGACACTGGGTCTTGTGTGGGTCCTTCATCCGAGCCCCTTGATTCAGCTGAGCTTAAATACCTGTCTCTTAAGCAAGTTGTGCAAGTCAAGGTTGAATCCATTTAACACAAACATTTTTAATCGGCATTAGGGAGAGCTTACCTATATTTGTGTTTTTGTTGCCTGTTTGTCAAAAATAATAAACAGAGAGATCAATAAATGCTGAACAGACTCACAAATGTAGACGATGAGATCCTCAAAATAAACACAAGTGTATTTGTGACTGACAAAAAACACATTTGTGGATTGTCTTCTGTTTATTTGTAATTCAAGGACGAATCACAAATTATTATTTTTTCCTTTAAATGTATTTATGCATCTATTACATTCACATAAACGAAAAACAAAACAAAAACGATCCAAAAAAATACACTTCCCCCAGCAAGAATAGTTTTATGAGACAATAAAGGTTTATCCATATATATATATATATATATATATATATATATATATATATATATATATATATATATATATATATATATATATATATATATATATATATATATATATATATATATATATATATATATATATATATATGGATACACCTTCCAAAATCTTTCTTCCAAAATAATCATGTAAAAATGCAGATTAAAATAAAGGTAAAATAGTTTTCTTGTCCTGGCAACATGTTTAACTGGGTAGATGTGTAGTCATCTTAGGAAACTATTTTATTTTAATTATAATATCCAGGATAGTTCCCCAAACGATGAAAGTTTTTTTTTTTCATTCAAACAATGAAACTCAAAACTGACACTAAAATCCTCCCATACGCGCCAGTCTGAGGTGATGACGCGGCTCGTGCTCCAATGACAGCAGAGACAACAAACTCTCACGCGCTATTTAAAGTGAAGCGGTCTGCGACTGCGCGCAGGACAAAGTTTAGCCCTCAGCGGAGGAAGAGAGAGACTGGTTAGCGTCGTTTCGTCCGGAATTCAGCGACACAGATGGCGGTTTCCAGTAAACAGCTGACTTCTTTCTTCATAGAGGACATCCTATCCTTCAAAGAGGCCAAAAAAGAAGATATGTACAGCGCCGAGAGCGACGTGGAGGAGAGCGCAGAGCGACGCACAGGTGAGCGCGAAGCCCCCAAGTTCCTGCTCTCCGCTCCCTCACTGGAGGCTCCTTCCAGCTCCAGCCAAGAACTCCATCCAGCCGTTCGCTTTGATAATTATGGGTCAAAAATTGTAAAATAGTCATACTGCACATTATTGCAAAATATTAGACAACAAAATAAACTTTCTAAAGTTCACTCATTTAATTTTATTATTTATTTACTTTTTTTTATTTAGTTTGTATGCTCCAAATTGTCACTGTGAAAACAGTTGAAGTATATTTTATTAGTACAGGTTTTAGAATCAAGGCTGTAATGTTAGGTTTTAGGGCATTTCAAGTTATTTAAGTTTTTCAAGCTCACTAAAAGCCATATACTGTTAATGTATTAAATATAATTTAGGTGGACTTTAGTATGTAAAAAATCAACCAAATCCACTTACAATTGAGTTTTTCTGCAATTTACTTACAAGTAAAATACATTTAGCACAAAATTAGTTGTTCCAAAAGTTAACTGTTCATGAATCCTCTTGAAATATAAGGTTGATCAAGTGGACAAAAAATGTTTAATTTAAGGGCATGTGGTAAATTTATGTCACCTGGGAGAACAGATTTAAAAAATCAAAATGTTGTAAAATTCTAGATGTGTTTGTTCCATTTGCCTCAAACAACATGGTGTATGTGTGACGTTGAATGTTTTGATAATGTTTTTACTATTATAATATCTTTGTTTCCTTTTATTCCATTACTTTTATAAATTCTGTTATCATGTTAACACTATTTCTGTAGATTTTTTATTACATTTTAGTATACATTAGATAGGGACGATGCTAATTCATTGTAGTCTCTCCTATATAAATTTCATCCACAAGTCTACAATACATTAATTAGCTTTATTGTAAATAATAACACCATCATGGTAACAGTATTGATTGACGTAGCAATGAAAGGAACACAAAGTTACAATTTCATGCAATGTTTCTTTAACCATGAGCTTTTTAGACTTTATAAAACCAGACTTGACCTGCCCATGTGATAAACATATAGTAGTGTGAAAGGACTGAATTTCTCACATTCTCTCATTGGCTCTGGTTTTATCTTCGCAGATTCTCCAGACAGCTCAGTTTACCAGAGCTCTGAGAACAACACTGCCTCGTCACCGCGGATGCTGGGCCTGGTTGTTGGTGGAAAAAAGAAGCGTTCCCGTGCTGCGTTCACTCATCTGCAGGTGCTGGAGCTGGAGAAGAAGTTCAGCCGGACACGCTACCTGAGCGCACCTGAGCGAGCACACCTCGCCAGCACCCTCTGCCTCACAGAGACTCAGGTCAAAATCTGGTTCCAGAACCGGAGATACAAAACCAAACGGAGGCAGTTGACAGCAGAGAACGGGAGGGAGTGCTTCCAGAAGCCCTCAGCGGGCGCGGGCTTGGCCGCCTCAGAAGAGGACTACTTCAGAGCTTCGCTGCTGGCCGCTGTTTATAAATCATGTCAGTACCGGCCCTACGTCTACGACTTACATGGAATGAGTATTTGGAGAGCGGTTCTGTGATGAGTGGGACTTAAAAACAGACTCTGTGAATAGTTTTTGTTATTATGAGGGTTTCTTACTGTGGTCGAGAGGTTCAATAACTTGTAAACGTGTTTCACGCTATGTAAATGTGTATTGCACCTCTTGAGTGTACAGCTTTCTATTCTGTTTATTAAAGTCCTATTTTCAAAGTTTTGTGAATGAGCGCTGTAGAGCTGTCAGATGGCTTTTAAGTCCAACATGTCAAATGTTTTATTATTTATGTCTCACAATGGTTCAATCTAAAAAAGGATAGCTGCTTCCTCATTGGATCTCCCTTAAGCTATTTTAGCTTAGTTATAAGAATAGTTTCTGAATAGTTCTGATAGTCTTTTCTTTTCAGAGGATGTTTTTATTTCGTTAAAATCCTTCATCAGTCCTTTAGATCTTGGAGAGGACAGGGGACTTGATGAGAGTTAATGTCAGTTTTGGATATGCAGGGTCACTATGTTCTATTGATAACAGAGTTTTAGGGCATTTTTGGGGGGTGCCCGACGTAATCTCATTACCCCTAAAAGTTTTATGTTTTATTATACATTACACACTTTAGGTTTGTACTCTTCCTGTTGCAGATCTCTCCAAACTCTGCTGCATCTCTGTTGCTCCATCATCTTCTTTGAAAATTAATTGTTTTGCATCCAGTTTGCACATTTCTGTTACAAAAAATAAAACAATTGTCCCTTAAACATCCATTTTGAAGAACACAAAACACATTTTAACACAACATATTTAACTACAAAGCTGGAAATCCAGTAAACCTAATTTTTTTAAAGCAAATTAAGAAATACCTACATTTAGACACAATTAGGATTATGAGTTGATGCAAGTAATACACTAATATTCTGTTTTTAGCTTTAACTTTCCTTTGATAATTTACATTTTTAAACCCGTAACACTAAACAGATTAACCTAAAACAAACCTGCATTTTCTCAGGGAGTCATGTTCTAGGGCCCACCTTTTTGTACTCTAGAATTTATTAAGTTTAAGCATTTACTCTAAAATGTCACTGTTTCTGCATAGTTGTGTCCAGGGCTCACCATTTATCATTTAAACTGTATAATACACAACATTTAAGTACTTAACTGGAGAGACTGATTCCTCAAAAATGCTTTTAAGAGAAGGTTCTCTCATTGTTGAACATGGAGGAATTTAACATGATGCTAGCATTTCATCATTTCATTAAAGGCTTAGGGACAAAATCTCTGACCCTGGACTCTTCGCTGTTACCGATGGGGAGCAACTTGAACATGTTTTTAAAAATCCTGGCCTCTTTGATAAAGCACATCATTTTTCCTCATAGCATTGTTGTCCTGGTACTCCATATAAAATGATTTACAGATTCCAACCAGCAGTTTTAATGATAGCTTTAACTACAACTTGCAATTGTTTTTGTATAATTCAGAATTCAAATATATTTTCTCTAACTCCTGAAAATTGAATTAGCTAATGTTGAAGCTTTAGATGAACCAACTGCAACTCACATAAAAATAGATTCAAACTATAAGCACATGTTCCATTATGGCGGGGAAAAAACTGTCGTTTTTAGGAAATGGCAATTTTAGGAAAGTTAAACACAAATGTTAACAGTCTGTATAATATAAAGCCAGATGGATCTTAGAATGATAATATTCACACAATTCAGTTGGTAAATAAGTATTTATATTGACTGCTGTGCTTGTTGATGCCAATCTTAGAATCCTTGAAAGCAGCAGAGCATTGACCTGGTAGAGAAGGCGTTCTGATTGGTGGAGAGCAGAAGAAGCTCTTTGAGTCGATGCTGACTAACCAAACACCTGCAAGAGTTTCACAAATATTGCGGCAAAATCCAGAGCCTGGTACACGCATATGACAGGTTGATTTTCAGCCCACTTTATTGAAGTATAATTATTCATCTCTTGTTTCCTTTCCCACACAGTCACCTCGCTCACAGCGGCAGTTCTAAACAAAAAGAATTTCTTAAAGCGCTTATTGTTCAACATGAGGCTGGTTTGGGCTTTTTTCATGAGTGAGTGACTGATAAATCAGACAAGTATTCTAGAGTCAAACATGCAGGCCTGTTCAAAGCACACAGGCTTTACATCGCTACAGCAGATAGCAATCTGAGCACCCCTATGCTCGCTCAGTTCAACTTGAGTTTAATTCAAGGCCACAAAAGATTTACCCGGAGGTGGTCTGTTGTCAGGGGACACACGGATGGTACAACCAAAGTACAAATCCTGACTCACCCTCGTGTGAAAAACTAAATCAACATCCTTTAACAACAACTGCATGTGTTACTTCTGACTATCAAACAAAGTTTAACACATTTTTGCAAATTAAGAGCAATTGAAGTAAACTTAGAACAGGTGAATAGAAATAACAAAACAGTATAAGAAGAAATTATAGGTACTGGTCTTATAATTAGAATGTAATAAATTTGCTGATTTATTCGTTAATTTCCTTAAAACACTGAAGCTTATATTTTATAATCATTCTATAAACACATACGTTTAAACTCTTTGTTTCGTTTGATTTTGATACTTATAATAAAAAAATATATTTCCTGCTAAATGAAAACCCCAAAACCAGTATTTCAGAAAATTAGAATATTACTCAAGACTAAAATGTTAAGAAACTGAAAACTGTGAACATGAAAGGTATGAGCATGTACAGCATTCTATAACTCATCAATATCCCGCACAGACAGGATAACTGATTCAGAAAGCTCATTCACCTTCCATTGTTTAAGCTACAAGAAAACAAATACATGAACTATCCTTTTTATCAAAAGCTTTTTATATAAACTGGCAGTTTTCTTTGAAAAAAAAAACATATCATGAAAGATGCACTTTATTTTTTGGGTTGGGACTAGAACTATACCAAACCTTGACAGGCAATTAATTCCAAGAGATGAAGGCTGCTGAATTCCTCGAGACCACAGTGAGGATCTAGAGCAGAGGTGGGTCACTACCTGTTCCAGACCTCTTACTCGGACAACTCGCCTCAATTACTCACCACTTAACTTGCGATACCAGACAATTAGATTTAACTGGTTCTGATTTAATCTGGTTTCAATCAAATCTCACCAGCCACTATACAATCAACACTTCCAGTCATTCATTGTCAATGTCACAACTTGTATAACTCAGGGTTCTGTACTTGGTCTCTTGTTCTTTATCATTTACATCCTCCCAATAGGATCAATTTAAAAGGAAATGGGGGAATGTGATTCACTGCTATGCAGACAACAACCAACCATGTCTTTTCCCGCTGAATCACCTTTAAATTGTCTGGGTGAGCTATAAATCTGGCTCCTTTTCTCAACCTAAATAATAGTGAATAAGGGTATTCTAATCTGTAATTTTTTCAATGACCGTTACTATGAGCTCTAATCCAAATCAGTTCATGAATTACAAATAATTCAGATCACTGCTGGCAGACTCATCAGCTAAACCTCACACTATAACCACATCCCTCAAGCACTGTCCACACGTACCGAGTTTGTCCACATGTACGTGAAGCAGTATTTCAGCATAACCAGGTACTTTTGAAAAATGAATTTATTTGTCGTATGGAGACTAAAACCATACTTCGTTGGGTTATAGACTTTGGCAGATGTTTCTGATTGCCTAAAATAACATCAGGGAATCCACTGAATGGATTTGCATGTTCATTATCCATAAAATGGAGCATTTCAGAATTTTTTCTTACCTGAGCAGACGTGGACAAAAGATTGTTTTGGACAGGATAAGAAGAAATCCGTTAATCACCAGCTGTCTCCCTCAGTCACACCATCAACCTAAATCAGAGTACGTGAAATAGTCAACTTTATTAGTGGATCTACTCTTGTGGAAAAAACGGCCTCAAATTTTAAGCACCTATACAGAACTGGGGGAATTCAAAGCCAACTTGAAGACTTTTTAGACAGACTTTCTGATATTGAGGAGTGTTGGTTAGCCACCAGTTGTATACCTGTTTTTGTCTGCTTTACGCTGCTTTTTTAATGAGCCCATGTTTTTTTTCTTTTTATACCCTGAAATTATATTCTCTCAGGTCAGAAGCCCTTCAACTATTTCTTTCAATGGCTGCGAAATATATATCATGTGGATGAACAACGCAACAGCGTAATTCGACAGAGCCTAAATGTAACTATGAATCCAAATATTTTGTCTTGTGATCAAGAACAAGACATAAACTTATTTTTCAGGAATTCTTCCAAAAAGGCGTTGAGTTCTTTTTACAAACAAGGTCATATTTGTTCACTTTGCTTGAAGGTTAAACTGGTAAGTATGCTGTAACTGTCTTATGCTTTATGGTATATTAGTACAAACGTCTCAAAGCATTAATGTATCCCATACTTTAGTTTGGACACTACTGCATGCATATGATACAAAGGCTGTGTTTTATTAGAGCTCAACTAGAACTCTGGAGCTGATTTTAAAATGAAAAGCTGTGTAAGCCTTTCAAGAAGTCCACAGTGGGTGGTAGCTCTTTTCAGGAAAAAGAACTGTTTATAGCTTGTCAAAACAAAAGATAACTCATACAGTGTATCTCAATCAGCAGAATAGCCACTTAGGGAACAAAATAGGAATCTGTGTGTCCCAAACCATTGTATAATTTCAAAAGTACTAGGATGAATATCTTTTTTGGTTAGATTCTGAAGTGCAAATCACACAACTTGCTGATATTACCCACAATCCATAGTGTCATGGTTGCTTTAAGCAGAACCACATTTGGATTCTTTAATAGTCGTTACAGAACTCATAAAGCACTCTGCAATTTCTGTCTTTGTTCTGTTGATTCACCTACTTGCAAAACCACATAACTGCTCTCTAATTCTCTTCTATATTGTCAAGAGGGCTGATGATCTCAGTGACAACACCAAGCATTCAAACTATATAGATTCTCTACTTCCCATTCTTTAATTGGTTGTCTCAAAGTCAAACCTGTCTGGGTGAAGTCTCTATGACATCAGTTCTGGATCGGACTTTCTCTCTCTGTCTTTGATTCAAAGCCACTCTGATCCACCCAAGAAAACACCCACATATTTCCATCATCACTGCAATCTCAAGCCACTTAATAACGCTAATCTGAGTGCTGTTTGTGTGTGTGATAAGAGCAAGTCATGATCCAGGGCTTCTTTCTTCACTACTTACCATGAGCTTGACTACGGAGAAACAAAATTTTTTTTTTGTCAAACTCTATTTCTCAACACCAACTCTAACTCCTAGAATAGTCTTTATAAATACACCATGTTTTTATTTAGTTGTCTCCCATCCCATGCATTTTCATGTTTAAAAGTGAGAATCCATCCATCCATTTTCTTTTCGGCTTATCTGGGGTTGGCACAGTGAATAGGGTTGGCACATCATTTGTTTTATACAGCAGATGCCCTTCCAACTGCAACCCATCGCTGGGAAACATCCACACACACTCATTCACACCCTACGGACAATTTAGCTTACCCAATTCACCGGTACTGCATGTCTTCGGACTTGTGGGGGAAACCGGAGCACCTGCTGGAAACCCACGCGATCACGAGGAGAACATTCAAGCTCCACACAGAGATACCAACTGATCCAGCCGAGGCAAGTGTGCTACCCATTGCGCCGCCCTTAAGGGAGAATCAATCAATAATAATATATTTTTATAGAGCACTTTCTTTTTTAACATTTGGTCCAAAACAAAAGTCTAGTTTGGATTAAGAGTAGAATAGATAGGAATTCCTATTGGATAATTCTATAGTGTAGAAATAGAACTACCATGTACTGCTCCTTAGCCATTATAAAGTGTATTAGCATGAGGAAAGTGTTGAATTAAACTGACCAGTAATCTCTTACTTATTATAAAAGCACTGTTTAAACCAATTTTGTGGGGAAATAAAATCACAAAGAATTGATCAAATTCATTTAACACATTTATAACTTAAATAGTTAAAATGAAAAGAGAATTAAATGTGATTGTTTTCAATTATTTTTACTGTGTTGCGACAGTCTTTTTCTTCTTTCACATGGAACAGAAGAAGCTGGTGTATTCAAAAAAGTATATAAAAAATTTATATAGCTGAAAACTGAAAACTCATCCTCAACCGTAGAGCAAACTTTTTTGTTCTTTCTCTCAGTGTTCACAATCAACTGTTTGCTTCAGATAAGCGGCAAATGGTAAATCAAAGATATTTATTTAGAAATGAAAGTCCTTGATTCTTAACTGGCTATGAATATCCTAGTACACAGTAAAATCCTGAGAGTAAAATTAACTTTACATTTATATAATTATTTCTGCATTTGGCAGATGCTTTTTGTCCAAAGCGACTTACAGAAGCGTAAATCTCCGATGCCACTCGTGGAGATTACCCCCGGACCTCACATATGCAAAGCATGCGCTCATCCACTGAGCTACATCCCCCTCTCTATCCAGAGTAGAACCAAATACACTCTAATGTGAAACCATAACTGAGTTAAATCATCAATGAGGTTATTATCTGAACCATTGATTATTTACCAAAAACTTGTACATAGTGATAAACGTTTGTATTTTACTATTTAAAACATCACAATTGTTTTCCTCATCACATTGTAACCATAAATAAGAGTTTAACCTAAACGTTTTATGATTCAGGTTGAAGAGTTCAGTGTTAATTTAACTCTATTTAGAGTAGGACCAAATAGACAATTTAACACTCTAGGTTTCACTGTGTACCTGTAGTTATTATAGGCATGGAGGTGTTGATCCTGTACACAAATAATTTGTCACAAACCAAACATCTGACTCACAGATGTTATACAATATACAATATAAGGCTAGAAAAATTTTATGCAGGAAAATTATTTTATAACAAAACCTACATTTGGAGCTAACAGCTCAAAATGTTTCCAGTTGAGGAACAATTTTCTTGTCATGGTCTGTTGTGTTGTATTTGTTTGAATGTTTTATGTTTAATTGGTTGCTTGTGAGCTGTAGCTTTCCTGGGTGCGGCCGATTACAACTGACTGCTGGAAGTGGAATCGCCTGCAAGTCATCGAGTCTGCGAACCTCTTCCAGTCACTGCGAGTCCGTCAACGTGAAACAGTAGATCACTACTTTATCCGCAAGGCGTTTGCTACCTTCTCCACCTGGAAATTACTGGTCCTGGTTGAATCTTTCACAGTTTGTTTCTTATGTTCCCAGACTCTGCTCACCCTGCTTGCCTGCCTCCCATCTACAGTTCAGCTTCCTTCTAGCTTTCCATTACCTCTCTTTTGAGTGAGTGGATTTACGTTTGCCAAATAAATATTTTTGCTTACTTCCTGTTCCTCTGCTGGTTCCTGCATTTGGGTTCAGTTCTTGGATTCTGACAATTTTGTTTTTTTCTCACTGAAGCATTCCTGAAAAAAAAAAAACTTAAAGAGAGAGTGAGAAATTGGTGGGAAAAAACAACAACAAAAGCCTGACCAAACAGCAGGACTGGGCCTTATTCTACCCCAGCCCAAACCAAACTACCAACTAGAAATGTAGCACCCAATATTGCAAAATACCACCACAAAAATTAACAATAGTGAACTAAACTCTCCTCACAATCCATAATGCTGCACGTTATTAAAACCGCCATCTTTTCAACCAAATCATATCAAGGCACGCATGTACATTTATTAGCTCTTTTACTTTACTTTCCTTTTACTGACTGAAATGTATGTTTGGAATGTATGGAAAGCTACCGGAAAATGGCCTTATTTCATCCAAAGGTCTGGAAACGGCTCTTGTGTTTAACATCACCTTGGATGAGAATAATGAGGTGACACAGACACGCGCACACACACACACCCACACCCACGCACACACACACACACACGCGCGCGCACACGCACGCATGCACACATACACATGCAGGACACAGCTTTATTCAATTCAATTAAATAGTAACATAGCCGTTTTATAATACAAAGTAAAACCATCTGTCAGGTGACCTCTAAATGAACCATCAGTGTCACTCTTAGTCCACATATATTTGCATGGTGTTTAAGTTCAAATCCCAATTAATTGAATAAGTTTATTTTTAACATGTGATGGTCTCAACAGGAAGGTATGAAACAAGTCAGGACCTGTCCAGGTCATTGTTGCTCACCCATATCACAAAATCCTGTTTTTATCAGATCATGTTGTCAAGCCACTCCTGAATTATTTCTTTTGTTAACTTGTCAAAATAGATCATACACAAAGTTCAAGTAGCAAAGCACTTGTCTCCAGTGCGTATTTTACTTACTCTTAACCTCAGAATGTTGAGCATCTGGATTTACAAGACTGAAAAAAATTGCTCTTCTGGTCTATGCTCTCGCTAAAGGGTGGTGGACAACAGGGGCGGCGCTTGTGATCTCAAGTGGGATGAAAATAATGCTTTTTAGAATGAGTCAGACCTCATCAACCATCTGTCAAAGCACAGGTGGAGTTAAACCATTACAGCGTATGGGTGCTTCTCCATTAACTGATCTGCTAGTCGATACACACCTGTAATGCCAGGGTCACCAATTAAAACTCTCTGGGGGCCAAATGCTTCAACCAAAATATCAATATCTCAGGGTCAAATAAAATTTTTTTTTTTGTCAATTTATCCTTATTGAAGTGTTGTGAAGTTTTGAAAAGTAATACGGTGTACAGCCTTTAAATACAGGGCTCGGCCCTCCTTTGCCCTTCATTGATTCAGAAGCGTTCTGGTGTGTAATCAGAAGTGACTGAACTGCAGTCAGACAGAAGTTGAGCACATTCTATTAACAGCAATGGAAAGAAATGGTCAGCTTCTGCAGCTAAAAACATGTTAAGCCCTTGGCTCCTTTAGGTTTTTTGATACATTTTGCTTGAATAGACCTTGAAAACACTGAGGGGTCAATTTATTATTGCACATTTGTTTGAATTCTATGAGGATTTAAGTGTTTGAATAATTAAGGGAGGAGTTTCAATGTTGTCTCTGAGCTGTAGCGAGGAAATGGCAAGATGCCACCGTTCCGAGCCTCAACTGCTTTCTGCTAAAATCTATCGGTGAATGATCAAAGAACAGACATTTCTTTTTTAATTTGCTTCTGTTTTTTATCCTTAAAGTGTGAAAGAGATGTTGGGTTATCTCTTTGAAAAGAAATCACTTGTTTCCTATCAGAGTTTAATCATCTTGTTACCTTTTGAATTTATTCCTTTATTTGTTTATTTTAGGTGTTAATTGTATAATTTAAAACAAAATGGTAAATTAAATACTTTTAATATAATAAGATTTTAATATAAGTCAATATGTGAAAAATATTAAAGAGCACCTATTGTGAAAAGTAAACTTTTGGAAGGATTTTGGACACATCTTTTAAGCCGGACCAGGAAGTGGACCTTTATTCGAGCAACTTCTATCCAAGAAGCAAAAGAAGACAAGTTGTTTACTGGCAATCAAACTCACCAGCAAGTTTCTTAAAGAGTGCATGGTAGAGAGAGCGAGTATTTTATGCCCTGAGAGCAGAAACAGCTGAGGGACATATTCAAATCATTGACGAACACTTAACTAGCAAGCTAAACAAAAAAGTGGAGTCATTTACATTTTATTTTCAGACACTGGACGAAAATAGCAACAATTGATTATACACCATTGAAATAAATACACCATTCATTAATTCAAATAAATAATTAAATGTGTACATGTGTTATTAGATGAGTAATTCATTCAATACAGATTGTCTTTATTAAAAGTAATTTAAGTATTAATTATCTGTCAGTCACTCATAGTCAGGTAAATGTCAGTCAAGTAATAGATCCGCTTTAGCCCCGCCTACCTGACTGTCATTGATTGACAGATGAAAACAAATTCATTCACCAGGACCATGCATTAATTTAATTTAAAGAAAATTTGTATTTAATTAATTAGTTACACATCTCAAAAAAACATGCATATAGTAAATTATTTATTTGATTCCACTGAATTAATGGCATATTTATTTAATCAATAAACTGACTATTTATTTGCTGAATTGTGGGACTACATTCTCCATAATTGTTGGAGTGAATGTGAAAATGTTCACTAATATAATAAATAAAAAAGTTAATATTTTTTTCATCGTTGGTTTGGGAAATTTGATTGAATAAATTATTTTTTGTAAGGCAACATGCTTAATTATAACAAATAGCCTACTCATGCCAGCTTGTCAGAACAATGCTATTTACAGCTTTTTATAAAGAAATAAAATTAATATTATGCACATTTGAGTTCAGCATTTTGCCCCAGCCCTCAACAATATTTCTGTTTCTCATGTGACCCCATGGAAAAAATAACTGCCCACCCCTGGTCCAGTGGGACGTGTTTTACTCCACTGCGTCGGACCCTTTGCATTTCACTTGTTAATGTAAGGATTGCATGCAGCTTCTCAGCTATGGATGCCCACCTCATGAAGCTGTTTGCATTCTGTTCTTGAGCTAATCTAACGGTAAAATGAAGTTTAGAAGTCAGTTGTATTTGAATCTGCAGAAAGTTTGTGACCTCAGCATTCGCTGACCGCACTCCATCAGTTAACCTGATTTACCGCTTTGCCCCTGTAATTCCCAACACTTCAATCGTAAAGCTGAAAATAGACTCTAGAATATTTAGGGGCAATGAATTTTCTCGACTGGGTTTATTGCACAGGTGGCATCCAAGCACAGTTTCTCCCTTTTTACAATACAGTCTGCCTGTCTAAGTGCTTGGTTTTATTCACCTGTAGCCATGAAAGTGATTTTTGAACACCTGATTCCCATTATTTGGATTGGTGAGCTAATATCTTTTGCCCATATAGTGTATGTAGCGCTGTAGCTGATTTTAATATTTACCCCCAGATATTGTAACAAACGTTTTGCTGTTATATGTTTGCTTGCAATGCTGCATTATTACATTATTACATGCATTATGTATTGCCCTTTCCCCTCTGGGCTCGTCGTAGTAGGCATGGGGCAAGCACACTGGGGAGTGTAAGATGAATAGGAGTGGCAAGTTTCATGGCTGGAAGCTGGAAGAAGCTCGAAAGTTCTTGTTTTATTTTTAAAAACCAAGTGTTTAACCGAACCTACTCCAATCGCTCAGTTACAATGTGTTCTGATCAGTTCAACTGCTTAATTTGTCACACAGCTCAAACCAAGAAGAGTATTCATCTTCAGTTTTCTACACTAAGGTAGTGTAGCAACATCCTGTAGTGATGCACAACGATTGTGTAGTCCTGTTGTGTGTGCATGTTTAATATTTGAGGGAAGATAATAAGCTAAGAGCCTCCATGTGTGTGTGCTCAAACCAGATATCCTTATTGGAATGACGTTATAAAAATCATGTAAGTTGGCGTGTGCTTGCCTTGATAGATGCAGATTAAAATCCAAATCAATGAGCACAGGAGAGTTGAAAAAGCGCCTGATTTTAGGGCCAGGCTTAGAAGTGTTTTTTTCGAACTCTTCTTTGTTGAACCAGTTGACATGAAGTGCTGCTTACAAATATAAGTGATGTTTCCAAGTTTTCGCTGATGAGCAGACAGAAAATCAAGCCATTTCTGATGAATTAGCTCATTCTTTAGTAATCCAAATATAAGGTTAGGCTCCTTATATCTGATAACGCACTTTTTCGGCATTGTTTATTCAGCAGTCTGCTGCTCTCACACTTTTTGGTCAAAGAGCGTTTCCTGCTCATTATAAAGAAGCGTTTAGTCTTATTGGTCAGTGGGTTGGGATAAGAATTTTTTCAGCTCACAAAAAAGGAAAAAAGGATTGCTCAAATATGTGTGAAATAATCTGAATACGACCTGAGGCATGTTTTTAATGAGGAAAGAACACTTCAAGATATGCCAGGAATGTCAGAAAAGTTAAATTTTTATAATATGGCACCTTTAAAGTGATGCTTCTTTGTCTATTTTGGATGTGCTTGCAGAGAATACATTTAAATAAAGTAGAAAAGTGATCGCCCAATGTCATGCGATGACATATAAAAAAAGAATAATTGTCGAAAATAATTATTGTTGAAAAGCATTTTTCACTAAAAACTGTTTTTTAACCAATGGGACAGCCGGACCACAAACAGGCTAAAGTTGTTTTTGGTGACTCCACACTAGCAGGTGTTAGTAGTGCTGTAGGCGACACAGGTGATGATGATGCCACCCAAAAAAGGCAGTTTTCCCTGGTTTGTGCTGTAAAATATGTAAAAAGTTAGGTCACTTGGTCGAGCAAAAATGTGTTTTGTGTTGTGATGAATTTCTTCTGATGTGCCTTATAGATGACATTGCCACACAGAGAAAAGTTCTAAGATGAACACATATGCATGGTGTCATAGAATTTTGTCAACAGTTAAAATATATGTTCCATTTTTAGATTGACTGTTCCAAATTGACAACCAGTTCCATTATGAGTCCTAAAGCTTTAACCAAATCATGTGTTTTGGCTGAACAGCTCCTACAAGACCCTGGCTTAAGCTTTAGAGAAACATTTCCCGACCCAGAAGCTTTTCTTTCACTCTGACCCTGCAGGAACCGCACCTTCCAAGTGTTCCGGGACCTCCAAATGGACACATTAAACACCTGTATTATTAGAGAGTTTACATAAAACTTTTTGTCTATTTGTTCTATTGACATTTTGTATCAGGTATTTTGCTTTTTGCTTAAAATGTGAAATCTGTTTTTGTTTTAAACAATATAGTTTTAAAAGGAAGGGGGTTCTTTTTTCAGATCCTTAAGAACAAGCTACAAGTAGGTTTTCTATATTGAGAAAAGAATAATCAAAACTCAATACATCATGATACAAATGTATTCATCCACACAAACTACACTCCAGCGATGAGTTAAAAAAAATATTATGTGTTAAAATTCCATTTATATGTTTTTTTAAGAATGAAGGCATAATTGTATTATGTGAGACATAATTGAAAGAAATTAAATAACAAACTAAAATGAATTTGAATGTAAATGATAAAAATGGACCTTGTTGGTAAGACCTCTTGTTTGTGAAGCTGCTTTGAAACACAATATCAATAAATTTTTACATGAAACTACTTGAATCACAGTCATTTTGTTTATAAGGTGATTTGCCTTTCAAAGTTGGTATTATCTTTTCAGTAGATCTTGATCGTTGTCTCTACACTGTTTAGCAAATAGATATTACTTTGAGCTTGAACTCTCAGAAGTGAAGGATTTGACTAACTGAAACAACGACAGAGCTTTAATCCTCACACACTCTGAGTAGAACACATTCGCACCATCCTCGAGCACTAAAACACCTGATGTTTGCCTAAACTAACTGTAGACAGACTGGGTGCAGATCCTTCTCCAGCAGTCTCTCACAAAGCTTTAATCCTTTAGTGACGGAGCCAAAGTGGATGAAGTTTGGGTTCTGTCTGGTCCCATATATTCTAATCCTGTTTAGCACTAAATAGTGAGAATAAAGACACATGCGGAAAGCTGCTGCAAATAGACAGCAAGACATGATGACTATGTGACTCAAGACTCTATGATAAATAAGTTAAGCCATATGTAAACATGGTCCTGTAACACGGTTGAGTCCATTGAGTAAACACTATTATTGTTTAAAATGGTTGCATGTTTCAAACGTGGATTCTAATAATTGTGCACTAGTTTTGCAGTTGTGAAATGGCATTTATAGGCTGTGTATCTGCTGATTAATTTTAACAATTAACTATCAATTTCTGATAAATGATATCAGAACCATTGAGAAATTGTAAAACAGCATACAAACTGGTTATTGGTATATGAATGACAAATGGCAAATACAATCAGGGCCAGGCCAACCAACAACCCTCACCACCCTCTTGAAGAAGAATTGGATCACAGAATTGTAGGAAAGCAATGTTTACACAGTTCAGGCTATGCATATTTTCATTATGACAGAATAATTATGTTTTGCCGTTTACTGTTTTCTCTCAACTTTCTTGATATTTCTTGATCCCAGGCTATATTGGTGGGTTGGCCCCACATGGGTTTTTACTGGGATACCTGGGTATGAGGTGTGCATGGGCTTAAACTGGAGATTTTATATGGCACCAACGTGGGTTCCCCATATTTGCTTTGTATGGACTAACTTATAAGGGCTCCCTATGTCTGAGTGACTCAGAAATGAACAAATGGGCTTAAAAAGGGCACACCACCTGGGACTCAGCTTTTTGTAAAAAGAGTAGACATGGTCATCCCATTGTATTTTATAGTGTGTTATCATGCATGGGACCAGTTTGGTCTATCTATGGATCCCACATGGGAAAACCCACATGGGCTCCCTATATGGGATGAATTCAAGTTCCTTAAACAAACAAAAAACAACAACATATGGACTTAAAATATGTAACAAGAGTGGGTCTTGGGTCGACTATATGGGATCCATACTGTTTGCCTATTGTTATAATCCTCTCATGTTGGTATTATGTGGGTACAAGTAGCTCATCCTTATGTGGTTTTAAAAATGTTTGCTGCATGGGACAAGTTTGGGTTCAGCATTTAGATGGGCTCCATACCTGGGATGCAGTCGAGTCTCGAACAGGAAAAAATATTGGCATATTATGGGTAATATGCATTATTTTTAAGTACGTTTTTTTCTTTTTGTTAATTCCAGGTAAGCGTTGATGACATTTTCAATAACTGTACATGTTTTCCAGGCTAAATGTGTATGGTCACCAGTGCTATAAACATGGCAAGCACCAGTGCAACTAATTGATAACTGTTAGATTCGCCTAGAACATGTATGAATAAGTATTGATGAAAAAAATTGTAATAGTTTTTCCTGCGGTTATAATGTTTTAAAACAATAACACATGTTTAAAGTATCGCTCGTTGTGTTTGTTTTTGCTCCATCTGCACTAACTTGAGTGCACTGGTCAGCAGGGGGCGTGCTGAAAGCTCGTCTGTGTGAGGGACTGCTGTAACAGAGGCCAAATACCAAATACGAGGTGATTCAAAGACGTTTTTATGAAAAAATATTGCATTTTGAAAGTTATTAACAGTGCAGCTCTAGTATAGAGGGATCAAATATTGATTCTGAGTGCTATAAAAAGGAAATAACATGGGAACTTTAAATTATTAGTAGTGTTTTTACCAGTATTGTAGAGACTGCAAGAATAGAGAAGGAATTGCTTGAAAGAGCATGTAATGGTAAAGCAAAGGTTTGTGATGCATGATTATTGTGGGTAATTTATATATTATATGTGGGATTTGGATCACCTACTGGATTTGGTGCTGCATCCACCGTACGTTCTGATGTAGTTTAATGCCTATCCTTACTGAGAATAGTATATTTAATTAGATTTTAAATATTCATTCCTTTAAAAATTGGTTAATAAGCAGACTACATTTAACTGAAAAAGATTATTTTAAATGAAATATTTTATTTAAATTAATAAATAAATTAATTAAATAAAAAATTTAATTTAAGAAAAGATATTTTTTTTTGTGTCTCAACCACAACATAGACTCCTGCAACCCACGGTAGTGAAACTAGAACTAGCTCTGATTCTTTTCACATCCAGTGTTTCCTTTTCGCAGTCTCTTGTTTCTTCAGTTATTCTTCAGCGGTTCAGTTATTGCTGCCCTTTTTATTTCTTTGTCACGTGGCTGACTCACTTTTTGAAACCTCTGAAAGGAAAGCGTCGTAGGTGTGGAAATCATCAAGCATTAATAAAGAACAAAAAAGACTGGGTGTTTGGAACAACTCTGGGAACATCAAACAACAGCATCAAGTGGCTGTTAGTATTGTTGATCCAAACCTCACACCTGATTTAGCATTCTTGACATTCTGTTATGATCCTTTTGATCTTTGTTCGCATATAAAAGACGTAAACATGTGGCACGATCACCATAACTTGATGAGCTTCATTGTTATACTTGAACGCACACACCTTCAATGAAAACCTTAAAAACATTACAGCGTGTTTCTCAATCAGCATAGCATCCTTGCTTCTTCTGAGGCTTGAATCACTAATTGGGTGAGGCATCATTCTTTCTAGAGATGATTATTAAATATTGTTCCAGGTAACCCCACCTCACCTGCCAGTCGACATTGTGCTCATCCATCATAAAACAGTTGAAAATATTCATTCATTCATCTTCATGTCGGCTTTTTCCCTTTCGGGGTCACCACAGCGGAATGAACCGCCAACTCCTCTGGCACATGTTTTACGTAGCGGATGCCCTTCCAGCCGCAACCCATCGCTGGGAAACGCTTGAAAAAAGTTGAAAATATAGTACATTTACATTTATGCATTTGGCAGACGCTTTTGTCCAAAGCGACTTACATTAGGGAGAGACAATATGCAATTTGTTACACCGTCAAAGTCTATCTCAACTTCTCACAATAGAAATTGTATCAACTGATCAAAAGACCAAAGCAGTAGGGGAAGAAGATAAAGACAGAGGAGGGAAAAAGAAGGCAGTAGTTTTTTTTTATAGTAGGTGTTCTCTGAAGAGAAGAGTTTTCAGTTGCTTTTTGAAAGCTGTTAGTGTTGTTTCTTTCCTGACTGGATCAGGGAGTTTGTTCCACCAACCAGGGACAGTGAAAGAGAAGGTTCTGCTGAGAGATCTTCTGCCCTTGTGGGATGGAACCACAAGTCGCTGTTCCTTCTCTGAGCGCAGGCTTCTGGAGGGCATGAAGGAGTGTATGAGCTCATGGAGGTAGACAGGGGCTGATCTGGAGATAGTTTTGTATGCCAGCGTTAGCGATTTGAATTTAACCCGAGCTGCAATGGGGAGCCAATGAAGAGTGATGAAGAGGGGAGTAACATGAGCTCGTTTCGGTTCCTTGAAGATAAGACGAGCTGCAGAATTCTGGATCATCTGTAGACATAAATGGCTTCAATATTCCAACTGCTTTAGCTGTAGAGTAATGTAATGATTACACAGGGAACAACAGGCAAAATAATTACTTGTGACATTATCAGTAAAACAACAACTTAAAATAAAAATGTGAAAACAGGGATCGGCTAACAAGGAAGTGGGACAAGGAGTAAATGGTAAGGAGTAGAAACGAAGGAGCGTGATGAAACACAAAGACACAATCAGAGAAAACATGGCTACATAAAAGAAAAACAACATGGAGGACTGACACTGACTGGAAAATATGGAGGACTATTAAGACATTCAAGGAAAAAATGAAATGAGTCCAAAAACTAGAACTCAAACCAAATGCACTCACTGACAGACAGTGTCCCAAAATATAGAATTTTTCAGAAAAATTGTTACAACACCACTTAACTTGTGTAGAGGTTATTAAACGTGGAGCCACTCATGCGCATTCTCGCGCACCTGTCCTGATGGAAGATTTAGCTTCAAAGTTAATCGCTAAAATTTGCAGCCGGATTGAAGAAAGATGTTACAGCACGTTTGCTAATAGTTTTAACCCCACTTTAACAATTTTAAACCAGACATTTAGAGTTAAAACAAGATTGATGCATTTAACAGCATAATTTTATGCTACTCTTACTAATTACGTAACTACTGACTCGACACTCGACAATGAAATATCAGAGATGAAAATCTGAAGGTAGATCTGAGTTCATGTAAACACAGCCTCACATTCTCGTCTCGTCTTCTCCCGCTTATCTGGGGCCGGGTCGCGGGGGCAGCGGTCTAAGCAGGGATGCCCAAACTTCCCTCTCCACAGACACTTCTTCCAGCTCCCCGGGAGGGATCCCGAGGCGTTCCCAGGCCAGCAGGGAGACATAGTCCCTCCAGCGCGTCCTAGGTCTTCCTCGGGGCCTCCTCCCAGTGGGAGCCGTCCAGGAGGCATCTGGAACAGATGCCCAAGCCACCTCAGCTGACTCCTCTCGATGTGGAAGAGCAAAGGCTCTACTCCGAGCTCCCCCCGGTTGACGGAGCTTCACACCCTATCTCTAAGGGAGCGCCCAGCCACCCGACGGAGGAAGCTAATTTCGGCCGCTTGTATCCGGGATCTTGTCCTTTCGGTAATGACCCAGAGCTCATGACCATAGGTGAGAGTAGGGACGTAGATCGACCGGTAAATCGAGAGCTTCGCCTTTTGGCTCAGCTCCCTTTTCACCACAACAGACCGATACAGCGACCGCATCACTGCAGATGATGCACCGATCCATCTGTCGATCTCGCGCTCCATCCTCCCCTCACTCGTTAACAGGACCCAGAGATACTTAAACTCCTCCACTTGAGGCAGGAGCACTCTACTGACCTCTAGAGCGCAAGCCAACTTTTTCCGGTCGAGAACCATGGCCTCAGACTCGGAGGTGCTGATCCTCATCCCAGCCGCTTCACACTCGGCTGCAAACCGCCCCAACGCGCACTGCAGGTCTAGGTCCGAAGAAGCCAACAGGACAACATCGTCCGCAAACAGCAGATATGAATTCCTGAGGTCCCCAAACTGGACCCCCTCCGGCCCCTGGCTGCACCTAGCGATTCTGTCCGTATAAACTATGAACAGAACCGGTGATAAAGGGCAGCCCTGCCGGAGGCCAGCGCGCATTGGGATCAGGTCTGACTTTGTGCCGGCAATGCGGACCAAGCTCCTGCTCTGGTTGTACAGTGACCGGACAGCCCTTAGCAGAGGGCCCTGGACCCCATACTCCCTCCAGTGCGCCCACCACCCGCAGGAGGGACCGTAAGCGGCAGCCGAAGGCGGGGACCTCGGCGGCCCAATCCATGGACACAGAAGCTAGCTCTAGGGACATGGAATGTCACCTCGCTAGGGGGGAAGGAGCCTGAGCTTGTGCGAGAGGTTAGCGTTACCGGCTAGAGATTGTCAGGCTCACCTCCACGCACAGCCTGGGCTCTGGAACCCAGCTCCTCGAGAGGGGCTGGTCTCTTCACTACTCTGGCATCCCCGCGGTGAGAGGCGGCATGCTGGTGTGGGCCTGCTCATAGCCCCCCAGCTCAGCCACCATGTATTGGAGTTCTCCCCGGTGAGCGAGAGGGTCGCTTTCCTACGCCTTCGGGTTGGGGGCAGGTCTCTCACTGTTGTTACGGTCTACGGGCCGAACAGCAGTGCAGAGTACTCGACCTTCTTGGAGTCCCTGGGAGGGGTGCTGGAAAGTGCTCCAACCGGGGACCCCATCGTTCTCCTGGGGGACTTCAATGCGCACGTGGGGGATGACAGCGTTACCTGGAGGGGCGTGATTGAGAGGAATGGCCTCCCCGACCTGAACCCAAGTAGTGTTTTGTTATTGGACTTCTGTTCCCGTCACGGTTTGTCCATAACGAACACCATGTTCAAGCACAAGGGTGTCCACCGGTCCACGTGGCAGCAGGACACCTTAGGCCGAAGGTCAATGATCGACTTCGTTGTCGTATCATCTGACCTTCGACCATGTGTTTTGGACACTCGGGTGAAGAGAGGGGCTGAGCTATCAACCGATCACTACCTGGTGGTGAGTTGGATCCGCTGGCTGGGGAGGAGGCCGGAAAGACCTGGCAGACCCAAACGTACGTTGAGGGTCTGTTGGGAACGTCTGGCAGAGCCCTCTGTCAGAGTGAGCTTTAACTCCCACCTCCGGGAGAGCTTCAACCAGATACCGGGGGAGGCTGGAGACATAGAATCCGAGTGGACCATGTTTTCCACCTCTATTGTCACTGCCGCGGTCTCTGGTGCCTGTCGTGGCGGCAATCCCAGTACCCGGTGGTGGACACTGGAAGTAAGGGATGCTGTCAAGCTGAAAAAAGAGTCCTATCAGGCCTGGTTGGCTTATGGGACTTTGGACGCAGCTGACCGGTACCGGCAGGCCAAGCGTGCCGCAGCCAATGCTGTGTTAGAGGCAAAAACTCAGACCTGGGAGGAGTTCGGGGAGGCCATGGAGGAAGACTATCGGTCGTCCTCAAAGAAATTCTGGCAAACTGTCCGGCGCCTCAGGAGGGGGAAGCAGTGCCCCACCAACACTGTTTACAGTGGAGGTGGAGAGCTGTTGACCTCGACCAGGGATGCGGTCGGGCAGTGGAAGGAGTACTTTGAGGGTCTTCTCAATCCCACTGTCACGTCCTCTGTTGAGGAGGCAGCTGGGGTACTGGAGGTGGACTCGTCTATCACCCAAGCCGAAGTAACTGAGGTGGTTGATAAGCTCTTCAGTGGCAAGGCTCCGGGGGTGGATGAGATCTGCCCTGAGTACCTCAAGTGCCTAGATGCTGTGGGACTGTCCTGGCTGACATGTCTCTGCAGCATCGCGTGGCAGTCAGGGACAGTACCTCTGGATTGGCAGACCAGAGTGATGGTTCCTCTTTTCAAGAAGGGGGACCGGAGGATGTGTTCCAACTACCGGGGGATCACACTCCTCAGCCTCCCCGGGAAAGTCTATTCCAGGGTACTGGAGAGGAGAGTTCGGCCGATAGTCGAACCTCGGATGCAGGAGGAACAATGCGGGTTTCGACCCGGTCGTGGAACACTGGACCAGCTCTATACCCTTTGCAGGGTCCTCGAGGGGTCATGGGAGTTCGCCCAACCGGTCCACATGTGCTTTGTGGATTTGGAGAAGGCATTCGACCATGTTCCTCGTGGTGTTCTGTGGGAGGTTCTCTGGGAGTATGGGGTCCGGGGCCCTCTGCTAAGGGCTGTCCGGTCCCTGTACAACCAGAGCAGGAGCTTGGTCCGCATTGCCGGCACAAAGTCAGACCTGTTCCCAGTGCGCGTTGGCCTCCGGCAGGGCTGCCCCTTATCACCGGTTCTGTTCAGCCTCACATTCATCATCTAATAATACAACTCTTGAAAGTTCTCATCCTTATTGAGAGAGCACCTAAACATAGAGCAATGACAAAATTACTAAACATATGAAACATTTATGTGTCCATAATTTACATAAGGAGAGAGCTAACAAAACTCCCCTAATGTTTTGCAATAATTTGGTGGTCTGTAGAGATGAAAACAATAGTAACTTCAACCAGAAAGTACACTTCATTGCTGATGTGAAACAGTTAGTGGACCAACACTGTATGAAATGAAAGGAAATTGACTAAATGAATGACAGTAAATATTGCCTCAGACATCTTATAAATAATCATGATGTGCCTCCCATGGTCAAAAATGCCAGGACCTTTTTCTGGTCCCAGTCCTCCCTGACGCCAGGTAATCTAACCTGATGTTTCAGGCATCCATTAAAAAAAACCAAACTCCTAACCTTGGTGGAACCACTCTAAGTTTATTACAGGAAAGAACGTAAATGCACAACCATAATAGGAGAATTATTACAACCAGAATCAGAAACGTAAAGCACTAACGTTAAAGACTTCATTTGCGCAAATGGGGTTTAATGTTTTTAGTTGTATTCTCCAAATAAATGCAGTTTGTTCCCCATTTTAGCATTTTTAACAAGTATATGTCAATATCAATATATTAAGATGAATAGTTGTTAACTGTATAGTGATTATACTTATAAATAAATAGCATTCCCATTCAAATCTTTTAACCTCTTACAAAACTCAGCATTTACCGCAATACATATACAGTGGTACCTCAAGATACGAATGCTTGCATTATGAAAAATTCAAGATAAGAAAAGCCATGCAAAGAATATTATGTTTCATGATATGAAAAAAGAATGTCAAGATACGAAATGTGTGGACGAGAAGTAAATAGTCGACATTGAAATTTGGGTGGAAGAAAACTCTGGGCCTTACATGACTGCATTCCACGCGCCACAAAATATTATGCTCTCCTATTGGTCAGTTCCAGTCCTGATTCTGCGTGTTTGTGTGTAGTATCCTGATACCCCATGACATCTTTTTTGAAGAGCTCTCCTTCTCTTCACGCTCTATTGGTTTTGTGTTGGTGACTTAAATTTGTGAATATTTCCATGTTTGCTTTTTTGTACGTTTATGGCCATGGCTCTACTCTCCTACCACCTCCTCGATTCTTCGCCTCACTCTAAAGGAAAGGGTTATTATTTTTAATTTATTTTATTATCTTTTCATTGTTTTATTACTGAGGGCGTCACGTTGGTGCAGTGGGAAGCATGGTTGTCTCACAGCAAGAAGGTCGCTGGTTCTAGGCTCGGCTGGGGCAGGTGGCATTTCTGTGTGGAGTTCTCATGTTCTCCTCGTGATCGCGTGGGTTTTCTCCGGGTGCTCCAGTTTCCCCACAAGTCCAAAGACATATAAGTGAATTGAGGAAAAAAAACAATTGTCCAAAGAGTATGAATGTGTGTGTTCAGGTTGAGGAGCTCAGTGTTAATTTAATTCTATTTTGAGTAGGACCAAATAGACTCAGAGCAGTGTCAATTTCACACTCTAGATTTTACTGTGCAGTGTTGTTTCTGTCTGGCTTGGACAGGATTAGGCATTTAACATATAAAAGTTGCTTCAACATGAAAAAATTCAGCTTATGAAGGCCACTCCGGAATGGATTAATTTTCTACCTTGAGGTATCAGTGTGCAGACATCTGAAAGAGATAAAGTGCACATGTTCATGGCCAATCGTGAGGGATGTATGGACAGTGTACTGACACCCTCTTTAAAAAACCAATGGTTTGAATGGCCTCCGTTGATTGTGCTATTTATTATTATTGGATTTGGATTGGCTGAAGGAGAAAGAAGATGGATGGGTATGTTTGTAAACCAAGATGCTTCAACACTTTTGCATGCACAGAATTGTACAGCTAAGGCAGAGAGATTGCAAAGAGAGTAGCTCTCCAGGACCAGAGTTGGTGACCCCTAAACTAAGCTGATCGTCGGGCCCCTTTTTCCTTTTGCTGATGATGATGTTTTGTAGTTGTTCACCAGTCTTTTATGGTCAATTTTGTGTCTTTTTTTCTATTATTGAATTATTTTCTCCAAAAGTTTGCCAATGTATGTTAGAGAGATTTCTAGTTTACCATGTGTCAACGGTTTTGCCATTCCTTTCTGCAGTGCCTGTTCACTGAGCAAATGAGTGGTGCTTAAAATATGCTTTTCAGGTAAGATCTTACAGTCAGCATGGAGTACTTTTAGTTTTAACACTAGTTTGTGAACCCTATTCAATTTTAAGTTAAACAAAGTGTTTGCATACACTTCTCACTTACGTTCAGTTTGGATCCTAGAATTTTTTTGTTATCAATTTCACGAAGCTAAGGCAGAGATCACACCTTTAAATCCTTCAGACCTGGATGACTTCTATGTTCCAAAACAAGTGTGCTTAATCAAGATTCATCAATAATTAAATTGTCAAACTGTAGTTGTTATTTTTGTGCTTTAAAAATTTTTAATTCTCAGAAAAACTAACAAGATTTTACATCAACAAATATTTGTCACCTGGTGGAAAGGAAATTGGAAGGTCGCCGGTTTGATCCCCAGATCCCCCGAGTTGAAGGTGGTGTGAGTGATAAAACACTTGCTCTCTCCATCTTCAACAACCACAGCTGTGGTGCCCTCGAGCAAGCACCAGTTTCCCGTCTCCTCCCCGGGCCCCGCAGCCATGGCTCCCACTGCTCCGGGTGAGTGCTCACGGTGCGTTTGTTCACTGCTGTGTGTGTGTGTACACTGGATGGGTTACATGCAGAGCACAAATTCCAGGTATGGATCACTCCAAATCTGACCAACTGCTCACTTTCATTTATTCAACATATGTGTAAAAAAAACATTGAATTTGTCTGTGTTAAGAGAAAAATGCTCCCTTAAATTTCCATGTAGACTGACCCTTTCAGGTTCACGCTGATTGTGACCTTTGCCCCTATAGGTCTGATGGTCTTTCCCAGACTAGCGGTACAGAGACAGTTCGCGTTGTCATGACTGAATCCCCAAATAGCTATTAAGTTACAGAATAGTACATTGTTAAAGCAGTTTACAGTGTTAAAGCCAGCTCGTCTTTCAATGAGACAGTGAGAACCTTTAGCATAAATCCTGACAGGGGCTTCATCGCTCCAGTACCATGACTGAATTTCAGGCATTATTTCTCGAGCCGCTGAGGGTACTCAGAAATTGTGGCTATGTAGACCCTCAGAGTAGAAGGGACAGCTCAGACTTTAAGACTGGAAGGTCACCATAATGCTAACAGGGCTGGCCAAAAGACATAAAAGACAAGGATGAATTAATCTCAATTGGCAGGATAGCAAGCACTTTTAAGACATTCTCTTGCCTGCTCAAGAGATTTCAATTACAGCAACCAGTCAGAGCTTAGAGTTTACTTTACTCATGCAGGCATGGAGATTCCAGAATGCCTGATGCTCTAGTCCTAAGTCAGAGGGTGTTTATTCAGAAGCACCAAGAGGTCAGTGAAGAATGTGTTTGTGTCATTAAGGAACAACCCTTTATTTCTTTCCATTCATATTTCATACATCGATACAGATAATAATAATTATTTTAATTATTTAAGCTATACTAATAACTTATGGAAGACATGTGCAAATGTACAATTACATAAATAATTGTGCTCAAAATTTTGGTTTTGTGGAAATAAAATTCCAGTTGTTAATTTTGGAAAAAATAAGAAAAATAAGTATAAGAAAGTATAAGAAAAAAAACTGTAAAGAACTTGACCTTTTGTTCAGTATTATGTTGTAATGTAAAGTCCTAAAATTCTGCATTGAAAGTGTTAAACTTTTTTTCCATGTTTTTCAATAGTGAGCATATTTTCTTGTTTGTATTAAAAACTATCTTCATTAGGAAATCTATAGTTTCTCTGTTTCTCCACCAGCAAAACCTCTTACAGAATAATGTACCAATGCTTTTTGGACCCCTGGGCAGCACCCAACACAAAGCCCAGGGATCACCGAGCTGCTGCTGATGATCTGCCAGGACGTTCTAAACACCAAAATAGTTTTTGGACAGATGAGAGCACTGAAGTGTGCTGTCAAAAGTAAAGAATTCAATTTTTTACATCATGCTATCCTTTTAAGTCTTGATGTCTTCTCTTTTACATTTCCATCACAAAATAACATATTATATTTTACATCCAAAAAACTTTCTCAAATGAAATCCATTAAATGAACTCTGTGAACCACAAACGTAAGGTTTTGTGTGTATCGTGTGTGTTGATGAATGAATAATATTAACAATGCCAGAGAAGCTCCTTTGTGCTTCCCAGATAGGTTTTCATCTAAACTTGAGGTTTTGTTGTGTTTTCCTTGTGGAATGCATTACATGTATCAGTCTTGTTTGTGTCCCCTCTTCTACCCATCAGTTCTTCCACCTGCCCTTCCTGTCCTTTGCTCTAATTTTTCCCATCGGCTTTTAATTCTTTTGGAGGCACATTGATCATTGCTTGTTGTCATGATTGTTGCTTTTTTAGTAATATTATCTTTGTCAGTATAGTTTGATTGTGATTGATTTATTGGTCAGTAGTAAAATGCTTTAGTACATTACTAGTTTGACGTGTTCTCCCTCACTTGGCCAAATAACGCAAGTCCCTACTTAAAACAATGAAATGACTCTATTTCCATGTAAACTTACATTCTCTATAAAATGGGGTTAAAGCTTTTTTAAAGGGGTTAAAAGACATGTATTTTATTACACACTTGGTTCAAGCGAGCAGGGGTTTTAGGGCCCTAAAGTTTCTTGATAGCCAGGTGATCGAGAGTTCTTCAGCTAGTCTCGTTATGTGTGATCCTTTGGTGTCATTCGTTCCAGCTATTTTCATCTGATGAACTTGGCTTTTCCATGATGAATTATGTCACCAACACTACATTCATCACATTTTATTCAGTCTAAGGTTTTAACAGTGAGAAAATTTAAGCAGTATACGGCTAAATGTAAAAACAAATCAATATTTTCTCAAGAGAGAAATGCAAGAAATACATCTTATGTGATTAATATAATCTCTTGTCTAGCTTTGTGCATCCTACAGTGTTCTACAGTGTTGGTGCAAAGACAGGAAAAGCCCTGGTTCCCATAGTTTTAGTGCATGCACATGAAAGAGAAGCTTAGACTGTGAGGAGCGACTCTGGGTGTTTAAGAGATGATAAGAACTCAAGGGCCAGACCATGGAGTGTTTTGTATGTGAGGGTTAAAATTGTTAAATCCACACTCAATCAATCAATCAATCAGTTTTTATATAGAGCATCTTTAGCATTTGCTTTCAAAGCAGCTTCACAAAGTCCTCGTAAGGATCAGGCAGAGTAGATAGGAGTTCCCTCTGTGAGGGGACTCTCGCTGACTGACGCAAGTGCTAATCACCTCCCCCAGCATAAAGAACATACAAACTTAAAATCCATCGATGAACGGTTTGCCGTACAGGACCTGAAAAAACAAAACAAAACAAACAAAGACAAAACAGGAACTAACAAATGGAGAAAACGGTTAGTAAACTGTAACATAGACAACAAACAAGTGATCAGCATCAGCTGCAGGAGGAGAGATAAATAATGAGGATAGGTTAGAGAGGAACATTGAACCACATTGTTTTTCAAACAGTTTGTATGTATATAGTTCTCAGACACCAGATCTGTTTAGACAAATACCAAGAGATAATTATTGGAATGCCAGTTTAAACAGATATGTTTTTAATTTAGTTTTGAAATCTGTGAGCGTAGCTGAGCTGCGGACAACATCTGGGAGTTTATTCCAGAGCTTTCGGGCTCTATATGAGAACGCTCTTCCACCTCTTGTGGATTTACTAACCTTCGGTAAAATCAATAGTCCTGCTTCTTTTGATCGGAGAGAGTGAGCTGGAATATATCGTGAGAGGAGACTGCTCAGGTAGAGCCGAGCCAAGCAATTCAGTGCCTTAAAGGCAAGGAGCAGTATCTTATAGTCAATGCGATATTGTACAGGAAGCCAATGAAGAGAGCACAAAACCGGTGTAATGTGGTCATATTTCTTTGTTCTTGTGAGAACTCTAGCTGCTGCGTTCTGGACTAACTGTAATTTTTGTAGCGTGGTGGCTGGACAGCTGGCTAACAGAGCATTACAATAATCCATTCTGGAGCTCATGAAAGCATGCACTAATTTTTCTGCATCTACGATAGACAGCATGTTCGGTACATTAGCAATATTCCTGAGGTGAAAAAAAGCAGTCTTAGTAACATAAGAGATATGGTTCTTAAACGTCAGTTCACTATCTATAATAACGGCAAGATTTTTAACTGTAGTGAAAAAATTAACAGTGTGTCCCCCCAGTTCCATATGTAAAGCAGAGAGATTCTGTAATTGCTTTTTAGAGCCAATAAGTAATATTTCTGTTTTATCTGGATTTAGCATAAGGAAATTTTCATTCATCCAATGAACACTGAAGCGGACCAGGAACCAGTTCAGTGATTTAAGAACAGGTGTGATGTGTTCACATGCTCTAGTGCCAGTCAAGACATGAGCAGCTGAATTCTGAGCATTAAATAATCCAGACGAGACGCCACAAAAGCATTGAGCAGTTTGTCAGTGGAAGAGAAATGCAGCATAGGACGCAGTCTAGCTACATTTTGCAGGTGTTAAATTGAAGACTTTAATTTGGTTTGGACAAACTGCTTGAAAGTCAGATACAATCAGAATCTAAGGTTCTGGATCCTCTCACATATATCCTCAGTGCTTAGACTGCATGAATAGGACCAGGGGTTGGTGCTACCTCTTCTCTGGGAAGAGCTTGGAGGTTCACTTCCTGAGCTTTTAAAAGGGATGGTAGGAACCCTGGGCACATATCCAGCCCTGGGCTTAAGGATCATGTCACCAGGCTCAAACTGTAACAGGTCTCGTCGAAGGAGAGTGCCTGCAGATCCCCCACCTTCTTGATCAAGGCTAAGTGACTAGGAGCAATGTCTTAATTTGCAGGACTTAACTCTAACCTTCCCTCTCTCTCCCAGACAATCTTCTCAATATGGTTGACACTGGCCTTGCCCAACATCACGCAATTACACACGCACGCATGCGCGCACACACACACTCTCTCTCTCTCTTAAAGGCCCGGTAGCTTTAAATCAAGCTTTATCTTGAAACAAGTTTATAGGAGCGTCATTCTCATGCATGCTGTCAAACCAGTTCTTCAGACAAATACACTCATATCAGACACTCAGAGAAGGCTTTTCTCAAGTGGATTTCAAAAGTACTTCCATAAAAGACATAAACATAAAATAACATAAAAACATAAAATCAAGATCTGAAGAAAATTCCATGGAAAAAACTGTTTTCTTTTTTTTTTACATGTGAAAGAAGACGAGTACATGCTATCTGAAAACATCAATCTGAAACAAAGAAATTCAACCACTCACAAGAGCTCATCCTTGATGCTAGTTTTTACTAGGTCCACAGATTCTATACGGATGAAAATTTAAGTTACGCTTAGTTTAAATCTGGTAATTTCTTCTTTACATTTCTCAAATGCTTTGCTTCTGGTTCATTGAAGAGTGTTTTAAACATGAGGACTGTCAGGCTGAAGCCATCTCATCTGATGATCTGACGGGCTCCATTGAGTCTTGGCTAAACAAACAGAATCTCCAGCAGCGCACACACAGCTCTTTCAAAAATAAAAGAAAGAACAAGCAAAGACTCTGAACGCAAATGTGCTGTTTCCTTATCGTCAACCAAATAGAGACACACACCACACACAATGTACATTAGCTTGTTTGGGACGTCTCAGTTACTTTGTGATAAAAAGAAAACATTAGCTGTCATTTCTTTTACATAAAGTAATACAATGGTGCTGTATTGGCCCCTCATCAAAAATATTCCTCATCATATTCTGATTGGTTTATGTATGTTTGTGTAATCCTCTTTTCTTTTTCTAACAGCTCAAAATGTCTCAAAGTTTAGTGGGCAGTGCTATAGCAATCAGATGAAGCGATGATGCAGCTCATCTCAATGAAGAACGTGCGAGCTGACTGACCCGAAAGTTGAACATCAATAAATAAAAAAAAGATAGTGTGATTTCAATGTCCCGGGCTAAAAGTGCTTTATGAATAACCGAAATTTAATTATATTTGTCAGAAAGACTTTTTTTTTCTAAACTGTGTTTTAAATTTAGGCATAAAAAAATCATTTTCTAATAGGGTTTTTTAAACCAATAGTTTGCACAGATACATTTATTTCGCTGTCTAACAAAAACATCAACCTATGTTCCTCAAATAAGGAA
This sequence comes from Danionella dracula, assembly GCA_900490495.1. NCBI lineage: Eukaryota > Metazoa > Chordata > Actinopteri > Cypriniformes > Danionidae > Danionella > Danionella dracula. The sequence goes on from UELW01000334.1 coordinate 17,371,411, forward strand.
TTTAGATGTTATATTGAATGAGTCGACTATGTGAAAACTGCCAATGAAAGCATTTTTGTATTATTATTTTAAAAAGTGTTCGTTTATCAGTACTTGAATACGAGAAGGAAAGTTTACAACTCCTGTGATGCAGAGGAGGGGATACCTCTGAGGAGCAACATTGAGTGCTACACATGACCTCTTACTTGTCCTCTCAGGGAGGATTGTGTGCTGAAATGTGTGTCCTCCTCTGATGATGTACACTCTAATGGTGCTTTTCTACTGTTTTGTAAGGGTTTTACTCAACTCTGTATGTTTTTAGTTGCTTTTTCACCCTTTCCTGTAGAGGAACTGTTTTGCAACTCAATTCACTTTGACTGCGCTGCTATCGCTTGTCAGTAGTTTTTCTACTTCCTGCAATAATTAGTCTTTTAAACTATTTTTTACCGTTAAAGCCATATTATAAGATCAATATTATTGGAATATAATAAGAGGTGATATTCATCTTCTGGCTCTCCCGATCATGTCAAGCAAAATTTTTGTATGAAAATGACCCAGATTTTTTTATATTTATGGGTTAAAACGATTCATGCTGTTTTAGGGACGTGTTGCTGAAGATGTAAATTCGCTGTGATGTCACGACTCCTGTCGCTTCCAGCTCTGTTGGTGAACTGATGAGATATATAGAAACATGAGAGAGGAGAAACTAAATAACTGAACCATACATGTAGAAGCTCTGCTGCTCCTCTGTGGCTAGATGTTGAAGACTTCAGTGCTGAGATGATCATCCTGCAACGTTGCTGGTTCTTGGGACATATCTGTCTGCATATCAGTCCATGAACAGGACTTTTCACACTAGAATACTAAGCAGCAAAGAAAATTACATTGTTCAGTATCCCTGAAGAAGGTTTATGTGTTTGTGACCCCTGTTGTCTGTAAGTCAACAACTGATATGAAATGAACCTGAAATGGTGGATTTTCTAAAATTTTCTAAAATCCACACAGATTTTCTGTGGTTTTCTAAAGTGCTGCTCCTGAAGATGTGGGTTTTTTAAAGATGCTTAAAACTTTTCATACATTTGTCTCATGTTTTAGTATTCTTCCCTTCTCATAAACATACCAAGTCATATTCAGATTGGTTTATGTATGTTTGTGTAATTCCATTTTCTTTTTCTGGGAGCTCAAAGTGGCTTGATGGCTATAGCCACACCCAATGTTCATAGTATCGCCCTTTAACCAATCAGATGAACCACTAATGCAGCTTATATCAATTAAGAACATACACACTGACTGACCCCGAAAGGGTAACTGTAGTAGAACTGTATCCCATAAACAATGAAAGGGCTTTTTGGTTTACCAAAAGATTAATTTATTCGCCGAAAATGGGTGGATTCTCTGTGTGCCAACAAGGAGGCAACTTGCAGTGGGAGGAACACGAATTACGCGAGGTGATTCAAAAACATCATTTACAATAAATACCTCCTTTTGAAGGTTATTAAGGGTGCAGTGATCGTATAGAGGTGTCACATATTTATTATATTTTACTTAAATGGGATATATTGTAGCACTTTTAAACAAAAAAATGCAACTGTTCATTCACTATTCTGTAAAACAGTCCTGATTAAAACTTTCACACAGTGTAACTCTTGTCCATGCTGGACTAACCTGACCTTTTAAAACATTAAAGTGTGTTCTGCCTTACGGGAAACTTGAGGTGGCACCCTCGAGACAAACCACTGATTTCAGGTCCGTGGTTCATAAACATGGGCACTTTTTTAAAAAGCGGTTTGCTACTTTTTATTTTGAAAAAATTCTAACCTCAGTAAAATAACTATAATGTTACATTATTATATAAAGCTCATATTTAGACACACCAGAACTTACTTCCATCACTTTAACTCTGATTGTTTCCAGTTGAGAAAAGTGTGAGGTGAGAAATAAAAACGAGAAAATAAATTCTCTAATAGAATCAGGTTTCTGCTAGCTTCCTGAAGAGTGCTTGTTTTTGTAAAAAGCAGCGCCCTCTACTGACCATTGTGAAAAACTACATGTAAACTGCACCTTTAGAGTTAATCTTCTTTAATACAAAACTGTCTGTAAAAGGTCAAGGGGATAAATATACAATGATTTGATTCTATTTTGTTCAAAACAATACGCTGTTTGAATTTACCAGTCATATTTAACACATTTTTTTAATGAGATAAACTTCTACCTTTAACTTGCAAATTCGATTGCATTTCTGCAGGGGAAAGAAATGTAAAGATTACCATGCTGTAACTGAAATATTGCACCAGGCTTAAACATTTTAGTTAATAAAATAGATATTATGAAGTAAATGTTTGCTGTTTGTTCTATGTAAAAGCTAATTCAAGTTACATCATTTCTCTACACCTTTTTCAAAATTAGAATAGATATTGAAGTTTTTAAGTTTTTTTTCCTGTTTTTGCAGATGTTGGAAATAAATGCTTAACTATATATGCATTATCCAGGCGTTTTCACATCATTAGAATTTTGTGAAAAAATTTGTTCCTTTCAGTAATTTAATTAGAAAAAGTGAAACACATCCTATTCATGTGTTACACACTAACTGCTATATTAATATATATATTTACTTTGTGTGTGTACATATACATACACACACATGCACACGCACACACACACACACACGCACGCACACACACACACACAAGTAAAATCATTTTTACTTCTTTGGTGTCTCTTGTAGGCTGAATTGAGAGGTGTGCTTTTTACACAAACCAATTATTCAGCTTAGAATTTCACAATGACTTTCCTAGGTGTTGGAAAATGGTGCATTTGGTTAGCAGCTTCAAAACTTGGCATCCCAAATGGATTTAAAATGTAATGGCCAAATTTTTGTTCCAATACAGAGTCTTCCATAAGATATTCCCACAAAATCATCATTACGAGCGTCTACCGGCAAAAAAAAAACCTGTACAGCACTTGAGAGTGAATTAAAATCACCTGTAGATAGTTTGATAAATATAGGATCGATTCTACCACAGTTGCATTCACGGACACTTGTTGAATCTTTATTGTCTATTTAATAATTGGATATACATTCATTCTAAGAATGTCATTGCTTTTATTAAGTGTTTGGGATTCAACATTACAAACGACGAAAGGCGTTTGATCATTGTGCAGTTTATTTTTGCTCCAGTGCGTTCTTTCATGACCTTTAAATCATCATCATAGTTCTTTTAAACAGCCTGAAATTCAGTCGCAGATGTTAAATGGCACTTGTGTTCTGAAACAGAGATGTGCGTGAGCAGCAGCAAATCTTGAACTTATCCACATCAGCCATAGCTCTCCCCAGCTGGTACAAAACAAAACATTCACAAAAACAATAACCAGACTCAGAAGAGAGTTTCTGAATGATAATGAAGCAGTAAGGCCCCAAAGATAGGTCCCCATCAACAACACTTTAGCTAGAGAAATACTCACCCAAACATGTAAATTTAGTCATTAATCACAGTCGCGATCAGTCACATCCGCCCCGTTATGACTTAGCATTCAAGTCATTATTTAGTTTATTTTGCTATGCATGAATTTGTCCCTGTTACTGTATTAAATTTGTATTTAACCCCTGACGGCAGATGGAGACACCTGAGGGAGTAGCTTTTAAGGTGTAAAAAAAACCCTGTGGTAATGGGACAGGCACAAGCATCCAGGATTATATCCAAAAACATCTCTAAATGTGTTCAGAGGAAGAATGAAGTCATAACGGGTCTGCAACAACATCGACGTAATTATTGAGTAAAGTTCCACTTTTTGGCTGGAGCATCCCTTTCAGAAAGTTTGGAAGCAAACAAGGCTTAAATCTGAAGTCAATTCAATTTGAAAAAACTTAAACGTCTTAAACGTCTTTCTAAAACAAAACTGTTGATTTGGTTTCAACATAGAATTTTCTTTTAATAAAGATTTACACGCAAGTCTCAACTGGGAATTGAAATCCTAGCTTTAGGAAATAAAAATGCTGAGACAACTGCTAAAAAGTCACAAACTTGTAGTAAAAAGCAGTAAAAAACACAAATGAAGGCAAAAGTATGAGAGCAAAAATATGAATGTTTTAGCTTAATATATCGAAGCATTTTGTGAAATAAAAACTAAAAAAACTACACAACTCAACTCAGAATGAAATATCAGGAATGCAGATCATACTTGATTGTAGTTGAAGTAGCAAACACACTGTTATTGTAAGTAACTTTAATGTAAAAATATAGCAAGGGTTTTTACTACTCAGATTTGCCAAAAATTAATTACGCTCACAATTCTGATTTGCCCTCAAATCTCTAAGACTAAATCTGCAAATTCATTAGCAACTACAAACATTTCCCAAATCAAAATATTGTAACAAAACTATTAAACAGCTCTGAATTCTCACCTTAACTGTGAACATTATTATTGCCAAATATAAAATGCCACTATTGGTGAGAAACAGTCTGTTTCTTTGGTTCCAGGATACAATCATTATTCAATCTGAAAGTAAAGCTAAATATAAAAAGAGTTTCAAAAACACATCAAGCTGTTCCTTTACTATGCTAACCAAAAACAAGCGGGAACACAGCCATAAAACACTCCAAACAAAAGAGCTTATGAAGAAGAAATGAGGCCCAGAGTAAACCAGTCTGCATTGAGGTGGTGAAACTACAAGAACCTCTCACTGCGGCGGGTTACTACGCTTTTATTTCAACTGTCTCCAACGGTCAGTCTGTGATGTTAAACAGAACAACAACCTCTGGCTCTCTCTCGCAATATGAAATATGAACTGACTGGACTGCAGTTTATCTTCTGACCACTTGAGGCAGACTTCATAAGTGAGCAGCTCATTGACAGCAGTGTTAAAAACGCTCACCTTTAAACCTAAAAACATGTTTCCACCCCTGGCTCCAGCAGGCTTTTCAATGCATATTGCTTGATTCATTTTCACGGTACATTTTTTAAAATTCTAAATTGTTTAAGTTACGCTAAGATTTAAAGTACTGCAAAAAAAGTGCTAAAAACGGGGATTTTTGTAATTAGCGATCCATGAAATAGCTTTCTTTTTGTCCATTTTGACTCTCCAGATGCTTTTTCAAGGATAAAGTGGCTGATTTAAAAACTGCAGTTGTTTTACCCATCAGGGCTCATTTGATATAATCGTATGCAGGTTCTGCCTCTGACACGCCCAGTCATGTGACGCACATACATTGCAGCAAGAGACACATTTTAGGACGCTGAGGAGGTGAAACAGATGCTCCTCTTATCTCCACCAGATGAATCAGGAGTCGAGTATTCATTTTATTTATGTTAATTTCATTATTGTCAAATACTCACTTTAATTTTAAGGTAATCTTAATTCAATTTGTATAGATATCATACAGTTTTTATTTTATATTTCATTTATTTACTTTAATTAAAATGTTTTGATTAGTCTTACTTAAATTTGTTAAGAATTGTTGTGGAATTTTAATTTATTTCATGTTAATTTTGTTATTGTCGCATATTCACTATAATTCTGAATTCCTTTTAATTAAAAAAAATGTTTAATTAGTTTTAAGACCTGCAAGGGTGGATTGCCGCTTCCATTACTTTAAATTATTTAGAGCTGCGATGTTGGTAAATTTAACTTTAAAGTGGTTTATTCCTTTTGCCTTTGTTGGTCATTAATAAATTGACTAAAAATGTTGACAATTGTAAAATAAATTGACAATTTTTAAATACCTAGTCACGCAAACAAACATGCTAGTTATTTTTTTTCAATAAAACTAGAAATTATTGTCTTCAACATCTTCTCCTAACCACACCTAATTTAAACCTACACCCAAGACAATTAAACCTTCCTCTAACGCAGACCTTTCCCTAAAATCCAAGTCAGTTGCCATCTCACACCGATGAGGAAGAGTCACCTTCCCCTAAAAGCCAACCCAGTCAGGGGTCTGACATTAACTCAGCGTATGAGGAGAACCGGGAGCGAGATGAAGCGCTGGTGAAACCACCACAGATGTCTCTCGAGTGCAGTCCTAATAGTCAACTTCCAGGTTTGTATTCAGAAAGAAATACGTACACCGATATGTTTTGTGCTACTTCTATTTCAAATCTGAATAGTGAATACCATCTAATCATGTTGGTTTCATGAGACACTTAGATAATTAACAGATGTAGGTCGAGGCCAAGTTTCTAACCAATTATACTTTTACTATTGGCCAAGAGATTAACAGCATACTTGAATTTTCTTTATTGTGACTCAAACATGATCAATCAATCAATCATTAATATATTTTTAAATAGCGCTTTTTAAACAGTTGCTTCAAAGTAGCTTCGCAAAGTACTAATGTGGATTAGGGAGGGATTAAAAAGTCATTTTAGATAATTCTATGGGGTCGAAATAAAACTACCATATAATGTTACCTTAGCGATTGTAAAACAAAGCTTATTAGTATGAGGAAATTGTTATTTGAGCTGCCCAGTCATTTCAAAATTTCTATAAAGCCTGGTCTAAACTGATTCATGAACATAAGACATGCACCAAAGGTTCATTATCATCCTTCAACATGAGTTCTTCCCTCATGGGTATCAGCCATAAAATCCCAAACACACAGAGAGAATGCTCCTTCATCATCTGAAGCAATGGGATTGGTCCCAGTAAATATAAAGGTGTGTGAAGATTTAAAGATGGCTAGTCAAACAGCAGTGCTTTCAAATCCAAGGTTTGCAGAACAGGTCTCATTATTTCTAGATCTACGTCACAACTCAGAGAAGCATCAGCCCAACTGAAAAAGTGTTTCAAAGGTCTACTCGACGACTATTTTCAACTCATCAGTTCCTCTACACATCATGGACATGTGAAGGGAATGAAACAAAAACTGACTTTTGGAGCTAAAGGGAGGCCAAAACTATCTGAATCGCGTCAATTTGAAATTTTGAGAATTTAATAAAATTGAAAATGATAGGTCATTCGGTAACTTGAATAATGAATATCTGAAATTTTACACAACTGAGGCCTTTAAAGTCAGATATTCTAAAATGTAAACTGCGAATTTACAAGTAGTTTAGGGATAATCACCAGGAAAGAGCTGATAATCACCAATCACCAAAATGATCACACATTTTGGTGCATCACAGATCTGCAAACTGTCTGGTGATGTGAGGAGCTCAGGAGGCACCATACTCTCCATAACCATGAATCGACAAGATGAGGATTCTTAAGTATTTATGGTTTATACATACAAGGTGGCTAGAGAAAACCAACCTAGTGATATTCTTTTTAAAATAGTTGAGTAAATTGCTAATCGTGCTGGCTGTATGCTAATGACTTTACTTGTTGATTATGGTAGTAACAGGCTAATAATGCTCGTTGTATGCTAATGACCTGTTGATCATGCTGGTAAGATGCTAATCATGTTCTTAGTAAGCTAATGACTTGTTGATCATGCTAGTAACATGTTAATCATGCTAGTAACATGCTAATAATGTTCGTAGAAGGCTAATGACTTGTTGATCATGTTAGTAACATGCTAATCATGCTCATAGTATGCAAATGATTTGTTGCTCATGCTAGTAAGATGCTAATCATGCTAGTAACACGCTAAACATGCTCGTAGTATACTAATGACTTGTTGATCATGCTAATAACATGCTAATCATGCTAGTAGCATGTTATTGACTTGTTAAATAGGCTTGTAACATACTAGTGACTTTTAAGTCCTGCTGGTAACATTCTAGTGGCTTGCAAACCTCGCTGACTTGCAAATACTTGATGGTAGCATGTTAGTAACTTGCTAATCATGCTAGTGACTTGCTGATCATGATAATAACTTGCTAGTCATGCCAGTGACTTTGTGATCATGCTAGTAACATGGTTAATCATCCTAGTAGAATGCCCGCAACTTACTAACTATACTAGGCACATTCTAGTCGCTTGCTGATTATGCTTGGACGATGCCAATGACTGCCTTACCAGTTTCTAGTTATGTTATTAATAATAGCATATTAACAATACTCAGTTTAATTAAAAACAATTGATCATAATTAAAACCAACACAATTCAAATTCAGATAGTTTGGTATATCTTTAGCTCCATAGACTCTTGGCTTCAAAAGGACAAATTGCACTTAGTGGTTTCTTGCATTTGGGCACAAAACAACATGTTCTGAAGATTTCTGGACTGTAACAGTGAATTTTATCCAGTCATGGAACAGATTCTGTTTGTCAATATTGGAGAAATCCTTTCATAGAAGTGACGTTTAGGCTCTGTACACACAAGTGTGATACTTATAGAATGCTATGTAAAATTGGCCAATAATGTAGCATTTCATTGCAGATTCTCATTACCAAATACGTTTTTGTTTCAGTTTCTGACCAGTAATCATATACTGTTTGTTGATAACTAACAGAATATTAACAGTTAACAATGTATAAAATATTGACAGATAACAAGGCATGCTTTTACTCTGAATCAAGAGGCCACAAAACGCGAGACAGCAGTTCATTCACTTAAACCTAGAAAAAAGGAAGCTTGAGAAGAATCTAAAGTTGAACACTGCTGTTAAATATACTTTTCATTTCATCCAAGAGGGTTATAGGTTTGTTTTAGAACACTAATGTTTTAATGCACTCAAAAGTTAGAAGTACGCATTTTCATCAAAAATGTTTCAGCCGTCTACTGTCCCTGCTGAAGAAAATTAACCTTCATGCAGGGAAAAACAACACTTTCAGAAAAGAAATTTGATTAAAGCGTTCACCCAAACAAAATAATTCACCTGGCATTTTAAAATATCTTCTCCTGAGCACGATTGAGTTTTACCATATAAGCCTGGAATGACTCGAGGGCAATTAAACTTGGAATGCGTTTAGGTTAAACGTCTCTTTAGGTTATTCTTTAACATCTCCTCCATTAATCACCTCGTGGTATCTGTTAGTAAACATATGCTGGACATTGTTAAGGTTAAAATCACTCAACAGTATGTAAACCGAGCAAGATTTGGTTAATTTCTCCCACCCTGTTATGTGAAAAAAAAAAAAAACTAAAACCAACTTAGGAGTGCTAACCTGTGCTGTTTCAATTTGAACTGGAAATATAATTATGAGAGAGACAGACACACGGTCGCCAAACATACTCAAGCTCAGACTTGCAAATGTTTGTGAAATTTCCAGGGACTAAATTATTTTTTTTTCATAGGTTCATCCTCTCAGAAGTATAAAAACAAACTCTCTAAATTAACTGTGGAACTCAAACATGGATAAAGGGAAGTAGAAATCAAGAGGCTTGGAGTTCACAGTGGGCCTGGTCATGGAGAAGATGGCTTGAATGCATATTTAGGTTGAGAGCACTGGCTAACTCTGACCTCCTGACGCATAAATATGTTTGAGAGTAGAACTCCCCACACATCCACGATCCATACAATCATGTAACATCATTAAACTCTAAAATAAATTAATATCTGTTGGTGAAAATGAGAAGGCGCCTCAGGAGTGTGAGAATCGATCTCTCTCACTGAGTTGAAAGAGATTCAGTGCAGATTTAAAGGGACACATTTGTTCTCTCCGCTGAACAAAGATGTCCATTAGAGATGTCCATGTTTTCCTTTACTCTTATGGAACGACTTGAGTCCAACATTCTTCTGGTTTTTTTGTTGGCTGCCAAAAGAGAACACTTTAAGACTCACCTGGCTTTCCCCCAATCTCGGTTTCGTTGTTGAGTGTACGGCTCCTGCTGAGTCAGAAAGTACTTGAAAAACTCATAGACGGACCATGCAATGGCAGTGGAGGGCATTTGATAAATCACTCGTGCCCGGACTCCCTTAAAAAAGGCTGGCACGCCGCCGAGCCTATACACCGTCCGGAAAGTGTTCATCATGCCAGAGAGATGCCCGGTGACCACGCCCTCCTGCGTGTTCAGCAGAGTTTTACACACGTCCAGCGGTGTGGTGACTGCAGCAGACACGGCGCCGGCCGCCGCTCCAGACAGGATGTGCGTTTCGGGCCGGTATCGCCGCTGGGGGTTGAGCCGCTCCTGCGTGAGCTCGTAGATGATGAAGTGGACAGCTTGGAAGGGAATGTTCATGGTCAGCTGCGTGCTATAGCTTCGGTAGAACGCTGCCAGGCCTTCCTTTCGGCTGACTGTCAGGACACAGTCGTAGAGGCTGCGGTAGGGAGAGTTGTACATCTGCATCCGTTGCTTCACCACTAACAGACACAGAGAAATCCTCTCGGTTTAAACGTGTAGGATTGTAACACGGACTGTAAATTCCAGACTGAAGAGCATAACTCCAAACCACACAAAACTAACTTTGATAAAAACAATAAAGTATAAATATTTACTTAAAATTTTTTTTTTTTCAGTAGCAGCAGCTACCTGGTAATAACATGACATTCTGTTGCCTACCTGAACAGTCTCGTAATAACTTCCTCAAACAATTTCTCTCTTTTGTGGTAACTTGACTGTTTTCACTTCTTGAAAGCTAAAAGAATAAATAGCCTTCATATTCTGTCCACCAACTGGTCAGAGGTTAAAGGTAAACTTTTTCCACCCACGTCAAGTGATGTTTTAGTTCAGGCCCAAAATGTGCAGCACTTTAACTTTAAGATTAATTTCCCTTAAATTACTATTTTAAACGTTCTAAAAGTGGTAGTAATAAAGAAAATGTTGTTTATGGTTAGAATTTTGATCAACGGATTTGAAAATATTAGTATGTTCATCTCTCATGTCTAGGCACATGGAGATTATTCAAGTTCATAACGATGCGTAGGTTAAAGAAATAACACATAGTTTATAAAACAATGTGTTTCAAATACACCAGTAATGGAGGATACAGATGTGGAAAACTTCAAAAGAGGACAGACTGCTTTGTGTTTATTTGTTCACTAGCTATCTAGCTACGGCCCCTAAACGTTTAATATATGCTAACTTTTCCAAACTAAACGACATGTTTTATACATATGAATGAGTCAGATGTTTACCTTCCGCGGGGTTCATCACAGCATCATGGAGAACCGTGGCAACACTTCCTGCCACACCTGAAGAGACCAACATTGACAAAGTCAATAAAAAATACAACTGTAAAGAGAAACTCTAAAAGATGCTTTAAACTGAAAAAAGATGACTTCTCATGTAAAAATGTGCGTCAATAATGTTTTCATTATAAAAATTTCACGAAATGGTATATTTTAACAACTTTTATTATGGCGCAAATTATTATATTCAAGATATCATGCCCTCTAGGCCTAGCTCAGGGTCTGAAGTAATCTGAGATTACGTGAACCTTCATCACGCACACCCTCTCCTACCCTACCATTAGCTACATGGCTGTTTCCCCCGTTCTGGATGATATTGCTGAGGCTTCGTTTGATTCGCTCATAGCAGGCGAAATACAGCGCATGGGCCGGCCCTGCCCCGAGCACGGTTATATTCAGCCCCCTCAGAGGCCGAAGTAGACCCTCGGTTTGGATTATCCGCTTCAGGGCGCCATACACACTGCGGTACTGCGCCTGTGGATCTGGCTGCAGACTCTGCATCCGCGTCTATGGAAAGATAAAAAGCACAGGATTTCAAAGAACACTTCACTCACAAAAAATCAGTCTGTGTTTGGCACAAAACATACACAACACTTAAAAATTAAAAAAAAAAAAAAGACACTGAAAGCCCTGATTTCACTTCTTATTATAAATTATTTATAATAAAAATGTAACCTTTCTACATGATTGCGGTACCCTTAATAACCTTCAAAAGGCAGTATTTATCATAAACAATGTCTTCATTTAACATCCTCAAATGACTGCATTCAGCGAAATGAGCCATGTACCCCCTGTTCCTTCCACTGCAATGCTGCTTCATGTCCCTGCTGGGTTTTGCTTGTGAGCACACAGAAGATCCACCCACTTCCCAAATATACATTCATCTTTTGAAGAGCAAAAGAAACTATTTTGACTCAGGACATCCAAAAACACACATTCTTTTCATTGGTTATCTGATGCTGTTCTCCTACAGTTTACTTCCCAGTCATTCTGCGCATACGTTCCTCATTGAGATGAGCTGCAGTCCTGGAGGGCTTGAGCCATGTTCACTTTTTGATTCAAACAGCATGAAACACACCACATGCACTAATTTCACTCTTGGTTTGTCTGAATCTAGAGTAGTATGCCTACTAGAGCAGAAAAAGTGCAGGGGTTCAGCCTTCCAGATTTAGATTTGGGTACAGTAGAAGTAAAAAAAAACTAAGTGGATGAGACACTTATTGGTTGCTTTTGACCAATATTGAATCAGTACCAACACGAAACCAGATCACCACATCTCTACAGTTTTTTTTTTTGCAAGATAGGGGTTGTTGGAGACAAATTGATGATTTTATGTTTGACCACTGTGAGGCGCTATGCGCTATTTAAGGAGACACCTTTGTGCTCATCAGGAGAGTTTTGGAAGCACACAGTTTTTCAACGTGACAAGCAAAGTCGTTTGGAATGTAACTGTGAAAGTGAACTTCGGTTTTTGAAGGTATTTATTTTATTCATTTGGAACAGTTTATGGAACTTAACTTGGAACTTAATATCAAAGAATAAAAGAGCACTTTATTTTACGTCAACGACTTGGTTCTTTACTTCCTCAAGCGTCTGAAACCTGCTCAAAACAAGCTCTCAGTAGCATCTTATTGAATAGCCTTAGAACGTAAGCTTATTGTAAGCTTAGAACATCACATAATACTTCAAAAAATTTTAAATGAAAACTAATAAATTAAACTGCACATTTCAACACAATTGTTGTATATAGTATTTAATGTTAAGCAGAAGAGTGGAATTCAGACATTTGCAGAGTTAGAATGTTTTATTTAGAGAACCATCCTCAGTAAAGAAACAATTTGAGGAATGTATTCCGGTGCTTTCTGGGGGGACTTTGGAGGATTGTGTGGAACTAATCTCCTTGTTTGAAGAAAAAAGATGAAAAAAAGCAGTTCACTTGCTAACCCTCTCCTCTAGCAGTTGGTGCGGGAGTTCTCTGGTTACCATCAGTACACCTCACAAGACTCGAGCGCAGTCCAATGTCTTATGATTCATAACCTTCTCAGTCTTCCACTGAAAGCTCGATCACAGAAGGCATTTCGTGTTTCTCTTTCTGAAGATGATTCAATTGAAGAGACTTGGAAAGTTGACTTTTATAAGAACACATCATACATAAACATGTTTTGACATGCATTTTAAATGAGCTTCATTGAGGAATGTTTGTCTGCCCAATGAAACAGACTTTTATTATAATCAACAACACACATAATCATTTCTGCGTTAAATTTCTAATGTTTGCCTTATGGAAAGAAACATTCGCTTTAGAACAATCAATCAATCAATATGTTTTCATATAGTGCTAATTTGTATTAGTTAGGGTAAATAGGAATTTCTATGAGATAATCCTATTAGAAAAAAGAAAAAGCATCTCAGACACTTTTGACTTTCTATTGATTTGGGAAAAACCAGAGAACCCGGAGTAAAACACCCAGACACACACGTGCAGAGAAAAGATCTCCCCCAGTGAAGAACCCCTCTGAGAGGTCACAGGCAGCCTCTCTGACCGGGGCAGGAGCTACTCACCTCCCCAGCATTAAGATTGTTAGACCCATCGATGAATAAATCTCCGTACTAACAGTAATAAATGATAGTAAAAAATAGTGTTCAACAGCTTGTATGTTTATAGCACCCTGCGTGTTAACTTCTATTACTCCTGCAGCTTCACACCCTATTTTTATTCATGAGAATAACTTGCTTGTTAATGCAGGGCTCTAAATTGCGATTAAATAGACACAAATAAGACCTGTTATTTAATCAGTGTTAACATGTGTTAGTATTTAGTGTTAGTAAATATTCTTTTAAATAACTTTCTTCTGCTGTTCCATCAACAAATTTCTAGTGTTTTAAGAAGAAATTGTATAATGCTGCTGTTTGCTGATATTGTGAGCTTGAAGTTACCGTAAACTAATGATGTAACCACTTGCATCTTCTAAATATCAAATAAATCAGATTCAGATTCAGATTCAGATTTTATTTGTCACATACATATACATACAGAGTACGACGTGCAGTGAAATGTATTGTACGACTGTCCAACCTGTAACCATTAGGAAATAGATAAAAATAAAACATAAATTATAAGAAAACTCCCTCTATATTCTGTATAAATCTTGACAAACACAATAACAGGTTTTTAGAAATGCAATTTATATTAACCAGCTTCAATTGTATATGTTAAAAACCACATAATAAGCACTTATTAAATCATTGTTATATGTTGACTACAATATAATGAATGTATACTTATTTAGATATGTTAAAATGTAATTAATCTTTAACAAAGTTAAACGTTATAAAATAGTTAGTGGCAATAACACAAATTTGAAGTTACAGCTCTAGATTTGGCCCATCTGTAATGATTTGGAGGGTATGAGAGACGAGCTGTGGGCGGGGCGGGGGTCGTTGTTTCAGATTGAATTTAGGCTGCTTTCTCAGTATTCATTTATTTCCAGGGTTCAAGATTCCATTGGACAGAAATGAACTTAGTTCTGTGCCAGGTTTCTTCTAATATCAATATGTCCAGGACATAAATCAGTTTTATTTGTATTGTTCACTTTGCATCCAAAAATGGAAGAGGAAATGTCATGGTAGTTTTCAAAGCTTCCATAATAGTACTACTAACTAAATGCTAGTTGAGTTTGTAACCAGCTGAAAAATGTCAGTAACAGCAATCTGAGCATCCATTGGTAACACCAAAATACGAGTTAACATGTTTGCTAATGTTACGTACAATTGTGTTTGTTTGAAAAAAGACTTGACAAAGAATTGTGTGCAAAAAAAAAACATTATGGCACTTGTTTGACATTTTAATCAAGCGTTTGTTCAAAAGTCCTTTTTTCATCAGAATTAAGGAAATACATAAGAAAATCATAGGTCATCTTGAAATATATGGGCTGTGGCAAAGGGACAGCAAAGCCAAACATGGATTGTGAGAATGTGGTCTCTCAAATGAATGCCAGTGACATCAAGCGTTGAGGTTGGGAAGATGCTCCCTGGTGCTGTGGACTCATTAAGTAAATGTCTAGTAATTCTATTAAATGCAATACGTTTGCTTTACTTATATGAATGTAATATACAGTCAAGGTCATAAATAAAGGGACATCTGCCACATTTGTAATGAATTATTATTATTATTACTATTAATAATAATATATTATTTATAAAAGTATATATTATTATATACTTTTGTGAGTTTTATTATATTGTTCATTGGGTCATTGCACTCTGTAACTTTCTTCTTCTGTGTTTAAAAGCGAGAGTCAGTGTCAGTGATGCAAACACTTGTTGGGTTGTTTACTGTTGTCCCCTGAGAGCCATTCGAGAGTAGGCAGCGTCACTGCATCAAACATTAAACAGCTGGGTCCTGTACCATGAAGCCGTGTTAACTGGTTAGCCAGCTAAGTTTAGGATTAGTTTGCACCAATCCTGGATTTTGGGAATTATGAAAATGTATAAATTATTTTTATGAAATTGTCTAGATTTCTTTGTAACACTGGTTACTTACTAAACATGGCTAACCTGCTCCGGAGCAGGCTATGTTCAGGATTAGAGATCACAACTTTACGCTTGTCAAATCAGTGGATAAAAAAAGGACCTTTTAAGTGACGCAATAGTTGCGTCTGTAACAATAATTCCAAATTTTCTTCCCAATCCTGCGCATGTTTGTGCTCAAACTGTTCACTTAATTCACGACAACTATTTAGTGGCGGACAAAATCTCTAAGCATTTCCTGACATGTATTTGCATGAAAGATACAGATTATCTGCTGAAGGAATATCTTATATTTGCAAGCTTCGTCGAAGATGTGACAGGCAGAGCTCCTGCCCTCACTGTACCGCAACTTAAACTAAAAATTTAAGTTTTGGAATTAACACTGCAAAAAATATGCTATCTTTATAAAACGCATGTCACGCATGATACTCAACTTTACATTAAACAAAATGTGCTTCTTTGATATCGTTTTCACAAAATCAGCAATTTTTTGCCACCAATCTCATCTGGCTTTGGCAGCAGCCCCAGCATTAACACAAAAATATATATAAAATACACATCGTATATTCTAACTTTAATCTCTTACTCCTCCGCAGCAGAGGAAAAAAATTATTGGCTCTATCATGTTCATCGTGATTGGTTATTCAGTGCCAACGTCAATCTTTTATGTGTGTGCGTCCGTGAACTAATCTTAGCTTCAGGATCAGAGTCTGACTCGACAAAGAAAGTTGATGAGCTCTTCATGGTATCGATTAATCCTAATTCAAACGGTTAAGTTTTGTCCAGTCAAAACCTATCCGGTAATTCTGAGTTTGTTAAGCCATGTTCGGAGTACAGGCCCCTGAGGTTTGAAGCTAGAGAAAGCCTTTGCAGAGAAGCCACTCGCGTGAGAGAGCAAAACTTGTCTAGGTGTGTGGCTGCATTAAAGCTCTGAAGGAAGCCAAACACTAATCTCTTACTAGATGTTTAAGGAATGATTTAACCGCCTGTCACAAACATAACCGAAAGTCATATCTCTGTCTGATAAGAATGATGGCACAACACAACCTAGGTGCACTCTATAGGTTAAGAGGAAACAAACCCTTTTCCCTTCTACTATGTGAAACACACAAAGAAACATCAGCTATAGACAAGATGAGGAAGTGCAGCAGAGCTTTAAAAAAGCAGAGATGGTGAATTTAAAGCAGAATACAATATCGCAGAATTCATTTACAGATAGCCCAGAAATTGTAATTTACAGTTATACAAAATTACACAAAAAGCATTATGATTAAGCATCTGAAATTTCAATCGATTTAAAATTTACACGTGTTTTCTCAGTTTTCTAAGAAACTAGAAAGACAAATATTCACACCTCTGCTGAGTTCAGAATGAGAACACACATTAACTCGGTCAAAGGTTTGCGACGATGAGTGAGTTTACATGAATTATCTGCACAGGTGAGGACTGAACAAGACTTGTTTGAATGAATTGCATAACTGTCTGGATTTAGGGTTGGTTGATGTAAAGGTGCAGTATGTAAGTTTGCAGTCAAAACTGGTCCTGCAATAAACTAACAATTAACTTAAGAGCAAGCATTCATTCTTTCTTAACAATCGCTAAAGAGTCAACAATGAAAGTTTGACAGAAAAAAGAGCCAGTATATCATGGCCAAAAAACAAAATATGAACCCTAACCTTATTTCAGGACTGTAACTTAAGGCCCGCACAAACCTATGTGTATTATTGGTGAGAAATTAGTTATGCGAACATGCCTCTATACAAAAAGAATCTGCGCGAACACAAGCAAACATATCTGGTCAACAGATAGGTGTGAATAATAATAAGGGTTCTGCTCAGTTGACCAATGAAAGCTGGCTCTTTTGATTACATGTTCAGAGTACCTTTGAGATGTAAAACAGGTGCTGAGTGGGCCTTGATACACACAATCACGTCAACCTCATCACAGGAAATAGCAAATAAGTATGGAAGAGTCAAGAGAATATGGCCACTGAAAACCTCATCGCTCTGGTGTTTAATCATCAAGAGTTCATCAATAAGGTGTAAGAGGATTATAAAAACACAGATAAAAGGGAGAAAGTATAGCGCAATGCAGTGGAATTGCAGATCGAAATTGAGTTTCATTTCTTGTTGAAAGTTTAGCACCATCCAAAGGCAAGGAAAATCACTGCATCAACAGAGGTGTGAATCTTGTGATAAAGCCCCCAGCAGAGAAGCCAGTACAGAATTATGCTCACGTAGATGTGAGGCGGGCTTCAGCCATTTCAATGTGAATATTCTACAACATGAACCACTACAGTCAGTGATTGATTGAACTCAACTGAATTGATTTTAATGTCTCTACACATATAATGGTAATTTTATCAATACTTTTTATTATTGTTTCTTACATACTTTATTCATTGTTCGTATGGAAACATAACACACACATTGTTCAAGTTTGATACATGTTTTTTCCATTTAAGTGACTAGGAAAATAAACTATAGTATTGATTTTAATTAATCAATAATATTACCTTAAACTGTTGATGTTTAGAACATTTTTGCCTTATTTCAACTATAAAAAAAGTTCACAACCTCATTTAACTAAAACCAGCTTTTATTTGTACAAGAAATACTTTTTTTTTTAATTATCTATATCAAATGATGTGGCCAAAAAATATATAACTAATGATACTTTTTTATATACATCACCCATCCCTAAAGTTAAGTAATGTGGAAGTGTCTATTAGCCAACAAGGTATGAAAAACACAAACGAGTTGATTAACTACTTGATTTGATCAAACATTTGTTTGTTCTCTGACCTTTCAAATCCAAATGCTACCTAAGAAAACATTTTTTTGAGTCAGCCGTCTTTTTGATAACTATTTGCAGTTTTTCCCTACCTTTCAATAGGAGGGGTGTCACATATGTGCTTCATTCTGCACTTGCAGCTCTGATGAATTCCCTTATTAAGAAACAATGTGGCACTCTTCTCCGTGTTCAGACAAATTTCAAAACCAAAAATGGTGCAGAACAGTGGTCCATAAATTCATCCCTCCCGTGAATTTGGAAATCTCTGTGTGTTATTGCCAATTTAAGCAATCACTTAAAAGTTAAATGTGTTTGAAGGTGAAACTACATTACTACATAACTTTGCTACAACAAAAATCTGAGGATCTGGCTTCATACTATAACCACAAAAATACAGCATGTGTTTATTTATATATCTTCTTTCTTCTTCTTCTTTCGGCTGTTCCCAGTTTAGGGGTCGCCACAGCAAATCATCTGTTTCCACCTAACTCTGGCCTCAGTATCCTCTACTCTTGCACCAATTACCTTCATGTCCTCCTTCAGCACACCCATATAACTCGTCTTTGGCCTTCCTCTTGCTCTCTTGCCTGGCAGCTCCATCTCCAACATCCTTCTACCAATATAACTACTATCCCTTCTCTGCACATGTCCAAACCATCTCAATCTGGCTTCTCTGACTTTGTCTCCAAAACAACCAACCTGAGCTGTTCCTCTGATGTGCTCGTTCCTAATCTTGTCCATCCTTGTCACTCCTAAACTGAACCTCAACATCCTCATCTCTGCTACTTCCATCTCTGCCTCGTGTCTCTTCCTCACTGCTACAGTCTCTAACCCATACATCATAGCTGGTCTCACTACTGTTCTGTACACCTTTCCTTTGATTCTTGCTGACACTCTTCTGTCACACAACACCCCTGACACTTTTCTCCACCCACTCCAACCTGCCTGCACTCGCCTCTTCACCTCTTTTCCACACTCCCCGTCGCACTGGACTGTTGACCCCAAATACCTAAACTCCTCCACCTTCTTGACCTCAGCCCCCTGTAACCTCACTGTTCTACTTCCCTCCCTCTTGTTCAAACACATGTATTCTGTCTTACTACGACTGACTTTCATTCCTCTTCTTTCTAGAGCAGACCTCCAACTTTCCAGGTGTCCCTCCACCTGCTCTCTACTCTCACTACAGATTACAATGTCATCTGCAAACATCATTGTCCATGGAGATTCCTGTCTGACCTCATCTGTCAACCTGTCCATCACCATAGCAAACAAGAAGGGACTCAAAGCCGATCCTTGATGTAGCCCCACCTCCACCTTGAACTCCTCCGTCTGACCTACAGCACATCTCACTGTTGTCATACTCCTCTCATACATATCCTGAACTACTCTGACGTACTTCTCTGCCACTCCTGACATCCTCATACAGGACCATAGCTCCTCTCTCGGCACCCTATCATACGCTTTCTCTAAGTCCACAAAGACGCAGTGCAGCTCCTTCTGACCATCTCTGTACTTCTCCATTAGCATTCTCAGAGCAAAAATTGCATCAGTAGTGCTCTTCCTGGGCATGAAGCCATACTGCTGCTCGCAAATATCCACTTCCCTTCTTAGCCTAGCTTCCACTACTCTTTCCCAGAGTTTCATTGTGTGGCTCATCAACTTTATACCTCTGTAGTTGTTACAACTTTGCACATCACCCTTGTTCTTAAAGACTTTCTAATCTTTTCAACTTCCTGCTCTACAATGTTCACCTCTTCCCCCCTTCTTTCCCTCTCATTCTCCTCATTCATCAACTCCTCAAAATACACCTTCCATTTTCTCTGCACACTCTCCTCACTCGTTAGAACCCTTCCATCTCTATCTTTAATCACCCTTATCTGTTGCACATCCTTCCCATCTCTGTCTCGCTAATCTGTACAATTCCTTGTCACCTTCCCTCGTGTCTAACCTGGCATACAACTCATCATATGCCTTCTGTTTGGCCTTTGCCACCTCCCTCTTCACCCTGCGCTGTGATTCCTTGTAGTCCTGTCTACTTTCTTCAGTCCTTTCGATGTCCCACTTCTTTTTAGCTAGCCTCTTCCTCTGGATGATGTCCTGTACTTCCTCATTCCACCACCATGTTTCCTTATCTTCTTTCCTTCTTCCTGCTGACACACCTAGCACCTTCCTACCTGTCTCCCTGATCACTTCTGCTGTAGTTTCCCAGTCCTCTGGAAGCTCTTCCTGACCACCCAAAGCCTGTCTCAGCTTCTGTCTGAATTCCTCACAACTGTCTTCCTTTTTCAACTTCCACCACTTGGTCTTCTTTTCCATCTTTCCTCCCCTCTTCTTCCTGACCACCAGAAACATCCTACACATCACCATCCGATGCTGTCTGCCTACACTCTCTCCTACCACTACTTTGCAGTTAGTGATCTCTCTCAGATTGGCTCATCTACTTAGGATGTAGTCCACCTGCGTACTCCTACCACCACTTTTGTAGGTAACTCTATGTTCCTCCCTCTTCTGGAAATAAGTGTTAACTACAGCCATTTCCATCCTCTTGGCAAAGTCCACCACCATCTGTCCTTCTGAGTTCCTTTCCTTAACACCAAACCTGCCCATCACTTCCTCATCACCTCTGTTGACCTCGCCCACATGACCGTTGAAGTCTGCTCCCACCACTACTCTCTCCCCTCTGGGAATACTCTCCATCACCTCATCTAACTCACTCCAGAATCTCTCCTTTTCTTCCAGCTTACAGCCTACTTGTGGAGCATAACCACTCACTAAATTCAACAACACCCCTTCAATCTCTAACTTCAAACTGATCACCCTGTCAGACACTCTTTTCACCTCTAAAACGTTCCTCACAAACTCCTCCTTCAGGATCACTCCTACCCCATTTCTCTTCCTATCCTCACCATAGTAAAACAGTTTGTATCCCCCTCCAATACTACGCACTTTGCTACCCTTCCACCTGGTCTCCTGCACACACAGAATATCTACCTTCCTTCTCTCCATCATGTCCGCCAGCTCTCTACCTTTCCCGGTCATTGTACCAACGTTGAGAGGCCATATTCTCAGACCTATACTCTTGCCTTTCCTCTTCTCTCTCTGCCTACGAATCCTTCTCCCTCCTCTCCTTCTTTGACCAACAGTAGTCCATTTATATATTTTATATATAATTTATATATATGTTATATATATATATAAATTATTTATATAATTTATATATATGTTTATTTATATATATATATATATGTTATATATATATATAAATTATTTATATAATTTATATATATGTTTATTTATATATATATATATATATATATATATATATATATATATATATATATATATATATATATATATATATATATATATATATATGACCAGTAGTATAATTCTCAGCATATCAATGCAGTCACTGCTAAAATAGATCACAGGATTCTCTTAGAGACTAGAGAACTACAGGAATCCAGGGCCAAGTTCTGAAATGGTTTAACCCTTGGCTGTCTGACTGGAGTCAGTTTAAACGAAACCTCAGATACAAAAGCAGTAGAGGATGGAGTACTAGAAGGATCCATTGTAGGGTCCTTCCTGCTCTTTATTTACATGCTGCCACTTGGCAAATTCATTAGGCATGGTGTTGACCTCAATTAACATGCTGAAAACACACAGCTCTGTATATCAGCAAAGCAAAACAACTTATAAAAACTTCTGATAATGCAGAAATATTACTTATCGGTTCTGAAAATCACAGTATTCACAGGCATGCTGTTCTTAGGAACAATGCTTAAGTATGGATCATGATGTCTGTAAGGCCATTAAGGCAAGAAAAAAAATCTAACAATAAAAAGTTAAATGGTTCAACATGAGGTTTTTAGAAGTAGAGATGACAATGTTTAAGTGCTCCAGAATGTTGTCACAATGACTTTTGATTAACAGCTGTTTAAAGTCCATTCTCAGGTGCCTTTTCTCAGTCATTCATCGAGGATGAGGGGTGCGGAGGATTTATGGACCGGGCAATCAAGGATGGTGAAGTTAAATACCTTGTTTCAAACATGATTTTCGCAAACATCTCGATATGTTAAAGCTTCAGAGTCCTAAGGAATTTGTTGCAGAGTATCTTAAAAAAACACTCTATTGCATTTCCTTCTATTTGCGAGTTGTTTACAGTAAAATCATGGTGCTTAAAACAATTCATTGTACATTTCCCGAAAAATGGTAACAAATGGTTGCTATAATATCATTTACATATTTCCAGTGTTTCCATTTTCATACCTTTTACAGTGTGGTGTGAAACACTGTCAGCACTGTAAAACTTAATTGGTTTTAATCATGATTTATTGAAAACTAATAAAAAACATCACAATAACAACTTGTTTTAATTGTAAGACTCTACACCCATGCAGCATATTTTGGGCAAGCAAATGCACAGGGGCTCATTTTTAATTTAATAAATCAATTAAAAATTAAAAAATTAACACAACAAATAATTTTTAGGTGAGTACAGAAAAAAAGATCTATTTATTTCCAGGTTACACTTTAAGGAAAACATTGGCATGGTGATCTTTTTGGGAGTGCACAGTTTAAAGCAATACATTTATCACATTTTATAAGGAAAAATAAAATATAAAATAAAGGGCCCTGAGAATAGTGAATTTCCATGTTAACCCTTTAACTCCTATAATATCAGTCAAAAGAGCCGTTATTCAGCTTTCAGAATCTGTTGAGATTTTTGTATAGTGTGAAAATAACCAGAGCTACGGTAGTTTTAAGTGTGCATTTCACTATTCCGTCATCAGCGACAGCTTCATTACAAGAGGGTTAAATGCAAACATGTGCGTTTACATTTAAAGTGATTTCAATTCTCTGTTTGTGTTGAAGACAGGGGATCCTGGAAGAAGCCTCTGTCCCTCAGAGAACAACCCCTCTGTCAGCATCTCTTACATACTCCCACTTAAGATTTTCTCAATTACGTGCTGGAAGCAGCTCACAGAGAGTAATCGACAGATTTACAGATTAACACATATTTCTGATGTAAATTATTCAGCTTGAGGTAGCGATGATGACAGACTGACAAAATAGAATACGTTAAGAGGCTACATGTGCTGGATAGTTTGACAGGAGACCGCAGAACAATAAACATAATGAAGGTTAGTGGAATACAAATATTTTTCTTGTTTTTAGAACCATTTGCTGTGAGTCTACATCAGAGTCGCTCAGAAAAGTTGAATGTCCTGGCGTAAGAGGTGAAATCACTGACCATTTAGGAATATTAAAGTGTCTTAATTGTAACTGTTGAATCTTTTTTCTGGCTATTTTTATTTCATTGGTTTAGAATAAACATACACACAGTATTAAGGTTGAAAGACAACCTTTCTGGTGCAATTTAGGTGCAAATTTTTATGCTGCCTTATCACATCTTTAAATAGACTTTACAAAAAAATCAGTCGCTCTTCCTGGATCAGAACAAACGGAAGGCACACAGAATTCTGCTCAGAAAGCAATTTTTTTTTACGTTTCTACTCTAGCTATCTGCTAGTTTCTTTATACTCTGCTATCTGTCCGCGTTTAGTGATGCCTGCAATGAATGGTGATGTCTGCACATAAGTGTGTCTGTCAACAGTCAGAGTCTTGCATTTTCAAGTAGTACTCACGTTAACACTACAGTTAATTGCACTTGGAATTAAATCACAACATCAGTACTCAGAAATCCCATCCATGTTCATGTGACTAAACACATTATTGTGAGAGTTTATCAGGCAGCTAAAAGCTTTACTTTTTATTTAGCTAAAGTCTGTCTGATGATAACGCTAATAGTAAGTTCTTAAAAAAAAGCACAATACACTTTTATACTGATGTTGGAAGTAATATGACTACTTTGTTTGTAGTTGATAAATGCTAACTTAAGTTGATTGTTGCATTAGTAGTTTTAAATAATGTTTTATGAAGACTTTAATAATTAATTTCATTAATTAATACGCTTTTGAAAAAAACACACACTAGTAAATGAAAATTATTCACGAACTAATTAATGTTGCTTGTTTTATTTTAATAAAATAAACATTTTATTTCATTATAAATTATAGAATTTTGTTGAGTTTGTTAAACATTGAGGAAGTTAATACTTGTTTTTACTTGACTGCAGAAGTACAGTTGCTTGTAACTATTTGTGCTTGACAGCTCCAGTCTGGTGTTGGAGTAATAAAGACCCTAAAGAACACTTCTTCTTTGTAAATAACACTTCTAGAGTAAATAAGGAAAAAAATATCTAGCAATAAAACTAGTAATTCAACTAGTTACTTTGTCCAGACAGTAATAAAATAAAGTAATGCATTATTATCTATGAGAGTAATATGTAACATTGCCCAACACTGATGATACATTTAAGCCATCAAAACCCAACTGTAAACATTTCATTGTCACATTTAAAAAGAAATGTATCCAAGTTGGAATAATTTCTATTTTTTTCTCTATAGCCCCTCAATCATGGTTTAGCTCAAGAGATAAACGCAGGAGTGAATGCATCTCCCCTAATTCAAACACAGCAGAAAAGAAGCTTTAAAAAGTCCAGGAGGATTCTGGAGAGGCCAAGTCAGCTTGCCTGAAACATAAAAAATGGCGTTGTCCTAATGGAAACTAGTAGAAAATAACAACGAGGAAACTCATTGAAACGGATGTCTGCATCGTGAATGAAGAACTGCACAACAGAATGGATAGGACTCAAGCTTGATCACATCCAGTATGCTTAGCTGCTGTAATGCTCTAATAAACATGCACAACACTAACCTTGCAATACCTAAAAGTTAGAGCAACTGCTATTAGAACTGGTTAACATTTAAAGAGAAAATCAGCATGCTGGCTCCAGCTCGATATGCAAACCTCTGTAGGATTCACTAAATTAGAAGACTTCTTGACCTTGTATCATTTTATTATAACACATCAGACTGCGCAATGGTTCTGGAAGAAACTATCAGGAATGGGACTGATAACTGACTCACTAGGAAGAATTCTATTTTAAATGATTAACCCTCGTTAGACAGACTTAAGATTGGCGAGAGTGACCAGATACAGCTTCCTGAAGCAGTGAGCCAGCAGCTGTCAGTGACAGCCATCAGGACACTGAACTAACACCTCAAGATCTTTCATGGGCAAAGTTCTCCCTCGTTTGTGGAGGGACAGAGAAGTTAGATAGCGCCAACGAACTTTCCTGCTAGTTTTCTCTCAGTTTAATGGAGTCTCGCACTGTTCTACAATTCCTTTTCTATTAGAAATTAGCTTGAATGCTACACAGCGTGACCAGAGCCTCTCTCGGACACATTTTCGGGGTTTTTCAGAAATATTCCCTCACCTTGACCGAGTCCACCGGGTACATGACAGTGTGCTCCAGAACCCCCGCGACGGCTCCCGCTGTCATCTGCGTCGCGAGGGACGCGTGCGCGGGCAGACTCTCGTAATCTTCTCCGCTGTCGCTCTTCATCTCCAGGCTGGATAAGACCGCGTCGCTGCTAAACTCCATGCGGGAAAAGCAGCACCAAGAGCGGCTCAAATGCAAAGCCGAGGAGACGACAGCACGAGCGCGCACACTACTATCACAAGCGCCGTAACGTCATCACAGCGACGCAATGATTTCACGATGACGCAGTACTCCCGCGCCAACCAATAACGGAGCAGCAAATAATGAATGATGAAATAATTAGCGTTTTTTGAGTTAGGGTATTTATTCAAGATAACGTTGTTTTTGTTGTTTTCTTAAAAAGAAATTGAAATTCAATACAACGTTATATAATGAAACTATATAAATATTTTTCTTTATTATAATTTTTGTAAAGTGGTTGATGAGTAATGTTACTCAGAATCAGAAAGATGTTTATTGCACACATTCAAGGAATTTGTTGTGGTACAGGGGTACTCTCTGGTGTTGGTACATTAATGACACAACAACTTTGAACAGTAAACACAGGTTATATAAGTAAATTGCTAAAACTAAAAATAAATAGCATAAGTTGTATAATGAGTGGAGGTAATAAAAAAAGAACTATAACCATATCAGAAGTCCAAGGTGCTTAAGAAATGTGCTTTGGAAGTAATGT
Source organism: Danionella dracula (assembly GCA_900490495.1). Lineage (NCBI taxonomy): Eukaryota > Metazoa > Chordata > Actinopteri > Cypriniformes > Danionidae > Danionella > Danionella dracula. The sequence continues at coordinate 17,397,810 of UELW01000334.1, forward strand.
GCAGACCAAAGTGTAAAGTAAAGTGCAGCAACAGCACAACAGAATTTGAGTGCAATTTTTAGTGGAAATATTTTAGAGTGTTGGTGGAGAAAGTTATGTGTTCAGGAGCTGAATGGCCTGAGGGAAGAAGCTGTATTTGTGCCAGGCTGTCCTAGTGTTTGGGGCTCTGAAGCGCTGGCCGGAGGGTAAGAGCTGGATGAGGTGGTTGCCTGAGTGAGCAGCATCCAGAGTTATTTTGAGAGCCCGCTTTCTCAATCTGGAGGAGTACAATTCTTGAAGAGAGGCTAGGGGAACTTTTTTTCAGTGGTCCAAACTGTCCTCTGGAGTCTGAGTTTCAAATCTGTTGTAAAACTCGTTGAGCTCACTTTTATCTGTTAGTGTTTATACCTTATTTAATTTAAACTACAGCAGTATTGTTTTGTGAATGGACTATAAACAGCGATTAGTAATTAAAAACACATCCTAAACATGAACACTTGCCTGTTGTGTGTTTGATAGGGCAAGATGAGGTGCCATTAGGCGCTGCTAAACAATAGAGGCTAAACCGTCTGAGTGCACCATATTGTTTGTTAAAGTTTAGCTGGCATTTTAGCTTGTGTTCACACTCACTTGTGTTTCGCTATGTCAGATTAATGAGTGAAAAAACTTGCAAAACAAACAACATGCCATTTAGAAATGAACACCTTTATTCTATTCTTTTCCTGAAACAAAGTGCATGAAGTTATGATGTTTATGAGATATTTTGAGAGATGTTTTACTCACCGACAGCTTAGACAGCTTGATTTATCTAAAGCTAAAGCAGATGCTGCTTGGTGCCGTTTTTCTCATTTCTATGCTGCTTTTATGAAAGTTTTTCACTTTTCAGAGACATAAAAATATGACGCTTCATAGTCCTCATATGCACTCACTGTTTTCAGACTTAGTAATCATGGCAAATTCTATAGCGTGCCAAAGAAAATAGCCGACCGACCATTTAAACTCTAACAAATTCTATAAATAAATTAGAACTGTTTTTCCATTTAAACTCTGCTCAAGTAATATCAGCTGTTTGAGCACCGATCAGTGAACTATAAAAAATAAAACGAGTTTAAAATGTTTATTACATTATGGGACTACCTAACCCTTAATTCGAGTATGGATACCAATTCATTAGAGAACCTTCGTTCATTAGTCATCCTTCGGCCAATTTGCTAATAAATACTTAACTGAATGAACGCAAAATATACAGACGTTTAAGCCATTTAAAAAAGAAACCCTAATTGAAATTGAAACCATTATCTTTAAGATTATACTTTCATTTTTCTTCAATGTTTGTAAAGTTGAGTGGACACACTGAGCGAGATCATCTGCGTTGTCTCGGGTCTGTGGGAAAGGGCTGACAGTAAAAATGTCCTTCAAGTCAATCCATTTTGTGGAGTTGCCATAGGGACCGAGTGAAGTTGAACCCTTTGCAGAAAAAATCTATCAGAATACAATTACAGCAGAAGAGGTTAGGGGTACAAAGTTTAGAGAAAACATTTCTGTCCCTGTTCTGTCCACCGCTTGAAATAGAATTGTTTTAAATTAATAAACTATTAAAATGCTTTGGAGTTTGATCAATTCTGCCACATGTTAATCACATAGTGAATTGAAATGTTTACATTAAAATGCACATTTTAGCATTAAACACAAAATTTACAGAAGACTTCAATGCCTTCTTATTTCTTGTATGTGCAACATTTTTATGCTCTTATTCTGACAATTAAATTTTACGCTTAAAATGTTGCAAATTTAAACATTAAAACAGAAAACTGATATACTTATTCTGGCATTTATACATGCCAAACATTAAAAAACATTGACAACAATCAAGAAAATGTGTGTTTATGCAGCGTTACGGCAGCGATTGCCTCAAAAATGTGTTTGATAGCATTGATATTGCTAACCAAGTATGTGTAGCCTTTAACTTTTTTGTTGTTATTTAAAAATTGAAACAGTTTTAATGTGCATGCATCTTTAAATGAATAGCGTTTCATTTTGGTAGACATTATTCAAATACTATCTACACATTGTTTACAAATATATATATATATATATATATATATATATATATATATATATATATATATATATATATATATATAAAAAAAAACTTGTCTGGTAGCAGAAAAATGCATCGCAACAGGGGACAGACATCTTCTTTATTTTTAAATCCAAAACTTGACAGATATGTTTTTCTCTTTTGTGAAGGCTTCAACTGCTGTTTTTAAAGTAACCTCAACCGTCAGCATAGCATTTTCTTAAGAATAGCCTTATAACTTAAGAGGATGATTCTTGGGTGGACTTCCGTCTCTCGCTCTCTCTTAGTGCGATGCGAGCAGGTCTGTGAGAGAGAGATATCTGAGGCGTGGGTTCTTCCCCAGAGCCACACAGAATAGTGTCTATCTTTATCTTCTAACTTCATCATCTGTTGACTTTCTGACACCTCAAGATAGAGAGATCGACATCATCCTCCACCCATTATGAATACTAAACAAAAGTAGGAAACGCCTCCTACTTTTAAACATTTTCTGCCTTTTGAGGAAAGATAAGATACATTTGAAGCCACCCAAATCTAATTCCATCATTTGCTTATTCTGCACCCGTCTCAAACCTCTTTAGCTTTCATTATGTTTAATCAGATGGGCTTGGTCTACAGGATCAAGAGGTGACCTGAGAGGGATTTCAATCATAGCCTGCTAAACTGAAATTAAACATAAATATAACTGCAAGTAGTAATACCGGGGCCAAGCTGTTCAAAAGTAAGCGATTCGCAAGCGGATCTAGGGCTTGCTATTTACTTTAATGGCGGAAGAGGAAGAAAAAAAATACAGTGATACCTTGAGATCCAAAATTAATCCACTCGAGGGTAGCCTTCGTATGTCGGATTTTTTGTATGTCAAAGCAGTGTTCATGAAGGTCAAAACTAACTATTTAAATAAAAAACATTACAGCACCAGAAGTGTAAACATGTTTTTAGCTCTACAGTTGGGCAGTTTTAACATTGGGGGGGGGGGTCAGAAGTGACCAGGTTGTTATTCACTCTAATATTAAAGCCACCCAACTTTCTACGTCATACAGTTCAGGATATATTAGCACAAACATCAGTCTAAATTTGGCCTATTGGTGGCATTAAAGGGTTCAAGTTAGAGAGTCCAAATTTGGGTCAAGTGTAGGTAAGACTCTGGCCTACAAGTGTGCAAAATTTCAACACTTTCCCGCAAGGCAAACTGGGTGTTCACATTGACTTCAATGGCGGAAGAATAATAAGAAACCAACGAATACAATAGGTGCCTTCGCAGCTTGGTCCCTAACTATGATCTGTGCGTATCCCACAGGTTTTACAACATTAAAAACTGCAAATTTATTTGATCTAGATTAATACCAGTGTGTTCCCTACCACTCAGTACCTCTGAGAATAGTGGATCCCATGCAATTCAATGAACAAAACGCAAATGAAAATACACATAAAAATGTTAATTGATAGAATTGTAAGTTTAGTACAAATGTAGTAGTTTTTTTACTGTAATAAACACAATCTTCCTACTTTGGACTTTAATAGAGCTGTAGCCAATCAACACCCATTCCCTGCTGCTTGGTGGCAAACTGAATCAGGGGAGATATAATGATCAAAATGCAAATTGTAATAAATGAGCCAAGCAGTATGTTTGAATTCAAGGTAAGTAAAAGCAGGAAGTGAAAAGTTTCCAATGGTTTTCTACATCAGCTGACAATTCAGGATCCACCAAAGGTTCACACTTCTCACAAAAACAATCACAGCAGTCTTAGACCTATTTCAAAATTCCTTTTAACCAAAAAAATGTTTAAAAAGATTATGCTGATTCTGGTTATGTTTGAGTCTGGTTTGTCGAAAGGACTCCATCGAAATTGCTCTTCTCAGAGTTTCCAGTGACATGTTGATGCCTTCTATGATGTGAAATGCTCTGTCTGTGCTGCTGGATCTTAGTGCAGCATTTGATACCATCAATCATTGTATTTTACTTGACAGGCGTGTTAACTAGGTGGGCATCATTAGTAAGGCTCTAGATTGGTTTGCCTCAGATCATCCAGGAAGTTAATTTCAGTGGCTATCGGCTCTCTTACGTCTGGCTATGCCCCAATATTCCGTGAGGTGCCTCAGAGGTCTGTGCTGGGTTCTATTTTGTTTTTGCTATACATGCTCTTTAAGTGACCTCATGTGTCAAAGGTGTTTCTAATCACATGTTTTATTTTGATACATTTTTATTTTTGATTGATAACTGGTTAAGTTAATCTGATCAAAACTCGCTGGCAAAAGGTCAATAACAACAAAAAAATCAATAACAAATTAATGTGAACAAATTTAATACGCATTATATTTTAATTTCTAAATGAATAATCTCATGAATGAATGATAAACTAATAATCTCAAAATTCTTCCTTTATTCCCCAGGTGTGTCTGTGTGCAAAACAATCTGTATTTTTAGACCTTTTAATCAAATTAGTTTCAGAAGATTGCTGTTAATGCTTTAATGTAGTTAAAGTAACTCAGTACTTGTTGAGACAAAGGCATTTTAGCTATTTAAGGCTTTTGGGTAGTTGTGGAATCTCCTCATTTAGACCCCATGTTTAGCAAAACATTTTATTACATTTTTTTAAAATCCCTGTTACTGCATATAACCGTCAAGAGTATTGGCTTGCAAAATATCAACTTTTAATGTTTACTTTAAATTATAGAGTGGCAAGTTTTAAAAAGAAGAAAACGTGAAACTACATTTGCTCCCGACTAGTAAAAGCTATAATACTACTTTAAAGATCTACACTAAACACTGCTAAAATCAGCAGAATCAAGAGAATGGCTGAAAAGATTTCAAAATTGTAAAACAAATTTTATTATCTCAATTGGTATTGAAGAATGTGCCCAAGACACAAAAAAAGTCTGTTTAAACATCTACTTTCAGGCAAAGTGTTTAATTTACACCTCACACATCCTCAACAAAACCCTGAAAATAAGTTTCTTTTTAGCTCATTCCTGTAAATGACTTCATTTTAATCAAATGATCAATTACCAGGCCTGTGAAGTTGGTGGGAAAAGTAAGGAACTTAGAGAAATTTGATTTCAGTTCTAGCATTGCCAAGAAAAAATCTTTTACGTGCAACACAGACTTTCAATGGCTGCCTGGATCAACAGGAAAACGAACCACAACAGTCTGGAGGGACTCGAGGAGCAATTTAACTGCCTAACTTCATCTAATGAGAGAAGAAGAAAGAATAATCATTTTTTTCTTCTTCATTGATTAAACATTTAGAAAGACGTTTTTTTTACCGACCATGGGATAAAATGATTCCTTATATATGAGTATTCAAATCCTGTATGCAAGTAAAGAAATTACAAAAGAGCTGAATCCTTGTTAACATGAAAAACAGTTTGAATTTGATATCTGGATAATGTTATTTGTTAATCCAAGCTCACAAGTGGAAAAAAAGGACTTGATATGAATCACCAAAAACATTTTGCATCCACATTCTGCTGAGGTTGACTTCTTTTATCCAACAACAGAAAAAAAAAAACAGTTTAAAGGGATTTAAAGTATCGGCTATTCTCTTCCAACCATATTCTCTTTAAATATTCACAGAACGATGGAACTGGTGGCATATCTTCCGTCTTAAAATCAAAAGAGATTCATACACAACAAATTTCTCTGCTCTTCTTTGGCACAACCAATTAGAAGTCCACGTTGAATTGTGCATAAAACCACATATTCTGTCCCAACACAAAGAACTCACTCACACAAACAGAGTCTCCTCAGAAATTCAATAAATAACCATGATCCTGCCCGGGCAGCACGTCTCCAGCAGCACGGCTCCAGTTAGATATGCTTCCGTTACGGATTGCTATTCCACTGCAGCTCCAGCAGGTCACTTCCAGTGATTGACAGCTCCTAGAGGGTGACTGGGATGTCGGGGGAAGACAAGCCCTCCTCGAGCCATTGGACGGAGTTAGAAGGGGTGCGGCTGTGTATTCGTCGTAGCCTTAACAGGTACAGAAGGATGGAGAGGAAGACCACTAGGAAACACGCCAGGAACAAGAAATGGTTGTTCAGGAAGGAGAAGCTGTGGTGCCAGTGAGAGTGAGAAGCCTTCAGACTATCCTGCTGGATGTCCCTGAGCACAGAGAGTTAAGAGCATGGTGTCAGAACAGGGGGTATCAATATTAGGGTTGAAACGATTCCTCGGGTTACTTGAATTACAAAAAATGATCGAGGTAAAATCCTCTGCCTCAAAGCATCGATTAATTCCTTTTATGCCATGGTCTCTCTGAATACTGGATTCTGATTGGCTGACCGGTGTTAACCCAGGTCGGTTTGTTTACTCTGTATCCTTGAACGACGTTAGTCTCAAACATTAGCCATTCTCGATTCACTCAATGTGAATATTGCAAGAACTTTTTTAGCGACCATATTATTTAAGTTGAACCGCTGGACTGAAACAGAGACATTCAAAAACGCAGAGTGCACACGCACACTTGATTTGATTGACTTTAAATGTGTAGCGTTTCTTAATTTGCCAGAAGCACAAAGAAACTAGGATATGGCGGAATGGTGGTTTAACTGCCTTTGCTGCTCAACCTTTCAGATTTCAAAAACCCCACACAAACAAGTCCAGTCAAAGCATTTGGATATTGTATGAAGACACGAGGACAGTGACATGATGATAAAGAAGAAAGAGGGATCAGAAATCCTTGTGTGGCTCTATGCTGAACACACTACCTTAGCGGCAGGAAACGTGTGCGGTACAATATGGCCCCCAGTGTCCACTGGACCTCTTTTTCATAAACCAGCAGCGCTGTTCTGAGATTGTCATAGGCCTCTGGAAACCCAAACCCTGAGTGAAGAACCTCGTACATCCATGCAGACTTGAAGCACTGATACCTGTGAAACAATATAGAAAGGGATTTTATGATAACCAAACCACCAAGGCCGGAAAATAAAGAAATAAATGGTTTATTATAATTTATCATATATAGTCGGATACAAAATATTTTATGAATATGATGGTAGTAACAATTTCAGTCCCAAAACATGCATCATGAGAATGTGACCCCATACACGGGCACCTGGTTCAGCGAAACTGGGTATTTTTGAAAACTTAAATGCCAGTTTTTAAAGAATTATATGTTTTTTTTGTTATCACAAGTTACTTCTAAAGAGTGTCTGGCATAACCATGCATAAAATAAAGGCGGATCTTCTTTACACACGTTTAAAACTCACTTTAATCGATGCTGATCTGCATGCGAGGCGTACAGTCCACGGTCAAATCGCTCTTTCAGAGTTCTCCATGGGGTGGCGCAGTAACTCTGTGAATCAGACAAAGATCAGTAACGTCATCAGAAAGCTTGGTTTCACGTGGTTCAAAGTTTTAGCCATTCAAAACAAATCGAGACGAAAGGTCGCTTCACATCTATCGGAATATATAATGCAAAGTTTTGTGCGTGAGCATACCTCAATAGGAAAGAACGGGCGCCAATGGCACACCAAAAGAGTTTAGCTCTGCCATAACTGTTTTAGCAGAACAACCAATGACGGCAGGCTGTTTAAATGTTGTGAATGGGACACACACTCCTGCTTCAATCTCACGACAGAAAATAGCACCAAAAAGACTACGAGATGAACAGCCGAGGAAGAGACAGCAAAAGAGGAGAATATAAACATTCAGAAGTTTGTATTGTTGGTCCAACCATCAAGAGTTGTTCAATAAAGCCCACAAAGATTTGAAAACAACTGGCGTGGGGCTGTTGTCCCCTGAGCAGTGATGGGAAGATTTGTTCAACTTGGTGGATTCGTGTTCAAATGAATTGTTCTTTTAAATGAACTATTCATTTGTATTGTTCAAATTGGGACAAATGATACGTAATTGCAAATCTTTATGACAAAGACACAAAAATAGAGTAAAATACACTAATCTGAGCAAATTAACATGCTTATCAGTGTCTTATGATTATTATAAGTGTAACCTGCTTGCACCAAAGCAAACAATTCACTCTATGAAAAGAGTTATTACTAAATAGTCAGATTAGTTTTTTTTACGAACGACACATCACTTAACATGAGCGCCAATCAATGGCAAGCAGTGTCACTGCATCCACATTAAACACTAGCTTGCGAAATGCACCCTGTAGAGAAGCCATGCAAGGATTCGTGCCAATTTTAGTTCGGATAGATGTGTAGCGCCCTGGAATGATGCCTGATGTGAAAGAAATACCCTGGTCTCCATCAATCTCTGCCTGGCACTCGTTTTTTAACACAGAATGAAAAGAGAGCTTTAACCATTGAGCTAATTCTGCAAGTGACGTACTGAACATCAGCGATTAACATGAGACAAACCAAAATGCAGTGGGATTACCTAGATTTGTTATTGATGGGTACAGTTATTGATGTGTACAGATTTAAAGAGAACAGGCCTAAAGTGAAAGTTCACATCAAGTTCAATAACATTTAAAAAATGTTAAATTAAATGGCATATACTGTGCTAAAAGTGCTATCGTTAGAACCAGAAAAAGGATGAACAGATTTCAAAACAGTAAAATACTTTGTGTTTGGGAAGGTGTCTGGACATTAACATGCACATACAATTTTTGAACAAACCCTTGTTAAAATTTTGTAGGCACAAAAATAAAATGCTAATATTCTGAGCAGTTTTAAGCCGATTCAGTTCCAGTTTAGGATGTGCGAGCAGTTACTGATGTAAAGTCCCTGCCCTAAAATGTTAATAAACATGTGCATATAACCGCAGCCCTCCCCCGCAATCTTTTAATTTTTGTAATGTCTGCAATTGTTCTAATAAAGTAGAAGCAATATCCCAGAAAAAAAGCATCACCAGTGCTTTACTTTTAGGAGTAATCCTCAACACAAGACCCTTCATCACCATCAAAAGAAACACATTTCAGAACAAAGATCTATGCTGACTCCTTTTTGGTCCAATTTTGGATTTTATAATTAACTGTTGTTAAAGCAAAGATCTTATCCAACAATCCATGACTTTCACTCACTTCAAGAAGTATCTTTTACACTTACTATGAATCTGGGTCGACAAGTTTTTAAAGTTTAGCAAGCCGTTTATACGCTACAAACAATTTAGCACTAAAACAGTTAAATCAAATTAACAGATTTAATCCATTAAACATTTTTTAAATTAAAATAAAAAACTTCCAGTTTGTGCTGGTAATTGGTGAACCAAAAGTAGATTGTACAAGCAAGATGCAGTGTTTAAAGTGTTTAAAAAATGGCAGAGACAGTGAGAAGATTGAAGAAGATTGAGAAAACTGCAGAAATTATCGCAAGTGTGGGATGTTCAGTGCTTACAACGAAGATATGAATAAGCATGAGTGTCTGAGCAGAGCACAGGGAATTCAGATTCAGTCTTCATTTCTTTAGTTGTTTTCCTCTGTGTTAATGCTAAAGTATAGCAGGTTTTAATGTAAATAAGGCTCGCCATATATAGGCACTGCGTCCTTCACTCATTTCAGCTCCGCCCCATCTGGAACTGGACATGTGTAGCAGGAAATAGCAATGTTTGTTTATGACCCAAAAAGAGTTTTGAAATGATTTTTAAACTGAAACTGTAACCTTTTCCTAAATATGGCAAGGGAAATCGCATCATGTCAAAAGGGTAAAATAGGCGACCTCAAGCATCTACCTTGGCGGCGTCTGCATATTTGCTTGCATTGTAGTGTCCTCCCATGCGCAGTACGTCCTCTGTGCAGTAGTAGAACTCAGAGAAGCCATAGAAGTGGCTGTTGGGGAAGTTGATGGGTGGCTGGTACACCCCGTTAAGCGAGGTGCCGGTCTGGTTGGTGTGGTTGAGGAAGGGCTGGAGCAGCGTACGGCAGCGGTGAAAATCTCCAGAGCCTCGCAGAAACAGTCGCTTCTCTGGGGGCCCTAGCTCATCCTGTAACTCCGAGGGCAAACAGGGGTCCAGCAGGGGCGAGTCTGCACTCTCCCCTTGGTGTTGACCCAGCAGCCTGCAGAGCCAACCAAAAACACTTATCTTCTTTAGAAAGGCTGAACCACATGAGACCATTGAAAGCAAAGACAGCAGTCTACCCGTGTTAAAGTTAAAACTGGATGCTGTAGAAGTACAAGCAACACAAACCAATCAATTATAGTGAGGATTTTCTAGATAAGCTAGAGTCTACGAATGCATCAGGTTTGCTCAGTAATCTACCCAGAGAAATATATGGCTGTTTCCTAAAGTGAAAAAATCTTAAATTAAAAAATGTTTGCCTGTGTGTGACCATTACCGGATGTTTTCAAGAGAAATAAAAAAATAAAAAAATCGGAGCCAGGTTGCTTTCATATGTGGTCCTGAAACTAATATATATGTGATTTATTGCATTGCGACCTCAGTCTGAATGCTCAGGTCACATTTTTATGGGTTATGCATCACTGAGCATAACTTAAATGCTATTGCTCACATTGCGTGGAGAAAATTCTCTAAGCGTGTTTCAATAACAATTTAATAATAGAGATGCTCTTAAAGCTCAGTGAAGTCACAGTTGCAACGGCAGCACTTTTAAGTCTGCTTCCGCAAATGTTCTTGCTTTTTTCATCTCAATCTTTCTCTTCATACTAGATAGTACTAATAAAGTTGGCTCTGATCAAATATTTGATTGCCATTGATGTCATTGTGACAACCCAACTTGTTCACTTCTCTGTGTACATGCTTTTTACACACTCTCATCAACCACATGTTAGGATGCAGCAGGTCGCTGTATACTTACCTTGCAGTAACATAGTTATGATCAAGAAGATAGATTTTCAGCTGCTTGCATTATTTTGTAGTTGTTTGATGACCCCAGAAGTTGTATGACAACTTTTATGGACACTTTACACTAGATTTTAACTGCTTTCTCTACATTATTATTTTCTCTACACGATTACTGCCTTTTTAAGGTTATTAAAGGTGCAGTTATAGTCTGCAGGTCAAATAATTATTATAAATGATTTTAAAAGGAGCTTGATATAGCACCTTTAATGTCTGCATTGGCTAGGAAATAACATCAAGCAGTAAACAAGAGCTTGTCATCAGGTGGATTGGTGAAACCAGATTGTTTAAGTGAGTAAAACAGTGAAAAATCACGACAGACGAGCCAAGAAAAACCTCTGCCCTATCACAATGAATGAACGTTTCTCAACCAAAAACAAGAATGGTTCTTACTTGTTCTGGACTTGAGTGCTGCTGATGAGATGCTCCTCATATCTCTGACGGGCAGCATTTCCACCAAACCCCAGAAATGTAGAGACATAAACACGGTAGACATGCTCTGTCCTATGAGCATCGCAGCCCAGGTTAAACTCTGCCAGCAGGTTCTTAGCGATGTCCTCCTGTAACAGCACACAGCCAAACACACCAGGATTAGCTCACAGCTGCGGAGGGCATGTACAAAGCTAGTTTAAGCAGTGAGGAGCCAGTAAAAGCAAGTGAAGTGAGGAGCAATGTTAAAGGGGATATATTACGCATGCTCAACTTTTTGGAACTTTTGAACACATGTGTAATCCTATATTCATTTTCTCAAAACAGCTCAAAGAATTCATACAACTTCACACAGGCTAGGACTCTGCAGTTTAGATTGCCACGAGAGACACAAAAAATAATGCTGAGAAGTGAAATAGAGGCTTGTCTCCATGTTTGCATGCATTCATTTGAAGAATCTCAGGTTGGGACACAAAAAAAATAAAAATAAATTGATTCACTAAAACAGGCAGAAGTTTGCATTGCAACAGCATACACTTTTAAAGATCACTTTTATTTTCAAGTGGCACTTTACAGTGGACTATTTTGTAAAAAAAAAAATAAATAAATAAATAAAAAATAAAAACTGGAATTTGATTGAGGCTTTCAGCAGAAGTTAGTTTAAACTCAGGACAAGGTTGAACTGGGACCAAAAAAGGCTCTTCCATTAATGATCATGGTGGCCCACGGGGGGCTACTATGATTATTATTGAATATCGTCTGTTTAACATGCATTAGGCAAGTTAGACAGTGTGAGCGACAGAGCCTGCGCTGAGTTTAGCAACATTCAGAACACTTATGACTTCAAGCACAAGTACTCGAACAGAGAATGGGGTTTTGTTGCATCCCTCATACGAACTTGTTTATAATAAAACTGCATTTCAAAATAGTCATAAAAGGTGAAGTGTTTATCAAGAGGGGAGCAAAATGCATTCTTAAAAAAAACATTTAAAAAGGCATGTTACGGCACCTTCAAAAACTCACAAACACATTTAAAAGGATGCTCTTGGGGATGCATGAAAGGATCGTTTATGCTGAAGGTGCAACTTCTTCAGACAAATTCACTTGTTAGTGAGCTCTTTCTGTAATACGACTCATTTCTAAGAAGAAGCACAAAAATAAAGAATAGTAATAGAGAGTTTATATCCATTGTTAGAATAATTTAATGAAGGAATGGGAAAGAAGTAGTAACAGGTTCAGTGTCATTGTGCCATTTTTAATAATATATTGTTCACATTGGTGTAGTTGTTGGGAAATGTGATTAACTTTTATTGTAATTAACATTTTGTAATTAACATAACATTTTAACTAACCCTAGCCATTGCACTACGTTGTGATTTATGACAAATGATATGACAGAAATATAACCTGTCCTTTATTAGTATCTGTGTTGTTTTGCTAGTAGTTACCATTTTTTCCATGCCAATATTGATAAGTTCAAAGACTATGCGCAACGAAGCACAGAATTAAAGAGGCTTTTCTTGACAATTAGGTGCATGTAGATCTCCACAAAGGACAGTTTGTAGGCTTGATGCAAAACTATGGATTGGCCTTCAAGCAGCTGGTATAAATGAGTACTGACAGGGTTTCTCCTTCAACACTGACCGATTTCAGGGGATTTCCTGGCTTTCTGGGCCATTTTGTGCCTTGTGATCTTAATGTATTCAATACGCACACCATGCCATTTCACTTTATTAATGACTTGACTTACTTAAATGTTTTCTCTTAAAGAATTACTCGTGTGGAACCAATATTTGGCTTAATGGCTACATCTGGTGGAAATTTTGTTACGACAGCCCACTTAAAAAATCCTCTTAATGATAAAAATGCTGATATGTGAAATAAGCTGTATGTAATAATCCCCATACTTTTTCACCGTCAGTTGTATAGAAAAGAGAATTAAACACACACAGCTTTTCATTAGAGGCACTCTAAAGTTTCTCTAACTTTCAAGCCCACCTTTCAATTCCTAGCAATTCAAGCACTTGAAAAAACAAGTGTGGGAACTTGCAGAATGCTTTAAACATCAAGATTGGCTGAACTGACTCTGCAGGCATGCAATAGGTTTATCTCAATCAGAAACAAGTCCAGAAACATTCACCGTGACTTTAAACTGCAGGCGGCCAGTCAGCACAGACCCCCGAAGAAGCAGCAACAAGAGAGAGGAGGGGAGTAGAGAAACGGGTGGCTAGACGTTCAACTTTTAGAAAACAGTGGAAATGTTGAGAGCTGATAATAACCTGTTGTGGAGAGGCAAAGCTTACAGTTTTGGGCACTTCGTACGCTATCTGGGTGGAGACACCCCCCATGTCCAGAACACCAGCTGTGCGTCTGCGCAGCAGCGTCTCCTGCTGATCACTGCCAGGAACCTGCACCTCCACCACCGCCTCCTGCTCTGAGGATACGCACAGCTATTGTTATTCATTTATAGGAAAAAAAACAAAGACCGTAGATTTACCGTACCCTTATCATAGATTTAAAAAGAACTTCGTAATCTTAAAGGAAAAGGATTGATGAGTAGCACTTACCATCTTCAACATGATTGAAACGACCAAGGACAAAGTTGATTCCGATCCATGCATACACGCCTGTTAAACGACAGAAGTTTTTTTTAATAAAGACAGTCAGTACATAATCTGTACCTCCTGCAAAACTAGTCATACACATAAGTATAAAAACAATGTCCTTATACAGAAGACAAGGATTACAAATTAAATTGAATAGCTAAAAATCTACATACGAGATAATCATCATTGTACAATATTTTTGATGATGAAACATTTTTGTGGAAATATCATCAATTCAGGAAAATACAATTGTTCACAAATAATGTCTATTTTATTTGAATAAAAAACACAAAATAAAATATTGCACATCATGTAATTGTGAAATATTTCTCCTTCCATGTGATTGGCTAGCAGTATTTACATGGGTCTTTATACACTTCAACACCTGTCTCATGGTGTAATATCCATTCCCATTTTCATGTATAATTTCATATTAACACAGGAAACACAGAGCTTCAAACAGACTCTCTTGAGTCTTCATGAGTAGAGTACAATATAGAATACTTTGAGTAATAGTCTGTCAGTTGTGAGAAAATAACGTTTGCGGTTTTTGTGTCAATTTGCCTCCACATTGTTTCATATTACAAAAATTATTAGTGTGCTACAACTGTCACTTTCCACTGGCTTTTTAAACAGAGCAACATAAAGGAGAGCTGCAGTTTTAAAGGGTTAATCATTAAAACTTGCTCAACAGCTGTCTGAAGAAGTGTTGCAAGCCTCCAGGAAAAGAGCTTGGGTGTTCATGCATTACATCAAGGCTCATCTATGGTAGTTTCCTTTAATAAAATAAATGGACAAATACATATTTTAAGAACTTGAGTCCTGCCCATGCTAAATTGAACTGGATTGAAGTGTGTTGCTAATTCCTAATAAAAGAAAAGAACAGCTTCTCACCCTCCTGTTTCCCAGAGATGACCTCCACATGGGAGTCGGAGAACAGGAAGTTGAAGTTGACAGGGATGTCTGTCCTCAGATCCTCCAGCAAGGCTTCCTGCTGGCTGCAAACAGAGAAGTTATCTGATCCCATGCTCTGAAGAGCTGATGTCTGTGTAAGATGTGTGGTGAAGCACCTCTCAGGCAGGACCCTCATCCCAGCGGTGCACAGGATGTAGAGAGGCGTCTCCTGGTGCTTGGCTCTGGGGATGTGTTGAGCAGCGAAGCTGAGCAGAGGGCTGATGTAGTCGCTGGCCTGCTCTGGCGTGGAGGCATACTCCGAGATGCCTGAAAACAGCAGCAGCGGAGTTATACACACCACCTGAAACACTCATGATCTCACTGGCTGCAAAACATGTGGAAGATCACGAGAGGGAAGGATGTATTCGTCTACAGCAATTTTAAAACAACCACAGTTGGCCAAAGTCCTAATTTTTTCCACCCAGTGTGACAAAGACACCACCCTCGCAAGACAGAGCATGTCCAAGAAGGTAAACAAGCTGATAGAGCGGCCCATAGGAGGGAAGATAAGCTTTAGGATTGTTTGTTATTAGAGGGACCTGTTCCCTGATGTTTGAACGTCAATATCGAGTCCGCAATGGTGGTAGATGTTGACATGAACTCTTTTGGATGATCTCAGAGCTGTATTTTGCTGCTACTGCTACCATGAACTGTGGAGACACACTAAATTCAGTTGTAAATCCGGAAGTTCACATATGGATGTGCTCTGCACTGTATTTTTATTGTGCAGAAAGACTTGACTCCGGTAACAGTTTATCGTTGTGTGTATGAAAGCAATCATTTTGTCTTTAGGAACCATTACCAGTCTAAAACAGATATGGCTCAAAAGAGTAAGCTGCCTGGACTCAACATGATGCAATATAAGATATAATCACTCATTATACACAGCAACATGACGGGTAAAGGGAAAAATGTTGTCATTTTCAGAACTGCACAGTAAATACGCAAATATGAAGAGCATCCATGAAATAGCATCCACTCCATGTCGCACAGTTTTGTGGCGAAATGTCCGCTCCATGCTGACTCGAGACGTCTACTCCAGTGTTGAGTGTCTCTGATGTATCAGAAGTTACTGTATGAACATAAAACTGCAGGGGATTTGGGAGGGGGAGCGACCATTCTCGAAAACAAAACAGACAAGATGTTCCCAGTCTGAAAGAGCCCTCAATCTCAGTTTTCAGTTGGACAGTTTTCGCATGGTAACTAAGGAGACCTTCTAAGCTTGTTTACAGAGCATCTTCACTCAGTGTTTTTGACACACCCAGTACCGGAAATGAATTAGGCGTTCCAGCAGGTCCCAAGCTATTGCCTGGCAAGACTATTCACAAGTGTCCTTGAAACCAGGAATTTCTCCACAAACTCTAGCTGAGATATATCTTCTTATTGACAGCTGTAAGGATTTTTTTTTTTTTCATTTTTTGAACATGTTTCCAATGTTCAGCATAAGCACACAATAGCTCCGGTTAAGTGACTTAAGTTTACTATCAAAGTACGTTGGTGCTTTGACCTGTTGAATTTAACTCAATTTAATAATTTATTAATGTGTCAATTATTTTTTCTGTTAACATTTTTCTACAAATGAGACAAAAAAACATGAAAAGCAGCCATTTTCTTAAAAAAAATATTTTCTTATATTATTTTCTTAAAAAAATCTTTAGAAACTGCTAA
The DNA here is from genome assembly GCA_900490495.1 of Danionella dracula. Taxonomy (NCBI): domain Eukaryota; kingdom Metazoa; phylum Chordata; class Actinopteri; order Cypriniformes; family Danionidae; genus Danionella; species Danionella dracula. The sequence continues at coordinate 17,414,289 of UELW01000334.1, forward strand.
AACATGAAGCTCCCTGAGTTGCTGTAATAATACATTTTTGTTGCAAAATAAAGTGCCATCTGAGCAGCCAGAAAAGAAAATAATTTATTAAAAAATAATAATAAAAGAAATCAAGACAAAACAGAAAATGAAACAGAATTGGTAAATTATTCCCATCATTGTAGTGAGGAAGGTTAATTTATACACCACACCTTAACGAGTTAAGATGAGCAATAAAATAACAGAAAAACTTTGCTTGTATTTTTCCCTGTAAATCTGAAAAATAAAAATAATGGAATTGAAACTTTGAAAGAGAAATGTGTAAAAAAACACAGTAATTGTTTAAAAAAAAAAAAAACACAAACATATATGCGTCTCTCATCATCCTGCTGTTTATCAGGAGTTCTAGGTAAACGTGAGTTTTACCAAAAATAACTGATTTATTGCAGGCTTAGCAATTATCTTATTTATAAAGTATTATATTATTACATTATATTTATTAACAAACTAATAACAGCTTTCTCATTATTTGAATTGTACCTAAACAAAATAAAAGAATGATGAAGGAGGTGGTGCTTACACATTCTGTATCACCGTTTGCAATTTGGGGATTAATGCTCCTTTTTAACTAAAGTTAATGAACTTCTTTTTATAAAAACCTTTTAATGTTCTTAAACATGCTCTAAAACCATAAATAGTCTTTATTGTATGCGAGTATAAATGTCTAGTGGCCAAAGTTAAACTCCAGACTGTTTTAGCATGGTTTAGTACAATCTAGCCCATGATTCGATTTCCACCCATTAATGATGACCTTCTGTGTAACCAACCAAACGTTCAGAGAATCAATGAAGAAGGGCTGCCCTAAAACACACACCTGGTTTGATCTTCATCACTACAGGCTTCCTGTGCTTGTCCCTCATCTGCTTGATGTCCAGCAGCTCGTGAGGGTTCCCGTTGTGTCGGGGCCAGGTGTACACAAACACTCGAGAGCCACTGCTCCCACAGTCCACCACCAGCCCATAGTTCAGGTTAGGGTTATTGATGTCAGTGGCCTCCATATCTGGAACCCGACCCAAACGTCTAACAGGATACACAAACATACACAAGCAAACCATCAAACACACAAGAAGCCACCGTTCCTCAATCCTCTGATTCACAGAGATTCACTAAAAGACTTATGTACTATTTCAGTTCCACCAGAATTTAGCATAAGAAAATTAGTGTTCTGAAAGGTTTTTCTGATATATAGTTGAGTACTGTCAGAACCATGCCAACCGAGCTAACACCGTGCCTCCAGTGATGGACAGAAATGAAGTAAATATAATTCGCTACCACAATTGCGCAGCTTTTTAAAGTATCTGTAATTTAATTTGGGGGGACTTTATTTTTATTTTAACTTTATTACATTTCAAAGTCAAAAATCTTTTTAGTCATTTTGCTAAATCAGTCATTCCTTTATATTTATGAGTGGATAAAAAACCAATTGCTCAAGCATGTGCAAGCCACCAATGAGAGTACAGCGCGTCCTCTGTTTTGAGTTCATTGGTTGCGCTTGGTGAAATCTACTTTGTGTGAATATAGTTCCGTGTCAGTTCAACAGCAGTGTTTTTTGAGAGCAGCTGTGGCTTAATAAATGATGGAAGAAACTCCTGACTATCAATTGCCAGAACACCAATGGCCTTATCTGCGTGATTTTTTTAAAGTCCTTGAAAAGACTAATTCATTTTTAATTTCCTTGTCTGTCTGCCTAGGCTCTGTTAAATTTCCTCTTACAAGAAATATTTACATTTCTCGTTTGATTAAAAAAATGGATTTGGGGTTGGAATTTTAGTTCACACATGGGTGGAACTGGCATACTTCTTAATTCCAATTGATCCAAACCCTCGGTCATCATCTTTAACGTCACACATTTTCTACAATAAAAGGCATGAAGTAGGAAAAGGATGCAGCTAATCCAATTAACGCAGTCTATGGGAATTGATCATACATTTTCATTCAGCTCATCATAGTTTAAGCTAAATATTGCAATCATATATGTTTTAAACATAAGTGTCAACACAGTCTTTTCACATATTGTTCAAGCAACCATCTTGACAAAAAAAATATAATTATTATAGCCATAATAAATCATAGTACTTTGGCTGCTAAAGTAAATTTTTTACACAAATACTTTTGTACTTTTTCCTCAAGTGAAATTCCGAAGGCAGCATTTACTTTAACTTGAGTAATATTTTACCAAGTGTATCTTTACTTTAACTTAAGTACTTGGTTTGCATACTTTGGCCACCCCTGCATGCCTCCCAATAAATTTCCAGAGGGGCAGCATGAAGACTGAAAATGAAATGGGTCCTAGAACAGACTCTTGTTGTACTCCATACTACTGCTATTGTACATTTACATACTGACTAATAATACTGAACTATGACTGACTATGATTAAAGAATTTTAATGTCAGGAACTGTTTCTGCTTTTCAGAAAAGCATTATATAATCGTCTTGTCCCACTCCGATGTGACTGTAAAACAAAACCACCTGTTTTGATGTGCTTCCAAAATACTGAGCTCCAAAACAGGTGATGCAAACTGGAGGGACCTCATCCTCTGTGCTTCTCTACTTCAAATAAGTCTCTATCTGTACTCTCCATTTCTATCAGCACATTTTAACTACAAATATGGCAGATCAACAGAACAACGCTAGTATAGCTGGTAAAATAAACACAGTGTCATTAAATCCCAATGCGAGAAGAAAACTTGAAATTCACTAGATTCTCCTCATCTTCACAAACTCTCCTCAGAGCAAAATATGCTTGAGTATTGTGTTTGTAAAATGTTTGTGTGCTTTCACAAAGCAGCAGGTGTTTCTTCTATTTTTTTTGTGGAGACTTCACTCCTAACTACACATCACTAGTCTAGAGCAAGCTGATTTGTTAAAGGAAGCCTACTTTTAGTTATTGGTTTATAGCAAAAAAAGCTTGAGAAGACAGATTGATCAACTAGGTGTTATTGATGCAACTGGTCAGTAAATTACAAATCATTTGAAATATTACAACAATACAAAGACTCACATAGATCCATCATTGCTAGCTGCTCTAACTCTCAGAAATCCTTACTGGGTTATGTACTCCTGGCAAACAGAATTGGTAGTTTTCTTTGAAATCTTAAACAATGCCATCTGACAAAATCACATATTTGTTTCAACCAGGACTTACGTAAGAAAAAAATATTCACTGTTGTCATATAGAACTACAAAACACAGCAGTTTTGCTTCAGAATGTGCTGCGTATGTGAGAAACATTTCTTAACCCTGGGAGGAATGTACCACTTCAAAAAAAGGATGGAAAAGAAGGAAAGGAAGTATTCAGTGCTGATTTACGTGAGCATCCGTCTGTCCTCTCTCAGCCAGCTGTACTGGCCCTTCCCTGTGACCAGGAGGAGGTAGAGAAGCCCCATCAGCCCTGCTAAGAGCCCGAGGAGCAGCAGCTGTCTAAAGGATGGCAGGAGAAAGCGCGGCAGAACCACTGGAGACAGGCTGAAATGCCAGGAAGCCGGAAACAGACAAGATATGCTGATCCTGTGGAGATGAAACAAACCATGCGTGACAATCTAAGTCCAAACACTGCTTTCTTAAGAGATTTGGTTTCAGTACATGATTCTTTTAAAGTGTGACCAGAAATGGGAGTGAACAGAAGCAGGGATAAGGGGAATGAGTTTAAAGAGTTTGGGTACATACAGACAGGAGATTTGCTAGGATTAATGTAAAACTCTTATGTTTTCTCTGCACAGCTGACAGTGCTGTCCCTTTAAAAGTGACACCCCACCCGTAAGAAAAGTTCAATATAAAAATGTATTTTTTTTTATTGCGGATACTGAACATGCTACATATTGCACGTATTGCTCAGAAACATTAATCTTCTGTGAAGCTCTATACTCTCTTCCCTGCTTCTCTCCTAGTTTCCCTCCCTCCGGAAAGATTGTTTGAGAAGTTGACAAAGTATGACTTTTGTAGCAGCCTTAGTTTCCAAAAATAATTTTTAACTCAGACATTCTTAAACCACTGAAAAGTATGTGCATCCATTTACATGAACCTTTAGATCACACTCACGTTTCAGAGGGGTCTCTCACTGTGCCCATCCATTTACCCTCATTTGAACAGAATCACCCCTCAGCCCACCAACAAGACCCAGCATCCCCCTGTCCCTAAATCTAGGTGAAAATACCCTTTTCATCCAAGTTTGTATCTTTTTTAAAACAAATTTGGCAAATATTCATACAATTATTTTCACCAGCCCTCCTGCTCAGTTTCTGTGCTATGCGCACACTTGAGCATGGCATGATCGCAACATTTTGTTTAATCGACTGGCATAGCTTTTGCGATTAAAGAAGTTTACTTGCCATCATTATATTAGTTGAAAATTGTATGCATCGAAACTTGGCATATGGGATTACACAAATATTGACATTCGTATTATTTTCAAAATATATTATGGGACAATAAATAAAATTGCGCCGCAACACAGTAAAATTTATTACAACCGTCCCAATCCCAGTTTTGTAGGAGTGCCATTTCTTAGGCTTGAAAGGAAGACACACGCACTTTAGAAATGGAAAAACTATAAATGCTTCTGTTTTCATATGTGGTAGTAAACAAAGTGGTAGATATACCAGAGTGAAGTCATCTGTATAGGCTGTAACAGGAAAAAAGGGGGTGATTTTTCTCACCTACTTCCAAGTAATAGAGGTGTGATTAGTTGCAAACATTGAGCGCTGAATAAGCATTCCTTTCAATGGAGCCTGAGTCTTAATCTCAATGTAAAGCTGTTTAAATCATTTCACTTTTCGATTTATCAACTCAGTGACTTGTACAGTAAAGCCCTCACACAGTAATTACTGTTAGAGTTCTGTGTGAGCTCAATAATAAAATTTAATTTCACTTTTTCTTTTAGCAGAAAATGGCCTTGCGCCTATGGAAGTTAGCGCTTTGTAGCATTAGCCAACATTAGCCACACATGGTATAAGATAACATATATTTGATCTTATAGATTATGAAAAACCTTCGGAATAGCAGTCGAATAAAATATCATTTTCTCATATTATGATAAATATCATATTATGATAAAGTATTTACACCCTAAAATTTTATAGCATACAAATGTGAAATGTCTTATAAGGTTTAATTTTTTGCCAAGTCTTAAGGATGATTTTGGATCTTGGCAATGCAGTAGACATTATCAACTTACTTTTGTTTAACTTTTAAAAACATTTCAGTACATTTGTAAGTAATTAATTACAGAAAACACACAAAAAGCCAAACATAAAACATATTCTTTTTATGCATCTCCACAATTTCTTGTTAGAATGAAAATTGCAAGTTAAAGTGCAAAAATACCTAGAGTATTCCTGTAATTGTTTTAATATTCACCACAATCCTGGCGGATCTGTTCCATGGAAAATCTATTGAAAGTAATGGTGCCGAGGGCTTGATTGGAACTAATCTGGCCCTCTGTGGAGCACATAACGGCCTGGCGGTGAGACCAAATAGTGACACCACTCTGTATTTCAGGGGTCTCAAACTTGCATCCCTCCAGACAATAATTTGCAACCCCCACATTATAATGAAAGTTTAATGTTAGTGCCGCCCGTGAGTTTAATATGAATTGTAAATGATGCATGAATCGTGCCTCATTGGTTGATTTTCTTAACAGACACTAGGTTAGTCTAATGACATCAAAGGGCCCTCCCTCCAGCCTCTGATCTAGCTTATAAATCCCTCGTTCGCATCAGCCTTTCGTTAAATGAATTTAACCGTCTCTGAACACAGGCTGTTTCATGTTTAAGGTCACATCTAGTGTAACTTTAAATAGTCAAAATAGTGGACTTTGAGGTCAAAATACGAAAACTCCGTAAATCTATCGGCACGGATATCTAAACTTGTGTTGAGGTTATTAAACGTGGAGCCACTCATGCGCATCCTCCCCTCTGCGACAGGCACGTGTCTGTCCTGATGGCAAATTTAGCTTCAAAGTTAATATATCGCTAATTTCTGCAGCTGGATTGAAGATGTTACTGAAATTTCTCATCAGACTTTCAATCTGAAGTGAAACAGTTTTGGGATAACTAGGCAGTTTGCAGTAGTAAATCGATGAAGTTATCTTATGATTAATCTTTTTTACGTTAATGCTAAATATTAAAAATATGGAAAAAAAAAGTAAATCAGGCAGGGTTCGAGTTGGTAGCAAGCTGGTCAAGTAAATTTTTTAACCTTGCACCACAAGACTAACTTTTATGATAATGCCTACTTAGTAATGAATGTCAATTTGGATTAGAAAAAAAGAAAATAAGGGACAACAACCCCCAAAACACAAACTGTAACCATCAGTAAAGTCAATTTAACAATGTTGGTATGGAAATTTCCTACATTACCTTTCAGGCCCCTAAGATGTCCATCTATTATTTAATTTTGAGGTTTTAAATTACACGTTTGTATGTGATCAAAAGAAGCCTAGTTTATTTACTACATGTAAATTGAACTTTTCTTTTACCAAAACGACATTTTAATATACAACAGAACAGAAAAGAACACACACATACATGAATCACAATTTGTCATGTTCATTGTCAAGAACATAAACGCTCTGACCTGTAAAGTCATGACTTTTATTTTGAAATATAAAAAGACAAAGTGCTGTTGTTTTAGATTCATTTTCAAACAAGCCACTGGTTCATTAAAAGACGTATATGACAGTGTGGAACACAAAAAGTAAGTTGTTTTCAACATTTCGATTTAGAAATCTGATGGACGTTCTCCGCAGCCAAGATGTAGGGGCGGATACCTCAGATGTTTGGTCAAATATTCAGCCGTAATTGCAGATATATGTGCGAGGACAAACACATAGTCGGCCGTTTTGTCTTTAACAACACAATGTTTTGCATTAATGTCCAAAGTTTGCATTACTTTTGGTGGTGTGCAGGGATAAAAGCAAATATGTATTAACATTTTTTTAAACAGTATACACCCTTCTCTTTTACTTTGATATTAGAAAATGTATTGTTTGAAATAGTAACTTTTATCAGAAAGCACACTTCATTGCTGATGTGAACATTAGCTACAATGTGTTTTGTTAATGCACCAACACTCTTTATAATGAAAGAAAATTGACTAAATGGATGACAGTAAACATGTGCCTCAGTAATCGCCGTACGTACCATCGCACATCTTATAAATAATCATAATGGGCCGTTATGGTCAAAAATGCCAGGACCTTTTTTGGTAGCAGACAGGCCCTGCACAACGCTCATTATAAATGTATAAAATAAGCTAGCGTTCTGCTGACGTTGAGATATTTTTGGGGCTTGTTTGATTTGTGCTTCCAAACAACAACACTGACCCAGAGGACATGCTTGTTACACCATTAAAATGTCTAAAAAGAAGGGGTGGCCTCGACTTAAGATTTTCCTGGTTGACTATTAGTTGTACATTTAAGCGAATAGTCAGATGATAGTCAACATATAGTGTGGAAGATATGGCAATAACCATAAGGACATGCTTAAAATCCCTTAATTTTCTCCAAAAAGCATCAGTGCATTTTATAATCCAGTGCGCCATATGTACGAAAGCTGACTGCTCAAAATACAAACAATCTTTTTTAGATGCGACTTTTAACTTTTCAAAATGACCCACACTTTAGATTTTCTTTGTATTGCCTTATGTATTTGCCTTGTGTGCTGGGTTAACAAGTTTTGACTGCGTAATTCCCTGTGGATTTTTTTCCGACTAACAAAAACGTCAAATAAGCCTGCTCTAGTCGACTATCGACCCAAAGGGTAGCACTGTTAAATAGCTTAGCTTTGTAGTCCTATTGGAATGTGTAATGTTTTATTCATTTTAGGTCTGTGGGGGGATTTGTCAAATGTTGTGATGTTGTGCTTCACAATTAGGTGAATAGATACAGGTCTTCAAAACTATACCAATGACCAACACTTAATGAATAAAATCAGTTCAGTCGTTGGAGAACCCCTCCTTCTTGAGTTCTGTACTTGCCTTCCCATGGCTGGAGCGAGTGAAACAGCAATCAAGCCTTTACTTGCAGCCTTTCATCGGTGCAGGGGTCCAACTTCATGATGCCACCTCATCATCAACTCAGGGGCCATCAGCCGAGAGCAGGAGTCCTGCCATGAGGAAGTGACACAAATCTGTCATCGGCAACACTGAATCCAGGTGTTAAGTGCATGCACGAGATATGTTTCACTTGGTTATCTGTGGAGAGGAGCATCAAGCCTCAGAGCACACTCAGGACAGTTTAGAGCTCCTGATGAAAAACACTCCTCGCACTGTTTCAACATACACTGATGAAAAGAGCCTGGAGGGGCTAAGTCTTAAAATTCGGCTTTAACTTCAATTGACACTCTTCAAATGAAACACCTGCGGAAAGAGTGAAGACGCTTTCTTAGCTTCATCCGCCGCTATGGCGATAACTTCCGATTTTGACACGTTGAACGCGGATATTAACGTTAGAAAACTGAGATAAGAAAAAGCTAGAAGTGTAACTTTACGCTCATTGCAACAAGCATGTTTATGGACAGTTATTGACGGATAACGTTTAAAAATATAACGTAGTTATTTAAGAAGGCTTGTTTTCATTATATCTGTGAATAGGTTCATCGAATGAATACCGGATGATGGCGTTCAGCTCTCACCGTTCGTGCTTCATTTTTAGATCCATCGTCGATTTTTATAAAGATAGCCCATACTTAACAAGACTTCCTCTCCATAAACACATCGATGCCGCTGTGTCGCTTCCCTGGCAGAGGCGCGAACTAAACATCAATTAAGAAAAATAGCTAAAACCCGGTAGTTTTATCGCATTCGTAGAAGTGACTGCATTTCAGTCAGTGTTGTGCGCGTGCGCATTAATACCGGAAGCTTGCGCCTGCGTGGACTTCACTGATATGATGAAAGCATTCACTAGTTTATCCCATAATTAATTTAATTTAGTTGCAACTAAAATATATATCAACCAATACTTTATTAGTTTTTTTAATTTATTTTATTTATTACTTTAGTACAACAATTTATTGCATTGTGTACTAACGAGAACGCTGTCAAAACATTTAAACCGTTTAAGCGTTACAAAATCTTTCAATAAGAAGAAATAAAGACATTATGTTCGCCTTGAATAGGTTTTACATAAACATCCAATGTAAGGACATATGAAAGTCAACAACTTCATTTGTAATAACCTGTAACATTATGGATGTTTATTAAAATACTGCACCTATTTTATCCAGTTAAACTTTATTTGAAAAATATGTTACCAGATATTGACACTCTTTGATCCATCTCAAACTCAATATGTATTTAACCCTTTTGAGTATTGAAGAGTTTTAGACAACAATTTAAATAGAAATGACAGACAAATCCAATCCCATTATTAGGAATACTTAAGTATTTGTGTTTAATACACAGAATTCTGATTATCAGTGTCATTCCGTAAAGCCCTGGTTGATGTTTTACAGGTGTTTTTTTTTTTTAAATGCTCCACCGTAAAATAAAAATTTTGTCAGTAATCATCCCAATTCTCCTCTGGAAACCCTCCTCTGAATTTTAGATTAATCTAGGAGGACCTGAACCATGTTATGTTTACAATATCCATACTATATAAAGTAAAAGATTACCCCTATTTATTTAAACAAAATGCTCTCAAAGGACGTTATTAAACCAAATCCACATATTTTACACACCCATAACAATTTTAGAGACTTTACCAAATCCTATTTTTCAAGTGTGTAAGGAATGTAGGACCTATGTCCTCTTTACCCATTTCAACGATCGAGCCTCAGACAGGAACCAAATTTATAAAAAGATTTTATTTTACAGAGATGAATGAGCCATGTTCTCGGAGTTACGAAGTGAGCTACTCGAGACAAAACACAAGAATCAAAGCATGATGCTTATGTCTCCATCTCCAGTGACTTCCGTCTCGCTGCTGTCCAGCATCTTAAAAGTGGTTCCTGTCGTCAGGAAAGTTCTCCTCCTCTCGCCAGCTTCTCCTCCAATCCCTGAGAAGAAAAACAACATCCTGAGAAGATACACTGTTCATGGAGAGTTTCAACCAATTGAAATCCTATTCATTAATATTCTTTGAGCTCCTTCAATGATGCGGAAAGAGTTCCTCTTTCTAAGATAAACTTAGTGTGGGACTTTCAGTGTCTCAATCTGTAGCCCTCCAGAGCTTACACTCAGGTCTCCCAAGGCCATAAGTCAGGCTCATTTGTTGCAGAACACATGGTTCAATTTGTAGCGCCGTCTGGTACATTGCCTTCTTTGTTTTTACTTCAGCTTGCAAGAGATTCAGATCTCCTCTCTATCAGTTTCCTTTCCCATAGAGACAAAGAAGGAGTACCTTATCGTTTGAGATTTTCTGGCTCATACCCAATGATCATTCATTTTCATCTCCATATCCACATCTCCTCTCTTGTGTGCTTCAAGGACTCCGCCTCCTAAGAGGAGAGACAAAAACACACACACACACACAAACACAGCTCCCCTTCTTCTGTAAGTTGGAGGCAGCTTTTGCTGACTCAGAGGCCCACATCATCTCTATTGATCAATACATTATGACTACTTCTAAATAATTCAGATGAGTAAAATAGAGTATATGACTGCAATCAAACAAGATTAAATGCATATGTTGTTTACCTAGATCGTGGTCCTTCAGATTAAAACACAGATCAATCTACCCTAAGAAGTTCAATAGAGTAATCGTAATGTTGCGCAGATTAACAACATCTACTTAAAATTCACAAATTATTATGAAACAAAACAACTTCGTTGATGATAAACAGCATCAGAAAACTCCTCTCTCCAACTTCTCTCTCCCAACAAATCCAACAAACAGACATTCTTACAAATGTATCAAATCTCTTACTTTTCTCCCTTTACAACATAGCAGCACAGAATAGATACAAGAATGTAAAATATACTTACTTGAAGTGTGGTTGTGCTTTCAGGATCTTTAAGTATGTCTTGCTAAGACCTCATGATCCTCACATCCCCTGTTTACAACTTCTCTTGGGGAGAGTTGTAGATAAAGTCTACCTTCAGAAAAGTTTCAAACTGACCTAAGCACACTAGAATGAATCTGCTTGTATTCAGATTAGTTCATGCATGTTTTAATGCATGCATTAGTTCATGCATGCATGCATGCCTTTATTCCTTTTTCTCTGAGCTGAAAATGTTTTCTTTTTCCTTATCCCTGACCAAGCCCCACCCACTTGTCAATCGTATGAATCTCTAGTACGGCTCTTCTCTACAACGAACTGGAAATGTGGTTTGACCAGGAAGTGTGAGAGCAGCAGACCCGCACTGGATAAACAATGCCAGAGAAGTGCCATTGATACGGAGGTCCACACAGTAAGTTTTAAAACATTATACATGAAATATATTTTATCGTCCCTAAAATCCCAAACCTGCACTCACACAACAGTCAATCATGTGAACACACTCTACAGGGATGTTACTAACGTTATACGCTATTGTGCAAAGCTTGTGCATCAAAAAGTAAAGTTCACAACCAGATCTTGTATTGGCATTATACACAAGTACACCTAAAACAAAATATATAATTCATAAAACAGTTTGCAGCCATTAGAAATCATAAAGTGTAGAGTAAGCCTGTCTGATTATCTGTAAACACACCACTGAGGAACCTTTTTCCTGCAGTTTCTGGTTCATTCTGTGACGTAAACTCTGTGTCAGACTCTGGTCACATATATAAGGTAATGTTACATCATGCATAGCTGTTGTCAGTTGATTATAATGTTTTAAAACAATAACACATCTTTGAAGCATCTCTGGTTGTGTTTGTATTTGCTCAAACCAGATTAGCTTCAGGCCGCTGGTCAGTAGGGGGCGTGCTGAGGGTGTGTAAACAGTGCGATTTTTGGGGGGACAAAAATAAGATATGATTTAAAGACATTGTTTATGAAAGATATCGCATGTTAAACATTATTAACAGTGCAGCGCTAGTATAGAGGTCTCAAATATGGATTTTAAATGCTATAACAAGGGCATAACATGGGACCTTTAAGATCACTGTGTAAAGCAAAAGATGAACAATGGTGGGTACAACCTAACATATAAAGTGGTGCAACCTGTACTGACTGGCCAATTTTTAAATGCTCCTCCTAAACCTTGTTTAATTAAACATCACAAATATCTAACAAAATTCACATCTGACTTTGGTCATTTAAAGTAGGACTAAAGAATTAAATAATGTAAAAGTTGACAGTTCCCACCAATGGTTTATTATCATGTAGAAATAGAAATCTGTTCATGTTTTTTAAAAACAAAGTGCACATGACATATTTTATTTGGAATCAAACATTGTTTGTTTTAAAAACTCCAGATTGTGGAACTCAAAAAGCCCACTTTGAAAAGCATTCTTTAAAATAAAAAGAATCAATGTAATACAACCATGAAACAAGTCTTCTGTTGCTTTAGCTCAGCCAAAAGCATTCAAAAATGCCACAGGCTAGTCTCTGAAGTCTTCACCAACCGAAGGTAATGGAGTTCAAAAGTGTGTGTTATGTATCGTAGCCATTTTTTTCTTGTTTGACTTGGATTTAAATGTTCCAATTACAAGACAAATAAGTCTGTCAATGTGACTTCGGGAGTTGTTCTCACTGGTATACTACTGAAAATCCTTTTAAAACACAAAGGCAAACTGCACAGCATGCAGCTGATCTATTTCCCTCTTATGGAATCGAATTAAGAGTTATGAACATTACATGTCCTGTTTTAAGGCACACAACTAAACATTCCATTATGCCATTACAACATTAAGTGCTATGATTAACGGATGTTCCTCTAAACTTTGAGCTCACATGTCTTCACTTGCAAATTACATTTTCGAAGGGGACTGGCAAGAGCTGACCATGTGAATGATCGAATAGCTTTAATTCATAAATGTTCTCTTGTCCTGAGACTCACTGTGCAGGTTCAAGTTTCCTCTGAGGGGAAACACTCTCTCGCAACGAATCTGTGAAGAGGATAAGAAAAAAGATACCAGTTTAGTCTACTTATTAGAATCCACCATGCTACATAGACAATGTGTGTCTGTCTATCTCCCGAACATCCCTGACTATGCCTTCTACCTCTGTTACAGCACGGTCTTAACGTGCCTGCCTACCTGGGTGATGGGGCCTGCATACCTCCCTAACTGTACCCATTTACCACTGTGATGGGGCACGTCTACTTCCCAGCACCTATCTTCCTGTCGGCACCTACCTTCCTCACTGGTGGTGCTCATTTACCTTACTGACTGTCCTCATCTAGCTCCCTGTTGATGCCTGCCAACCTCACTGATGCCGCTCATCTACCTTACTGACTGCCCCCATTAACCTCCCTGACGCTGCCTGTCTACCTCACTGACCATGTTTGTCTACCTGACTGACCATGTTTGTTTGCCTTACCGACAGTCCCGTCTACCTTACTGACGCCAACATGTCTACCTCACTGACTGTCCCGTCTACCTCTATGTCCCGTATACCTCTATTATGGTGAATATTTACCTCCCTAATAGTCCAAGTCTACCACTCTGACTTTACCCATCAACCTCCCTGATGGTGCCCGTCTACCTCACTGACTGTCCCGTCTAACTCACTGATGGTGCATATTTACCTCCCTGACAGTCCAAGTCTACCTCTCTGACTTTACCCATCAACCTCCCTGATGGCAACCTGTCTACGTCACTGACCATGTTTGTCTACCTTACCGACTGTCCCATCTACCTCACTGACGTCAACCTGTCTACCTTACCGACTGTCCCATCTACCTCACTGACGTCAACCTGTCTACCTTACCGACTGTCCCATCTACCTCACTGACGTCAACCTGTCTACCTTACCGACTGTCCCATCTACCTCACTGAGGTCAACCTGTCTACCTTACCGACTGTCCCATCTACCTCACTGACGTCAACCTGTCTACCTTACCGACTGTCCCATCTACCTCACTGAGGTCAACCTGTCTACCTCACTGACAGTCCCGTCTACCTCACTGATGGTGCACATTTACCTCTCTGACTTTACCCATCAACTTCCCTGACGATGACCATCTACCTCACTGGTGGTGCGGGTATATATACTTCTCTTTCATTCAATTAAAAAAAAATCAACAAACCCATCAGCATGAATTTGAACTATAATGTTATACAAAAACATCAATATAGACAATCAACAATAACAATAAACAGAGCAAATAAACACATTAATGAGGATCAACAGGTGACAGAGATTAACTAATAGAACTATGAAATTATTTGATCCAAGACTCAGAACAAAATGACATGGTGGAGAAGCTGAGTTCTCTTAGTAAGAACGACATTTTCTCAGCTGAAGATGAAAGAAGGGCATTGAATGGCACTGCAAAAATGTAACTTTGACAGACATAACTTAAATTATTTTGCTAATTTGAATGCAAATAAAGCTTATTTTTTATATTGCTACATTATATTTGTTATATTGTGTATAACAGCAGATTATTGTGTACGTGCATACATGTTTACATCTGTTTGATATATCACTCTCCCTATCTCAAGGCCTCCAATCTGTTTATCTATAACTGTATCTATATATGTATCCTCTATATATGTAACATCTGACTGCATATGTTCATTACTGTCTAGTTTCAGCCTGGATTTAAGTCTATTCAAATCAATTTAACAGACAGCCAGTATCAGGCAGTGTGACTCGTGATAATTCAGAAGTGTATTTAGTCAATTTGCATCTCAGACAAAGAGTGTTCTTACCTGTGTGGGTGAGGTTGAGACGACTCAATTCTCTCTCCAACTCTTCATCTGTGATGCCCAGAGCAGCACTAGGTGAGAGTGCATCCGCTTTCCTTGGAATCAGGGGTTGTACCGGCACCTCGGGCAAGGCCTCACCTGGGAAGCCTTCATCCATTAATAAACTTAACTCCTCCTCTAGCTCATCTGTATCGCCGGCTGGAAGAGGAGAACAAGCAAGTGTCTGAGGTACTATTCCAAATAAAACTTCTGGCACACTAAATGAACACCACAGACTCTTAAAGATGACGAAGCCTGAATTAAAAAAGCACACCTTGCCTTTTAGCTAAATGTGTTTATTTTACACTTCATCTGATATTAGAGAGTGAAAGGTGGGGACTACTACCTAAAATACAGCTGGTCGTATGAATAGATCTATGATAGATATGAATTGTATATTGTTTTGATTCAGATAAGCAGCACAATAGTCATCCAAAATAAAAGAAACGAACCCTTAAAAATATCATTGTGTGTAATGAATTCTTATAATATACAAGTATTACATTCTGAATAGAATTACTTAAATAAATCAACTTTTAAATATATTCCAATTAAAAGACAAGCAGCTGTATGCGAGCAACTTCTCTCTTTCTGCCCCAGATAAAAAATAAACATTTATTTTTTGTCAATTTATTACAATCGATCTCCATTTTACAGTCAGAAAAAGCATACCAGATTCCGGCAGACCAGTAGCCAGCGTCTGATTTACTTCATCCTGGGTGTCACAAAGCTAAAGAAGAGTAAAGACAGGTTTAGTGTTTAGAGCTGGAATGATCAGGAGGAGAGATGTAAAAAGCTATAGAGTTGATGGTGATTATTCACCTCCTGGATCTGATCCACCAGGCTCTCTGCTCGCTCCACTGTCACACCCTTGAGGGAGGTTCTCAGAGCTGCCACACCAGCCTGGTATGCCTGTATCACCTGCTCACACAAAGCAGAAAAACATTACACTATTCATTAATTACCAAGAACAAGAGATTAAGTCAATAATTACACATGCTTATGTTGATAACGTGTGTATGTATGAGCTCCATATTGTATTATTGTAATGCACTATTAGCCAGCTGTCACACATCACACCACAGCGCAAATCCTGCCCATGAATGTACTATATATTGCAACAACCTCTCGCTGATATGTTACAGTACCCCAAGAACTCACTGCAGTACAGAAAGTTGGCCTCTGCCAGTGTGTTCTCTGTGTGGAGAAAGTTTTGCCTATAATGATAAAATATAATGCAAGAAGATACCATGAAATGTGATATTGTTTTAAGATTTGTGTGTGTGCCTGTTGAAAATGTTTTCACTTGAAATCAAGGGGTCAAAGCTTTTGCAGTGAGCAGTTAGTCTGCTTGATGCTCAAGACTGAAAGTGCTACGCCTGAATTAGCTTCAGCGTTGTGTTATTGCGCATGCACAGGAATGAAGTACATAATAAACTGAATAATCTTTTTTTCTCAATTATATAGTTTTTATGATAATTAAGGCCTGAAATTATTATCATAATCAAAATTTGATTAATTTCACAGCCCTAACAGAAATTAACAATCAGACACCTTGCTTTCAAAAACAAAAATGAAGTAGTTTGTCCTCAGTTGTTCAAAATAGCAGAATTGAAATTGAAGCATAAAAGATGGGTTTCATCTGGAGACTGACTGGCCCTGGAAAACACTAGTAACAGTGAACTGGTCTGAAGGAATTGCTTTCACTCACACTGGGGTGGGTGCCTGTATTAGCTAGCTTTTTCTCTGCAGGTTTGTGTCTCACCAGTCGGTCGTTCTCAGAGTTTGCTATCCTTTCTAGGATGCCCTGCACCGTCTCCAGCTGAGCAGACAGACTATCCACTTTCTGTTCCACTCGTTTACTCCCTCGTAAACACCTCAAAGCCTGTCAGGAGGGGGAAAACAACCAATCAAAACCATCCTGGCAGTTGATCAGGTAACAGTTCTAGAGTCAAACAGCAACCACGCAGAGCAGTTTAAATTTAAGTTACTCTAAATATTTAATTTTTTATTTATCTGATCCAAAAATATATATTAGACTACACAAGAATGTGTATTTAAATTAGGTTTTAAGGACAATCTAAAATGATTCTGCTCAACTACTCTAGTGTGTTCAAGAGTAAAATATATAACTCTACCTGTGGCTTCTTCCCCTCTTTAAGCAGTGCTCTGGCTTGCAGCTTACACCTGCGAAAGAAAAACATTATAGTAGGAGCTGTGCTTCTGATCTGTTGACACCAGATGAGAGGACGGAAGAGTCTCACTTGTCTGCCTCCTGTCCGAGAGCCTCAATGCGCTCCTCCAGGAATTTTTGACTGCGCTGAAGCTGATAGATGCCCAGATCCACCTCGCTGATGGGAGACACGCGCCCCTGACCCACGTGGCTGAACTTCACCAGCTGTACCAGGAGCAAATGAGGACACAACTGATCAGAGTGAACACGCGATGCATGTTTCGTTACCGTAATCAGAGAGAGGAGCACAAGAAACAGATCTCCCACATCTTCACATGGGTTTTAACTGTTAAAGAGAGTTCGAGTCAACATCACTGTGTAAAGCAAAAGATGAACAATGGTGGGTACAACCTAACATATAAAGTGGTGCAAGCTGTATTGACTGGCCAATTTTTAAATGCTCCTCCTAAACCTGGTTTAATTACACATCATAAATATCACATCTGACAAAATTCTAATTTTGGTCATTTAAAGTAGCACTAAATAATTAAAAACACTACTGTAAAAGTTGACAGTTCCCACCACTGCTAACATTTTAAAATCTAAAAAAAAAAACACATGATTAGTCTAACCGCCCAATCAAAGCTCAGTAGCTAGACAAACCATGGTTAACCTGGGTGATATACGAGGGGGGGGGGGGGGGGGGGCGCGGGAGCAGATAAGTGTCTAGGTAGAAAAACTCTGTCTGTGTACGCAGATGATAATACCCGCTGTTAGGTTCTCTGTTTCTCAGTTTCTCAGTCTTGTCTGCTTGTTAAGCTTGTTAACTATGTCGCTCCTGTTAAGTGCTCATCAGCTGCAGCTGTTCTCATTCACTCATTACTCAGGGTTTTAAGGACCCCGTCCCTTGTCTCTCTTTGTGAGTTATTGATCTGCAATCACAGCGTGCTGGCTGATCGTCTCTTAAACCCTACGTGTCGTGTGCCGTCGTGTCCCTTCAGGATCACTCTGCTCCTCTCTGCCTAATCTACAGTGAGGATCTACTGTTGACTCGACCCAGAACGCCTCGGTGTGCCAGCTCTCCACCTACGAGCCGGTGAGCTCTCCATCCCTCCTCGGGGCAGCCACTCTTGGCTCCCGCTATGCTTCTCGGGAGCAGATCCGAACTAATTTAGTGTTTTTCCCTCCGGAGAGGCGTACCTTGGTTTCTTTTCTCCATTGAACAGCAGTTTTTGGTTCTCTTTTTAACAAAAGACTTTAAGTTCACCACCTCGCATTTGGGTCCTTCCTCTACAACATGACAACCACGCTCACTCGAAAACAAACCACTGTTACAAACTGCCACAATTTCTGCAAATCTTCAGGAAACTCTCTGCTATACACAGAGGTGCGCTGCTGGCTATCATGCAGAAAAGTACTCATGCTCTTTCTAGAACTGCAAGATACAATTTTGGAATTTCTCAAAATACACTGGATTAAACGTCGACACAACATCTGTACTCAAATGAAAGTTAAATCACAGCTATTGTAATGCTCATATTCATGTTTAATATAACACTCAGTGTTACACAAAGTTTATGTTCATGCATAGAAGACAAAAAACAAAAAATAAAAGCCTGTGTATTCATAAAAATTTCATTTAACTTAGTTTTAATACATTTGATTAAGTATGCATTTAATAAACAAATTAATTTACATTTACTATACGTACTTGTATTAATAATACAGACATAAGTATGTCAAATTTTCTTATATGTACATTGGGGGGGCAGGGAAAATGTTGGATGCACTGATATACAAGATATAAATATATTGCTGTTGACAAGGAATTAATTAATAAAGCAAGATTTAATCATAAGATGATTAATTTAATAAGTAGTTTTTCCTGTTAATTACAATAATTTACCGCACATAAAGTATGTATTACAACTTTGTTAAGGAACCAGGGAACAAGGAATTTCCTGTGGTACAATGGAGCTGTCAGTGCAAACCACAAAAGTACAATAAAGTGCAACACAAATAACAAGGATAATGTTTGTCCTTCATGAAAAACGCATGGCGATGCAATTTGTCCATCATTTTCAGATCATTTTCTGCCAGGACAGCTTTGCAGAAAAACTTACTTTTTCAAACTCGTCCTAAACAGATCAACCTATTTTCATGATTATCAAACCACACCATAATTAGACCTTGCTGACTAAAAGGGATATATTTCAAGTTGATCAAATCGTTTTCTAAAGGCATGCAAACAAATGTTTCTTTTATGCCCGCTGGCATATAGCAGCGTTTTCTTTATTGTGTCCATCACCTGTTTGTGCTCAAGCACCAAACGTGTGGTTCCGTTAGTTTACGTTTTATTTTGCCTGGCGCCCCTTAGTCTCTGTCCCCGGATTTGTATTCGCTATGTTACATATTGTTAGCACTATTTTGTTTAAGCTATTGTTAAATAAAGCACATTTTGATTTTTAAAAAGTTATTCTGTGTCCCAGGGTTATTACAAAGTTGGGGCTCATCCGTGATCGTTATGATTTCCAAAATTGGTGGGAAGTAGTTTTGGTTTTGAAGCAACTTTGAACATACCAGTTTCATAAAGTCCAGAAATGCAATATCTCTACATATTAAGATCTAGTAAATGTTCTTAAATGTCTTATACAAAGATGCCTAAAGAGTTTCAGCATGCTGCCCCTAGTGGTCCAGACATATGAAAAATGGCTATATTATCTAATTACTACCTAGCCATACATCCAAAAAATAGTTAAATCAATCTCAATACATTCGATTATGCAGAGCTGAGAAATGTTAAATTCAGCCATCAGTCAGCCATCTTGAAAAACAAAAAAATAGAATATTGCAAAGCTCGATATGCATGTACATCGTCAGGCCATGTCGATATTCAAACAATTTTTTTGTAGTGATACCTTGCTGCCAAAAATACAACAAAATGGCTAATAAACCTGCATTAGCTTTTGCATACACTTTACGTACACACTTCAATATTGTTGGCCTCATATTTTTCCCTGGAGCATGCCAAAACTGCTGATGGCATTTACAACAGTTTAATACCCTCATGAGAGGCTATGAGAATTTCAAACTGGTTTGATTTTCTTTCGATCATACCACTGCTGATGAGCTGGTCATGAGTGTCAATTTCTTCTCATTACCCCAGAATTACTGCACTATTGGCTTAATGTCTGGCTAATTAAATAACAGTCAGACTGAAAATGGTCAAAAAATATATAACTGTGTGTTACCAGTTTAAATCGCATTTTCAGCAGTTTGACTGAAATAATTATAGTAAGTCCCATGACTCTGGGATCCCGGTGTTTAAATATAGTCTCCCTTCTTGGTTTCTTTTGCAAAAATCTACCCGTTTCTTTGAATCCGATATTGTAAAGCTTTACTCAATGTAAAGCCTGATTTATACTTCTGTGTCAACTCGAAGAATTGCCCTCTGCAGAAGCTCCGGGATAGTGTATTTCAACATCAATTTTTACAGATTTTTTTTTTACACAAACTTTACAGATCTTCATTGTAAAGGGTTTAAACAATGTTTTCCATGCAGGTTCAGTTAACTATAGTCAATTAATTAACCAGCAACTGTGGAATGTAGGCATTTAAGGACACAGTTCAAAAAACACAGGGCACTAAAGAGACTTTAGGTCCCTACTCATCTGCATGAACGTGCATTAGACATGCTGCAGGGAGGCATGAGGACTGCTGATGTGGCTAGGGCAATAAATTGCCATGTCCGCGCTGTGAGATGCCTAAGACAGCGCTATAGGGAGAGAGGAAGGACAGCTCATCATCCTCGCATTGGAAGACCACGTGTAACAACACCTGCACAGGATCGGTACATACAAGTATCACACCTGCGTGACAGGTACAGAAAGGCCACAACAACTGCCCAAGTCACACCAGGAACATACAACCCCTCCATCAGTACTCAGACTGTCCCCAATAGGCTGAGAGAGGCTAGACTGATGGCTTGCAGGCCTGTTGTAAGGCAGGTCCTTATCAGACATCACCAGCAACAATGCCACCTATGGGCACAAACTCTCCTTCGCTAGAACAAACAGGAATGGCAGAAAGTGTTCACGATTCACGATAAAGTCGCGATTATGTCTCATCATGGGTGATGGACGGATTCCTGTTTATTATTGAAGGAATGAACGTTACACCGAGGCCTGTGCCCTGGAGAGGGATCGATTTGGAGGTGGGGGGTCCGTCATGGTCTGGGGCGGTATATCACATAACCATCGAACTGAGCTTGTTGTTATTGCAGGCAATCTCAATGCCTTGCGGTACAGGGATGACATCCTCCTCCCTCATGTGGTACCCTTTATGCGTGCTCATTCGGACATGATCCTCCAGCAGGACAATGATAACAGCCATACTGCTTGTTCTGTGTGTGAGTTTCTGTATGACAGCAATGTCAGTGATGCAGTAACAACAATGTTAATCGCATTGAGCACGTCTGGGACCCATTGGATCAAAGGGTGAGGGCTAGGGCAATTCCCCCCAGAAATGTCCAGGAACTTGCCTTGGTGGAAGAGTGGAGTAACATCTCACAGCAAGGACTGACAAATCTGGTCCAGTCCATGAGGAGGAGATGCATTGCAGTACTTCAAGCAGCTGGTGGCTTCAAGCAGATACTGACTGATCCTTTTGATTTTGACCCTCCCTTCATTCAGGAACACATTATTCTGAATTATTTCTGTTAGTCACATCTCTGTGAAACATTTTTTTTTTAGATCTTATGGTTTTGTCTCTTTTAGTGTTCATCCAAATATTTACAGAAAGTAAAAACAGTTGAAAGTTTATGAATCATGCTTAAGCCAGAACTACTGTGTTTAATTTGATGTACATAAAACCCACCTTTTCACCATCGTGCAAAGAGACAGTGACGTGATTGTCCCTCTGAAGCTGCAGCAGAGCCATGCAGAGAGAGCTTTCATCTGGACAGATGTGAGCAGAGAGAAGGCGCAGCTCTGCTAGTGACAGCAGAGAGCGAGAATAGAGAGGAGAGGCTCTAAAAGCCTCCAGAAGCTTCACAGACTTTTCCTGCAAGACAACACAATGCTAAGTGTAAACTAGAAGAAGAACATGCTACAGCACAGAGAAGGATTCAAAACTAGACATATGCACCAACTTTGCAGCCCTGAAAAACCTTTGCTGACTATTAGTAAGTCAGGAAGTGACATTTGCTTGATGTGTGGAATCCTACAGCTGTAAGCCATGTCATGTTATATGTGGAGGTTTTACGATGCACTGACAAGAGCCTCAGTCCAGCCTTTGTGACGCTCCTCCAGATATCTGAATCACCCTCGCTAGAATCCTCTCAAGACTGTTACTTCAAGCCACATTTTCCCCTTCTTCTGTACACTTCAACACTACACTTTGTGAGCTTCTTTTACAATGGCCTTAAGAGACTATTCCTCCTCATGGATGGTGTCAATGATGGTCTTCCGGCACAACTGTCATGTCAGCAGTCTTCCCTGTGATTCTAAGGCCTACTAAGAAAGGCTGAAGCCATTTCAAGACTGAGGGCTGAGGTGCTTTTTTATCTTACTAAACTGGGACACAAAAAGCCTATGACGTTAAACTTTGTCTTGACTTTTGTGAAATTCAGGATTTGTTTTTTATTTCTTAATAATTCAAATGGAAACAGATAAAGGCTTGATATATTTAACTTTGTGTGTAATGGAAGAGTACAACATCAAAGTTTCAGTGTTTGAATAGATTATTCAATATTTGAATATTCTGACACAATAATGCTGATGGGTTCTGGAAGGACAAACACATACCTTCACCAGGGGAATCAGGACGTAGGGCTCCTCGAGGGGGACTTTCCCACTGCCCAGCATGGCCGACAGTGTCCATTTGAGGGGCCTGACTACCAGCAGCCCCACACCCCAGGACAACCAGCCCGAGTCCACGCTCGCTGCAAAGTCTGACTCCTTCTGAGCCTTCCCACTCCTGGAGCATCAGAAACCACGAATGCAATCAGATACTGGCAATTTTAGCCAATAATTCTTCATGATTTATTACAATAACATCTCAACGATGTGTTTTTGTGGAGTAACGATTGATGTTTATTCTAGTAACTGCTCTACTGTTGATGATGATTGATAATGGCCTCAAACTCATTTTTTCCCAAAGCTTATTTGTCAAAATAATACAAGATTTTAAGTGACTGAATTTGTTAGAAGACTCACTTAAATTTTTTTTCCACTGGATTTTAATAACAGCATGACAAAAGCTTGATTAGGCTTTACTTGACTCGTCATGGTTCATGTTTGTGTTTCCACTGTACTTTTCGACTTCAAGTATCAGTTCAGAGTGGGCTTCTGCCACTCTAGTCTACGTCGGTCTAGATCTGATTGCCTGGAAACACACACAACGTGAAATAATGGAGGATAATTTTTTGCTGATTTATGTTGAGTATTTGGGTGACTTTTTACGCTCCAACAAAAGGCTTTGTTTAAAAGACAGATAACAGCAGAAAGAAAGAGTGCCATCGATAAGCACAGGAGTTTAAAAAGGTCCTTTTTGACAAGAGCATAGCTCAGTGACTGACCATTCAGATATGATCAGGATATAATGCATTTGGCTTGCTTTGGCTTGATGCTTTTCAACAGTTACTAAAAATAACTTTATCTGGCACAGAATGCAGTGAAAAAGTCCCAAAAACTATTGATCCGAGTGCTGAAAAAGCTTATTGTGTGTGTGTGTGCGTGCGTGCGTGCGTGTCAAGTAGTGGGCTGGTCCACAGAGGCTAGTTGGATCTAATAAAGGTGACAGACAAAGAAGTAAAAAACAATTCTGGATTTTAAATACAAAATAATGAAATAGCAACATTTAACAGAATAATCAGATTTTCTATAACTACTAAATCGAAATTTCCAGAGGAGGCAAACTTACATAAAGCAGCAAAGTTAGAGAATCCAAGCTAAGTAGCAAAGATATTTAAGCAACTAAGAGGGGAAAAGACATGCCTTAAATGCAACAAGTTGCAAAGTACTGGGTAGAAAGGCAAACTAAGGAACAACATGTAGACATCTAAAAGGTAATCTAGGGAAGAACTCTCCAAAACCTGACATTTTGTTACTTTAATAATATGAGTTTTGCCTTCAAGTACAGTGCTTTTGCTTAATGCACCATCAATGATAAATGTATTTTGGCATCCAATCGTTAGTCAAGATTTCCTTCATCTAAATCTGAAGGTGATGATTCTGATAGTTCACACTGAGCATGAAGTTTGTTCTTGAATTTCATCTTGTACTTTGTTCCACACAGAGGTGTGGTTACCATTTTTGGGGACCCCGTGCAAATTGATTACTTTTGAACTGCATTACTATTGGCAAAAGAATTTTTTATAAATTAAATGTTTGTTCAAGATGTAAAAATTTGTGTTATCTTGAGTTTTTTTTAATCGTTCAGAATATTTTAGCTATAAGAAATTGAAACGTCTTGTTCTTAACTTGAGTATGAACATACTATTTGTTCGGTTACAAACTTTAATTTGTATCCAAATTGTAAGCATAAAATGCAGGTTGTGGTTGATTGTTAATGATGGAAACAATAAACTAAACCTATACTAGCATTCCGCAGTGAACTGATAGATAGCTTTCTCTGAATATTGAGGGAAATCAAAAACTTTTATCGGTACGTACCTTTTACAGCATTAAATCTTTGCTGGTCAGTTTTTGGGGCAAAGTGCTATCAGCGAGAAAGGTTTCAATCACCTTCAGGTTGAGGGATTGTCTCTGAGGAACTTCATTGTTCATTTTCCACTCTTTAGGTAACTGCTATTAACCTGACGGTCTCACAATGTGCTTTTTATTTCTGTGTGTTTGCACCCTCTAGTGTTCACTGTAACCAGCTACTGTGTATGTACATAGTAAGAAACACTATCAGAAGGACAGGTCAAGTAATAATATATTTTACAAGAAAGGATTCAAAAACGTCTTGGTGCAAAAATACAAAACATTTTGACTAAATGCAGCAACACCTCAAATTAATGAAACATTTGTTGTCTCATGGAATTTCTATAAAGTCTGAAACATGCACGGCTTTGGCCTCCGTGACCCTATGGGATGCACATCCTTGTCATCATGCCTATCCCAAGCCATAGCAACGGACCTGGAATGGATGGTTTTCATCTTTCAAACTGGAAGGTAAACGTGCAATGATAGGTTGTAATAAGTACATCTGCAAAAAATTGTCCACTCCATGTCGCAAACTGCTTCTTCAATTGTTTTGTAGAAAGTTGTCGCAAACTGACAACACAAGAGATTTCTTCTTCTTTTTTAGAATCAGAAAGATGTTTATTGCCAAGTGTGCATGTGCACACACAAGAAATTAGTTGTGGTACAGGGGTACTCTTCAGTTTTGGGACATTAAATCACACTCTACATTAAATGACAATAATGTTGAACAGTAAATACAGGTTATATAAGTAAGTTGCTAAAGTTAAAAATAAATAGAATAAGATGTATGATGAGTGGAGGTAATAAATGAGAGTGTTGGTAGTGAAAATTCTGCGTTCAGGAGCTGAATGGCCTGAAGGAAGAAGCCGTATTTGTGCCAGGTTGTCCTGGTGTTTGGGTAGGAGCTGGAAGAGGTGGTTTCCTGGGTGAGCAGCACAGTGATGGAGGTGCACAGAACAGACTTGGTAACTGTTGAGTAGAACTGGGTCAGCAGCATCTCTGGGAGGTTGAACTTCTACAGCCTTTGCTCCGGGTGTTTATTCACTGCTGTGTACACTGGGATGGGTTAAATGCAGAGCACAAATTCCGGGTACATGTCACTCCATATCTGACCAACTGGTCACTTTCACTTTGCTGGGCCTTCATCACAATGGAGGGGGAGGGGGGGGTGTTCTTGCCACAATAGAGGGTCAGACGCTCCACTTCCTGCTTGTACGCAGACTCCTTGTCTTCCTGTATGACACCAATCAGTCACATGTTTCATGCGGCTGCAGTGACCTATATACATAAGCATCTCTGGATCATAAGTTACTGTACGAACATAAAATATAAAATGAGGCACTGGGCACAGACAAGACATTCCCAGTCTGAAAGACCATTGCGCGCTCACTGGCAGAGTTTCAGAGTTTCTTTGTTTTATTGTAGGAAAGAGGTTTTATTTTATTAATTTATTGGTTTCTTCGCCATTAAGTTGTGTCTCTTGTGTTTATGTTGTTACATAGAAATGTCTTGTTCTTGTAGAGTTTTGTTTGCTGTCTGCATGTGCTTGTTCTATCCGTTTTGAAATCAAGGTTCCACGCACTCACTCTCACCAGCGCTCCAGTCTCTCTCTCGTCCGTTGAGCAAGATGTCAGTCACAATTACACCTGATGACGTCATCACAACACCACCCAATCAGAACGCTCCAAAACTGGCTCATTTGGATAAACGTCTCCACACACCATCGTCAACTAGCTCTGATCAAGACCCTGCAGTGTTGTGTGCTTTTTCAAGATTTAATTTATTGTAAGTGTTGCATAACCCTAACCCTAACCCAGTTGTTTTGCATTACCTGGTTATCCAGAAACATTGACTCGGTTTTTCTTACTAAACCTCTGAAGGGAGAGAAAGATAGCTGTCACGTGACTTAAATTCAGAGACATGACACTCAGGTAACCCTTTATTAGTACAGTAGATAGGTCATGAACGCATCTGTAATTAAGAATAGAATAGACTAGAGGTTTAACAGTACTTCACTGATTTTTACGCTTATCCTTTTTGATAGTTTAGAGATATTATTTTCCTGGGAGTATTGCAGGGAACCGGCGCCATCAAGAGGAGGGACTCTCTCTTCAGGTTGGTTGGGTTTTTGTTTTATCTATTCTTGTTTGTTTGTTCTATAGTTTTTTTTTTGTATGTAAATAGTCTGTAAATAAATCACTCTGTTTAGCTTGTTTGTTGTTAGCATTGTGCCGTTTTGCCTTTTGGTTTCTCCACTCCCTTAAACAGCTTTTAATTTTCTTTGCAAAACAAATGTTATGGCCAGAATCATTTTTCAACATAAAAGAAACATAACAATGTTTAAATTGAAGTTACGGAATTTCTTGCAGTCCTGTGAAAAGTCACACTCTTAAGCAGTGTCTCAATCCAGGGTCTGGATCCTTCAGAGGATGCAGCCTTCCCAGCCTCTGGAGGCTACTGCTTCGGAGGATCCTCCACAATCTTCAGCAATCGTTGGTAAATGGGCCGGCAGAGCACTTCCGGAGTGCTCTTCACAAAGAATCTTGGCATATGTGAGGGTGGTAGCGATACATCCTCGAAAATCCGGGAAAAGGAGGGCGTATTATAAGTACTCATTTTAAAGACCGTTCGATTTTTGGCGAATAAGGACGGCTTTTGCGTAGCGGCGTGACGTAAGCGGCCATGAAATGTGTCCTCCGAAGCATCCAGACTCTGCAGTTTCAGTAACCTCTCTGCTCTAAAAGCAGTCAATAAAATGTTTTGTGACTGTAAACACACAAGAAGCACAGCTCACCTGATCATGCTCTGGATGACGGTGCTGAGGCCCAGTGGAGCTGCTCCCTTCCTCTTGAAGCTCTGGTTCAACTCCTGCAGGCTCACACACACAGTATTGCGCTTTCGGCAGTGCTCCAGAATTAGAGGAACCCAGAAGTCTAGCTTCCCATCCCAATCGCTGCTGTCCACCTCCCGGTTCTCTTTGAATGCAGAGAAGAGGAAAGCCATGCGCTCATCATCCTGCCAGTCAGGGGGAAACCACGGATCTTTGCTGGTCTCTGACAGAAGCGCCATCCTGAAGTCAGAGAACGAATGAGAAGAAATGATTTCTGAGGATCAATTACTAAAAATCCCTTTAAAAAATTACGAGTTTATAGTAGATGTTTCTTCTCAGTGGCAGAAACAAGGAAAAACTTGTTTATATAATTATTGCATTTTACTTAAAAAGGAATTGAAAAATGATTCTATTAACAAACAGAATCTGCATATTTATAGGTTATTTGACAGCTGTTGGGTGTTCCATGGACTCTACCGTTCGTGGCCCGGAAGGAGGTTACTGCATGTTAAATCAAGTACATAAATAATTTTAAAAGTAGGTATTTTTCATTGTTATTGCAATTTAAGCCTTAGATTTTTTTTATTAAATATAAAACAATAAATACCAACAATATATAAATAATGAATAACAACAACATCAATAAAAGAAAATCATTTAATCTATATGTATCATTTAATGAAGCTGTTAGTTAAACAAAAAAATGAAGCAATTCATGTAAAATAGATTTAAAGTAATTTAAATGATTATAACTTCAGTAAATAATGGTTTTGGAGTAACTTCGTTTAAAGGATAAATATACACATTTCATAAATACTTTTAGAAAAATAACAAGTAGATCAAGAGAACAAAGGAAAAAAGGAAAGTTTCATTACTGGTTTTATTTCTTTTTTTACCTTCCTGCAACTATGCATGTATAATTTCACAGTCCCAGAAAATAAAACTATGATCTGATTTTTCATAACCAGAATTTCTCCTTCAACACTCGCCCAATTTTTCAAGCATTTTTAAATCATACACAATGGTTCCTATTTTTGGCTCTTTAAAAGTTGCTGAAGTACCACAAATAATTGTGTACATACACCTAGGTCTGTGCAATTAATCGAATGAATATCAATATCAATCATAGCCCTTAAAGCTATAAAAGACTATAGCGAAAAATAAACAATTATTGTGCTTATTGTTTGCTTTATGCTTGCGCATACACACTCTCATTCCTAAATACTGTTGTCTCAAACATAGTGAAACCTGTGAGTGTTTGAAGCCACCAAAAAAGGGAAAAAATTACCTGCTGGTACAATACTGTTAAAAGTGCACTATGAAAGAAACTTAACTATGTTGCACATGTTCAACAAAGATAAATGTTGCACATGTTCCAAAAACGTTTAGTAAAACGTTACAAAATGAGATGTTCAAATAATATATATACAACATTTAATTGAGTTGAAGAAAGTAGTTTCAAAAAAGAAAAATATTGAGAAAGATTAAATAAAAAAATAGACAAAAAAATTACAAGAATATTTACATGGCACTGTAAACCGATTCAAAGTAGCCATTTTTAAAATATTTTTAGTGAATATGTAGAAAAGAGAAAGAGAATTAGCATTTGTGTATGAATCTTTTTCATCTAAGATTTAGTTGACCAAATTACAGATTGTATTACTGCAATTTTTGTAGTAACTGCTGTTATCTTTAGTGTTTAGTGAACTGAAACTGAAACTGAATGGCCAGTTTGTACAGAATAATCATCGCTAACATCAGGTATGCTTCATTGTAGTTTACTGCTGACATTATTGTGATTATTGAAGTTGTCTGTGTGCCAATGCATTTCACACACCATGCATTTCACACAAGGAAAAATAGTGTCCGTGAAAACTCCTAATCTACAATTGTATTCAATCACAGAAAATGCAGACTAGAATAAGCTGTTTGCTGCCATGAGAAGGGACCACTGGCCTCTGAACTCCTGATTAGGCCGTTAGCACCAGTTTTTATTATGTTGGCTTAAGCAAGCCACCATACTCTTCTAGCTTTTAAACTTATTATATTGGCTTGAAATGTGATTAGTGTGAATGCAGAATTTATTCACACTATTATTACCCTGCTTTTTATTTTTACTCCAATTATCGACAACTTTCTCCTTCCAAATTTGCATAAATTACTTAAGCCCTGTCCAATTTTCACTAAAACTTCAAAGTCAAATTTCTCAAAAACTAAGCGACATAGAGGTGCGCGGTTGTTTTACCTTAACCTTAGTTGAAAGTGTAATGTATTTCAATTACAAGATATTGTAATTGCGTAAATTACTTAAGCCACACCAACTTTTTCTCTAAAACAGTCAAATATCTCAAACATGAAGTGACCTACAGGTGCAGCGATTGTTTTATCTTAACCCCAGTGGAGAGTGGAATTTAAGTTATCACTTAATTTCCATAAAGCAATTAAGCCATGCTCAATTTTCACTGAAACTTTGAAGTCAAATATCAGGAAAACAAAGTGATATACAGATGTGGCAGTTGATTTATCTTAACTCTAGACTACAAACTTGTACAACAGACTAGACTATCAAATACAAACTTGTAGAACGCTAAACATTAAATAATGTATATAAGGTTGATTTTTAAAAAAAAGCTTATTAGACGCGTTTAAGTTTACAGAAACAAATCAATTAATCAAATCAGATTCCTTTCAAATTTGACCCTGGAGAACCTGCTTTTCAAGCTCTGCTGCAGTACAAGTGACCTATCCTTTCCTGTCAGTTTCTCAAATTAGTCTCCCTTTCAAACATTTTAGTTACCAGCTATGAGAATGAAACTTAATTTATATATGTATCTAATATGCCACAGGTCTAATGTAACAAGAATAGTTGCTAGTAAATTATATATTATTCATATATCACCCCTTCTTTGCTCAACTAAAAACAAACTCATGTTAATCTTTATTATTAAATAATAAAACCAAAAGAATCTTAACACTGTTTAAACCACGTGATCATAAGACACCTCACACGAAGAATCTAAAGTTAATCCACTCAATGTTTTGAAACAGATGCAAACACAACAGAGAAGGAAGCTCCGAGCCGCTGAACAGCAGAAACGTTCCCTCGGTGTCTGTCGAGACGTCTATCGCTGGTGATTCCAAAAACTAGTCTATATAACGTTACATAACAAACTAGCTGAACTAAACCTAGAGACACACAACGTTTTTGTGCTCACCGTTTTCCGACAGGGTACAATGGATGGGAATTGAACCATGTATGATGTAAACAAGACTCCACTCCTTCGTCTTCTTCGTCTTCTTTTTCGTCGCCTTCTTCTTCTTCTTCTTCGTCTTATGTTTCTTCTTTTTGAGATGGTTTTTGGCAGTGTGCATGTCTAGATCGTGCATTACCGCCACTATCTGGTGATAGTGTGAACATCTTTATACAGATAAAGGATTTCCCTTTCTTTTGATCCCTATAACATGTGTGTTATTATCCTTTTTATAGTGTGTTTTTTTTTCTGCATTTGATTTCAACAACCATATTTTCTCTATGCTAAATATATCTAGCTCTAGCTTTTAAATCCTCTTCGCTCCTAGATTTTCTGAGTGCTTTATGGACCACCTCCCAATTCGGTTCTTTGTTTCCAAGATATTCATGAGCTGGTTTTTACTGATTTTGCATTCTCTTATCAGTTTAAGTTGAACTGTTTATCACATAAACTATATTTTTCCTCTTGTTCAATACAAATCTGTCCTTATATTGTGTTTAATTTTTTTGTTATTTTCTTTACCTCTCATCTGTGACATCTTTAACATCTTAATCATGTTGTCCCTTTTTAGTAGTTGTATGTTCTCTGTTGTTTCTCACAGTCCCCATGCTTTCCTCTAGCCTCCTGAGAACCAAGAAAACATATTTCCCACTGAATCTTTTATGTGTGTGATTTCCTGTCTATTTAGAGCAGTGTAGTCCCACATAAACATATCATATATCATTGTAAGGGCTCCACTATTGAGCACCCTAGGACTTAGTGAGGGGTGGCTCAAATGAATCAAAAGCTAGATCAAAATCAAATGTCTACTACAGAGGATATAAATGAATAGGCTGGGTCTCCGAGGCTAGAATAGGCCTTAATTACAGAGGATGTGAAGATTGGACATACTTTTCAAATCAGGTTATGATAATAACAACTTCCAGTTATATCTTTATGTTGAGAAGTGTTCCCTTCCCTTAGTCAAGTCAAAGCAGTTAGAATGCTTGGTTTAACCGTAATGTTGTATTATTTGTTAAACTGTTTTAGAGCACTATTTATATTAAATTAACTTTAACTCAACAATTACATTCTAGTAAATATATTTTCCATTAGATTGATTAACTAACACTCAATTTTAAAGTAAAAAATAAGGAATAGTATTGACATATATCACCAAATTATAACTCAAATGGTGGTGACATTGACTGAGATGAGGGGGAACAGAGCTCTACAGAATGCCACTCCTGACCAGCCATCAACAGTTTGCAAAATCTCAACTTCATTGCTAATTTTGCAAAAATTTGCACAAGAACTTCATGTGGTGGACAAGAAAAGCAATAAGAAGACGTCCAATATGTTTTTCATACATGAAGGATTGTTCTATGGTGGTTTACAAACAATGAATTTGTGCATTAGTGCCACCCTCTGGTCTGAAGAGATTATACAGATGGATGTAGGCAGTAGCTTTGGGGTTGGAGTATACTGTTACCATTAGGCAACGGTCAGTCTCAGCCACAGACATCAAACCAATGGAGCTTTGGCTATGTGTCTGATGAGTTTGGGGCAATTTTATGGCAGCTCTTCAAGAATCCTGAAGTCATGATCTGATTGATTGAATCAATTTATGGCAGAAGCGAGTGTTGTGTTAATTTTCTTCTGCTGGGAAACAAAGTGAAATGGGATAGGTTGATGAAATGGGGTTGTTTGATATGTCAGTAAACGACTTCCTGGCCGGGACCAATCCCGGGACCATCTGTGGAAAGCATCTGTGGATGTGTTTTCGAATACTGGCTACAGCCACTTCGAGCCTCCTGCCAGAAACCTATGGGTGACGTCATGAACACTCCGTTCACAGTCATTGTGTCAAACACACAAGACCTTTCCTGAAGTCTGGCATTGTAAGACTAGGCCCCCAACTTTTTAGCCGCCCTTAGCCCGAATTACCACCTTTGAAATGTTGAATACTTTCTTTCTTTCTTTTATTTTGTTTTTAAAGCCCTGACGTCAACATGGCCATTTCATGGCTATCCCTGTTTTAAAATTGTGTTAATATTTAGGATAATTAAAAACTTGTTTTAAAACTAAGTTACAATTCCCAGCACAATCCTTAGTAAATAATCCTTAGACATAATCCTTAGTAAAACCTTTTTAGCCCTTTGGGGTTAGCATGGATTTCTTTCAGATTATATTACTTCAGGTTTTTGTTTATCTACCTTAGGAAACAGATCTTGACACAACACCTGAAAATCTCTTCAGATACAATCTTATTCCTGGGAGAATCTGCCAGCCGGAGGTTTTGACTAACTGGTCATTTGGCACTAGACACATAAAAACATTAGCAATTGGTCTGATTCTGTTCCATTTAAAACTACAGTTCCTAAAGACTTTCTATTTTTTCTGATCAAATACTGAAGATGATCAAATACTGAAGATGATCAAATACTGAAGATGGTCAAATACTGAAGATGATCAAATACTGAAGATGATCAAATACTGAAGATGATCAAATACTGAAGATGATCAAATACTGAAGATGGTCAAATACTGAAGATGATCAAATACTGAAGATGATCAAATACTGAAGATGATCAAATACTGAAGATGATCAAATACTGAAGATGATCAAATACTGAAGATTGTCAAATACTGAAGATGATCAAATACTGAAGATGATCAAATACTGAAGATTGTCAAATACTGAAGATGATCAAATACTGAAGATGATCAAATACTGAAGATTGTCAAATACTGAAGATGATCAAATACTGAAGATGATCAAATACTGAAGATGATCAAATACTGAAGATTGTCAAATACTGAAGATGATCAAATACTGAAGATGATCAAATACTGAAGATGATCAAATACTGAAGATTGTCAAATACTGAAGATGATCAAATACTGAAGATGATCAAATACTGAAGATGATCAAATACTGAAGATGATCAAATACTGAAGATTGTCAAATACTGAAGATGATCAAATACTGAAGATTGTCAAATACTGAAGATGTTGAAAGTTGCAGGCTGTTTACAGTCCTCTCTCACGTCTTGAAAAATCCATTCAAGTTGAATTTGATAATGAATAAATTTTTTCTAAAAATAGAAAGTCTTTAGGAACTGTAGTTTTAAATGGAACAGAATCAGACCAATTGCGAATGTTTTTATGTGTCAAAGATATATTATAAAAATCAATACATAATTGGTAAAAGGCTGCTTTTGTTCATGTTGGGCTGGGAATATTGCCATTGGGCGAGACTGTAAAATTTGAGCTGCTTTTTAAAACATTTAGCTGGTTTTACTGAATATTATCAAATACTGAAGATTGTCAAATACTGAAGATGATCAAATACTGAAGATGATCAAATACTGAAGATTGTCAAATACTGAAGATGATCAAATACTGAAGATTGTCAAATACTGAAGATGATCAAATACTGAAGATTGTCAAATACTGAAGATGATCAATTACTGAAGATGATCAATTACTGAAGATGATCAAATACTGAAGATTGTCAAATACTGAAGATGATCAAATACTGAAGATGATCAAATACTGAAGTCTTCAGTATTTGATCATCTTCAGTATTTGACAATCTTCAGTATTTGATCATCTTCAGTATTGGAGAATCTTCAGTATTTGATATTCCTCAGTATTTGATAATATTCAGTAAAACCAGCTAAATGTTTTAAAAAGCAGCTCAAATTTTACAGTCTCGCCCAATGGCAATATTCCCAGCCCAACATGAACAAAAGCAGCCTTTTACCAATTATGTATTGATTTTTATAATATATCTTTGAGTAATTTGTTTTTAACAAGATTGTTTAGGCAATAGCAAGTCTTAATCAAGTCGGTGAGGTTTATTATAAGAAAAACACAAAAACAGACTGTAATACATACAATTATTAACAACTGGGTTGTATAAATGTGACCCAATGGCCTCTTCTGCTTTTGAGCATGAAGAAAAGGCTATTGGCCATAAACAAACAAACTTACTCTCAGTGAAAAATGACAAGACAAGGAGATTTAACTGTAAACTTTTCTGTGTCGGTCATGTTTCTTTATCCTTCAAATCTCAACATTCGTATTGAACAATGACAGTTCTAAATATGCTAGACTGTTGCCCAATCAGATCGCAGTGCTGAGTTTTACAGAAGGAAGTTAGATGGCAGCTCAAACATCTAAGTTCCTGACCCCAAAATCAAGATAAAATTTCATTTGAAATTATATTGCTTTGGATGAAAGGAAGAACAACTGGTTAATGAACATTTAAGAATGTATTAACATGCGCTTTAATGTTTGGTTCAATCTCCAGGTTTCTATTTAGAAGCGAGATCAACCAGGAGATGCTGGTACGCCATCGTCTTCCCTTTAAAACTAGCAGCTAAGAGAATATCCTTCTCATCCACTGAAACCAGAGCAAATCCTCGAGGAGCGAGCATGTTGAGTTCCTGGAAGGGCTGAAACCGCTGAGTCAGCTCGTCCCACAGGTAAATCCGAGAGAAGGAATAATCGCTCCCGAGCAGGAGATACTGCCTCACCCCTATGCTGAAGGGAAACACGGCCATGGAGCCTCGGGATGGCAGTGTTTGGATCTCTACGAGACGCTGGTTGTCCCATCGTAGAATTTTTGAGTCACCTATGAAGCGTGTAAGGCAGACGTAGAGCACCTTTCGGATCCAGAAATGCTTGACCATCTGGACGTCAGCAGACTGGCTGAGTTGGGAATGATAAAGAAACTGTCTTTGATTAGGATTCCACTGGTAGACCACTGGGGGTTCTGAAGCACTGGAGAGTAGCAGACGGGGCTTGCCCTCTATATCCAGGAAGTCGACGTGAGTGTCGCGATGCCAGGGATGGAGGGACTGGTGCGAGTAGAAGCCGTTGTTGTGCCAGCGGTACAGACTAGTGGAACCGGCTTTGGAGCTGTCGACTACAGCAAAGTACCATTCTCCATCCAACTGGAAAGTCTCTATGAAGTTGGGTTTGCGTACACGGGTAGTGTCGATGTCCTGGATTTTAACAAAACGTAAAGGGCTCTCCTCCCATCTGAAGAAAAGGGAACAATTAGATAAATATTGGTATCTTGTCTGATTTCTAATCACCAAACCAAACATGGCACTATGTCCAATAGAACATTTATACTGTTTTAACTGCCCCACCTGAAGATTTTTGTGAACCATGTCTATCCTGTCACCTTGTGTCTTGATAATTTTTTATCATTTGCGCCTGACGTCTTGCCTCTATCTTGGCTTAAATGTGAGTTGAGTTCACTATATTCTTTCAGACTGCTTCAGGAACCTCATCTCAGTGGTTATGAAAAAAAGTACCTGTACCCCAAGGGCGAACTATTACAAAACAGCTTTGCGGAAAGTGGCAGAAGTAAATATATTCACCAGGCATCCTTTTTTTAGTCGCTTCTCGACTTCAGTACAGAAATTTGCCAACTTATATTCACTCATCAGATGTGGACTCAATGTTTCCTTTTGCTCTGGGTCTGCTTGCACAATGTTTCGTTCTAACGTCTTGTGTGTCATGTACCATACTCCTGCCATGTCCGAATCCAAATACTAATACCACCCTTAAAGTTGATTCACATTTTAAATGAAAAGAAAATGTGCATTCAGTAATAGATGCAACCCTCTCTAAGTTGCCATTATTTATTTATGTGTTTCTTTTTTTTAACGAGCCATATCACTATTATAAATCAGCTATTATAAACACTGCTTACAGTTAAATGCTGAATCAACTTTGTCCATCTGAAAACTGACTGCAACTAAAATATGCAGGGATGTGGCCCTCCAGAACTGACTTTGGACTTCCTTTCTCCAGGCAAAGTGTGTCACGAGCCTACTCGATGTCTCTCTCTCACCCGGTAGTTTTCCACTACACCTGAGTTTGATTGGTAGCCACGCCCCCTGGCTATCACGCTGAGTACCACCAAACCTGAAGCTTATCCTAAATCACTCTTCTCCCTATTTAAGCGCCTAGTTTCAGACAGTCAATTTCAGATCGTCTGCGAACCTACAGCACGCTGAGGCAAGCTCTTATGACTCCTGGCTCCTCTCCTGTTTTGTTACCTGCTTCCTGCCTGTCTGTTTCTCTGTCCCCACTGCCTGTTGTTTGTCTGCCGAACCTGAAAGCCCGTTGATGACTCGAACCGCCTCGACCACGCTCAACTCTCCTGCCCTGATAGAACCAACGCCTGCCTGTTCCCGACTGTGCTCTGATCGTCAACCCCAGCTACCCGACCTGCTGCCAGCTCCTGACTACACTCTGCTCTCTTGCCCGGCTCTTCGATCTGCTACCTGGTGAAGACCCCGAGGGCTTCGTCTCCCGGCAGAGCCACGAGACGCAGCCAGCTGGGCATTGAAGTCTGCTTCACTTTTCCTTGTCTTTATCATTCAATAAAGAATCTCTGTTAAACGTGATGCTCTTGGGTCCTCGTCTGTCTCGTAGCCTGACAAAGTGTTAGAATATTTCGCTTACCCAGTGTCTCTATTAGTCTAAATATCCACCTGATGTTTGCTTTTGTCACATTTAACATCTCCTCTGCCACTCAGAAAGAGTCAACTTTTGAGAACAGATCTCTAGTACATCCCAATAGGGGTCACTTTCTGTCCTGTTTCCTAATGACAGGTCTTATCTTTCCAAGTTTAAGTTGCCATGGTTTTAATGTAACTGTGTAATAAAAAGGCACATTGGGGTTTAAACTCTGCATTTGGCTCCTCTACCCTGCTCAGCTTGAAACCCCTCACATACCTGCTTGACTCCTTAAACAAGACAATTCCAGCTTAAAGGTATACCCGGATATGTAAATGTAGTCATTAATCACCCG
The DNA here is from genome assembly GCA_900490495.1 of Danionella dracula. NCBI lineage: Eukaryota > Metazoa > Chordata > Actinopteri > Cypriniformes > Danionidae > Danionella > Danionella dracula. The sequence continues at coordinate 17,451,892 of UELW01000334.1, forward strand.
ATGTTGTTCTAGGTACATTATGGCTTTGTTCCTCTAGAACAAATTTAAAGATATTTCGGTTATAATCCTGGAGGATTTTTGCACCTTAAAAACAGTTCAAACACCATCAAATGTCTGCATCGGCCAGCAGGGGTTAGATACCAATTTAATATTGCAGCAGGATCACTTTCTGATTTCAATATCTTTTTCTCTGCAAGGAAGGGCATGCTCACTACAGCGCTCGTTTGCCTCTCTGCTTGATGCATCCGCAGCATGTCTGCTAACCCCCCAGGATGATATTTATGTGTGAACACAAGATGTGAGAGCTCGACATCCTCATCTCTGCTACTTCCATCTCTGCCTCATGTCTCTTCCTCACTGCTACAGTCTCTAACCCATACATCATAGCTGCTCTCACTACTGTTCTGTACACCTTTCCTTTGATTCTTGCTGACACTCTTCTGTCACACAACACCCCTGACACTTTTCTCCACCCACTCCAACCTGCCTGCACTCGCCTCTTCACCTCTTTTCCACACTCCCCGTCGCACTGGACTGTTGACCCCAAATACTTAAACGCCTCCACCTTCTTGACCTCAGCCCCCTTTAACCTCACTGTTCTACTTCCCTCCCTCTCGTTCAAACACATGTATTCTGTCTTACTACGACTGACTTTCATTCCTCTTCTTTCTAGAGCAGACCTCCAACTTTCCAGGTGTCCCTCCACCTGCTCTCTACTCTCACTACAGATTACAATGTCATCTGCAAACATCATTGTCCATGGAGATTCCTGTCTGACCTCATCTGCCAACCTGTCCATCACCATAGCAAACAAGAAGGGACTCAAAGCTGATCCTTGATGTAGTCCCACCTCCACCTTGAACTCCTCCGTCTGACCTGCAGCACATCTCACTGTTGTCATACTCCTCTCATACATATCCTGAACTACTCTGACGTACTTCTCTGCCACTCCTGACATCCTCATACAGGACCATAGCTCCTCTCTCGGCACCTTGTCATACGCTTTCTCTAAGTCCACAAAGACGCAGTGCAGCTCCTTCTGACCATCTCTGTACCTCTCCATTAGCATTCTCAGAGCAAAAATTGCATCAGTAGTGCTCTTCCTGGGCATGAAGCCATACTGCTGCTCGCAAATATCCACTTCCCTTCTTAGCCTAGCTTCCACTACACTTTCCCAGAGTTTCATTGTGTGGCTCATCAACTTTATACCTCTGTAGTTGTTACAACTCTGCACATCACCCTTGTTCTTAAAGATTGGCACTAGGACACTTCTCCTCCATTCCTCAGGCATCTTCTCACTCTCTAGAGTCCTGTTGAATAACCTAGATAGAAACTCCACTGCTGTCTCTCCTAGACACTTCCACACCTCCACAGGGATGTCATCTGGACCAACAGCCTTTCCACTCTTCATTCTCCTCAGAGCCTTCCTCACCTCATCCTTTCTAATCTTTTCAACTTCCTGTTGTGGGATTTATAGTTTATTCTAGTTTATTATAGTTTATTCGCCTCAAAAGTCCAACACTGCTCTACAATGTTCACCTCTTCCCCCCTTCTTTCCCTCTCATTCTCCTCATTCATCAACTTCTCAAAATACTCCTTCCATCTTCTCTGCACACTCTCCTCACTCGTTAGAACCCTTCCATCTCTATCTTTAATCACCCTTATCTGTTGCACATCCTTCCCATCTCTGTCTCGCTAATCTGTACAATTCCTTCTCACCTTCCCTCGTGTCTAACCTGGCATACAACTCATCATATGCCTTCTGTTTGGCCTTTGCCACCTCCCTCTTCACCCTGCGCTGTGATTCCTTGTAGTCCTGTCTACTTTCTTCAGTCCTTTCGATGTCCCACTTCTTTTTAGCTAGCCTCTTCCTCTGGATGATGTCCTGTACTTCCTCGTTCCACCACCATGTTTCCTTATCTTCTTTCCTTCTTCCTGCTGACACACCTAGCCCCTTCCTACCTGTCTCCCTGATCACTTCTGCTGTAGTTTCCCAGTCCTCTGGAAGCTCTTCCTGGCCACCCAAAGCCTGTCTCAGCTTCTGTCTGAATTCCTCACAACCGTCTTCCTTTTTCAACTTCCACCACTTGGTCTTCTTTTCCATCTTTCCTCCCCTCTTCTTCCTGACTACCAGAAACATCCTACACATCACCATCCGATGCTGTCTGGCTACACTCTCTCCTACCACTACTTTGCAGTCAGTGATCTCTCTCAGATTGGCTCGTCTACTTAGGATGTAGTCCACCTGCGTACTCCTACCACCACTCTTGTAGGTAACTCTATGTTCCTCCCTCTTCTGGAAATAAGTGTTAACTACAGCCATTTCCATCCTCTTGGCAAAGTCCACCACCATCTGTCCTTCTGGGTTCCTTTCCTTAACACCAAACCTGCCCATCACTTCCTCATCACCTCTGTTGCCCTCGCCCACATGACGGTTGAAGTCTGCTCCCACCACTACTCTCTCCCCTCTGGGAATACTCTCCATCACCTCATCTAACTCACTCCAGAATCTCACCTTTTCTTCCAGCTTACAGTCTACTTGTGGAGCATAACCACTCACTACATTCAACATCACCCCTTCAATCCCTTCAAACCCTTTTTGGCTAGATTATTTATAAACCAGCAGTGAATTTTTAAAAATCCACTTGCTGCAACCGGAAGCCAGTGAAGTGATTTTAAAACTGGAGAAACTTGAGGAATAAAACTCAGAGAACTCAAGAATTACTATACTAGTAATTAACTACTAACTTAGACACTGCTTTTCTGTTTGATTTTCTATAGATTAACATTATCAAATGTTCAAAATATATTTCTTTAGCTCATATTCATTCGTGTTCCATTATCTTTGAGCTAACTTTTGTCTTTACACATATGTTCAATGTATCTAAACATATTCTCTCAAACTACTGTATGCTTTTTTCATAAGTTCTTGCAAAATAGAGCAACAACATGATAAAAAATCTCATGGTGCATGTTCCGCCGTTTAAAAAAAAAATCCTACCTTTAGTTAAATTAATGTTATCCCATATTTTGCCTGTTTGTAAAATCTTTACAAAGAATTTTATCATATTCTCTGTCAGCTCTAATTACACATTGCTTACAATCTTTCGTCAATTATATAAATTTGCTTTTGCCGGTGTCCCAGAAAAACAGTGCTTGCTTTGTTTTTATTCTGAAAAGGTACTTTTCTCACTGATTATTATAAGTTGACTTTAACATTACATTTCAAAGCATTCCCAAAAAGGAAATTCTGAAAGTATTTTACTGATTCAATCAAACCTGTACATCCCTCAAAGGTTTTCTCTGAAGTCCTACACCACATGTATTCAAACTGTTTCATTGGCAGCATCACAAAGACAAAATGTACATACTTGTAGATATGAGATCCTCCAAAAAGTTGGGCCACAACCATGTAGAGGGTGTTGTTAATGACAACAGGTTTACAGTAGACTGCAGATCGAGCTAAAAAGACACACAACATGACCATTAAACTTTAGTTTAGAACGATGTGAATTATGAGGACAAAGAGCCTGATTCTAAACAAATTCCCGATTGAAAAGCATTCTGGTCTCATGAATCATGCATTTGATTGGAAGACACACCTAATCCAACCTATCAGATGTAGAGGTGGGCAGGACTTTAGCCCCAGAGAGCCACATTCAGGAAAACAATGGTTAACCCTATACGAAGATATCTAAATTGAGGAGAGATGCACTTACAGAGGACAACTCAGTAGTACTTACAATGTTTGTTTAGCCATGGGCTCATTGGTACCTCAAAATGGCATTAAATTAGACATACCTATACATAACATTATAAAATGTATGTTGTTTGTAGAATTGGTTAAAATTGCAATGGATAAATTCACTGCATTTGATTTCAGTGGTAAATGACTTCATTTTAACTTTCTATAATTGTATTGTTTGTGTTTAATTTTTTCCCACACAACTTTTTTATGTTTATCTATTTAACAAATTATAACAATTAAAAGTTGAATTAAACTTGAAACTAAAAATGAATTAATTGTTGTGCATAAAGTAAAGGAAAGAAGAAACTAACTGTAACATAAAGCTACGCCCCCCCCCCTTTTAAAATCAGCTCCGGTGCTGAAAGTGTGTTTGTTGAATTATTAATAAAGAAATCCTATTTAAACCCTCAGTCACTCGTCTTAGATACGACCATGTGGCACCTCTGTGGACCCACCCATTTTCAGTTATCAGGAAGTGACACACTTTTCTTTTTGGCAGTCCACTCCGAGCCTCTTTTATCTTCTTAGAAACCTATCGGTGATGTCACGATCAGTACCTCCATGTTTTGAACAATAGATGGTTAGCACTCACTTAGCTATCATACAGTGTTTATGGTGCTCATGTCAACCACCAGTTAAAGAATTTCCTTTGGCTCTTTTGAAGGGGTGCTACACAATATGTGAAGAAATGTTTAAAAAAATCTCAAACACTGCCATTAAATTGCACAGAAAATGTAGAATATTTTGACAATATTTTCTTTCCAGTTTTAGATTTTGTTTTTTTGTTTCAATTGCAACTACACTATCTGATACACTATTGGATCAGATCAGAAGAATTTCTCTCACACGTGATGTTGTAATGTGTCCTGAAGTGAAGGTTGACGTGGTCCCAGATGAAGATGGTACAAGCTCCTGTGTTTGGCTGAGCGAAGACAACGAAAGTGTCATCCTGAAACTCATACGACTCCACAGACAACGACTGGAAGGGGAACGTCTCATAAACAGCAAAATCTGTTTTAAAGGATTTCATGTATTAGACTTTTTCATCATGTCCTCTGCTTCTCGCCAGCTTAAAGATCTTTTAACTTTGCTCAATTTCAACCATTTTCTTTGCTAGCATTTTATTTACCTCAGCTCATTTCAAAATGTCTGAGTTGCTTTCTATTATAGAACTAAAAACAAGATTTAGTTGAGAAAGTTCATGTAGACTATATCTTAAGTCAGAAATTAGATTCAAGACCATTAAAGAAATAGAATGAGATTGGGAAAAATCACATCATTGTATTCGAACTAACCTATGTTTAGACAACACCTCAACATTACATAATGTTACATATGCTCAAATATAAAAGGAGTTAATCCTACTTTCCTTAACTTCCCTAAATGTTTCACATTTTTGTTCACACTGAGGCAGTGCTAATATGCCAAAATTAGACTGCAGGTCTTAACACTCAGTTTTTTTGTTTGTTCCTTCACATTATAAATAATATGTGACTGCTATCCATTCCTTATGAAATGTAGCTTAGAATCCATGTAGAGACATGGATGCGCAGAACAGAACTCTACGCACTCCAGAATTTACTGTTAATGGGTGTAAACATTGAAACACATGCTCTGTGACACATTTCTGGTTTTGTTGCCATAAATATCAGACCAGAGCCAAGTTTTCCAAAATTGTTAATGATTGTGTCTGTGGCAGATGATTAAACATCTTATCACATATGTTAAACGTGCTTGTAGTCTTGTATTAACAAACTATTAGCTTCGGGACTTTGTGAGCAAATAGCGCTGCGTCAATGGCAAACTATGCCTATAACAAAATTAGTGTATTTTTGCTGTCTACATGGTAATGATTAACCCAAGCGTTATCAAAAAACTTCCCCTTGGCCAGCATTTTCCAGGTGAGGGGGGGGGGGGTGCCCTGGTTGAGTGAAATAGAGATGTAATAGCGCTCCTTGCTGTTTGCTGGCACCAGGGAGCTATGAAAAAACATGGTGGCGCTTCAGAGCTCTCCCGTGCTCACATTTTGCACAGAACCTGGTTAAACAAACCTTAAAGTGCCAGAAAGGAAAGTTAACTTACCATCTGCTTAAACCGGAATGTTTTTGTTCTAAAACCCCCAAGAATAAAGAATATGAATAAAGCTTTCAGTGCATTTGTGACTTGAATTGCTACTGATAGGAGTATTTTGTATCTTATAAGAAGAAAATGAGCATAAAACTAGCGAACAAGCAGCTTTCTAAAAAGTGTGGTCTGTTTTGATGTACAGTGTGTGGACTGGCCTGCACTGATACAGTTGAAGTCTCGGGCAGTCAGGTCTTGAATCCTTCGTCCCTGAAACTCAAATGGACTTGCACAGTACACAGCAGGAACTGAAGTGTTGCTTTTTTCCATCCAGTCCACCAGCCACTTGGTCTTACAGTCACAGCGGAAAGAATTCCCCCGCAGGTCTCTGAATGAAAGCAATGAAACTTTGAAATAATAGTTTGAAATAACAGTTCCACAAAGTGGTAGCCCAAAATTTTATATAATAATGCCCTCAACTTATTTAGCACTTTTCTAGACACTCAAAGACGCTTTACAATTTTCAGGGCCTTTTTCATTTGCACCACATTCACACACTTGGTGATAATATGGTATATTTTCTGGAAAAGCAACAAGTTGTATTAAACTTGTAAAAGTGGATAAATTCCTTGTTTTGTACACACACCAGTCAGGCAGAATCTGATCCCTGAAATTCTTCCCAACAAACCCCTAGTTTTCACTTTAATCATTTATAATATAAACACAGAGGATGTTGTCATGTCAGATGAGTACAATACAAAACCAATAGTTTCCTCATCGCTGAAGTTCACCCACTGCTTTCTATATTTCCCACAGCAACTGTGACATCAGGCATGCGCACCGCCATCACTTACTGGTGGTACTTACAGGTCTGTGAGGATGTCTAGGTGTTTAAAGAGCCCTCTAGGTAGAAACTGCAGGTTGTTGTTGGACAGGGACCTGAAGAAAACAGTGACAGTAGAGAATTAAAATGGCAATAGGCGAGAATTGTACTAGACGAGTTGTTCAGTGAGGAGTCCAGAACCAGGATACAGCCTTGACTCAGATAACAACCCCCCTCGAAGAGGCAAAGGGGTGGAAGAAAGGATAGCTTGCACAACATTTATGTAATAACTTTAATAAGCAGGTGGGACCATATGATTAGATGGTCAATTTTCAGCCAAGCTCCTCCCGAACTTACCTTCTTACCTTAATTGAGCGATTAACAATAGCACGTTCTTAAGGACATACATGATCTATATATATATATATATATATATATATATTTATATATATATATATATATATATATATATATATATATATATATATACAATATTTTTTGCTTCTTTGGCTGTGTTTTGAAATGTCTGACGCTTCTTTAGATCAAAATCATATGACTTGACGGTTTTGAACGAAGCTTCGATCAATGCTTTGAATCGTCTGAGATTCGGCATAGTGTTGAAATGTCAGTCTCGTGGTAGCCATCCCTAGTTTTTGTTTGTTTTGCTAGGTTGTCCAGCTATTTGTTTTACTAACTTTATATGCTACACCCGAGAGGAACTGCTAATCTTTGAGCAGCACTCCCAGCTAATCTTTCCACCGAGTTTAGAATTTTCGGATGTTTTATTTAGCATTTTAGCTAGTGGGATCGCTATGTTCCTCAAGAAGAAGGAGGGGTAAGCGTGCAGGCAAACTCGTGAAGCTCCGCTAGCGAGGCTTTCGAACATCGCTGCCCAGTATACATCTGGCGAATCTGCGCTCTTTACCTAACAAAATGGACAAGATGGACAAGGAGCAACAAATACTTTTCAACCTCTGCTGTGCTGTGTTTCACGGAGACCTGGCTTAATGGAGGGATACCAGACGCTGCTATCAACCTGCCCGGATTCACGCTGTTCAGAGCGGACTCGAGCCCAACAGGAAAAACTTGTGGTGAAGGCACATGCTTCTACATCAATGTGAGGTGGTGTACAGATGTAACTGTGATTAACAGTTGATTAACGCTTTATTAACTGCAAGACCTTCTATTCACCCCACAAGTTTTCCTCGTATATTCTTGTCAGCGTTTACATCCCCCCCGCAGGCGAATGTGAGCGAAGCTTGGTGCACCTTATTCCATCATATAAGCAACGGCTCAAATCAGCTAAACCTGCAGTGAGAACTGTTAAAAGATGGACCACTGAAGCAGAGCAGGATTTACAAGCCTGCTTCGACCTCACGAACCGGAGTGTTTTTGAAACGGCTGCCTCAGACCTAGACAAGCTCACTGATTCTGTAACATGCTACATCAGTTTCTATAAAAAAAATAGCTAACAACGACCCTGTTTCAGTATGGTCAGGCCTAAAGACCATCACAAACTACAAAGCGCCAGCATTTTCATCAAGGGGCAATCAAAACTTGAGGAATGATCTGAACAAATTTTACTGCAGATTTGAGACACCCTCCAATTGTCTCTCTGAGCAGCCATTCACCTTCAGTACACACCCTTACCCTCCAGCACACACCCACACATCTTTAGCACAGACCTTTCTCCCACTCCTGCTCTACAGATCAGCAAGGGTGATGTTTGTCAGCTCTTCAGGAAGCAGAAGAGGAGGAAATCACCAGGTCCTGATGGGGTCTCACCAACATGCCTAAGAACCTGTGCTGACACTGACCAACTGGCTCCCATCTTTTCTTTGATCGTCAACAGATCACTGGAGCTGTGTGAAGTCCCTGCATGCTTCAAACGCTCCAACATCATCCCCATCCCCAAGAAGCCTAAAATCTCAGGTCTCAATGGCTACAGACCGGTGGCCCTGATGTCTGTGGTGAAGTCTCGTGAAAGACTGGTGCTGGGCCACCTGAAGAACATCACTGGACCCCCTGCAGTTAGCCTACCGATCTAACAGGCCTGTGGAGGATGCAGTCAACAAGGGGCTGCACTACAACCTGCAAAATCTGGATAAGCCAGGGACTTATGTGAGGATCCTGATCATTTTAATACCATCATCCCATCACTCCTTCTAAACAAACTCTCCCAGCTCTATGTCCCTGACTCCACCTGTCAGTGGATCACAGACAGACAACAGTGTGTATGGCTGGGGGAATTCACATCTTGCACCTGAACCACCAGCACTGGCGGCCCCCAGGGGTGTGTTCTCTCTCCACTTCTCCCTTTACACCAATGACCGCACCTTGCAGGACTCCTCTGTAAAGCTCCTCAAGATGGCAGACGACACCCTCACCGTTGGTCTAATCCAGGATGGTGAGGAGTCTGCGTACAGACAGGAAGTGGACCAGCTGGCTCTCTGGGGTAGTCTAAACAACCTTGAGCACAACACCCTCAAAACAGTGGAGATGGTAGTGGACTTCAGGATAAGCCCCACCACACACACACACACACACACACACACACACACACCCTCCCCTTATCATTATGAACAGCACTGTGGCACCAGTGAAGTCATTCAGGTTCCTGGGCACCATCATCTCTCTGGACCTGAGGTGGACCACACACATTGACTCCATTGTGAAGAAGGTCCAGCAGAGGAAGAACCTCCTGTGCCAGCTGAAGAAGTTCAACCTTTTACAGGCACTGCTAACCCTGTTTTACTCCGCGGTCATAGAGTCAATTCTCTGCTCCTCCATCATTGTCTGGTTTAGCTCCACCTCTAAAGCAGATGTTTGTAGACTTCAGAGGACTATACATACAGATGAGAAGATCATCGATGCTTCCCTACCCTCCCTCCAGGACATGTACACCTCCAGAGTGAGAAAGAGGGCTAACAAAATCATTCCTGACCCCATTTACCCCGGTCACCACCTTTTTGAGCTCTTGCCCTCTGGCCGCTGCTTCAGACCCACTAACACCAGGACTGTATGACACAAACAGAGCTTCTTTCTCCAAGCTATCTGACTGGTGAACTCATAACTCTCTACCATCCACTTTGATATCTGCACCTGGACTCACACATTTCATCTCTTTGCATTTTGCACTTAAGCACACTACACTTTTTAGACTTTTGTTCAACTGTTTACATTTCATCAATCCTTCAAAATACTCTACCTCATAGCCTTATGCTTGTTAGTTGTGTTGAACTTTACCGTACTTATGTAATTTGTATTGTACTTATGTTGTTAGCACTGACAGCTCCGTTGTACCACAGGAAATTCCTTGTGCATTCACACACACACACACACACACACACACACGCACACACACACACACACACACACACACACACACACACACACACACACACAGCAATAAAGCTGATAATGATTCTGACCCTTGAACAAGACTGAGTGACAATAAGTGTGTGCTGGGTGCCAATGGGTGTGAGTCATACACGCTGTGTGTGCCATTAACTAATACTGTGTCAGACACCACTTATAAATAATGAATATATGAGTTATTGTTAAAAATGTAATCCATCCTGTATTTACTCTTCCTTTCCCGTGTATGTAGGGACACATGTGCACTGTAACTCAGTTTAGGATGTGTGAGACAAGAAAGGAGTAGATTTTAGTGGGAGCACTTCTGGCGACAGTGCTATGGAAAAAGATGAAATCATGGTCAACTTCCACCATTAGATTTAGTCCCTATGTCATGTCATATACTGTTAAAAGTGTATTTTTATTGAGATCAATTTTCATTGCTAAAATATTCTGAACTCTTGAAAAAAAACATTCAAACAATAATATTCTGGACATGTTTTGATATCTCATTTTGATATCTGGGACCAATCTACGGATAAATATGAGAACAATTAGATAGATCAAAGAATCAGGTTTTAGATGTGTAACTTTATACTGTACCTTAAATATTAGGCAATATTGTAATGGAGGGTTCCCAGATCATCAATTTGCCCATGGCTACTTCACTAGTGAGAGATTGTATATTGCATTGTCTTTTTACTTTCTTTCTCTTCATCTGAAGTTCTTGATCATACAGCAGCAGCACTGCTTCAGTAGTGACAACATACTGCTGGGTACAATAGCAGCGCAATCAACAGTTTGACTGTTTGATTACAACTTTCTTAAAAAGTAGCTTTTAGTCACATAATTAGTTTAACCTACTATAAACATGTTTTTGAGTATGCTCAAAAGCTGTTAAATCTGCTAGCTGACTGGGCCAGGGTCCTTAATGGTTCTTTCTATAGCCTCTCCTGGTATGAAATAAAAAGGTAAAGCAAAGTGCTACATATTTTGCATCAGTTGTTTTTGTTCATTAAAAAAAGATGAATAAAAGATGAATTATCATTATTGCAGTGCTTTGTAATAACGATTGAAAACTATTTGAAAAACTCCCAAAATGTATCTGCACAAAACGTTACATTTTTATAGGATGTTCTTTAAACATGATCTTAAAATTAAAAATAGATTTTTTTTAAAGATGACATTTATGAATACGTTCATTACTGAGATAGCCTACTTACAGGTGTGTCAAAGACTTCAGTCCCCTGAACGTGTGCCTTGACAGAGCTTGGATCTCATTGTTTTCGATGAACCTGTTTGGAAACAAAGAAAGAATAAAATAAGGAATTTAAAGGAACCAATTAATGCATGGAAATGAACTCAACAGCCAACTCAGAGGCACACAGAATCTAAGATTAGTGAAGGACACCAAAGCTATTTGAAACGCAGGGATATCGATCACTGGCTGCTCTAGCCTGATTATATGAAAGCGAACGCTGAATCCACTAGCTTGAGATTTATGACTGCTGAATGCCTTGCTGCTGTGATTGATTCTGAACCTGCTGCGTTACACTTGCTAAAGCTTTTAGTGTAATGACTCTGAGATTGTGGGCGTTTTTATTAAAGCTAAAAGCTTCCTCCATCTCCATCTCTCTCATTGAAAAACTGCTGGTGACTTTATCTGAAGGAGGAACAATCTACAGAAAACACAGTCTGCTTTAAGAACAATTGACCAGATAAAGCTGACTTCTCATGCCTGTGAATCAAAGGCTTGATTTCCAGTTGATTTCCAGTTAATCATGCAAATTATTTCATATTGTATAAGCTATTCTTTAAGCTGTCAAGAAATTTCAATTGTTTTCTGGATAATTTCTCTCAGTTAAAGCATGCATCATGCTCCTTTGGTGATTTAAACAGAGCCTGCAAAACTGGCAACAACGATGCAAAAAACAATTCAAGTTATTTTACTGATGTTCTACAGATCTGTGATCATTTTGTTATGCCTTCCTCATCAATGTGCACCTACAGTGCCTTGCGAAAGTAATCTGTCCCCTTGAACTTTTCAACCTTTTGCCACATTTCAGGTTTCAAACATAAGAGACTGAAATTTTTGTTCCATTCCTCCTTGCACAACCGCTCGAGCTCAGTGAGGTTGGATGGAGAGCGTTTGTGAACAGCAGTTTGTAGCTCTTTCCACAGATTCTCGATTGGATTCAGTTCTAGACTTTGACTTGGCCATTCTAACACCTGGATATGTTTATTTGTGAACCATTTCCTAGCGGGATCGTTTGTTCATGCACTAAAAGCAGTGAAACAGATCGAGGCTAAGTGGTGCACCAAATCAGAGCGCAGCCACACGTGAAGAGAATGAAGGTAAGCGCAGGCAGGTGACGGGAGGAAGAAACGGCTAGTGACAAGGTTATTACATCTCCACTGTCTGGATGAGGAAACATCTCATTTAACTGTGGTGCTGATGTTTTCTGAATGAAGTTTAGTTATGGTATATAATGATATTCACCTACAAGTCTAGCTCGAGATGTAAGGATTGTATTGATATGTGAATTTTGAAAATACTGCAAGAATAACAGGGTAGCATTTTAAAAAGCCTAAATTAACCATCAATACTATCATGCATTACTTGAAGAAGAAAAGTTAAGCCTTAAACTTCTACTCATGCCATTAAAAACTAAACTTCTTAGCTCCTTATATCACTGGCCTGTATTTTAGCTTTTCCCCACATCCCATCATGTTTTAATCAGAAATGACTACCAAATGGTTAATAAAGCTTTTCAAATATACTAAAATCCCCCAAACATGAACTGTAACACTAAAATGTTTTAAAATTAGCAAACCGTTAAAGTGTTAAAATGAACACGAGGACAGTTGCTCTCATTTCCTTCATTTTTTGAAAGGTATTTTTAAAATGTATTTTTTTAAAGGTACTTTATTAATCTACATTTCCATTTACTAAACTACCTTTTTCATTTTCATTTCTAAATACCTTTATTAGACACTAGTTTATATCTGTTATACTTTAAACAAATGATTCATGATTATAAAGACCATTTTTGACATTAACATGTAGCAAAGATAAAAGTTGGACATTCTGTGTTATTGGTGAAATTAGAAAAGATCCTTTAATTACTCCTTATTCTCATTACAACTCATTACAAAGAAGCCTAAAATCTGATATGAAATAAGTTAAATATACTTAAAATTTAACATAATTCATTAATGCTGTTCAAAATTGGAAAAACTTATTTCATATATGATATATTATTGTTTTGGGGGTATCTTGCAAAGTATAAACTAAAGTAAATTGCTTTGTTTATGTTTTTAAAAGTTATGACCAAACAATTTATTCAATGTGTTAAGATATGTTTATGTTTAAAAAGTTATGACCAAACAATTTATTCAATGTGTTAAGATATGTTTATGTTTAAAAAGTTATGACCAAACAATTTATTCAATGTGTTAAGATATGTCTCTTAATAATCAGTCATAATTTTTGTTAAAACTGTTTTATAATGAAGCTTTTAGAAAAAGCAAAATCAATTGTATATGTTGTACAAATGTTAAATAACACACAAACGATATAAATCTTCTTTTATATAACGTCTTGTGCTTGTTTATTTGAATGCAAAAAAACATACATAATAGTTTCTCATTTGTGCTCTCACTTCATTATTTATCATCATGGTTATGAGACCAATTATATGTCAGATTGCAATAGAGTTTGATTAAAATGTCTACAAATGATTTTAAGTGTACAGATTCTATTTTTGTCACTAAAGTAAAAAAAAAGTTAAAAAAAAAAGAATGTGGAAAATATTTTGGCCTCAGTTCATGAGATAAGTGCTGCATAAAAAAGCCAATCATCCATTTAATATATATTTATTGCATTTTATATAATCATAGGCATAAAACCATGTTCTTGGAAAACATAAAAAAAAAACCCATTCGTATTTTCTCGGTTAATTAAATGACTAAAGATGTATCCATACTGCAGCCCTTAGGAAGATGTATTTATGTTGAGATAAAAAAGCTGAAGCTGAATTTACTCACAAGTACTGCAGCTGTCCCAGTCCAGAAAAAGCATCATCAGAAATGAGAGAGAACGTGTTTGAGTTCAACAGGCTGAAAAAAAATCAATGAGAAGAGAGAACAATCTTCAGCGTTGAAGAAACATCCACATTTTCTTGAATGCGTTCACATTCTATACCTCTAGCAACAGCGCTCCACAGGCACTTTTACATTCTTTTTTAATTTACTCAAGTAAAAGTATCCGAAATTTTAAAAAAGTGCTTTACTTATTTACTCCTTTTTACTTTTTTATGGTTCATAAGTAATTAGTAACTATAATTTTAGCTCATCTAAATAAAAGCTCGAGTAAACGCAGTCAGGCCACACAGACTTCCCTCCTCTCTCAAACTCGCTCCTCTACCGGCTTCAGAGTGATCTTTTCACTCAATAATTGTACAGAATGCTATACATACCATAACATATGCTGGAATTAAAAAAAAAAACTTTGAAAATATTGTGTTTCATTATTTCTGTCATTTGAATGATTACTGCTAGCATCTTAAATTTAAAAACTTGGCAGTCAATCAATCAATCAACTAAATATGTGGTGTATAAATATAAAGGTTGGTGACCTAAAAGAAAAAAAATACAATTTAGGAGTTGAGAGGCACGCAACTAGTACAATTTTCATAAAATGACAGGTGCAGCTTTTACTTGCTGATATTTTAGGAAGAGCAGAAAAATCAACACTAGAGTAAGTTTGTTCACACTCACATTTAAATCCACACCTTCAAAGTGTTGATTTTTATAATAGGAGCCTTTAACATTCCTTTAACATGACTACCCTATATTCTAAAAAACAGTGCTACATAGGCCCAAATTTGGTTCTTTAGTTCGTACATTATAAGAAAACCTTTTTGGAGCAATTTAGAACAACTGGTTCTTTATATGTTGCTTACATGACAAAATATGTGTTGCAAGTTCAACAAAAAAATTCAATAAACAATCATATTTTGAATTTAAATAGTTCTTTGTCTTCATTTTACATTAATTGTTTATACTTACAGATTAAAAAAATTTCAGTGTTGTAATTGCGATTAAATAAGATTAATAAAAAAATGTGTGATTAATTAGTTAATTTTGTTTAATATATTTGTATATATTATATATATATAAAAGCTAGTGTAAAAATTGAGCCAGTATCAGCATCTGACTGAGAAATGAGGTTTGAGACAATGGTCTTTAATAATGTGCTCCGTATCTTCAATCTCCGAGCTAACAGAGACGAGTCAGCCGACCTGAATTTGACAAGATTAGTTTAAGCACCCAAGTGACTGCTTTACCAGTTTTGTCCCAGAAAATGCACCCTCTGGAAAATTCTAATTCTGTTGTAATATCGATATAAATGACAATATCTTATTTTTATCAATGAGTAAAATAACAGTACACTAATTCAGAAATAAAATGATGGGTTTGAGTTAGTAAAAGTTCTTTATAATAGTAGACTCCTTTTCAAACGAGCTGGAAGCGATTTACAGCAAATTGAGCTAGTGCTGGCCATTCTGTTTTTTTTTTATACATGGTGAGAAAATGCTAACTCTGCTGAAAAAGACATCGCAAGGGATTCAGAGCATTTGGGATTTTGGACCTTAGATGCACATCTTTAAACTTATTTTTAACATGGCTTTTACAGCACAGATATCCAGAATGACCAAATATTTCTAAAAGTCCTGGCTGTGAAAACCGTGTCAGTTTCACATTGTGATCTGATTCAGTAGCCAAACAAGCATGCTGTCATCTCAACACACACTTGCTTCTCGTCTTTTCTGGAAAGAAGGGCGCACACAGAAACACTGTTGTTGTTGAGCGTGGGCAGCCTATAAATGGAATATCTGTAAGCGATTCATGCAAACAAACACAAGACTCATCCTCGTTTTCACAACACTCCAAATCCAATCGGCCCAAATAAGAAACTGCAGAGAAGCAGTTTGATGTGCAGCTTACTTACAGAAACTGCAGCATGTGCATGTGGGAGAAAGCTCCTTCAGGAATTTCTGTAAAAGCAGCATTCACCATAGTCCTGAAAAGAATAAAAAGCAACAACATATAGTCATAATTATATAATATTTACACTGTTAGATGCTAATATATTGTATATGATAACTGTGTTCAAATATGGAGAAGCTCTATACTGTAAAAACCGGAATATAAGCAAAGCTGAAAATGCTTACATTTATATTGAAAATCATCAATTTTCTTATTTTAGGAAGCATTTTCTAGTTTAAACTTTTAGGGTATAGATTATTTTGCTTATTTTGAGAAAAAATCACTTAAAAAAAAACACTTATTCCAGTCATTTATTTTCTTGACTTAAGAAACTTTGCAAAATAAGCTATTGATTTTGCCACTGATCTTAAAACAAGAATTTTAAAACAAGAAATTTTTACTCAACATATTCTTATTCAAGGATGATAACGACATCTTATTTCAAGAAATAAATGTTAAATACTGATAAAATCCCTCATCTTGGAACAAGAAAAAAAAATCTTAAATCTAGTAGAGTAAACCAAGAGAAAGAAATTACCTTAAAAATGACCTTAAAAAAACCTTAATGGAACACAACACAACACATACTCGTCACAATAACGTCACATTTAGATTTACAATAATTAATATTAGACTGTCATCCAGTTGTGTACTAACTTTGATGGAGGAGATCTGAGTATCAATCCCATTAAGACATCCCTATACAGTATAAAATCTCAACACTGTAAAAAATGCACTCTTGGAACAAGAAAAAACCCATCAAATGTACTTAACCTCTTCCTAGATCAAGCACAAAAAATCAATGGGAAAAATATAATTGAATTGAAGTTTGCAAACATTTCTAGTTGATAAAAAATGCTGTTGGATCTTAAAAATAGACAAAACTCTCAAAACAAGTCTTTCCACACTGTGAAACATAATTTCAAATTGTGTCTAATTTAATTGCTAATTTTATTTTGAAACAGGGTTGGAATGCAAGTTGGCAGGGGACCAAATCTTGCACTAAAGCCTAATTTATAAACGTGTTAATGCTATTGCATTGCCTACACCACCATGAGATTTATACTCCTATTTTGTAAAGTCTAGCTCTGCAGTAACTCTGTGGTTTTCTTATTATAATTTTTGTCAGTTTGTTATGAGATTCCATTTATCTCTGCTTGTCATATGGGATTTTATTTATAGTTTATCGTATTGACTTCAAGAAACTATTATTTTAAAGACATATTATTGTCCTTGGGATCATACAAAGTAACACTTCCTGTATACATTTAGTCACAAACTTGCTCAAAGAACACAGTCAAACGCTGATCTTTATAAAATTGTAGCTGTTTTCACATCAACTATTCTGTAAATAGACTTATTTTAAACTTAAACTCAATAGGCAAACATATAATGACATGTACATTTCTAATAACTAATGGACAATGAGAGTACCTGCCAACATATTGAATTAACTTCAATACTTGATAGAGTTGTAATGCTAGGGACCAGACCATTTTCTGTGGTTTTGGTCTTGTTATGGAATCGACGTTCTTCGGTCTCTGCTATCCCTGATCTTAGTCTCGGCTGTTTATGATTTCTGTCTTGGTTGTCTGATCTCGGTCTCGCATCAAACTTGGCTGTCTCTGATCTCGGTCTCCCATCAGTCTTGCCTGTCTCTGATCTCGGTCTCGCATCAGTCTTGGCTGTCTCTGATCTCGGTCTCGCATCAGCCTTGGCTGTCTCTGATCTCAGTCTCGCATCAGTCTTGGCTGTCTGATTTCGGTTTCGCATCAGTCTTGGCTGTCTCTGATCTCGGTCTTGCATCAGTCTTGGCTGTCTGATTTCGGTTTCGCATCAGTCTTGGCTGTCGCTGATCCCGGTCTCGCATCAGTCTTGGCTGTCTCTGATCTCGGTCTCGCATCAGTCTTGGCTGTCTCTGATCTCGGTCTCGCATCAGTCTTGGCTGTCTCTGATCTCGGTCTCAGATCAGTCTTGGCTGTCTCTGATGTCGGTCTCGCATCAGTCTTGGCTGTCTCTGATCTCGGTCTCGCATCAGTCTTGGCTGTCTCTGATCTCGGTCTCGCATCAGCCTTGGCTGTCTGATTTCAGTCTCGCATCAGTCTTAGCTGTCGCTGATCTCGGTCTCGCATCAGTCTTGGCTGTTTCTTATCTCGGTCTGCATCGGTCTTGGCTGTCTCTGATCTCAGTCTCAGATCAGTGTTGGCTGTCTGATTTTGGTCTCGCATCAGTCTTGGCTGTCGCTAATCTCGGTCTCGCATCAGTCTTGGCTGTCTCTGATCTCGGTCTCACATCAGTCTTGGCTGTCTCTGATCTCGGTATCGCATCAGTCTTGGCTGTCTCTGATCTCGGTCTCACATCAGTCTTGGCTGTCTCTGATCTCGGTCTCGCATCAGTCTTGGCTGTCTCTGATCTCGGTCTCGCATCAGTCTTGCCTGTCTCTGATCTCGGTCTCGCATCAGTCTTGCCTGTCTCTGATCTCGGTCTCGCATCAGTCTTGCCTGTCTCTGATCTCGATCTCGCATCAGTCTTGCCTGTCTGATTTCGGTCTTGCATCAGTCTTGGCTGTCTCTGATCTCGGTCTCGCATCAGTCTTGCCTGTCTCTGATCTCGGTCTCGCATCAGTCTTGGCTGTCTCTGATCTCGGTCTCGCATCAGCCTTGGCTGTCTCTGATCTCGGTCTCGCATCAGCCTTGGCTGTCTCTGATCTCGGTCTTGCATCAGTCTTGGCTGTCTGATTTCGGTCTCGCATCAGTCTTGGCTGTCTCTGATCTCGGTCTCGCATCAGTCTTGGCTGTCTGATTTCGGTCTCGCATCAGTCTTGGCTGTCTCTGATCTCGGTATCGCATCAGTCTTGGCTGTCTCTGATCTCAGTCTCTGATGCCAGTCTTGGATCTCTTTTTCATCTGTATCTGATGTCAGTCTCATCTGTCACTGGTCTCTTTCACCTGTCTCTTTTCTCTAATGTCAGTCTTGCCTGTCTCTCATCTCTGTTTCGTCTGTCTCTGATGTCAGTTTCACTTGTCTCTTGTCTCTGTTTTGTCTGTCTCTGATGTCAGTCTCACTTGTCTCTCGTCTCTGTTTCGTCTGTCTCTGATGTCAGTCTCGCTTGTCTCTGATGTCAGTCTCGCTTTTCTCTTGTCTCTATTTCGTCTGTCTCTGATGTCAGTCTCACTTGTCTCTTATCTCTGTTTCGTCTATTTCCGATCTCAGTCTTGCCTGTCTCTGATCTTAGTCTTATTTGTCTCTGATCTCAGTCTTGCTTGTCTCTCGTCTGTGTCTAGTCTGTCTCTGAAGTCAGTATTGCCTGTCTCTCGTCTTTGTTTCTTCTGTCTCTGATGTCAGTCTCACTTGTCTTTGTTTTGTTTGTCTCTGATGTCAGTCTCGCTTGTCTCTTGTCTCTATTTCATCTGTCTCTGATGTCAGTCTCGCTTGTCTCTCGTCTCTGTTTCGCCTATCTCTGATGTCAGTCTCGCTTGTCTCTTGTCTCTGTTTTGTCTGTCTCTGATGTCAGTCTCGCTAGTCTCTTGTCTCTATTTCGTCTGTATCTGATGTCAGTCTCGCTTGTCTCTTGTCTCTTGTCTCTGTTTTGTCTGTCTCTGATCTCAGACTTGGAGTGGTCTCGACTGTCTTGGATCTCTGTCGTGCCTCAGTCTTCGACTATCTCTGATCACAGTATTGTCCTAATTTCTGTCCCCACAACCAAATACTATAGCCAAATATTTAACACCTGTTTTTTATGAATATAATAGGCAGCATCTATTTTATAAACATTCTATTGCTAAGCTGTTATTACGTTTGACTTGACAGAAGATATAGAATATATCAGTATAGCAGCTAGGAAGAAGAAACATTTGTAAAACAAGAGGAGACTTCTGGAACAATGTCTACGTTCACAAGAAATCTGGGGGAAAAATCACCTTGAGGGGTAAGATACCCATTGAATCAAATATGATTTAAAATTTTAAATTGGAATGCAGGTAAATGTGTATACTATTTGTGTACTAACTAACTTATGGCTCCTTGACATGTTTCCATATCAACCGGTCACAGATTAATCAGAATATACAAACATTCATATGCATGTAAGAAAATGATTCATTTCAGTAAGCAAACCATTTTTAAGGCAAAGATCAATATATCATTCTCTAACAATATGAGCAAAAGAGTTTTAATGCTTTTTTCCATATAATATTTTATCTATTGATATGACCGACTCATTCACATTAGCATGGAATTATAAAGGTGAGAAATAATCATTTATGATTGTCAAAGAACTTTGAATGCTAAGTGGAAATTCTGAAAATAATACAGATAAATCGTTATTCAGTTAATCAGGTAGATTTGGATTTAATTAGATAGATTAAAAGGTAAGCATACTCACAAGGAAATGATGCCTGGTGGAAAGCTCTTGGGGATAGTTTTGGTGTCCACGCAGAAGGCGCTATCTTTGGTGCAGGAGCAGGTGGGCGGACATCGGGGGATTTTGATAGGTTTTCGTCCTGCTGCTACCCCAAAAACAAACAGGATCAGTATACACACACTTAAGCCCCAGTTTGTCCACTGCAGGCTGCGCTGGGGCCGAGCTTGCTGCATCTTTCAGGTTTTCCTCCGCTGAGAGAGCTCACTGAAGAACCAATGACAAGGATGTAAAGAGTTTTCTTCACACCCCTTGTGAGGCTCCAGGGGAATGAGGGAAGAGGAACTGATGAAAGAGGCTAAATATACAGAATCCAGAGAGAGAGAGGAGAGAGTGCAGTAGATTCTCTCTGTTTCCTGCAGTCGTTACTCAATCTTTGACTCTCTCTCTAGCTGTTTCTCTGTCGCTGTGTCTTTCAAACACACACTCTATATGTCTCACAAACAAATACACTTTTTCTTACGCCCACTTTCTTAGGCTGAAGTGCATCAGTGCTGAATTATTCACATCTCATAGGCGAATACTCACTGTAAGCGTAGAACGAAACGGGAGGAGGTGGGAGTGTTAGGGTTGTGAGCCTCTCTGTGAATGGACACTTCTAATCTGAAGCATCATGATTTTTCTGTGACAATCAGACAAGGGCACAAAGGTATATATTTAAAAGATTATAACATATTTTTCACTTAATTTCAAAGATTTCTGTGTCCTGTTTTTAACTATTTAATAGTCAAAAGATTACACATGAGAGGCTCATTCTGCAATAAATGATTAAGGTAATAAATATGAACTTAATATGAATTATTATATATTATATTATTAACAAAATATTATTAATTTGTCAAAGATAAGTGAGGTTAGCGTAAATGATTAAAAGTACTGCCAGTCACATTCCGAATGACTTTCATGTTCACAGCAGACCACATTTCCCATCATTCTCCACCACTACACTATAGTTCATAGACAACCTCATTCCAACAACAGTTAAATTAAAATTAAATGAAAAAAAAATGTATTTAGCCATAAGTGTGTGCCTTAATGAAGAGACCTAGTAAGACTTGACTTAATCTTTCATTTCCAAACCTTGTGTTTTTGACAGTTTTCTATGGGCAAGACCCGCCTGTGAGGATGTTTAAAATGGAAGTTAAGTATTATTTACATTAAATGTTTTCTAGATGTGCAATTATGTTTATGTTGCAATTTTATCCCTTTAAAATTAAATAAAAACATTAATTTAAAAGTGTTTCTCAAAAAACAAATAGGTAAACAAACAAAGAGCTCCAAACACACTAGCTTCTGCTTCAACGAGTCGCAGAAGTATTACATTTTTTTGTCTGAAATCTAAGCTACCTTTTGACTAGATCAAGGTCACTAAAGCTGTCATGATATCCGAGGAAATGCAACAGTGTTACCAACACAAACTCATACTGGAGAAGTTAGAAGAAGATAAATGGCTCAAAAACAACGCACTAGCTTAGGCTTCAAGTTTCCCGTCAACTGGGACTATGGGAGCACTGGTAGGGACCCCCGATCATTCCACACACTAGGAAAAGGCCAGAAGCCCCATGACGCTGATCGTTACATCATCACGTACACCGCTACAAATCGGAAGCATATGTACCATAATGATCTGCTCTAGCTTTGAAGCCAGATCTCACCCAAGTGCTAGCGGGTGAGACCAAACATAAGCTGTCATTTTCTTTAATAATCACTTCTCAAGTGGATTACGAGATCTGGCAATTTGAGCAGCCAGTGATGTTCACTTGCTCCACCAGGGTGTCAGAGCTGCTGCATGTCCCAGGTTTCTATGTGGTCTTCGTTAATTTCCAAATCACCAATCAATCAATCAATCAATCAATCAATCAGTTTTTATATAGCGCTTCTTTAGCAATTGCTTTCAAAGCAGCTTCACAAAGTCCCCATGAGGATCAGGCAGAGCAGACAGGAGTTCCCTCTGAGAGGGGACTCCCGCTGACTGAGGCAGGTGCTAATCACCTCCCCAGCATAAAGAACATACAAACTAAATATCCATCGATGAACGGTTTGCCGGACAGGACCTGAAAAACAAAAAACAAACAAAACAAACAAAGACAAAACAGGAACTAAGAAATGGAGAAAACGGTTAGTAAACTGTAACATAGACAACAAACAAGTGATCAGCATCAGCTGCAGGATGAGAGATAAATAATGAGGATAGGTTAGAGTAAGACTCTTTGTTTATAAGTGTGATCGCTTGTTTCTGCCAACCTGTCTGCTGAGTGTGTTACCAGTCATGTTTGACCATACAGATCCTCTGGATGCAATGGTTTGATGACACTGATGGACAGCCATGATTGCTACCTTGAATGTTTGGGGTATAATATTACATATGCTGAGGCAGCAGTCAAGGGTTTAGACTGTGTTGATAGTACTGTTCTGTCTGGTTATGCACGGAGATCGAGGCTGGCGTACTGCAGGCCGCCACTGGAAATGTTGCGGCTCCCGCTTGCGAGTGCGGATTTCTGGCAAACACAAGTGTCGAGCTTGGATTTCTGAGCTGCTTCCGGAAATCGAGCTTGAAATCTCTTAAATAGATGTGTGATTTGTGAGGCCCTGCTGAGATGATAGCTGCAGCTGCCCTAGTACCCTTTTTTACAACATTTTGGAAAGCGCCTTTCACATCGAGGTTAGTCAGTCTTTCCTTTCTTGCTCCCCTTGACTGCACAGCAGTGTAGAGTTTTGATGCAAATCCCCAGATAGAGGGGGCTCTGCAGTACATATTTTGCCCGGGGCAAACCTCCCACCTGGCATAATCAGCCAAGACCACCATTGCTCCAGCTCTGCTTTTTAGTTGGACCTGATGGTGGAAGCCTACGCTGCTGCCCTCCAGTCTTCAGGCAATTAGGTCAAGGCACTGAAAATATGCATGAGGAGAGTTGCTGCCCAAATCTTATTAAGACCTAAGAGCAGATATGTGCTGAAAGAAATAATTTGTGGGATAATTGTAAGGCTTGTTGGGCCGCACGATGTCCACTTTAGTAGTTCAGAGCCGCTCATCTATGGCTAATCAAGTTTGAGATGTTGCCTGTCTAAGCTTTTTCTGTCTTCATTCTGGGATTTTGCATTAGATGCACTGCAGCTTAGAGGCAGTCAGCCTTTGAGTCTGAATCAGCCTCGAGTGGACCTCCTCAGCTTGAACCAGTTGCTGCTCTAAGGTCGAGCCTGAATGTCCAGGTTGGTCTCCATCTAGGCTCCATTCAGAGCTCACTGGTAAGTTCGTAAGTTATGGCCCCACTATGGAAACTATCGGTAAGCTGCGTTGAGGTCATTAGTGGAGTTTTGGAAGCTAATGGGGTCTTCCTAATATATCCCCTTGGCTCAACGCATTATCCGGCATGGTCAGCATGACAGTTGCTGTCAGGTCAACCATGATCAACAGGGGTTATGACCTCTTTTCTGTTACAAAGGCCCATGTCCTCTGTGGTCCCTAAGAGGTTCCTGGGGCATATGACTTCCGCAGGATAATAAATCTGCTTGCCTAACTCCTTATGAGTTCACTCCAGCGTTGGCTCAAACTCATCACAAATATGATGTTATGGCAAGTAACGACGAATGTCACTGCTTGTTGCGACTCCATCTTTGACGTTGAAAAGACACCAGGGGCCTCATGTATAAACGTTGCGTACGCACAAAATGGGCATAGAAATATGCGTACGCATTTTTCCACGCACATATCGGGACTTATAAAAAATAAACTTGGCGTAAATAAGTGCGCACCGTACGGATGCTCTTGACCGTGCGTACGCACTCTTTTAGAAGAGTATGTGTTTTGGCGACACCAACTGTCCCAAATAGCAATAGCTATTTAAAATGAAAAACTTCTAAATTATCCTATTACATCACCCAATAAATCAAATTGTAACAACCTGAATTATCATTATTAGCATTCTTAACCAGGTGCAAATACTTCGAATTTACTCATTTATTTTAATGAATGGGCTATAAAAAGGTATGTGCGTATAAAACATTTAATCATAATGGATGCTCTAGCGCTGTTAGAAGACCTTACTAATGACGCTCTACGGAGGGAGCGTGTTTTCAGAGACCGTGAAGATTTCCTTGATGATTGGCTCATGAGCCGATTTCGATTTCCAAGAGCCATCCTCTTGGAATTGTGTTCTGAATTACGGCCAGTATTAGAAAGACCCTCGCAGAGAAACCATGCGCTGTGTGTTCCTGTGCAAGTATTGACCACATTAGGCCACTTGGGCACTGGTACTTTCCAGCGAGAGTTGGCAGACCGATCGGGTATGTCGCAGTCATCTCATGCCATATGTATGGGATGCCATTGTGGGGATGGCACCCCAATACATCCGTTTTCCTTACACGCAAGCTGAACAGCCCAACATCAAAATGCGATTTGGAGCAATCACCGGTTTCCCCAATGTACTCGGTGCTCATACTCATGTTGCAATAAAGGCACCATTTGAGAATGAATTTGCTTTTGTCAATCGAATTATTGGTGGTATTAATATGCAGGGAGATCATACATATTCAAAATGGGCAGTCTTAACCTCCAAATATGGATATTTCGGGAGGAGATTGGGGTAGGCAATACGCACGTGCACCTGCGCACAATATTCAGATAGTTTTGATTTATAAAGCAAACCTTGCGCAGGTTCTGGCGTACGTACGGTTTTATGAATCTGAAAACTTTTGTGCGTACGCAAATTCTGCCTTATGTGCGTACGCACACTTTAAGGATTACATCTACGCAAAGTTTTATACATGAGGCCCCAGGTGTCTCCATGCCGGCGTCCCCCTGCAGGACCAGCTAAGCATGTAGTAGTGACAAAGAAGGATATACTCACTCTGACTGCCCTTTAATAATTAAGTCTGTGACTTGAGGCCAGGGCAGAAAAGGACCTGCTCGATGCTGGACTATTGATGTGTCCCGGCTTGCCTGGCCGTTGACAGATGCGGAAGGACCTAGGTTGAGGCGTTGAGCGACCGACTGAAAGAGAACGTCTATGGTTACTTGCGTAACAAATAGGCAACGAAGACACATGTCCCCTTGCCACAAGTGTAAGGTTGTGAGTCTGGTTGCTTAGGGGGTAAGTACAGCTCCAAGCATCACAGGAAGTTCCAGTGCATTACCTCACGCTCTATCACGAGGTGTACGCGATGTGCTGCTGGCCTCCGTCAATAGCAGTGGTTCTCAACCTTTTTCCATCTAGTACCACCTCAGAAAAAAATTTGGCACTCTATCACCATAATGAGCAACATTAAAATACACGACACAGCGTATAGGCCCTACTGTTCAGTACAGTTAAAATAAAAGGCAATATTATTGCTTATAACATAACCTCATGCTGTAGTCATTGCGTACATATCTATTAAATTGTGATTTTCTGGGTTAAACTAGACAACTTTTGGATAAAACATCTTTCCCCATCAGTCGGTCACTACGACTTATGTTGGTGACGACTATGGGGAAGCTCTGCTACTCTCCACACTTTTTCAAAATCCCAATCAGCAAACGCGCTGATGGTCATGTGATCGCGTTGTTACGCATGCAGCGGATGCAAGCGTGAGGCTCTTCCTGTTTTTTGCTGTAGCCTACTCTTGACAGGGGATCGACTCAGTGAAAGACAATCACAGAGACAGTGGATTATTCCATGTGGATTATTTGGAGATCTGGTGAGTCGACGGCAACCAGAGAGGTTTTCAGCCTGAGCCAGAGGCTGGAACCGCTGAACACCCCAGACTTCAGCCCTTTCACTGCCTTCCACCAACAAGTAAGACAAATTTTTTTTTAGTAGAGCACTTGTTTTCCCAGTTGACTGTTTGTAGCGTGTTCGCAACATGTCGCAACCGTGCAAGTCTGTTGGATGCAATGGATCGATCGCATTGAAGGATAACCACTAGCATAGCATTGCCTAGGTTGCGTTGGGCTTTTTTTTTTTGTACAGTTCTTTCCAGCAGCGAGGTTGGTGTAATTTCAGGCCACCACCCGAGATTTGTAGCTCCCGCACGCAAGGGTCGACTAGTGCATGTCTCTGGCGTCCAGAGGAGTCAGCAGGGGTGCGCGCTCCCCAAGTACGTCCGCTATCCGCCACAGTGAGTTATCAGATGATGTGCTGCTTGCATCTTCTGAAGACTCCTGTGTGCCTGATGATATGATCTCCACAGCTGTGTCGGAGAGAGACGGCGCATCTCCTAAAGGAGACGGTGCATCGATCTCCCCCTCTGGGGTGGTGGCAGAGTTGCTTATCTGGGCTGCCATAAAAATTGGGTTGGAGGTGGCTCTGCCCCTTGCACCCGAAATCTACAGGCTGGACGCGTGGTTTGTGTGGTCCCGCCGGGATGATACCCCGCAGCCGTCTCCTATCCCGTTCTTCCCGGAAGTGTATCAGGAACTGACCCAAACTTGGAAGGCACCTCTTAGAGCGAAGTTGGTCAGTCTCCCCTCTCTTGGGGATACGAAGTGATTCCCCAGGTAGAGCAGGCACTGGTGGTGCACTTTTGCCCGTGTAACTCTGCCGCCTGGAAGCAATCTCAGGGTTGGACCGAGAAGTACTCTTCCTGGAGCCTTCATCGCCTAGAGCTTGGCAGTGTCCCCGCTCCGTGCCGGACTACTGATGTGCCCGGCTTGCCTGGCCCTCGGCCGATGCGGAAGGACCTAGGTTGTGGTAATTTGCAGGGTGTTCCCATAATCTTCTACGATATAAGTCACAGTGACCGACTGATGGGGAACGTAATGGTTAGTTTCATAACCCCTGTTCCTCGAATAGGGAACGGAGACTTATGTCCCCCAGACACAACCGTAAGGTCATGAATAAGGAAGAGTATGGCTCCAGATTCACAACAGGAAGAGGGTCACGCATGCATCTGCTTTATGCGGGACAACGTGATCATGTGACCATCAGCGCATTCGCTGATTGGCATTTTGAAAAAGTGTGGAGAGAGTAGAGTGCTCCTAGCAGAGCTTCCCCATAGTCGTCACTATGATGGGGAACAGGAATTACAAAAGTAACCATTACATTCTTCATTTTAGCTGCAGACATTAACAATAAATTAAGTTTTAAGGTTTTGACAAATTTTAAAGTGATTGTCTTTGTGCTATGATGACAGGTGAACATCCACACAGAGGGAGAGAATGTGCGTGAGTAACTTCACTTTTAACAACCTCAAAGAAACTTTATATGATTTACTCGCGAAGGATTAATACCAACAGACTCGGAAAATTCTGTATTTTAACTGCAATTTCTCCTGTTTAAAATGAAAGTCCGTGAGAGATTAGACTGAGTAACAGAGTGCGCTCCCGGGGCTGCAGCAGCATTGCTCCGTTATCAAACACGATCAAACTCATTATAGCTACTCTGGAGGGTCAAACTACAGATTTACCCAGAGGCTGCAGGGAAGGTCCTGTGATTTCATTGGACTAGCCCAGTGTCCATAAAAAATTTTACCAATGAGCCACGATTAATGTATCAGATGCCCATGGTCGATAATATTTTGTTTGACATGCTCTCCCACAGTAATGACAGCCACTGGCTTGAAGTTACGGTTAAGTGTTACGGGTACCACATTTAGAATACCACTGATCTATAGCATTGTTTTATTAGATATTGTAACCATTTTTTGTACTCTACTCAACTCTGTTTGTTTACAAAGTACAAAATGTATAGATGCAAACATACAGTAGGATGTGGAAAAAAGCAGCTGTTATCACTGGAGCTATAGCTGCAAGACTATGATGCGAAGAATTAGCTCTGCTGTGCCAGGTATCAAACTCTCCAACAAACAAGATTCTGTTTGAAGAACAGTTCTCCATCTACCACTTTTCAGGTGTTTTTCAAGCGCTACATCTTACCCTTCAGGAGATATTATTAGCTCTGTTGTGCCAGGTATCAAACTGTCTGACAACAATTACCTGTTAAAACACCCCTACATTTTGGCATTAGAAAATATATCACACCAAAGACCAAGGGTAGATTTTGCAATATGAAACTGAAAAAGAAAACTATTAACGTTCATATTCAAATTCCATACACATTCAGAAGTGTAGATGGGAAAACTGACAAAGTTGTCTGTGAAAAAGAGAAATGCATATGAGCACATGAATATTCACAAATGAGTGGATTAAGTGGATTTGAGTGCAGTCAAGTCATGAAAGTGCTGTCCTTGTTTGGCAGACACTGCCATCGCACTCAAGGATTGTTCTTTCAGATATGGTCAGCAGAAAAGCAGATTTCTGACACCATTAAGTAAATGTGTCTAGATATGAAGAAGGTGTCTGACTGAGAATTCATTAATCTTCCTCTGAGTAAAACTTGGCAGTATAGAATCCCTGATATGCGTATCTGTATGGAAACATGCACCTCTTATTACTCAAGGTTAGGAATGAAGGAGTAATGGTGCCTTATTACAAAAATGACATTGCCTGTGTTCTAATTCGAGACATTCACGTAGCAACCAGTCCTTTGCAAACTGGTATCTAAGCCAGACTCATTCAGAACTTTTGCAAAAAGAGAGAAGTTCTGACAGTGACATCTTTGATATCTTCTCAGCTGAAGTTGGTCCTGATAATGAGCACAGTAATTCTGAAATTGATCTTTAGCCAGCAAACATTTTGCGGCGTCCCAATCCGAACACAATGAACTGGACTGCACCCTTAATGTAGACTCAATTTAATGTAACTCATTTTCAGAAGAAAATTTATGTACTTTTTTAGTGTGAGATAAGAGTGAGGACGATCTGGGACACACTAAAACATCATGTGATGGAAGTATTTGTGCCATGTCATCACGCACGACGTGTGCAACAACTTAGCGCCTTCTTTTTCATTTTAACATTCTAACAACAAAAATAACACTCTTACATTAATATTGTTTATTTATGTGCTTCTTCTTTAAAAATTAGTTGTATTATAGAGAGAGCTCATATGTTTGGGTCCCAGAGAAAACGCCTTCTGCCCGAGTGCAGTGGATTGTGGGTAATATCAGCTGGTTCAGCGTTAACTCTCATTTTGCACCCATAAAAGTGTGAATAGTGTGCGGATTGGGATGCAGGGTTTGTTTTTGATTGTTTTTTCTTTACTGAACAAGGAAATACCTGCTATCTAATAATATCTGCTGAAACATATATGTGCGCCACAGAGTATGGACCCTTTGCCAATGCACATGATCCCACAATAGACTCTCCATACAGAGTGCCAGGAAACGGTTGCTCTATTTGAACCAATTGTGATTAGACTGAAAGTCAAGATTGTCAATTTTACAAGCACATCAGAAGGTTTGTGTTCTATTTCACAGCAATGAAATTAAATGTGGATCTATTGTTTTGTATTTTTAAGCTATATGATATTAAAAGATGTTGGATTGAATTGGGAAAAGATTGGATACAATAGTAAAACTTTAAGTAATCTATTTACCCTTTGATGTTTATCAAGCGTGTCAAATTCTGACAGTAATTTTGGGAACTTGCATCAGAAGTAGATGCCAACCAACTCTAGGGCCTCCCTATTACACTGCAAAAAATGCACTCTTGGAACAAAAAAAAACCTCAAATAAAGTTAAACTCTTCCTATATCAAGCAAAAAAATCTGCCAAGGGTAAGCAAATTTGACCCGGCAAGATTTCTTAAAATTAGAAAAAAATTCTAGCTGATATCAAATGCTGTTGGATCTTAAAAATAGACAAAAACTCTTAAAACGAGTCTTTCCAAACTGTGAAACTGAACTGAAACTAGAATATTTTAACTTGTATCTAGTCTCTATCTGTTTTCCCTTGTAGTATTAAAATAAGTAATATGAAAATGTAGTGTTAAAATAAGTATATATGACCTTAAATTAAGAAAGTTTGTGCTTAATTTTAGTTCTTAAAGTAGAATATGGGTTCTTAAAACTAGCAATTCTAGCTTAAAATTTTAATTTTAAATAATTATGTTATATTATTTAGGCCTATTGATGAATTTTCAGATAGGACAGTTCTAATAGGAGGCTAGAAGAACACTTAGTAGAGTTCTGGGAGAAGATCGGTGAAGGACCAGAGCTGGATTCAAACCCCATCACCAGATGCGTCCACACCACATGTCAGTGCTCTGACCGCTACGCTATCAGTGCTGACAAATAATTTGGTCTCTGATGAGCTATAAAAAACTAAAAGAGAAAACATTCTGGTTTTAAGACAGATTGTCTAGTTTTAAGACCACTATTGACTTAAAATTATTATATTGTGAACCTTCATTTGCTTTATCAAACTGCCAAAGAGCCCTGCTCATCAAGGGCGTTCAGAAATCCCAACAATCCCACCCAGACTCCAGAATCTCTATCACCCTGGCGCTGGCGACTGCCCACACTTTGGAGACCATGTGTTTTTTTTGCATTTCTGGGATGGGTGTATTCACAGTGTCCACTAGTTTTGACCCAAACGTCATCCCACCTTAAGAGATTTAAAAACTCTTGATGAGGACATTTCTTTCTGCGTTAAGCGTAGCAAAACAGACCTAAACAAAAGATCCAATCAGTTCAGCTGTATTCCCATTGGAAGTCTTCCTAAGCTTGTAGCCAGTCCGAACCGAACCGCTGTTCTTTAAGAAGACCCACAAACCTACCGCTCATTTCTGGCCCCCAGGAACACCTTAAATGAGTCCTGAGAGTTTTTGAGACTGTGTCTGATCACTACTCAGGCAACTCCTTCCACATCTGGGCAGCCTCACCAACAGCCTAAAAAGGCTTCACAGAGATATTTATTTTATTTCAGAGAAAGTATTTCTTGTTCCAAGATTGTGTTTTTTAAGTGCAGATCTCTTCCACCAAAAGTTAGTACACAATTGGATGAAAGTCTAATGTTATTGATTATAATTCTAAATGTGACTTTTGTGCTGGTGTAAGTTGTTCCAGGTTTGGGGGATTGATGGTTTATTTACAGAGTAGGTTCTTTTTCTTGTTTTCTTTTCACAAGCATTTGAGTTTTATTTCAAGAATTAAAATTTTTACCCCACTGTCAGATATTTTACTTGATCTAAGAAGATCTAAGATTTTTTTTAATGTTTCAAGAAGAGTGCTTTTATTAGAATTTAATATATTTTTTTTTTAAATAAGATGTCTTGAAATAAGAATATGTTAAGTCTCAAAATAAGCTAAATAATTTATACCCGAAACGTTTAAACTAGAAGTTTCTTCCTAAAATAAGAAAATCTACATTTCTCAATCTAATTTTAAGCATTTTTAGCTTTGCATAGATAACTTTTTTGCACAGTAACTGCACAAACCCTTGTATAACATTTGAAATAATTAAATTTAACACACACGCACACTACTATAACTGTTAAGTAGGCAAAAGGAAATACAATCTAAAATAAAAAAAATCTAAAAAAAAAAACAAAAAAACCATACATATGTTAGGTTCATTAAATTACATTTTGATCCCATTATAGGAGGCGAGGCTTTCATTAAGAATGAAGTTGAACAAATCATATAAGCCTAAGTGGATAAATGTTTATTGACGCCTTTCTGAAGTTTAACCTTTAGAGTGAGCTTGGGTTTATCCAAACATCCTTTACTTCATACACAATAAACTTTAGTAGAAAAAAAATCACATATACAAATGTCAGATTAGGGTTTCCCCTCCTCAGAACCTTTTCAAAATTATTCATTTAAAAGATCAGTTCACCTGAAAAATAAAAACTCAGAGGTCATCCAATTGATATAATTGGGGTAACCCTTCCAATTCATTTCAGTATCAAACTATGTTTACAAACTCAAATTGACTTTTTACAATACATTTCCAAAGTTCAGTTCTCTAACATCTGAAGTACATAACCGTGAATTCTTCTGACAATAGCTTTCAGCGCTGTAATGAAAATCCTTCTTCTGTGATCAATTTGAGCAAAGAAGATCTGATCTCCTGCGCTAAACCAGTCACTGTAAACATGATAAGAGTTTAAAATGCTGTCAATGACACAATATAAATATTCAATGTCTCTGACGCTAACGGTTTGTAACACATTCATTATGATTTAGCATTTTGATTGGATGAAAACAAAAAACATCCTAACAGACGCATTTGCCCAGAAAGCCATACCTCACTCTTCAGACAGGATCAGTTTCTTTTCACATCATTAGCAGCTTGTATCTGATTCAAGCTCATCTCAATTTGAAAACACACTTTCACTCCACGCCACATGGTTCAGATCCACACCAGAAGATGATTTCATGAACATTGTACAGGCTACAAATCCAGATAGTCACAGAAGAAAGCATTTTTGTATGCTTCCTAAAAGCATGAGTTGCACTGAACAGAATGAAGAACACACAAGCTTGTGTACTATGAGAATTTGTACATTTTTGGATGAATTATTACCTTTCCACTTGAAGAAGAGAAGTTTTTCAGCAGAAATATGTGAAGAGGAACAATGTGAATAGCCCTCTTGATTCATTCAAGTGGCTTCAACCCTTGCATGTCCTTGTTCTGGTCAACACAAACAAACAAGGTTGATCTGAAACTTTGCCCTTTAGTGAACTGACTATAATCCTCGCTTATCATTGGCTGTCACAAAAGCTCTTTTTTTATTAATTTTTTTTACACAAGACATATTGAGATAAAAGCAACCGTGATCAAAGTCTAATACAAACAGGTAAAGAGTGTAAATATATATTCATATAATACATTTCCAGATATATTTACAGGAGGAAGGCATCTGAGAGATCCCCTCAAACCAACAACTCCAACTCAAGAGTATTCACTCAAGCACACTGAAAGACTTGCACAGCTTCATGACTCCAGCGGTTCAATCCGTGTTTTCTGAAGCAATGGCTTCTTTTTCATTCCAACAGCTGGATGAACCACAGGAGTCATGCAGAGCTTTCCACTCTCTCTGAAGGCATTTTCTTTTCAGTTGTGTCTGGAGGATCAATGAATTCATCAAAAGCCATAATGCTAAAAACTATTAACGCTCCCAAACCAGCTCCATCAGGATGAGTAACGAAGGAGATTTCATATCTAGTCTCAAAAAATGCACCAAGAATTTAAGGCAGTGATTGTTTGTGTCCGTTTGTGATGTGTGCTCCAGCACCAGGGGATGGAGAGCTCCTTTAGCGGTTTTTCAAGGTTCCGCCTCGGCTGTGGTGCGGGGGAAATTTCGGCAGACATGGCTCTTCTATTCCAGGATCGTGAGAGAACACAGAGTCTTCCCCCGAGGAGCAGGTGGAGCTACGGGTGTCCGGGAAATTAGGCGAAAAGTGATCTAGGGCCACAGACAGCTCCAGGTACTCCTGAGCACGGAGGGTAAAAAAAAAGCAAAGTAGAATATTAATAAAACCAATATCAACAAAAAAACTTAACCCTGCCTTTCAAAGCAACCGTGTTCAGAGCATTAACCCTATATGAAACAGATTTGGTAAGCATGGTGTTCACTGTAGGTTTCAGTAGAAAGTGCACAATCTGATTTTGACTAATCAGCCAGCAAACATTAATCTGACAGCAATGTGAAGCGTGCAACTGTTTAAGCACAATTTCTCAACATGAACAAGAACAAGCTTCTGAACAAAGGCAGGACTTTGTGTAGCTGTTAAAGGCTTGAGTAAAAAGTCACCTAAAGATGTATTAACCACCGTATAAAACTAAATAATGTCAACTAAAATGTTCTGACATTCACTCCAGAGAAAGGACAATATTCTACGCTTCATTGAACATTATCAAAAATGTTAGTGTATTAAAACTAGGGGTGGCCATAGACTCATTTTTTTTATCTAGATTAATCTCACTGTAATATTGAAATTCATCTAGATTAAAATACCTCATAGGAATTCTTCCAAAGGCATTCAGAATATGTATCCAAAATAACGACTTGCCATTTTAAAAAGTTAGGCAAGAGTGTATACATTTCAGGTGTACCTAAAAAATACTCACAATGAAAACAAGTACTTTTTAGTTCATTCTAGTAATCATAAAAACTATTAAGTATGTTAAAGCTTTAAACAAAGCTATACCCATGCTTATTCAAGAAATTAATTAAGAATTGTGTTTTAAACATTTTTGGTCCCCCCCATCAACACACGAGTGAAAACTTGGGCGTTGTGAAAGGAGAAGAGCTGCTCGATAGATTCGCTCCCATGATGCTCCTGGACACGGAGGTGAGATCTCCCGGACACGGAGCCGGTGGAAATCCCACGCATAGCTGAATTCATGTCAGCAGATCACCTCTGATAGGGTAACTTTGGCAGAAACAGCATACAAACAGGTACAGAGACTGTATGCCTCAGCACCTCTGTAAATATTTGTGCCAAACATCAAACTGTGTAGTATAGGCGTTAACGCCGATAATGGCCAATCACTAATTAAAACAGATTTTTCCTTCCTATGGTTGTGAGGGAGCAACCAACAGCTGAGACATTCTGGAAAATGCGATTAGTGATTTATTATATATATATATATAATATTTATTATTTATATATATATATACACATATATATATTTTTATTTATTTATTTTTTTTTCAAAGACATTTTGTAAAATAAATTCTAGCCTGTTGTGTTGTTGGTTATAAAGAGCACATTTTGTATTCAATGTAATAACTATGATTTTTAATATTGGTAAATTTGTGTTTATAATTGTTTATTATATTATGTTTCTATTATACATTTCATTTTATGAATGCTAATGACTATAATAAGGCAACATTCACGTAGAAAACCCAAGAAAGGACCTATTTGCACTTCCGAGGATTTTCTGAAAGGATGCGCATTGTACACATCTTTTCAACTTTTATTTTTACTACTTGTCAACCAATACTAGACCAATATCAGCAGCCTTTTACCATCTAAATGTTTGCTGGGCATTTAAGGGATCAGAAATGTCAAGAATGACCTTTCAGTGCTTGGTGAGTGGCTGAAGTGATAATTCTGTATGGAGACAGAATGATCTCAAAATTATTTGAATAAATTCGTTATAAAGCAAATCACAAATAAAATATTAAAAAATGAAATTCATAAAGTCAAAAAAAAAATTTCAAGTGAAAGCATGAATATTGCCTTAAATTGGCATGCATATGACTTTAGCTGTGTCCCATTGCGTTAGAATTTGTCACAGTTTAATTAAGAGATTAGATCCATACTTTTCCCCAGATAAGGATAAGCTTGTAAAATTGCAGAGTTGACAAACCACTTGTCACGCATGAGTCTATTTTTCACAGATCTAATTAACAACACAAATTCTAATTTAATGATAAATTATTTCTTTTACATATTATTTTACACATATACTCATTTCACATAGTCAGTCATCTATTCCCAATGAATAAAGACACAGTGGTACCTCCAGATGTCAATGCTTCACGTTATGGAAAATTCAAGATACGAAATGACACACAAAGAATATATTGTTTCATGATATGAATATTTTTTTTAAATACTCTCCTATTGGTCAGTTCCAGCCCTGATGCTGCGTGTTTGTGCGTAGTACAAGTTTCAATCAATCAAGTTTTTATACAGCGCTTTTTTTAGCAGATGCTTCAAACCAGCGTCACAAAGTCCTTGTGAGGACCAGGTAAATAGGAGTTCCTCTGTGAGGCCTCTGGGAGCCTCGCTGACTGAGGCAGGTGCTAATCACCTCCCCAGCATAAAGAATATACAAACTTAAGATCCATTGATGAAAATTTTGCCGGACAGCACCGAAAAACAAAACAAAAACAAACAAAGACAAAACATGAACTAACAAACGAAAAACAATGCTGCTGCGTTCTGGACTAACTGTCATTTTTGTAGTGTGGCGGCTGAGCAGCTGGCTAACAGAGCGTGTGATTTACTACTTCCTGTTCCTGCCTCATCATCCCCTACGCTGATCAATGTTCTTAGTAAAAAATCTAATGTGCAAACTTCTGCCAGAGAGCTGTGTAGATGTGGTGCAACCTGATAAGTCACCCAGGATCAGTCCACCTTCTGGGAAAAGGGAGTTATTGAGGGCTGTTGAATATGTATACTTAGCTTATTGAAGTTTAATGTTGTACTCTATGAGGTTATGTGATGTATGCTGAGCGTATGTGTGACTTTAGGTGAATATTGTAATGTAATGATTAGTGCTGTAGTACATTTATGCCTTTTTTTTAAGTAACCCCGTGATTGGTTTCATCCAATCAGGCTGCGTAATGAGGGCATGTATAAAAAGGCTGCCATTAGTCTGGTAAAAGAGGGGGGAGAGAATTTGGTGAATCCATGCTAGAGCTCTGTCTGTTAAAAGCTTCAGAGCTGAGAGAAGGAGTCTCCTTCTGAAATGTGTTGGACAGATATCTCTCCTTAAAAACTGTGTTCACTGATTAGGCTCACTGTGCTCACTGCCTATGTAAGGCGTAGTTGATGCAGCCTGCTCAGCTATTAGTTAGCTTGGGGCTTTTCTACTCCTCAAGAGAGTTAATTTGAGGTTTTTACTACTATGCATTTTCATTTTGTTTTCGTTAGGTCAGTATTTGTTTTACTAGATTATTTTTTATTGTTTATTGGGTTGTTTTGTTTGTTTTCATCTGTGGCTCACAATAAAAGCACTTTGCACTGCAAGCTCCAGACTGCAGACCTCTGTATTTCATCTACGACCCTCGGAAAATTTGTCACATTACAATAATCCATTCTGGAGGTCATGAAAGCATGCACTAATTTTTCTGCATCTACGATAGACAGCATGTTCAATATTCCTGAGGTGAAAGAAAGCAGTCTTAGTAACATAAGAGATATGGTTCTTAAACGTCAGTTCACTATCTATATTAACGCCATGATTTTTAACTGTCAAAAGAGCCAATAAGTAATATTTCTGTTTTTTCAGGATTTAGCATAAGGAAATTTTAATTGATCCCAATCAAGTAACAGATCATTTGAGATTTTAACCAGCGCAGTCTCTGTGCTGTGATGCGCTCTGAAACCAGATTGAAGATCTTCATAACAGTTGCTCTTCTGTAAGAAGGAGCTGAGCTGTGCTATAACAACTTTCTCTAATATTTTTGACAAGAACGAAAGGTTAGAGATTGGCCTATAGTTGGATAACTCAGTAGGATCCAGATGGGTTTTCTTGATTAGTGGTATAATTACTGCATTTTTGAGCTGTTTAGGAACGTAACCTAGCGATAGAGATGAGTATAATATTCAGAAATGTTTCTTGAGCTATTTTTAGCAATTCTTTCAGTAATTTTGTTGGTACAGGATCGAGAGAGCATGTTGTTGATTTAGATGCTGTGATTATTTTCAGCAGTTCTTTCAGGTCAATATTTGAAAAGTTTTGCAGCGGGTGAGGCAAAGGCATAGAATTTGAGTTAAGCTGTTTGATTGAATATGAGTTTTAGTGATTTTGCATCTAATAGATGTAATTTTATTCGAGAAATAATTCATAAAATCATTGCTTCTGAATTTTATAGCTGCATTTGAACCTGTCGAAGTTTGACTTGTTTCTGTATGGCTTGGAACAGATCAGGCATTTTACATGTAAAACTTGCTTCGACATACAAAAAATGTACCAGGCCACCCTGGATCGGATTCATTTTGTATGTTGAGGTATCACTGTTTTATTTTAATCCAGTTCTATAGAAAATTAACAACAATAAACCATGTGATAAGTAAAACAACAAATGCATTTTAAATCATGCTGAAAGTTAATTGTAAAGGTTTCAGTAAGAGAGCACCTGATTGGATGTCATGGAGAGACTGCGGTCCAGATCCTCCACCAGTTGTTTGAAGGTGGGTCTCTGAGAAGGAACAGCATGCCAGCAGTCTTTCATCATCGTATACCTGGAATCAGTCGGTAGCATCAAAATCGAACGAAAGTACTGCAGCATATTCTACATAGTGCTACTCAAGAGTCAAAAAGAAAACAGACAGACAAAAAAACCATGCTGGAGAAGCTCAAAAAAGATATAAAGTATAAAAGCATGATGCAAGAAAGCTGAGAGAAGGTGGAGAAAAAAACTACTTTTCAAAGAGTTATGTAAAAAAATTAGATATGGACAAAAATCCATAAAAAATCCTCAATTTACAAAAAATACTTTATAGTCAATAGTCTTAAATGTCTGAAATAAAATCAACAAATCAAATGGAAAAAATATTTAAAAATGAGAAAAAATTAAGTACATTAATTAAGCACACATTTTAAATTAAAAAAACACCTGCCGTTATTTATAAAAAAAAGTAGAGGGAATCTACATTTGTGGTGAACTATATCTTTAAATTAGTAAATTGAAACAGGAGCAGAGTCTTACAGGTCATGTGTGCAAGTGGAGGGTCTGTCCATGCGGTGTCCCTCCTTCAACAACTTGAAGAGCTCTTCCACCGGGACTCCAGGGTATGGAGAACCTCCGAGAGTAAAGATCTCCCACAGCAGTACCCCAAAAGACCACCTAAAAAGACAAGATCACAATCTCAAGGACTAAGTTTCAGATGATCAAAAAACTCATAGAATTATCAAACAGTTGATGAAAACGAGTCATGAAACCAGCGGACAAGAGCCTTGCATGAATGACATTAAAAAGCCATTATCATGGATTTTTAAAATCTACCTTTCAGGTTGTGTTCAGGTTTGATGATTCATTTGTGAATGGCAACAGAATCCGGTAAATTCAAATGTATATGGTAAAACAACCAAAGTGTGTTTAACCTTACATGCCTGACAACCTCATGTTGAAGTTTACCAAAAAACAAATATTCTTAATAATCTTAACCTTAAAAGTTTAACAGTCTAAAATAATCTACCTTAATTGTGGTGCAAACTACTGCTATTCACTACTCTACAAAACTCTTTAAAAAACTCGGCTTTTCTGACACAAATACAGAAAACCAGCTTTAAAGTCAGTTCGACCCAAATTAATGTGCACTCCAATGAACATATGGCCTATTTTCACAATTTTTATACATTCCTAAGAAATTGCTGTGTGTTTAATAATGTCAGATTGCCTTAAAGGAATGCCAATGACGATCTAATGATGATTTCATTTTTAGAGATGCACTCATACAGGGTGGACAATGCATGTGTCTAAAGCCTCAAGTCACAGCGCACATTTGGAGGCATAACGTTTACTTAGTTCTAAGAATTACCCATAAACACGCCAAAATTACAGAAAAGCCA
This sequence comes from Danionella dracula, assembly GCA_900490495.1. Classification (NCBI taxonomy): domain Eukaryota; kingdom Metazoa; phylum Chordata; class Actinopteri; order Cypriniformes; family Danionidae; genus Danionella; species Danionella dracula. Next base: position 17,491,434 of record UELW01000334.1, read on the forward strand.
AACTGTGGTCTGTGACCACTAAAAGCACAGTGAGCATTTGACAATTAATATTTCAACACACAGCTTGATTTACTTTTTATAAATGTATTTGCGCCACAATTCTGAGCACAAAAATTCAGATTTTTAGAGCACAAAAAGTTATTTACAGGCATGTGATCTGCGTTTTGCGAAAGAAATGTTCTTCTGGTGTAGAACAATTTATTTTGAGCGAGCAAAAATATTTTTTTCAGAGTGTAAACTCTGTGTGTGATACCCGGGCTCGCTCTAAACAAACCACAGCTACACAATTTTGGAGTTTCTGCAAAACTCCCGGTACAAAAAGTCAGGGGCAGCTGTCAGATGTGTTCTAGATTAAAACGGTGGATTAAATCTGAATTTACGATCTGTACTGACTTGAAAGTAAATGCACAGCTATTGTAAAGCTTATATTCATGTTTATTATAACATTGTGTTACACATAAAGTGTATTTATATGCACAAAAACAAAAAAAGATTAATATAAAGCCAGTGTATTCATTAAACACTCAATTAACTTAATAACTTTAATAAACTTGATTGAGAAAGCATTTAATACATGGATTTATGTATTCGTATATGTATATGGGTGGCCCCCAGTGAAAAAGGTTGGAAACCACTGTTCTAGCTTATTCAGATTATGAGAAAAAAAACGCTAAAACCCAGTAATGACTTTATTTAAAGCCTCTTGATCTCAATATCAAGCCCATTTCTAACATTTTAAAATAAATGTTGCTTTAAATTATATATGTAAAATTAGTAAAAAAAAAAAAATCTTGTTTCTGTTAAGTTTTAACTAAAAAACTCTTCAGAAGTGTGAATTGGTCAGCACTTTAAAAAAGTCTACGCTGCAGAGCACTGATGTGTGTTTAATTGTTTTGTGACAGGATAATAATAGGAAAGCTAAGAGTTCTCTGTATGAATTCTCAGCAGTGGGACGTACACATCACTCTGGTGGGTGTAGATGCGGTCAAACAGAGCCTCTGGAGCCATCCACTTGACCGGAAGACGACCCTGCAATCAGAAACACAACTACACTGAAAAACCAGGCTGCACACCTACCTCCTGCCACACAATGGTGGCTTGAGAGGGTTTTTTTTGGCAAATGTATGCCTTGAGACTTCTAAACAGTAACATACAGTGTGACACTATTATCAGGGATAGTCCTCATTTCACTTGCTAACGTTTTAAAATAGATAAAATAGTTTGTTATTACTACCCAAAAAAACTAAACAAAATCCTGTGCATAATTATCTGATTAATTTTCTGAATTAGATTTTTACTGGCACTGTGGTACACACTTTACCTTGTATTTTCACTGTAATTCTTTTAACATCTGTGTGTAGGTTTAGCTGTTTTACAATTAAAGTATTCTTCTCTAAGTTGATGTCAAAACCGCTGAGGTCACTCCTCCAGCAAACAATGCTTTCAGGAAAGATTTTTCCCAGACACATCACGCACTTCTTCAAGGTGTGCCAGCTCTGTTACGGTTTAGGAAACACACCGCTGAACTTGAAAGACAGTGCACTCTCTAATCTTACGTTGGTGGTTTTCTTGTAGTAATCGATGTGATGGATGTCTCTAGCCAGGCCAAAGTCTGCAATCTTCATTACATTCTCTTCGGTCACCAGCACGTTTCGAGCTGCCAAGTCTCTGTGAATGCACTGCAACAGAACAGAGAAAGAGATCACACTGATAGAGTGGGAGCGTGGGAGGGGAAGCGAGGGAGGGAGGGAGGGAGGGAGGGAGGGAGGTGGTAGTGAAGAGTGATGAGGGGAAGGGTGTCGTGAGGAGTTGAGTGAGGGGACGGGGAGGCGAGTGAGGGAGGCGTGAGTGAGGATGCGTGATGGTGAGGGAGGTGAGGCGTGAGGGTAAGCGAAGGAGTGAGTGAGACGGGAGTCGAGGTGAAGGACGGGGAGTGAGGGAGTGAGAATCTAAAGGGAGTGAGGACAGGGAGCGAGTGAGGAGGGGAAAGTGATGAAAGGAGATGATGAGGAGATGGAGTGAAGGAGTGAGGAAGGAAGGGAGTGAGGAAGGAGTGAGGGAGGGAGTGAAGGAGGATGTAATGGGAGTGGGAGGGAGTGAGTGAAGTGAGGGAAGGAGTGAGGGAGTGAGGAGGGAGTGAGTGGGAGTGGGAGGGGATGTGAGTGAAGGAGTGAGTGGGTGAAGAAGGAGGAGAGTGAATTGGGAGGAGAGGGATTGGTAACGGGAGTGAGTGAGAGTTTGAGGGAGGGAGGATGAGTTGGAGATTTGAGTGAAAGGAGGGAGGGAGTGAGTGAGTGAGTGAGTGGGAGTGAGTGGAGTGAGGGGAGTGAGTGAGAGTGACTGAAGTGAGGGAAGTGAGAGGGAGGAATGAGAGGGAGTGAGGAGTGGAGTGAGCGAAGACGAAGGAGTGAGTGAAGGAGTGAGAAGGAGTGAGTGAAGGAGTGAGTGAAGGAGTGAGTGAAGGAGTGAGTGAAGGAGTGAGTGCAGTGATTCGAGTGAGTGCGTGGGAGGCGTGAGGGAGTGGTGAGTGGGTTAGTGAAGGAGTGCGTGCCGGTGAGGGCGTGCGTGCAGGCGTGAGTTGCTGCGGGTGCGTGCCGGAGTGCGTGCGGGCGTGCGTGCGGGCGTGCGTGCCGGCTTGCTTGCGTGCGGCCTGCGTGGCTTGCGTCGGGCGTGCGTGCGGCGTGCGTGCGTGCGGGCGTGCGTGCGTGCGTGCGGGCGTGCGTGCGTGCGGGTGCGTGCGTGCGTGCGTGCGTGCGTGCGTGCGGGCGTGCGTGCGGGCGTGCGTGCGTGCGGGCTGCGTGCGTGCGTGCGTGCGGGCGTGCGTGGCTGCGTGCCGGCGTGCGTGCCGGCGTGCTGCGTGCGTGCGTGCGTGCGTGCGTGCGTGCGTGCGGGCTGCCCTGCGTGCGGGCGTGCGTGCGTGCCGGCGTGCGTGCCGCGTGCGTGCCGGCGTGCCGGCGTGGCGTGCCGGCGTGCGGGTGCGGGCGTGCGTGCCGGCGTGCGTGCGGTCGTGCGTGCGTGCGTGCGTGCGGCGTGCGTGCGTGGCGTGCGTGCCGGCGTGCGTGCCGGCGTGCGTGCGTGCGTGCGGTGCGTGCGTGCGTGCGTGCGGGCGTGCCTGCGTGCGGCGTGCGTGCGTGCCGGTGCGTGCCGGCTGCGTGCCGCGTGCCGGCGTGCGTGCCGGCGTGCGGGCTTGCGTGCCGGCGTGCGTGCGGGCGTGCGTGCCGGCGTGCGTGCGTGCGGGCCTGCGTGCGGGCGTGCGGGCGGGCGTGCGTGCGGGCGTGCGTGCGTGCGGGCGTGCGTGCGGCGTGCGTGGTGCGTGCGTGCGTGCGAGTGAGTGAGTGCGGTGAGTGAGTGAGTGAGTGAGTGAGTGAGTGGAGGAGGAGGAGTGAGTGAAGGAGTGAGTGAGTGAGTGAGTGAGTGAGTGAGTGAGTGAGTGAGGGAGTGAGTGAGTGAGGGAGTGAGTGAGTGAGGGAGTGAGTGAAGGAGTGAGTGAAGGAGTGAAGGAGTGAGTGAGTGAGTGAGTGGAGGGAGGCCTTGCGATGACCAGCTTGGTTTATAAACATTTTAGAAAAAACATGATCAGTATCTTACATAGTTTAGTTTTGAACTTATATTTGTCACACATTTGATTTGGAGAATAAGCAAATATGAACATTTTAACTCAATTTGCATGAATCGCATTAATGAACAGAATTTGTATTTTTCAGTTAGTTTAACCACCATCTGTATTAATGTATGTATTAACATTACTTATTACTGGCTAGTGTTTTGCAACTCACCTGCAATATGTAATATATTGATTACAATATATTACTGCAACTTAAAAGTAATACCTTAAAAAATTTATTGAGTTACTTGGCTCTACATTACTCTTAAGTTACTTTCGACAGATGAATACAGAACTGCTGCTTGCTCGCTCCCGCGATTTTTCCACTGAACCAGATATTGTCCCCTAAATAAATGGTTCAAATATTCAGCCCTAGAACATTACCCTCTGAACATAATGGCAGAGTTCATGTTTGAGGTCTTAAACTCTGCTTGAGAGTGTACATATCAAAGCAGAGCAACCTACCTTCTTGGAAGAGAGGTACTCCATGCCCCGTGCCACCTGGAAGGCACAGGACACCAGGTCTTTGACGGACATGTTCTCCACAGGCACCTGCTCAGGGTTGTAGCAGTACTCCATGCCAGGTGGGCGGCGAGCACGCAGATACTCTCGCAGGTTCCCCTTCGCTGCAAACTCCACAATGACATACAGTGGACCTAACAATGAGCCAAGGACATTAATCTTCAGCTCTGTGAGGTTTGAATGTTGAGATTGGATGAAGGGTGGAATGTGATAATGTAAGAGACAAATGTAAGAGTCCATAAAAGTTGTTTGGTGCAATACCCTGATTCAATCATTAGATGGCAACAGAGGAGAATAAAACCTAGTCTCATCCATTTACAGTCAAATGAACAAAAGACCATTAATAAGCACAAATTCTAACTATTTTCATCTTATCCCACAAAGACCTGGAGGCAGAGGTGATAGTGTAAGGTTGAATAATTAAAACATGACTGATACAAACATCTTGTCTTTCAGGAGGACAAAAAGCTCTGCCATTGGTAAATTGATTTTTAAAGGTGAAACATCTCTTCTGTTTTGTCTCTTAACCTCTCTCATCAACTTCTTACTATCATTCTTCATCTTTTAATTTCACTTTGTTCCCTCACTCAAGTGTTTCCACACCTCCATGTGCTTTTTTCAGGAGGAAAAAAGGGAAAAACATGAACACCTAAAGATTCACTTTGTGATAGTAACCCCAATTTAGCCCTTCTGTAGTGTTCGATTAAACAAAAAAATGCACAATAATTCTAGCATATTTCTTCTATCAAGTGCACTTTTGCTTTTGTGAAGTTAAATAATAATAATAAAATGTTGTTTAAAAATTACATAACACTCATTAGAACAAATAATTAGTCTAGTGAGATTACAAGATAAAAAAAATTTTAATAGCCTGCAATGAAACATTTTATTTCCTCCACATCTTAAAATACAGCTCATCGGTCAGTTACACAATTTTTATATGCTTGATGTCACCCACCCACCAATTTAGCTACATTAAAAGTTACAAAATAATTCAGATTATTTTTAAACTGTATTTTTACCGTTTAAAACCTTGAGATGGATTTTGACACATATGGAAGAAGAAAAGTATAAAAATTAATACATAATAGAAAGGTAGTGAAGGGTTCAAACTTAGTTTGATGAAGAAAGTTGAATTTATCCAAAATCATATTTAAAAAAAAAAAAATAACAATAAAGAACATCAAAATGTACCTCTAATTTGAGAGATTTTGACCAGAATATAATTAGAGTAGGTTTTATGTGATAACTGAAACCAGCCAATCCCCTCGTGTGAGCAGTGTTGATTCGAGTCAGTGGTTCGATTTGTTTACTTCTGACGCCAGATTTCATTCTGTGTCGTGAAACTGATGCTTTGCTCACCTTCTTGTGTGCAGGCTCCCAATAAGTTGATGATGTTCTTGTGTTTGCCGATAATTTTCATCATCTCCATCTCAGAAATGAGGTCCGACAGGTCTTTCTCTGTGGCATCCGCTAGGAAAGCAATTTATATATATATAATTATGCTTCCACTCCTCATCCTCTCAGACAGTTCATTAAAACCATATTCCAACATTATTTACTTTATAAAGAGAAAAGCATGCTGGATGGAAAGTCCCTGTGTTTAAGGAGACGATCCTCCTCTTTTGATCAGAACCTGTTTAGCTTGGATCAAGAAAGACGAACCCCAGACAGAGAGCACTTACACTTGAGCATCTTCACAGCCACTTTGATAACTCGATTAGGTTTTTCCTTGTCCATGCCCATCGCCTCAGCCATCACCACCTGACCGAAGCAGCCCTCGCCAAGCGGCTTCCCAAGAACCAGTCTGAGAGAGAGAGGGAAATAGAGAGATAATTGGTTCATAATACCTACAAGAGAAGCTATTGATCTCGTCAAAAGCTCAGCAATAGAAAGCACCACTTCTGGGTGATTTTTTAATGGAATTTATAGTCCACATTTATAGTCAGGGGCATTTTAGTTAAATATCATTTAAATTCAGACAAAAGGAGCTAGAGCTCTTGTCCCTGTGCCAGACACATCAGCTCAGATGATTTGAGCTGAGAAAAGGTTTATGCTTTCAGGACAATCTACAACTTTGGTTGAGTACTGCTTTAAACAATTCTAATGACATTTTTGCATTATATTTAATTACACTACTTTTTCCCGTGGAGTCAAAGCATGAAATGGACTAACTGATAAAAATAGCTTATACATGAGTAGTTATATTGTTCCACTCATTTATTGAAGTCAGATATAAATAATAAATTAAATATGTGAGTCTTGGCAAACGATAATTTTGATGAGATAACCAAAGGTTAGGCTTGTGTTAATCAATTGTAATGCACTTCATGCATGCAACCATCTGACCATCCTCTTTAAATTCAGGAGATTCCCATGCGTTCTCTGGATGCATTGTCTTCAACTATTCCCAGTTAGTGGGGATTATTAATATAAAAATCTCAAAAGTATGTGTGCGACAGGAGGTTCAATTGTATAAACCAGTGAAGGGAGTGTTTAAATCCGATGTGTTACCGTTCTCTGGGCACCTCCCATCGTGGGTCCTGAGGTAACTCATATTCAGACACCCCCGAGAGCATGGGGGAGCCACTTGAGGAGAGACGATAGGGGCGAACTAGCATCCCAGCAGAATGCATGGAGGAGCTGGAGTCCACAGACACCTGGAGGAACAACACCTAGAGCTTACTCTCTGACTAGGAAATAAAAGTTTTGCATTTATTTCTAACAAATATTATTTAAGGATGGGGCTTTTGCGACTTGTCTATTTTGAATGAAGGGATCCAAGTCGTTACTATTTTCTGATCAGAAATATGAAATGTCAGTCACTGAAATTCCAAATTGACCAAAAAGAAAGTAAAAGAACTTGACACAGAGCAGTTCTTCATCGTACTTCTATATGACATGCTTCTGAAATGCTACAGCTCGCAAACACAAACTTTTCTAAAGCATAGCTGTCAAGTCTCTCGTTCTGTCCAGGAAACTACCATATCATATCTCTTTCCCAGTCGTGTCTAGAAAAGGCTATACAATATTATTATTTGTGTCTGTGTCACTCTACAGTCAGGTTTTAGTGCTAGCAGATAGGAAGATTCCAGCCTTAGCAGTCATCTTACTTTTGGAGGACATGGACATCCAACCATTATCAAAACATTTCAAACTTCAGACAATCTTCAGATTGAGTTCTGGCTCTGGAGGCGGAGTTATAAACATAAACAGGAGTTCGACAGTGGCCCTTTGTAGGATGAACAGTGTTCGTTTAGCAGAAAGGTTGTGTTTTTCCACCAGTTCAGCCATAGTTTTCTCTGTATCGACAAACACAAAATTAAACGCCCCAGAGGCATTTGAATTTCTACAATTTCATTACTTTTTAATTACTCATAACTGTGGATACAATTTAAATATTTGCACCATTCAAAACTGGGTGCAACGAGACAGAAGTTAAACCTCTTTGTGGTTTCTTTGAGGTTTGCAGAGTGAGTGAGTGAAGCTTGAGGCTGAGGGCAGGGCATAAGATCCACATTGCAAAGATCCACAGTTCAAATTGTAGTTGTATTAAAACTGGTCACATGTATAAATTCAGTCATCCAACAGTAATAATCAGTGGTGAATACCTGGCCTGGTGCTTCCTCAAATTTTTCTAAAGGTTCAAAGCAGTTGATTAACTTCAAAAAGTATTCATTTTGATCCAGCTCGTGGAAGAGCTGCACCAACCCAGATGCAGTATGCTCATTGACAATTTATCATGAAAAAGAAAAGCAATCAGGTCAGATTCACAGCGTAGCTATATAAGCAACATTTTTGAGTCACATCAGTTTCAGACACAAACCTGCAGGAACAGAGACAACCTGTGCAATCATGTGCCACAGAAAAAGACATTTCTAAAGTTTCTAAACATACAGACCACAAAGCCTTTATTAAGTTCATTTTGAAATAAACTTAAAATTTATGTAAAAATATATGTTTCTGATGCAAATCTCAGAAATACAAAATAGGTTTTGGAGTGCTGAAAAAGGAAACCCAGGTGAATTTAATTGATCGGAAAGTATGTCAAGAAATTATTTTGCTAGCTGTTTTAAAATTAATTCAAACTTTGCTGTTTAAGTTAAACAATGGTTTACTCTTAAAATTAAACTGACTGCTGTAAATCACCAAATAGAGGCGCACAGAGTGATGATAAATTTTGACAGTCCTTTCACAGTGAATTTCGTGTTCAAAAATGAACTTGTACACAAACACAAAAAAGTCGCTCATCTACTGCATAGTTTTTGTAATCAATTCATACAATACCACTAAATTGCACACAATACTTTTAAATACACACTTGCTATTTTGAGAGCGATTTTTTTTCCTTAACATGTGGAGTCCATTTATGTGTGTTTTGGGTATTTCAATTTTTACAATCCTCTTTCCATTGAGACAAAGAGTTTCAAACACTGTTTGGTTTCGTATTCACTGAAGGACATCATCTGTCGAAATCGAGCAAAACTTGGATGAGGGGGCAGAAAAGTAAAACATCCTTAAACTATGCTATACTAAATATCAGGTTAGCTTCATAGTTCAGCAATCAGAGTGAATGTGACTTACCTAGATTTTTAAAAATGAAAATAAGCTTTTGTTTCAGAATGTAGGTATTTTTATACTCACATACAAATGCCACTCTAGTTCGAAATTTGTAGAATCACCTCTGGTGATAATCTACAAACATTGAAAAATCAGCCGTTATCTCAATCGATCAGTTAAACGAGTTTTAGCCTAGATTCTTCTACCCAGTAACCCTTGAAAGGAAAGTTTTGTTTAGTGGTAAAGCAGTCAAACCCCCTATCTACTTTCTGTCACCTGTCTGCGGAGTGGGATGCTCTTTGCCAGCTTGTGGACGGCTAGCTGGCTATTGAAGTGGCTCTTCTTGCTGGAGCTGTGCATCTTGGCCAGAACTGCAGTCACCACCATCACACAGATGAGGAAGAATCCTACACAGTAGATCAGCACCTCCAGGTAGGTCTGGTTGGGCAGCTGAGACACAGGGTCTCCTGGGATGGAGAAGAGAGCAATATATGGTGGAGAGAGAAATAGGTTCAAAGTAGGTTATGACTATTGCTGATTGAGTGAGCTGGTCTTGTTGAATAAGTGATTGAATCACTCTGTTCAGTCACTTTAGCAAAACTGCCAACATGTTTCATACCACGAGTGGTTGTTTATTTATTATATTACTATTTGCAAACCGGAAAGAAATTTGTTACAAAAATACAATTATCAAATAACCACATATTATGCTTTTGCTTGCCTTGAAACTTAAAATGATCAAATCCACCATTGCCTATTTGTACCTTTGTGTGGTAAGAATGTAAATCAGCTTAACATCTAAGATTAAAAATATAATGTACCTTTGCTTGTTCTCAATCTTTGTCATAACCACTGAACTTTTTTGGTACAATAGCTAAGAACTGCTCACTTTCTGATAGTAAAGTCACATGCACAACAGATCCTTTAAAGCAAATCAAGTGATAGTAATGTTGATTTAAAGAAACACAAACTGCTTTTGTAGCGTTTACATTCCTCCTCTGCCGGCTCAGGTTTAACAGCAGATTCCTTTCCTAGAGTGAGAAGCAGGAGGAGGAAACCAGCTCCCGATCAGGCCGAAAACAGCCTTTTGCAAACTCACACTTGACCAAAAAATATCTTCAGCCAAGTGTGCATTGTGGATACAAATGAGGTATGCAAAAGCTTTTTATGTGCCAGTACTGTATATCTATTGGGCCAAACAAATAACGGAAAAACATGTGGGAGCAGGTTTTAAAAACACCCCTCTTAACAGATTTTCCATATAGAATTGTTAATATTAAGCTGGTTCTACACAGCTGATGTCCTATTGGGATTTAAATCATGTATTGTGACTTTGATGGTTAGTAGATTGTGTCTCATTGAACAGACTTTTGAACAAAACTTTTCATTTAAACACAAGAGTAAGATTTGAAACCGCGTGATTTTAATACACGTACAATCAGTTGAGATCATGCAAAAACATGAGAAAAAAAAATACTAAAATCTAGTCAAGATTATCTAATCTAATCAAGGCGCTTCAAAGTAGATTTTAGATGGAAAAGATCCACCATTTGTAGATGGCTGTGATTTCCAGTTTGCAACATACTTTAATGTTTGCAACATACTTTAATACAACAAATAATCTAAATTGTTTCCAAAACAACTCAACGTCTTTTGAAAAGAGTTGAAAACCACAAGCTACTAACCTTCACATTTGATGGTGGTTTAAAAAAAAAATACCCAAAAATTGTATGAGTACTATGTTGAGTAAATATTGACTTGATTTCCAACAACAAGCATCCAGAAAAAAACTAATCTATTTCACCCAAAGCATCATGGTCTAGAGGAAGTGATGTCAGCACAAGAGTTCATGCAGTTATGCTCTTCAGGATGCTTGCAGTGCAATCAGGTAAAGAAGAACTGTTAATAGGAAAAACAAGAGAATAGACTTAAAGTTCAGCATGGAATCAAAGCTTATCAGATGGACTCCACTCTGACACCAGTTCTTGAACCCTGTGCATCAACACCGCATACGCAAAGGCCACGTCAGATGTGTCGGATGGGTTTGATTCTGAAAGGATTCAATCCAACCAGAATTTTTGAAAACTGGAAAACTGCCCCGTTATCACGTAAATGAGGGAAGAGAAAGAGAAGGTTGTGCTCTTGAATGGATTTCCAGAAAAAAAGAATCCAATTGAGATGCAGGGTATGCACACTTTCATGAAACAGATTTCTTAAAATGCTTTCGCACAGTTACAGCTTTGGCCATAGAAAGCATTTTAGAAAAATATACACACAAATTATGGCACATGAGGCTGCTGACTTTGATGCTTTGTGTAATTTTCTTTCAGGTCTCATTAACCCAAAGATAAAAGTACAGAAGCAAGTCATCCTCAGAAACATATGAAGCTCAATCAAACTTCTTGTTTTTAATTTCTTTGTTTTCAAACACTGCAGCCTTGTGACTCAACTCAGCCCACAACGAGAAGAGAAAAGCAACCAACCCAAAGTAGATTTTAGTTCTGACATCAGCACCTGCTTCAGCGCTTTAACAGTTTCACCAATCACTAACGGATTCTGAGATAAGCTGAGGGAGTGCGATAGTTTACGGCTATGATATTACTGTATCTGCTAATTAAAAACTTCAATTTGACAAAACCAGCAAAATAAAAAAAAAATAGCAAAGGTTCAATATCACTCACTGCAAGGAAGAGGTTCAATGAATCCACTTTTTGCTAAATGAAAACTTTAATGTCTTTTGTGCACAAACTGCAAGAATACTTGCACAACTACTTCAGCACTTTGCATATTACATCTCCACTATTTCCGATTAAAGTGCGGTCATGGTTTTACACTCACTCTCAAATTTATTGTGAATGATGTATAAAAAAGCTTAAAAATCATGCTGTTTTCTTTTTATTTATTTATTTAATTCCAGTATCAAATTTATCCTAGTTAATAATCAAATAATAAAACCTAGTCGGATAACATCATTCCTTTCCTTTAGCCTCAAAACAACAATCCTGTTAATAATAAGCCATTTAGCTTCTATTTTTTCTCACTCTCCCTCCCTTACAAAGAGTCAAACATGGACGGTCAAACGAATCACTGATCTAGTTTTGGAAAGGGTGTGAACATATCCCAGCTCCTCAAAAAAAGATTCTTTGTTTTAAATTAACAATTTTTTAAACATTGTTTTTCTAACATTTTGAGAAACCAAAGCTTCATCGCAAAATTGATTCTCTTTCATTACTTATCCTGATGTACTTTTTTCACTCTTTGGCTTCTTCTAAAATGAATAAATAAACATGTTAATTTGTGTGGAGAATTCTTGATAATGGTTTTCTTTAAATTATAAAAAAGGGTTTCTAATTGAAAAATGTGTAAGATCTGCAGCCAGTCATTGTCACACACCCCCCCCCCCCACGCTTAAAACAGTTTGTTCATTATTAAACAAATCTCAGCAGAAACTAGAACAGAGGTCTCCTTGGGTGCATTTAGAACAAAAATCTGGGTGAGCACAAAACTAAATGTACTTTGGGCTTGAATACAGAAAAAGGAAACCAGAAAGAACCCCACCACAAGAGCCAAAGATACCTGTATAGACAGTCAACCATGCAGAATGATGTGAATGGCCGATAGAGTTCCCGGCCAAGCAGGTGTACTCTCCAGCGTCCTTTAAAGACACATTCCTGATCTGCAGAACCTCCATCTCTTTATCCGTAGTGTTGACGCCTGCCGTCTAAAGAGAAGAACCACAGGATGAAGCCAAACACACCCAGCGCAGGAGAAAGAGAGGGGGAGCGTTTTCGGATCAGCACGAGTGGAGACCGACAGAAACTTCTCAAAAACAGAATCGTGTTTCCCTCATCCTGCAGCCTACACCTGAGTCTTTCCCCAAAATACAGCGGAGACCTTCAACTCAATAAGGAGCAATTGTGGCTCCTCCATGATTGCCTATGTGAAGCTTAAGAACCATTTAGGAAACATCCATAAACTCAGTTTGTTTGACTACAGATTTGTCCACAATGACGAGCAATGTTCCCTCAAAGTATTACAACTACAAGCCAAAATTTTATTTTAAAGAGTGTAGTAACTTCTTTGCTAAGCGCTGGTCACGCTAGCTTTTGAGAGCTCCGATGGCCATTGGTTAACCCTGCGGCATCAAAGACCCTCTCCACCAGACAGCATGTTAAAAAAATACCAGGCTCTAAATATAAATCATTGACTGGACATTCCGGATTCACAGTGTTGTTTGCAATCCCATTCAAGTCAGTTTACTTGTTTTTCTTATACTTACCACAGCATTGTGATCCTTCAACACCAATATTGGCTGTCAGAATTGACCAACATTACCTTTAAATTAAATTCATAAAAATTTAAATAGATGATTTCAGTGCTATTTTTACTTGTGTGCAACTAAATATTGTGTTGCTCCATGACACAAGCTTCATTACTGGTTTGAGAAATAACTGGTCACGAATAAAAATGTCTGCACTTTTGCTGCGGGTACAGATCCTTCTCCGTGATATACAGTTAAAAATAAATAAATAGGTAAATGTGTACAGCTATTGGTATCGTAAAGTAAGAGAATAAATGAATCAACTGGAGTCACACAGACTGACTCATGGATGTTTTCAGGAGCTTTGCAAAATAGATATACTCTGTGATGTTCATTCTCTGGCGTGAAATTCTGGGAGGGCTTCTGGTTAACTCCCATAAAAGGCCCTTTCGCAGAAAAGAGACGGCTCCTTGATCACAAGAGCATCCTTTGATGACCCTGCAGGTAGATTTTGGGGTTAGTTGGTCTGCCCGACACCTGAAGAAGAGGGGGCGTTTGCCCTCACCATTTCCCAGAGTCCATCTCTACATGCACAAGATGGGCCACATGGAACATGAGCCCAGCAGAGCCTTTGATTCAATGATATCCTAATGGATACCCTACTGGATCTATGACAGGGAGTAGATAGCAGAGGAGATTGAGGAGAAGTGAAAGAGAAAGGAAGAGAGAGAGAGAGAGAGAGAGAGAGAGAGAGAGGAAAAAGGTATGGCTCAACAGAAAACGTAAAGCTTAGGGTGTTAGCCCTTATTTGTCTGGCAGATTTACTTACAGTAACCAGAATTATGTTTGTGTTATCCTATTTTCTTTGTCAGGGAGCCCAAAACTGACTTGATGGCCATAGCAAGCCCATTGACTGTATCACTCCCCATGAACTAATCAGACAAACCATAGGGGAACCGCAGAATGAAAGTGTGTTTTTGGATTTCCCGGCTCAAAAGTATATTTTAGCTGATGAACGTATTCTTCGGAAATGGGTGGATTTTCTGTATGCCAACAATCAAAACTCTTCAGGGGTGTGGTGGAAGGGTGTGGAATAGGGGATACATTACTTGTTTTGTGGAGAACAACCACTTGAGCTGATTCAAAGACATTGTTTATAATAAATGCTTAATTTTTAAGGTTATTAAGGGTGCAGTGATGGCCTAGAGGAGTGAAACATTCATTACAAATAATTTAAAAGGGGCATAATATGACACCTTTACTATGAGCTTATTTAGAATACCCAAGCTCAGTAAGTTCAGTAAAGGCAATACAAATATGAAATAATAAAAAATTCTTCACTTCAATTTTGGAGGTAAACCAGTAGCAACTGGTCCTACCTTAAGTTCTGCTGACAAGAGTAACTTCTTGCTTCGTTGTTATAGCGGACAACAAATTAAAAATATATTTTATAATAATACTGGGCATGCAAGATCCATGCTGTTTTTATCTATATATCTTCAGTGCGTTAATGAATAAATACAGAACAGACCTGTTCACAAAAAACTAAAAAACGATTTCACACTGAATCTTTAGTTCTGGTCCAATGTTAAATCATAGAGAGAAATGACTGGATGGAGGTATAAAACAGTTTTCTTTGGGAAAGTGTAAAGGATCGTAGAAGACACCTATAATGAAGTGTTTCCATGAAAAAAAAATACTGCGAAAGCAACTTAAGGAGCTGTAATATTAACGTAGCTCCCGACAGCTTCTGAACGGGGATCTATAATATCAAATCATCAGCATCTCAGCCTAAAACGAAATGGATTAATTATATTTTTAAAAAAGGATCACCGCTTACAACATTGCAAATAAAAACATAGATTTGATCAGCCTCTGATGAATTCTAGAATTTTTCAATTAGCCCTGGTTTTGCGCTAGTGCTGAAAATAAACAGAATTACAACACAACAGTGCAAATAGCAAAAGTGACATACATAAGTCATTTTGAAACAGAATGGTGATTTATTTACCTCAACACTGAAAAAAATTACTGAAACTGAAAAAGTTTATTAAGTAATAATTTATTATTATAATTTAATAGTTTATTAATTAATAAGTAATTATTATTATTATTATTATTATGTTTTAAGAGTCTAGATGCTCTGTTTCATTATTTATGATTTCATCAGTTTAAAAAGCAGCCTTACCTAAGCATTATACCATCTTTGGAATAAAGCACTGTAGCACCGTTTTTTTGAAGTTAGGATGTAGTTATAATGAAAGTTTAACATCGATTTACATCTGTTTTAGAAAAAGTACAAAGTAAAAATTTCTTATTTTGGCATTTTGAGACATCCTGATGGATACTTGGAAGGATTGCTAGTGGACTCAGGTTTGGGGTTTGTTTCTTGGTTGAAAACATAAAGGATGGCAATTTCGGTTGATTATATAACGTACTCCTCATTTTAAAAAGTTTGGAAAGCATCGCTCAATGTTGATGTTTCACAAATTCAGACTGACAGGTGAGGGTTGGCCAGGTGGAAACATAGTGGTGAGATGAACGATGGCAAACTGTGTGATTTACAGAGCCCTAAAATATGTGATTTAAAGATTAGTTTTGATAAATACTGCATTTTGAAAATGATTAAAGGGTAGTGCTAGTTTATATGTCAGAAATATTCATTCTTCTACCAAGTTGGTTGACTCAATCATCCTCATGCCCACTACTGAGGGTAAGTTTTCAATCTATTAAACTTTGAGACATGCTTTTGTGATTATACTCATTGCTCATATCGCAAATATACTCATTGAGTTGTGAACATTTAAAAGAACTGCTCTTAAGGGTTTTAATGACCTTTGAAATAAAAATGTTTTTAGACTTCTAAAGGCCCCTAAAAACCTTGCAAACATCTTGCTTTTAGTGATTTTGAAGATTCATAATGTTGACTAGCCACTCAGAAAATTGATGATCGATCAATTAGGGCCTAAAAATACCAAAAAGGCATAAATATCAAGTCCTATTATGAAGCTGAAAAGCCTATCTTTTAATTCACTTGTTAAAAATATTTGGCTGATCTCTCTCTTTGGGTGATCAACAGAAAGTTTTTAGTAGTAGGACCTTTCTAAGATTTACCATTGTTTTTGACAGAAGAAAGAAACTCCAGCAGGTCTAGAACAGGTTGGGTACTTTCTCATTTCCTTTTAGGGTGAGAGTACCCAAGAAAGAGGACAAGAAAGGGCCCCGGAGCGAGTGAATTTAACCAGATGCGCTCTCAAGGTGCCACTGAGATCCTTTGAAGTGCAGAAGAGCAGACATAATCTTTAGCGGGCACCCTTATTAGGAGAATAAAGAGAAAGAGAAAAGGGAGAGAGAGAGATGTGTCCAGTGTAAACACAAGCTGAAACACTTCCAGTTGCTCTGCTGGGATTTTCCATGGCGTCACTTACAGAAACCCAGAAAGGAGCGAGGAAAAGACGAGCTGTGGTCACCAGAGTCTCTAGCTGGGGTTTCTGTCCAGACATTTCTCTGTAGTGTATTACCTTGCAATTGCTTAACCACGGTGAGCCAGGCTGATTGGTTGGCCTGGCCAATATAATTGGACACTTTACATATATACTCCCCACTCTCCTCTTCGCTCACGTTGTAGAGCGTCAAGACCTGAGTGTCCGAGCTGTTGACACCAGAGTTCTGCGGAGGTCAAACACACACGTCAGAGGCTTCCCTTACTGCTACTAGAATGAAAAGGGTTACGAGAGTCTGCCAAGAGCAAGGATTTCTCCAGAAGTGGCTGAGGCACTTTATTCCAGGCATGAAAGTGAATAGAGGTTATTTGATGACAAAGCACAACTTTAAAAAGCGACAAATGCATTATGACACTAGTTTCAGATTTGTACCTAAAGGAAAAAATCCTTTGCGAAAACTGTTTGGGAATTACTTTTTAGGTTACTTTGAAAAGTGCCAACTAGGATTACAACAGTGCTACAATAAGATAAACAATGTTGAAATATTAAAGTAAATCCTATGTAAACATCACGATAGAATATAAATTACACTAAAGTAAAAAAAAATACTCATCATTACGTTTATAGTGTGTCAAAACACCTGAGTAAGGTTTCTTAATGTGAACCAGTTACTTAATAAGTATTTACATCAGTTGGAATGAAAAGTCTTGCAGCTCAAATAACTTACTAGCTAATTTACTTTGGGATCTTAATCATTAAGTGTCTGGTATAATCAGACCCAGTTCTCAAAATAGCTGCAGAAGATTAATAGTATTGACAAAAATATAAATACATATTTACAAGTGCTGTAAAACAATAAATACAATTCATCCAGCAATTAAATGATCGCAATTAATCTTCAAGTACTGTACATGGGTCGGTGTAATATAAAAATATATAAATAAATACCGTAATTTCTGGACTATAAGTCGCTACTTTTTTCATAGGTTTTGAACCATGCGGCTCATACAAAGGTGCGGCTATTCTGCAGATTTTTTTTTCACCGCTAGGGGCGCTCTAACTGGAATTAGAATCAAGAATACGCTAGTTCAATAAGAATGCGCTAGTTCTTCTGCTCAAGATATAAGTCGGTAGAAGCGGATAGAACGACGTGATTTCACACACTGGAGAAATGAAGATAAATACTGGAAATACCGGTTATTTTCTCTTGTTTTGTCCCGTTTTAATAAGCAAAGTTGCTGCCGTGTTAAAATACAGGTTAGGAAAGGATCTATTTAGGTATACATGTACATTTACAATTCAAAATCGTTCTGTTCCTGTAGTAAATATCTAATCTAAAAACATACATATCTGTGGCTTGCTTTTTTAAATAGTGCGGATGCGGCATATCCCACTAGGGCAGAAGATCTTTCAGTAGAACCTTCTCTTTCACTGTCCCTGGTTGGTGGAACAAACTCCAGATCCAGTCAGGAAAGCAGCAACACTAACAGCTTTCAAAAAGCAACTGAAAACTCTTCTCTTCAGAGAACACCTACTATAAAAAAAAAAAATTTAAAAATAAAAAAAAAACTACTACCTTCTTCCCCTACTGCTTTGGTTTTTTGATCAGTTGATACAATTTCTATTGTGAGAAGTTGAGATAGACTTTGACGGTGTAACAAATTGCATATTGTCTCTCCCTAATGTAAGTCGCTTTGGACAAAAGCATCTGCCAAATGCATAAATGTAAATGTAAATAACCGCACAGGTAGTGCAGGTCGGTTTGTTCACTATAAATCCTAGCCCGGCTATCAGTCTGTCAGGACTATCAGTCCACATGGGGAAGCATCTAGGGATGAACAGTCTATAATCAGTTAAGTCTCATACACACTGAGCACTTAGCAGAACGTTATTACCTTCAAAACTTGAACGTACGGCAGGCTATCCGCGCCGTATCGGCTGCCGTTGACCTCAATGTGCTTCAGCCACTGGATGTGTGGCTGCGGATCGCTGAAAACTTTACACTCAAACTCCACATTGCTTCCCACCACCACCGTTCTGTTCGCAGGTAGCCCAGCCTGGAGGATCGGCCTGTGCGGGGAGCGCTCTGTGTGGAAGACATTAGACACAAAACATATGCTTCAAAAGTGATGGTTTATTTAAGTGGTGACACCAGAAGGTTTGAGTTAGAGTTCAAATTAGGTCAGTTTGTAGCTTGACTCTGGTCCATAGATTCTGCAGATTTGATGAAGTAAAAATTAAGACCTTTTTAAAACCGTTTATAGTTAATTTTATGACCTACATCATAACATCAAAAATATACAGAATTTCTTTGCTTAATAAACAGTGCTTTAAATACATTGCTTAAAACCCTAAACACCACTTATGTTTTTGAGGATTAACGAAAGTTTTTTTCAAACTCTGGCAACCCCTCACTGTCTTTCATGCCTTTTTAAAATATTTTTTAACTCTGGCAACCAGAACAATCACTTATATGTGATTTATGATGATCCTTACAATCACATATACACTTTTTGTAACTGTTATGAGTCATATATCAATATCTGGCGACACTTACAATCGCTTTTATGATTTTGAGCATTTATGAGTGTTCACAAGCATTTTCTTTAACTCTACCAACCCTAAAATATTTTTTTATAATTCTGAGTTTATACGAGCTTTTTCCCAAACTACGGCACAGCTAAAAGTCTTTTTATGATTTTAACGATTTCTGAAAGTTCTGGAAACCCTAACAATGACTTTAAGCGTTCATGATTTGTAACTTTTTTCTATCTAGAAGAATTTTCTCAATCTCTGACAACAAAAACACAAACATAAACATAAACACACACACAACCAAACAAACCTAAAAATTTGGGCAAATAGAGACAGAGGCAAATAGAAAAATGCAAATGTAACATTAAAAAGATTGACTGAAAAGTGAAAAAATTGTGTGCAGAAGCATATGACAAACAAATATGATCCGTTTATCCATATTGATGTATGTAATATTATTATTGCCCATACAAAAAAACTATCGTCATTCAAAATGATGAACATTCAAAAACTCTGATAAATACGTCTTTTCCCTCCATATCGGAGTTTTGTCTGCAATGACTCGTGCATGTCAAGATTTTGCCAAGTGGTTGAAGTCCTGAAGTCATCATTCTGCACGACGTCCTGGGGACAACATTTTCTCCAGCCAATCGGGGACCGTGACATCATCAGCACGAGTCGACATTGCAAGTTCAAACTGAGCCAGTCAAACAAACGGCTGTGCAGTTTTCATATGAGTAAATTAACATATTTCAATTGGGATTAAAATGATTAATATCTGATGTTTTAACATAAATTTACAAAATGTTTAGCAGTACACAACACTTATCTGGTATGCAGCTGAACTTGCATTTAATCTAATGTCACAGGATGTGCCTAATTAACGTTATTTTTGTTATTTACGACCACCCGAGAGACATTATTCCTTTAATATATTGTTATAAATAATTGTGTAGATTGAAGTTGCGTGTTCGTTCATATAACGTAACTGTAAAATTATTTTAGCTTTCATTCTTGTCAATGGGATTCCAAACTTCCTTAACTTGTTGGTAGAAATGTCATGGGAAAATATGAAGATTTGATCACTGGCTAACGTAATGTCTTCTCTTTCTCCTGTACAAGCTTTAGTTCTGGGGAAGAATATAAGATATTATCATTTTATAATAACAATGCCCTTAGATTAGTTGGTTTTTCAACCCAGAAGACAGAAATAGTGATTTTTTTTTTCTCACAGCTGAATGAAGGCCCTTCCAGCCACAACCCATCGCTGGGAAACATTCACACTGACACACACACACACACACACACTTATACACAATGGACAATTGTTCTTATACCATATCTTCGGACTTGTGGGGAAAACCGGAGCACCCGGAGTAAACCCACGTGATCACGGGGGGAACACACAGAAATGCCAACTGACCCAGCCGAGGCTCGAACCAGCAACCTTCTTGCTGTGAGACCCCCGTGCTACCCACTGCGCCACCGTGACGCCCTCAAATATCACAATGTTTAACCTAAAGAACCCTTTAAAGTTACACTGCAGAAACAGTGGCACTCTTTTGCCACTTTATCATCAGAAAGCAGCATGCTAGATTTTTTCTGGCCAATCTGAGTTCGCCGACAAACCGATCAGCAACCAATAGGATGTCGTGAAGAATTCCTTTCCATTCAGAGTTAACATTACAAAACAGAATGATGAAAAAGGGAAATAAGATAGCTTGAATAAATAATAGCTAATGGCGCTGCTCAAAGGGAAGAGTAAAGAGAGTAAATAGTACATTTTCCCTTAAAAAAAAAAGTAATTTAAGCCTTTTATACATTGCATTATTTATACCTGTTAATTCAATTAATGTTTTTTCTTCTCATCTATACCTAAGAGTGGCTCCAAATGAATATCTTTAAACTTGCATTTCTTACTTGGTTTAGTCTTTGCCTGTCTTTGTTAAAAAGGGAGCATAGGCATGCACGAGAGTAACTGTATGAGCAAAACAGACACATAGTGATGCGCCTCAACATCATGTGCTCTCATTATGTAATGTAATGTATGTAATCTCAGTATGCGCTTCACTGCTGTTGAACCCCTTTTTATCTCGATGGAGGAAATTTAGTTTGTCTAAGTGCGTGAATGCGATAAAGTAAGTTCCTTAACTTCGAGAGTGGAAATCTATAATAAATATGTTCATTTACAGTCCCAGCCAAGGTTATATTATGGTGTTAGCATATAGTCATAATAATATCGCTATATTTTGTGTAATTTATGTTTATTTGAAGCATTAACTGCCCTTTATGTGTTGTGATGCAGATTTGAGGCGCGTTGCTAGGCACGTGTGATCTTACTATTGTGGTTTGAGAGGGCACCTGCTGGAGAGAAATGGTAGTGCATTATAATTGCACATGTTTAGTTAATGTTGATTTCATTTTGTATTCTTATTAATGCTATTATTTCATTGTATATTGAGAGGTTGGTATTAAAAAAAAGTTATTTGTATTTTTCCTTAGAACCACACAGAGATATACCGAAATAACAACCTATACACCAATAAGGAATTAAATCAAAGAAATACAAACTTATATTCTTCAGTGAAGCTCATGTCTACTTCAAATCAATAACTCTCCTCAATACAGTACCAGGTTTGGTTCATGTGTTTTAACTGACACCCAGGAGTGAAGGCCACACTAATTCGAAGTATGTTGATTAACATCGCAGAGCTAATTTGTGTGAAGATAACTTGTGGGTCAGAGTCTATCCAAAAATGTAACAACTACTATACAAGCAATCAGAATTAAATATTCTTCAACAAGAAGCTAACAAAGTAACCACTATATAAATAACAAAGAAACCACTATAACAACTTATGTCTGATTTAAAGTTCCTTTAAAGTTTGCCATACTTCTGTCCTCATGAAGCGTAAAGCATTTCCAGAAGGTACTTTTGGTAACCAACGCCTGTTAAGAGTCCAGCAGGAAGTAAGCACTTTCACAAGCATGCTATAAGCTTGTTATAATTGCATCATTTTGTGAAAAAAAAAGCAGGCTTAAAGGCACAGCCCAGCTCAAAAATAACAAGGAAGACGAACAGGAATCTGTCTCTCGACCGGTTAAGACTCCCTAAAGTTAAAAATAAAAACAAAAAAGAAATAGATTGTCACTAATAACTTGATTTGAATACATTTTAGACATAACTGAATTTTTAAACATGACCTATTTTTTCTTCTTTATTTAAGTTTGCTACATTTGGAGGCAGTCTTTTTATAATCTTTAAAGAGAGACTTTTTTTATAACTTAGCAATCTCCCAAATGATTGTTGACACCGTCTTCCCTTCTCTCTCTGCGCTCGGTTCACATGTGTGCCATAACACCTACATCAAGATAGCCTGCACATTAACACTCATCTTCAACACATGAACTGCAACTTAACTACTGAGTGACTAATACCTTTCTGTTTATGAAACAAAAATGTGAGTTGTTCGTTTTTGGTGAGGCAAATATCTCAATGTCTCATTCAAAAAACTGCTCAGGGAGGGAGACTGCTCCCTGCTAGACATGCCCAAGAAGGTGCTACCCATTGAATGAACGTTTAAGTAACAATTACAGCTTTACTTGGAATACTTTACTTGGCTTGTCCATTGAATTCTTAACCTCAAACCAGTTAAGGGCATCACTTTATTATTAACAAGCTAATTAAGTCAATAATCACTTACTCCCATATCTTTCCAAATCTACAGATGCTTACTTTCCCATTGAAACACAATTTTAACAAAAAGTGTTTATAATATGCTTTATAATGGCCAGATTGAATACTTTGAAGACAGTTATACTTTTTCTGCATTGACAAGCAGAGATGGAAACTAGCAAATTACATGTACTCACACTACTATAAATAAGTACTTTTCCCTTTACTATTTAAAGGTGTTTTGAAACTGTACTTCACTATATTTAGCATTTGATTCCTTACTAGAGTAAAAAAAAAGTCCAAGTATAAATAAGATCATAGAGTGCTACAGTTATTGGAGAGAAGTGAAGATGAACAAGCTACTTTGACAACGCTGTCCAAGAGAGCAGCTTGATTTCAAGTAAATGTCAGTTCTCTCATTCTAGCAGATAGATTATTGAATTGAGGGTTATAACGATTGATGGCCTTTTATACGTTAAAGAGCATCACAATTGGCTTCAAAAACTACTGTGATAGATTTATAACTTTACATGTGCTTGAGCACATTGCCATTGAGAAAACAGTACTTTAACTTGAAAACAATATATTTTTAAGTCTTTTCACCCCTAAAAGACAAGTTCAAGTACTTTGAAGTCCACAGCGCATTGCGCTGCCTTCTGTT
This sequence comes from Danionella dracula, assembly GCA_900490495.1. Classification (NCBI taxonomy): domain Eukaryota; kingdom Metazoa; phylum Chordata; class Actinopteri; order Cypriniformes; family Danionidae; genus Danionella; species Danionella dracula. Next base: position 17,514,696 of record UELW01000334.1, read on the forward strand.
TGAGCAAAGATTCTTCATAATGCTATGATTTTATATTTTCACTCAAATATTTCTCTAATAAACTGAAAAATATAACAATATCACAAAATGGACATTTATAGAGCTTAATAAAAAAAAAAGATTGATCTCAGTGGGTCCATGAAAGTCTCCATTCAGGGAAGAGTCAGGGTGGGTCTGTTTTTCCAACGATCCTTGAGTAGTAATCCCAAATACCAACTGCTTGCCCTGCACAAATTTACCCCCAAAAAACGGCTAGGTTTCTCTACGATTGTAATACACTATTTAATGTGACATGGTCCAAAGTAAACAAAAAAAGGAATAAAGATCAAATGGTCCTAAAGTTATATAAAAATACTATATGAGATCTTTACCTACGTCAAACTTTAGCATAAACGATAACTCTGTGTCCTGTACTCTGCTCATGAATGTGTATGAATGGTGATAATGATGTCACTGTAAACATTGCTGTCTCACTGATTTATTTACTGCTTAATGAAGTCATCCATCATGGCCTGTCAGTGTTCAAATGACTCTGACCTGTGCATCTCTGACTTATTCACTACTTCACAGACACACTTAATATTTCCAATGGATTATTTAGCATCAACAGATTATTCATGTCTGTCCTTGATCACACAGACACACACACACACGCGTATATGCTAATTATACTGCCAGCAGTTACTTTAAATCTTTACAGAGACACATAATGGCAACCATTAGAGCAGCTACACTAAAGCGTTAGCTGCACATGTTCAGCGACCATTAGCTTCTGATTGAGAGGAGTAAACACTAAGGAGCTTTCCCAGGGGAGCAGTTCTGTTGTGAAGGTGGGTGGGTGGGTAATGGGTCAATTAATCCACCTCTGCGATGTGTTCTTTCTGCAGTCTCTTAGCTGTGGTCAAGTATAGACCAATACTTCAGTAGACTTGGTGTCAAATTCAAAGATGAGCTAGCATCTACATTTCACAGCTAGCAGTTACCAAAATTGAGTTGAGTGGAGTTGAGATTAACCTCTTGTGGTTGTTTTGTGTTTGAGTTTTCTGTCCAGAAATCTGGGTCATGTTCCAGTCACACCCATTCGTTACAACCATCCACTAATGGCAGCATTCTACTAATTCCCTGCTAATTAAGAGTACACCCACTCATAAACTTATTATGAATCCTCTTTAAAAACCCTCTCTTCAGTCATTTACTGCCAGTGACGCTATAAATAAACGATGCGATAAATGAACTGCACTATAAATAAACAATGTTACTAAAGGTTACTTTTTTCACTAAATCAAACCAATTACCGTTTTCCCTGTTACAACGCCGTCACCACTACTGTCCATAAAATGCGTGTTACTAGAGCAGGGTACATTTGAGAACATTAAAGTGGCTTTAATGCGAGTGCGTCTCTCAACCAGAGCACCTCTCTGTGGTTTGAGTGTGTACGTGTTCAGGGCAGGAGTTGGGACACTAGTGTTGACGTGGTGTCACTGGAAGAGCGTAAAGAACTCTGCTAAGCAGTCCCTACATTACCTAGAGTCTCAAAGGCCTGCACCAAACACTGGAGAGAAAGAGCTTTTCATGTTGCTGCACCGTAACTCGGGAACTCCAGCTGGAGATCAGGATGTGTGTTATGATTCGAGCGTGTGGTTTCTGTACTAATTTAAAAGTGTTTCATGTTGATTTTATGCTTTTGTATTATTATACAAATGTGTTTTATTTTATTCTACTATTTTAGCAAGTGGATGACTTTGGTTTGCATTTTATCATAACTCATATTATAGATTTATGCATATGAATAAGCAGTGCATCTGTCAACTTCTGTGGGTTGTTTTTTGGTGCTAAATATATAAAGTTTGTTTGATCTTGAAATAATAACTATGGCTAACTGCACATCTGTGTCCCATGTTGCAACAATGTACTCCATGAAAAGATGGTCTTCATGTCGGTGTGGAATAAAACACCTGCCCTACTTGTTCTCTACTCTATCATCTACTTGTTGGCTTTGTCCCTTTCGGGGTCGCCACAGCGAAATGAACCGCCAAGTCATCTGGTACATGTTTTATGCGGTGGATGCCCTTCCAGTTGTAACCCATCACTGGGAAATATCCACACACACTCATTCTCACTCATGCACTACGGAAAATTGTGTTTACCCAATTCAATAGCACTGTATGTCTTTTTTGGGAGGAAACCGGAGCACCCGGAGTAAACCCACACGATCACGGGGAGAACATGAGAACTCCACACAGAAATGCCAACCGACCCAGCATCCAAGACAACATTCTTTAATTGCTACAAGAAAACAGCAACTTTCCTTCTTTTTCCTTCACTGTGATTGGATGCCAATGTGACTTAAAACGAGCGGTTAACCGTGTGCCTCTTTTGCCTCTAAAAACAATTAAAGTGGCACAACACTCCTCAAATTTGAAAAGAATTGGAAAAGTGGGCGTGATCAGCCATGAATTAATGCAATGTCAGTGGTTCGGACAAGAGCAGTAAACTTACATAATCTCTTTATTGCAGAGAGAGCAGAGGAGCGTAGAATGAAAGGGCTGTTCTTATGAGATAGGAACAACAATGGTGTACAGCAAAAACAAACATTCATATTTTGAGTCAACATTATAACGACAGTCTTTTAAAACAAAAATAAACTAAGATGATGATTTATTCGACCCCAGGCATTCGACACAAAATGATTGATTAGGTATTGGAACACTGTCTCTTTCCCCAAAAGACCCTTGTGGCACTATTTATCAACCATTCCCAAATTAAAATTCTTACAATTTTACTTTTGTCTGAGAAGGACCTAGCCAAGCAATGGTCTGTGTCCACAGCAGTTTATGGGTTGCATGGCATTGGATTAAAAATATTTAGTCTGCATGGTCAGAAAAAGAACTGTTTCAAATGTTATGAATTATGGACAAACAACCAAGCAGGAGTTTGAGGAGTCAGCAGACACAACAGACCTGCCTGTCCGGCTTTGCTGCTAGGTCCCTAAGAAGTGAACTTTGGAGAACTAAGCTGTCTCAAATCAGATATTTCATTTGTCATTCTTTTAAGACACAAAAAAAAATCCATACTCAACAGCCTTTTAACGGCAAGAGTTGAAAACATTAAATTTTGACTGACCGACAACGTCCAGCTGGTAGGTGTGATTGATGCTGCCATATCTGTTTTCCACCAAGCAGGTGTAGTTGCCTCTGTCTGATGGTACCACGGACTCCATTATGATGGTCCACATGTGCTCTCGAACCTGGAAACATCATGGAGACTTTCAGAAGCATACAAACAAACAGATAGTTCAAAATGTCCCCTTCCTTCCATGCCTGAGTTGCCTTCTTCGGACTGATTGAGTTGGCAGTAGGTTAGTTTAACATTAGTCAGAGGTTTTAGAAATTGCTTTTCGGGACAGAGAAATAGGCCCATTATGTCCAGTGAAGTCACAGGTCCACAATCAAAGACTTGTTATGCAGAAAGAGCAGCTGCAATAGCTTTTGACTGCAAAGACGATGAACATTTGCATGTATAATTAAGTCATACTCAGTATTTAATCATATTTACTACACCAAGTTTCAGATTACGTTGTAATTACAATTGTCCCTCATTTTTAGCTGGATTTGCAATCTACAAATATCCCATTTAGACAAAATTTGCTTTATTTTTTTTTACTGCTATTCTAAATTAATTGAGGTTGCAAAATCCCCTTACTACACAGTTTATACACTGTTATTTAAACTCTCAATGTTTAAACGTCAACCTTAGCACATCCAGAAGTACAACTTCTTGTGCAACAGTGACCATCTGTTTTATTTGTTGTGGCTTTTATTATTTTTTTAGTACAATAAACATATGTATGGCCAAAATATGCGTAATGGAGTAAGAACGTGTACTCGCATATTTAACCCTTTTACTCCTATAATGGTAGTATATTATACAAGTTTGCCAGGTATTCTTGTCTTGTTTTTAATAATTGTGTCTGAAAATGATGTTTCTATGATTATTTTTGCCAGTTTTCCTTTTCAGATGAAATAAAACGTTCAAAATCTAGCAAATATTTGTTATTATATGTTATGATGATCTCATAAAACTGATTTCAATTTTCATCAAGTTTCTCTTTATAAACTGTTATAAATGTACAGCAACAAGACTTTTGAGATTACAAAAATGAACCTCAAACTATTTTACATCAACTCAAACAGTTTTGTTTGGAGAGGGCTTTCAGTGTCCATTTCACAAGTTGTTTTATTTCCATATGAAAAGGTGTTTTTTTTTTTTGTGCTCCTAATGCTTCGGCGTCTGCCACAGAATCATCTCCAGCCCTCAGGATGATTTCCTTTCATCAGAACAATCTCTATCGATATAAAGACGTTACATAAGATTAGATAAGATTTGTCCTAAAAAAAACATTGTGTTTATACAAAAAAATTTACAAAAGATAAAACAAAACGATATAATGATTAGATAAAATAAAAATAATGAATGAAGCAATCTTCTTCTTCTTTCGGCTGTTCCCAGTTTAGGGGTCGCCACAGCAAATCATCTGTTTCCACCTAACTCTGGCCTCAGTATCCTCTACTCTTGCACCAATTACCTTCATGTCCTCCTTCAGCACACCCATATAACTCGTCTTTGGCCTTCCTCTTGCCCTCTTGCCTGGCAGCTCCATCTCCAACATCCTTCTACCAATATAACTACCATCCCTTCTCTGCACATGTCCAAACCATCTCAATCTGGCTTCTCTGACTTTGTCTCCAAAACAACCAACCTGAGCTGTTCCTCTGATGTGCTCGTTCCTAATCTTGTCCATCCTTGTCACTCCTAAACTGAACCTCAACATCCTCATCTCTGCTACTTCCATCTCTGCCTCGTGTCTCTTCCTCACTGCTACAGTCTCTAACCCATACATCATAGCTGGTCTCACTACTGTTCTGTACACCTTTCCTTTGATTCTTGCTGACACTCTTCTGTCACACAACACCCCTGACACTTTTCTCCACCCACTCCAACCTGCCTGCACTCGCCTCTTCACCTCTTTTCCACACTCCCCGTCGCACTGGACTGTTGACCCCAAATACCTAAAGTCCTCCACCTTCTTGACCTCAGCCCCCTGTAACCTCACTGTTCTACTTCCCTCCCTCTCGTTCAAACACATGTATTCTGTCTTACTACGACTGACTTTCATTCCTCTTCTTTCTAGAGCAGACCTCCAACATTCCAGGTGTCCCTCCACCTGCTCTCTACTCTCACTACAGATTACAATGTCATCTGCAAACATCATTGTCCATGGAGATTCCTGTCTGACCTCATCTGTCAACCTGTCCATCACCATAGCAAATTAATGAAGCAATATGGTGTTGAATTCAAGAGCATGAGCAGTAATAAAGCAAGATCATATAATGTCAATTTGAAAAATTACAGTATATATATTGGAAAACATTATTGTTATAAAGCTGTGAATAAACCCTGCGTATAAAAACTGTATCACGTACTGAGGTTGAGATGGTGAAAGAGCGCCTGCCTGCTGCTTTCCATCTGAACTTTGAACGGAAACTGACGAACAAAAGCAACTTTGAAGTCAATTAGTTAATCAGTCAAGGGTTTATTTAAGTGTGAAACAAGTAAGTTTTTCTTCAATGAGGTTGTCATTAATGTGTTAAATATCAACTAATGTTCAGCAATAAAAATATTTCAAACGAAATATCTGAGTTTGATGATTCTTTTATTGAAACACTGGATTCTGCCTTAATGACCTTCTGATTTAGAAAGAAGTATAACTAATACCCACTTACCCAAAGCTGTAAGTGGAGTGTTCGTATTCAGTGCATCAGAATTCCGAGGTGTTCAAATTAGATGTGTGAACGAAATTGTGTGGTCAGATGTTCGTGTTAGTCAAGTATAAATTAACTGTATGCAGAGGTAGTATAAAAAAAACAGACAGATCTGATAATTCAGAATAAGTTTGCAGCGTTCCTTCTCAGCCTTCTTGACTGTTTCTTTAAGACTTTTCCACTAAAAACATCTCAACCCACAACCCTGGTGTGTATAACTCTAAAACTCTATTTACTTAGATCTCCAGATGTGCACTGCTGTACTCAGTCTGCCTCACTTCCTGCTCACAAACTCTCAATGCAAATGAGCAATTGAGCTAGAACCTCGTTAAACAAAAGAAACCAGAACACATCTGGGGGCCCCACAACAGGAGCCACTCAAACTCACTGGAACTTACAAACACATTTGAAACCATTACAGTGATGAAAGCAGTAAAAAAAAAAAAAAAAAAAAAAAAAAAAAGCTCATCGATTTCCCTCCCAAAACGTGTTAAACCAATTAATTCGACAATAACTGAGAAAGGAAAGTAGAGTATGTTTAAACTGAAAGCAATCAACCCAAATCTGGGAGATCGGGGACGCCAGCTTTAAGATGAGAACAGGAAGTTTGACGTGCTCTTCTGATGCCGTGTGTAAGGCAGTGCAGTGGCCTCAAACGCACTCCAGATGGTAAAGTGTGTACATGGCGAGGAGAGGAAGAGGACTAATGCCTCCCAGCTGGAGAACACCTCGATGCGAGTACCAGTGCAGAAAAAAAGAACAGCCAGAGAAGGAATGAACCATAGGAAGCTTCACTGAGGACAGTTATGTGAGCTCATACACACACTTGTGGCTGGGAGTAATGTTTGGGTGTTATTTTGCTAAACTATTTTGAAGAACAAATCTATTTACTTTGCATAAGTATTTCAAAAGCCAAGACTAGTCCTCCTTCAGGTATTTTTTATGCATTCCAAAGAAGCAAACAAATAAAATAACCTTAAAAAATAGGAACCCACGCCTATATTTCCTTAAAGAAAAATTAATGGAGAAAAACGTAATCAAGAACAGAGCTAAATAAGGAACTTCCTAGAAAGTAAATGACTATGGGTTCTTAGGGAAGGATGAAGTATTTTAACTTTATATGTATTATGTGAGTGCGGTTAAATAAATGATTCAATTTTTTTCCCAGTATGTAACATCGAATAAATATACGTTCTGTCTCGTCAAAGGCCAGGATTTGAGGGCGTCTCTGGTTTTACGTTCTTTAAACATTCTAGTTTTTACATAACACTGGCTATTGTAAAGAAAACAGGCCTACCACACCACACAGAGTGAGCAAGAAAACATTTATTGTTTCCAGCAGTCCAGGGATAATGAGATTGTTATTATGATGAGCTTTTCTAGATCTGTTCTACACATCCTTAGCCCAGGACAAAGGCAGGTGCTTAATGGAACATGTATGGTTGGTATCATGCTTTGACTAGTCTACTGACATCACTAGTTATTTTCAAGAGCTCAGAACTCTTCATTGGTGGTTGTAAGAAAATTAGTTTTATTTCAAGACCAAAGAATTTTTCTGAATTCTGAAACATTTGCTTTTGTACTAAATTAGATTCAGGATGCTCTGGAAATTATGTTATATTGCCTCGAAATAAAAGACTTGTTTTATTCAAAATCCTGGCACATGCAACTACTTTCAGCCCCAGGAACTAGCAACGTGCCAACAGTTGTGATAGCCATGATCAGAAACAACAAAGACGAGCAGCACATCGCATCTCTCAGGTGGTCACAGCTCTCAGAGTCACCCTGTGTTCTTTCAGAGTTTTATAATTAGGATACTCCATCCCCACTGCCACTGTTCAACACCATGCACATGATTCAAAAGATTGATCTGTTTAGACATGATGAAAAGTACAAGACAAGGAAGTATTGGTTGTGGCAAAACATGTCTTAAATGCGTCAGGGATGTTGCAATAGATTGAAAAAGCATGTAAATTAGGAAAAATTAATATGACAAAATGACAAATTGTACAACTTAAAAATATAATCGTTGAATCCCTATTGTGAGCACATGGTATCAACAGATTTGTATGAATGAATAAATACAAGTTGATTTTGTCCCTAAACCCGGACTTAAACATCAATGTTAATGTACAAGTGTTTTTGAAAGTTGAATGACAAGCTCAGAGAATGTGGCTCCTCACCTTGAAGCCTCCGATGCGCTGGTCTCTCTTGAACTCTTTGCCGTTCTTCAGCCACTTAAGTGTGGGTGTGGGGTTTCCATTGGCCTGACAGCGAAACTTGACTGTTTTACTGGCGGGAACAGCATGAAGCTTCTTCTCCATCTTATCCGGCTGAGACCAGACGGGCGCCATCGCTGAGGAGAAGGAGAGATGAAGACACGGAAATGCAAAATTCAAAACAGCAACCCCATACTTTATGATAGTCAAAAAAGTTTCTCAATATCACATGCTGTATGCCTTATGATGATACTGAAGAAGTTTGGAGATATTTGGATAAAATCTTTGGGAGAAGTTCGTCAAAGTGTAGAATGAGCAAAAGTGTCGAATGAGTTTTTTGCGACTTCCTGTCCGATTTTGGAAACAGGGTTTATATTAGTAAAAGTTGCAGCTTGGTAATTTACACATGTGTACCAAATTTCATTTGCCTACGACAAACTGGTTGTGCAACAGCTGCACAAACGCGTTTGGTGGCGCTATAGAGCCATTTTTTAAAATCAGTTTTAGAACATAAATTTTACTCAATTTTTCACCGGGTCTGAGGCGTGTGCAAAAATTTGGGACTTTAAGTTAATGTTCAGGTACCCAAAAGTGCCCGCAATGACTTCCGGAATAATAGTTAAAAATAAAAAATAAAAAATTTTTGAAAAACATTAGGGTTCTTGCACCATTGGTGCTCGAGCCCTAATGAAAGGAAAAATTGCACAATATTTAAACTTGAAGTCTCGAATTCAATATCTGGAAGGTTTTGTCCCAACTTAGTTTCAGGGGACACAGGTGTGTCTAGTTTAGGAAAAACTGTTTAGGACTACGCACATCAGGAATCGAGTTTGAGACGCCTGATTTAAACTATCAAATACTGAATCAAATATTTTTTTTTACCTGATCAGATTACAGGCTTTTATGTATAGCTGAAAGTAAAATTATATTCAAATTTTATACAGTTTAAACTAATTTAATATAATGATAAACACATTTTAAATGACTAACATGATGAACAAACATTTTGAAAGATGTAAAAGCCTTTATTTAGATATGCATCTCTTTAACATTATTTGTATAATCTTTCATCTACAACTACAAAATATAGAAGAGAAAGCCCATAGAAGAGAAAGAAATGAACAAGAAGTTAATATATGGATGCTGACTCACGAATCTGCTGATCGCTCGATAACTTTGACTCCTCTGAGGAAGAATCAACTTCATCGTCTTCATCCCCTGTTGAAAATAATACAGTTAAACAACTTCTTTATTATAACTGAATTACAAATACTGAACACCCATATCTTACAAATCCTGTCATTTTGCTCTGTGAAACTGCTCTTGTTTGCTGAAGACACTACTGATTTTAAAAGATTTTATATTTGTTGAAATGCAGGCGATTCTTTTTCAATAATCTATCATGTGACATCTTAATGCTTTGTTCACACCGAAAAGCAAAAACGGCAAATGTTAGTAATAATGTTGTATATGTTAAGTAAATGAGAATAATAGAGTACATTAGAGAAGCAGACTAGCGAAGCAGATATTGATTTGTTGCGACACCGAACAGGCTTTCTTGCAGTCATGGGTTAAGGAGCAACAAAACAAAAAGTGGAGAAAATTAAAGTCACAGTGTATGGACACAGATGTTCTCCTTTTCAGTGTGAACAAAGTGGTTCAAAGTAGCATTTCATACACTGCAAAAAAAAATTCTCAGTCATAAAAATGGAGATATATTGAGACGTGAAAACAAGTAAATTGATTATACAATCTTAAACATTTGTCTCATACACACTTCCAGTGCGGCTGTCGACTGCAGTTGCAGTCAAGCCGCCCAGGTTCAATGGTGTCTTATGACCTCTGTCTCACTCCCCCGGGCCTGCGCATGTGAGCACGCCTCCCTGAAGGTCGCGCCCTGAGCCTGCTGAAGCCAGAACGCAGAGTCTGCACAAATTGGTAGTCCTTCTGTAAAGTCCAGAGGCTCTTGGGCAAATTTTTTTCACAGTATATTTTATTCTGCATATTAGACCCCTCCAGCTTGGTTCAAGTTCCGAGTTCAGTCGCAAGTATTGCGACTGGCATTAGGACAACTGAAGGTGAATGTGGCGCCTTGTTGCTGTCTCCATTTCCGCCTTTGGAAGAACATTCAGTTCCTCCATGCTGTGTTCCCCTGAAGGACCTCCCAGGCATGTAGTGCCCAGACTACCGATGCTTCAAAGATTTATGCAGGAAAATAACTATGTCAAACACCTGGCACTCGCTGTTGACCTTTCTTTTCTTTCACATTGCTGCAGATGGGCCATATGTGGCCCGCGAGCTGTAGAGGCCACCCCTGCTCTAGGCCTTCCTTAGTTCCCTCCTGGGACCTATTGTGTCCTGAGAGGATGTCAAGGTCATCCATTCGAGCCACTTGACTCAGTAGAGCTTAAGTTCTGTTAAGTTCTAAGCAGTGCTCCTGAACACAAGAGCCTCGATTAGAAGTTGGGGGATCTGCAGGCACTCTGCTGGCAGAGATCTGCAAGGCTGCATGTTGATAGACACCCAACACCTTCGTCAAGTACTAACCCACTGTACGTGCACACTGGTACTGCAGTATGTGAAAAATGTATATAATTAAAAACTAAAACGGCAGTATTCGGTATGAAACAGTATATCGCCCAGCCCTACATGTGGGGTGCAGGTTTGTGGATGGGAGGGAAGGTTGTGCTAAAGGATGCAAAGAAAATGTTTCCAATTTGGCCCTGCAGACTCCTTGTTGCGAATTGCACATGAAACCGGGAATAAAGCTGACTTTGATTGTGAAAATAGTGGAGCTCAACATGTTCTGTGATATGAGTAAAGTAGGGCTTCTCACCAGAGATGCTGACGTTGAATGAATATGTGTAGTTACTGTTGGCTCCCTGAACAAAGCAAGCATACAGCCCGGAGTCAGCTGGATCTACTTTTTCAATCTCCATCATGTCACTGCGCAGGCGGATGTGCTCTCCTTCAGACAAGGGAAGGTAGTCTTTTGTCCAGGAGACCTCATGAGTTTCCTCTTTACCTTTACAGCTCAGCTCCAGCTTCTCTCCCGTCTCTAGCGTGTAAGGTATGGGCTCCATCAGGGCTAGAAGTAGACAAAACCACAGGTTAATTTCAAAGCGTAGGACTTTTAACTGCATGTTCATACCAAAAACAGTTGCATAGCTCTTAACCTTAAGCAATTTACATATTAAATGAAGACTCTATGCTGAAACTATGCAGAAGAAGGGAAGTGGGTCTCGTGGGTTTTGCGGCATGAATGTAGAGGTGTGGATATAGAATTTGTTGTGGAATTTAAAATAATCGGTAGCTAGCAGGAATTTCCAACAGTAATCACTTGAGGGAAAAAAGCACAACAAAAAAGCCTGCGAAAAAAGCAAGTGAGTGAGGGACTTTTCATACGCTTCCTTTTAAACAGGCGAAAATGTAGAGTTTGTAAGCAGATTTTTCAAGTCTGTTGGCACTACTTCTACACAGGTAAATATTCGGCTTGAGATTATTAAAAATTAAGCTCATCAGGCACATGTACATTCTCCCTCCCCTTTCCTTACTGGGTGCGAGCCCATCTTCATGGCAGGAAGATGTTAGCTCTAAAGTTGATAAAAAGTTAGCATAAAAGATGATTTATCGCTAAGGTCTGCAGTTGGAATAAAAAAAAAAGATATTATGCTGCAAATTGTTGGTTTTAACCTAGAAATTCACAATTTAAGATTTGTTCAACTATTTGAAAATATAATTGCTGACTCAAAAGACAAACATTTATAAGGCTAATATAAAACAAATATTATAATATTTACATTTGTCTAATTTACAGAGCAAGAGGGAGAGGAAGGGAGAGAAAGAGAGAGGGGGGAGAGTTTCATCTTCAGAATGACTTTATTTCTATGTAATTACTTTATTTAAAATAAAAACAATGAATAGAAACAAAAAAAAATCCATGGTTCTTATCACTAATTGTGTGGTGTGTGTATGGTGTGTAAATAATGCCAATTTATATAGCGTTTTTCAATATGCTAAAAGGCTTTGTTTTTCAGAGCATTATTCATTCAAGCCACATTCATGTGAAAAGCACACAGCATTAAAACAGCTTGACTGACATGCCCTCAAACTTCAACTTTCTAAAATCGTACAATAAAAGGACATAAAATGTGCATTTTAACCTGAGACTTGGAGCCTTAAATCTAGTAAAAAAAAAATTAATAGGTGGCCTTGAAATTATGTACTTTGCTCTTTGTAATACACCAAAAGCTCCAGGGTGATGATTCAATATGGATATGTATCATAATACATATTTTCTTGATGTGTTAATAAAAAAAGAGGTTGAGAGGTTGATAAAAAAAAAACTATATTACCACTGAAAAAGCATGTTTTCTGCACAGAAAAAGCTAAATTCTCACAACCAGTCTGTACCTATGTTTTCCGCTCCTTCTCTAGAATGGAAACTGTGCGCATGCATAAAAGAAGCATCCTTGAAAGCACCTCTTACAAACAGCAAGCACTTACGGCTTCAAGCAGGAAAACCTCTCTATCACTGCCATATCAAGTTTTACTTTCAATTAATCAAGGGCCAATTGTCAGGGCGATCCAGAGACAGCCTAAACTTAATTATGTGATGCATGCGCGGGACCTTGCCACCTGAGACCAGTGAGCGATCTGAGAGGTTGGACGAGGTAAAGCCATGTCATTTCAAACAGATTTCAAAGTAAAATTATTAATCTATTCATATTCGCCAAATACACACAAAAAGTAATTACTCTTTTTGTGAAGGAACAAGGAGAACAGTGAGTCAGTTCTGAGACAATGCTTCAACATTTACTGATATTTGGGGAGCTTATCGACCCCCTCATGTCAGACATGTCTTTCTTTCCTCTTCTGTCTGCTATGACGTCGAGTTTAATAAGTTATTCCAGGTCTTTTATGACCAGAAATCATTCTTGTTCTTTTCCTTGAGCTTGTTCTTCTGGCATAGGATCAGTCAAGTGAGAGCATAATTTGATTTTCACATTGAAAACCAAACAGCAGTGTTGGGATGAAGCTTTCTGATCCACTCATGCACATTCGTAACCCAGCACGTACAGCAGAAAATGGAATGTAGATAATACTAGGAGTGCTCTGATCAATCAGTTGATAATTGCTATAGGAGGATTTATTGGCAGTCCCTAAAAACATATCAGGAAGAGCCGATCGCATGCCTGAATATGAACGCGAGATATGTGTGACTGAAAATCCAAATTTCTTCCACTAAAGACTTACTTTATGCTTTGTGACAGTAGCAACATTTGAAGTAAGAATGCTCTCAGGCAGTTACAAAATGTGCTTTGAAGAGAAAAAGGAAAATTATTGCTAAATGATAAATGTGCCCATACTGCAAAATTGCAAATAATCTCTTCGTTTCATCATCAATAATCGTTACAATAATTATTCCCCAAAATCAAAAGGCTGAAGGGAGATACGCTTTAGGATCAAATTATTTTAGTGTGCGAGTTACTCATTTGATTTAACGACAATTACCATATTATCCAAACTATAAGCTGCTGCCAAACTATTTCACAATCTGCTCAGTTACTTGGATTTTCATGCACAACCATTTCTAGAGTTTACAAAGAATGGTGTGAAAAGGGAAAATGCCTTGCTAATGCTAGAGGTCAGAGGAGAATGGGCCGACTGATTCAAGCTGACAGAAGAGCAACTTTGACTGAAATAACCACTCATTACAACCGAGGTATGCAGCAAAGCATTTGTGAAGCCACAACACACACAACCTTGAGGCAGATGGGCTACAACAGCAGAAGACCCCACCAGGTATCACTCATCTCCACTACAAGTAGGAAAAAGAGGCTACAATTTGCACGAGCTCACAAAAATTGGAAAGTTGAAGACTGGAAAAATGTTGCCTGTTCTGAATAGTCTCGATCTCTGTAGAGACATTCAAATGGTAGAGTCAGAATTTGGCATAAACAGAATGAGAACATGGACCCATCGTGCCTTGTTATGACTGTGCAGGCTGGTGGTGGTGGTGGTGGTGTAATGGTGTGGGGGATGTTTTCTTGGGACACTTTAGGCCCTTTAGTGCCATTTGGGCATTGTTTCAATGCCACTGCCTACCTGAGCATTGTTTTTGACCATGTCCACCCTTTATGACCACCATGTACCCATCCTCTGATGGCTACTTCTAGCAGGATAATGCACCATGTCACAAAGCTCAAATAATTTCAAGTTGGTTTCTTGAACGTGACAATGAGTTCACTGTACTAAAATGCCCCCACAGTCACCAGATCTCAACCCAGTAGAGCATCTTTGGGATGTGGTGGAACGGGAGCTTCATGCCCTGGATGTGCATCTAACAAATCTCCATCAGCTGCAAGATGCCCTCCTATCAATATGGGCCAACATTTCTAAAGAATGCTTTCAGCACCTTGTTGAATCAATGCCACGTAGAATTAAGGCAGTTCTGAAGGTGAAAGGGGGTCAAACACCGTATTAGGATGGTGTTCCTAATAATACTTTAGCTGAGTGTATATTTGACTGGTTTCATTTCATTGAGTCTTTGCTGAAAAACTTTAAAAGGTAAATGGGTTGGAAATCACAAGCTTTTTTTCAACTGACACAATGGATTTGTCCACCCCCGAATATTGACTGTCATACTTTAGCTTGCTATTTGTTTTGTGTTTAGGTCTGAGTAGTTCCCAAAAGAACCAACACCCTTGCTCTGTTTCAGGATGATCCTCTCAGTCTCAAAGTCTTCGTTATCTACCCACAGATGAGCAGCAAAGATTCATACATGTTTGGTTTAATTATGTTGCTCACTCATGTTTCAACTGCTTGCTATTTCTTATTATGACTGACAGAGCAGGCGGTGTCTTGATATAGCCCTCTTTTGGAGGTAGAGATGCGACATCACTGTGATTTTACATCTTCAGCAACATGCCATGTGATGACGGAAATTTAGCGACAACGAAAAGAGACAGAGAGATAATTAAAAGATAATTAAAAGTGAACCCTCCTCACCCTGTAGGTGTTCAGTGAATGTTCAGAGCACTCTGATTTTTTTTGTTATCTGGTACAGTTGCATCTTACATACTCCCCAACCAAATAGGAACTTGCTCTCATGCTAAAGTAAACAGACGAAAGGACAGCATACATACCTACTAGTGCTGTTGTTAAAGTCAATAAGGTTATTTTCTAGCTGCTTTTCTATTGAAGGAGAGTGACTGACATCACTAAAAATACAAATCTCAATTCTATCTGTTAAATTGTCCCTGCAAGAGATTTTAATGGTTAAATATGTTACTTTATTCCTAAATGGGCTCATTGTCTTGTGCCTGAATTAAATTAGAGGAGAGTTTTACGTTAAGTGGCACAAAGCTTTGCTGCAAAGGGTGCAAAGTCAGACGTTCTGTGTGGAGAGTGAATAAAATTAGACACTTCATACAAGTTAGGCACTACTGTGCTGACTCAATAAAATAAGATTGTTGAAAATGAACTTGTATTTTGACAAAACTAATCAGAGTAGCATCTAATGTGTGAGAATATCTCATTAACTATCTATTAACAAATCTTAATACACTTTGTGAGGCTTGCATTCAGGTGTGCTCTGCAGTCCAGATGATACTTTAGAATTTAAGGAATGTTACAAACAGAAAATAATTTAGGTTACTCAGTCTATTGGGATGCTTATTCAAATTAAAGCATATCTTTGGGAACTAAAAGAAAATCTGATTCGATTTCTGTGTCAGTCTCTTGTTTTGGTGCACGAGGAAAGATGATCCCTGTTCCTGTCAGGATTAAGAGCCTGTTGAACACATGTGAAGCAGGAAATACCTTAACCAGACCTCACCATGGATACCAGTCCCCAAAACCCACAGCTACTGGCCTCATACTCACTCTCCTTCATTAACAGAGCCAAAAGGATCATTCCTATGATTAATGTACTGCTCAAGCACAAGAGGGCAAAGAATTAAGAGGATTTTTCTCCTTAAATAGATCTACCTCTTTCTTTGAGAGCTGGGTGGTGTTCCTAATGCAGTCGAGAGAAAACCTGGCAACCATGTTTTTGTGCTCAACATTTTTGTGATCAACTGGCAGTATAACACTGGTAATACTGGTAATGAGTATGGCACAGTTGTTTTACTTCAATGGGTTTTCTTAAATGGGAACATGTTTTCTTTGCCTCTACTAACAGATATTTCTTACAGCAGAAAGGAAAATGAAGGTTTTATTTAGATCTTTATTTAGAATCTTCTTCTGTCTTCACCAGGAGAACCAACCAGTTGTTTGAGACCTGTTTGCTATTCTGTTGTTGAAGATAAGGTGGCAGTCAAACAGATCATACAAACATTTTTGCAAGGGTAGTTATTTTCTCATGACCGAATAGAGCAAATGCTGGTCTCAAGAGATATTCTTCCACACTAATCAGACTGCAGGAACACTATACAGCAGCTTTCTGATTTGTACTCATTAACAGACACACTTGCTTCCAGGATATTGAGTTGTGGCAGGTTACCAAGTCACTTCAAAGAACAGAACATTATCCAGATGCAAGTACACTCCAGATGTTACATGACAAACCCTCGGCACTGGAAACAATAAAAAATGCTGTATGGTCAAAATAATCCAGCAACCTTTATTTTTATCAACTGAGACTAACATCAAATGCTCCTGGTAGGATTCAAAAAGCAAAAGTAAAAGCAATGGAAACAAGATACATCTATGGAGACCAGTCATTGATCATCAAATTAATGTTGATCTCTTTTAGGCTATGTTCAAAGTGACCCAATTCCGATTTTTTTGCCCAAATGAGACCTGCATGTGATATTTTCAGAAAAGCTCAATTATGATATTTTCAAATCTGACCCAGGACACTTTCATATTCGATAAATTTCTGATTTTTAGCCATGCGACCTCAGTTTGTAAAGCTTGGCCGCATTCATCTGGGTTTTGCATCATTGATCCCAAGTACTTCTAACTCCACTTCTGGGAGTGTACTGCAATAAGTGTTCTTTTCCATCTAAATATTTTTCTTAATATTGTTTATCACTAATAAAGTTGGCTCTGATCAGACATTTACGCCCACAAAGCCTCAACGTGGCCGAGAACAGGCGCTTCCGTATGTATGCAGTGTATACATCAAAAACTTTGTGAAGCAGCAGATGAAGCCTCCAAGGTCTAAGATGCAGCATGGTATGAAGCTGATATCTCAGAGTGTCATCACTAGGGTACCAAAACCTAGAATGGGTTTTGGACCGGACCAAAACAGAATGTGAAAATGAAGGAGCGAGTCCCTCTCTCTCCCCGCCCTCATCTCCTCTTTTATTAAATTAAATTAAACAGCAAATAAAGACCTTCAGAGAACCGCATGAATGCATGCACAAATATTACACTTGTTCAGACGGCACATGGAAGCAGGTGGCCTACCGTTAGCTTAGCTTGCTAAATTAAATAACTCTGATTAAACTAAATGTATGAAACAAAATGGTCGAAAGTGTGGCTACATTACACACGAATGAAATTACACCACAAAATGCTGCAAAACATGGCTGCAACAAGCTAGTGAACAACAGATTTAGTACCTCACAAAAATGCAGATCCACTCTTAAGGCCTTTGCACACCAGCTGTTGCAACCAGCTGTGCAGTGGCTCTTTTCCTTTTAAGAACAAGAGCACTAATGTGACCGTACACACTGACAGTAAAACTGCAGTGCATCAATGAGTCGCTATGATTGGTTCATTTCCTCAGGTGACTGAAGGTCCCCGACTCTGTGCCAATGGGACAAAGTACGCTTGAGCTGAAAACAAACTAAAACGAACAACAAAGAAGAGAGCAGCTGTTTTTTGAGTGAAAAAATTACATGTTTTGAGTGTTTCCTCTTTCGACTAAATGATCAAACAACATCTAGGTAAAGGACCGTTGTGGACACAACGTGGAAGGTAGGGCTCATAATGCAATACAGATTAGAGAGAACATTACAGAGTAAGGAGAGAACTTTCTGTGCAGGGGATAAGAAAGAAATTAGGCTATTAATAAAAAAACTAAAGCTTTAAAAAAAAGTTTGTTTTTCCATTCATTTCCATTTGTTTTTCAAAAGTGACTCATTGGCGTGTTTTGAGAGGTCACATTAACACATTAGCTCTTGACTTTGGTAGGACGCACCAACTACATAGGTACAAAGGCCTTTACTATGATTTGTTGTTAACAGAACATGAAAATCAAATAAATTACTGACTTGCCAATTCATGTTCAAGTTCTTAATAGTGCTCACATCCTCTCCTCTTGTGCTAGCAATCTTCAGTGGGATAAAGCCATAACAAACTATCAAAAACTTTTCTAATGGAGCACTTGTAAATGTTTCTTGTGGGCTGCCTCCCACTACTTAATGTTTCATTGGGAGGCTTCGTTCACCTCACCCAACTTAAAGGCACCCCATTGTGCCTTAAAACCTCAGTCACTAATCTTTCAGATTCTTTGGGCAGATCAGTTTTGCCTCAGGTCCATATTTTTGGAAAAGCAACCCATTTGGAATAACTATTGCTCTTTTCTTTCCGGTCTCCAGCCGTTTGGAAAAAAACTGACTGACATCCCTGAAGATCAACTTAATTATAGTCAATCATGAAAAGAATTTTTCAGGGGGGGGGGTCTAGAAGAAGATGATAAGTGAGCGAGTGAGCTGCAGGAATGAGCCTTTGAGGGAAAGAGAGAGGAAGTAATACAGGACCAGGGGGACCAGGAGGAAAAGATAACAGTGGAAAGATACAAATTTGACAACTAAATTCAATGAAAAGAACAAGAAGGAAGAAAATGACCACTGCCTCAATCAAGGCACCATAGGGACGTTGCTCTAATTCTGGTGTCAAAATAGCTTTAGGCTCAAACCCACTTTAATTCAGTAGTTTATTTATTGATAATAACTTTTAAGAATTTCATAAACATAATCATAACCTGTGCCAACAATCTGAAAATGACCCCAAGAAAAAGAATACTACTCAGTGAACAAATAGTCTAATGTACCCATTTAACACAGCAAAAGATGGCACACTTATTGGGCATACTGAGCATATTTTCATGAAAAAAAAAATGTTGGTAAAAAGTCGACGACGATATCAAATAGTCTTTTCACCAAAACTCTCCGTCATCCTTACAGAAGTCTGCATAATAGTAGTTTAGAATCCCCTCAGTCATTAAAGAACCTTATCTTAACACCATTTGCATTCAGAGTTGAGTGTTACCAGGTATTCCATGGTGTAAAAAAATAAAATTTGAAAATGGATCTATTAAATGCAACAGATGAATGCACTTGCACACATTTATTTGCAGCAAGTGCGCTCAGGTGCATTGAATGAAGTCCGAAGACATTGTAAGAAAAATGGAGTTCAAACCAATGTTCATTTTGTTGAATAAATATTCTCATCATGGTTTTTGCCAGTAAAGCTTTTTAACAGAAGAAAAAAAGACTATAATGAAGGTCTGGTATGTTTGCCAGCTTTTTTGGCCAAAACCCGTTCAGGATGCCTTTTGACCAAATTGCCATAGAACAAATCTCATGTACAATAGCACAACATCATGTTGCAGTGCGTGTAGATATCACCACATCAACTGACCAATCAGCAAATAAAATTAGAAAAATGAAAAAAAAAAAGCACGCCGCTTGTAAAATCATCTTCTCTTGATCGTATCGGTGAAAACTATTTCAGAGGGAAATGAAAAACAAAAGCGACATTCTTCTCCTAGAAACCCAGGTAAATTGGAACAATCAGTTTTTAATCATGAAGATTGACGTGCTCTCATAAAATTAACCAAACCAATCAGACCATACCGTGTGTGTGTGTGATGTCTGTAGCTGAGACTTTTGCAACCCTTTCATTGCTGAAATCACCAGGAACATTTTACAAATCTAAGGCCACATCGGCTAGAAATTATCCTGACATTCATCGAATGGCAAGAATTTATAAAGATATTTCAATTTTGTTTATTTTTTCAAAAAATAAGTGCACGCTGCACTTGTGGTGTACCTGTTATAGTGGAACTAAAGCACTGATAAGTTTCCTTAATGTTCAAAACAACTCAATAATCCCTTAATGATCAAAACAAGCAAATTTTGCTAAAATAATGGATTAGTCTACGTTGCGCTCTCAACTGCAGTAGAGCATCCCTGGCCGAAAGGCCAATCAGCGTGTAAACAACCAGAAGAAGGTGTGACATTCTCTCTCTCACTTCTGATTGGCTTAGCTTGGCTTTTGCCAACTATCAGTTTTCTTGCGGCAAAGACTTCAAGAGGGTTGTCAAAGTCAAGTATTTTTTTAAATAAGATATATTTATGAAAAGTATTTATCTCTTAGTCCTGTCAAGTAAAGATCTTGCTATTTATTATTGTTAAAAAAAAAAACCTGGCTGGGTCTCAGCTGCACATGGTGGTGAGTTATTGGGTGCCTGGTTCAGATGCACAGAAGCACTCAAAAATATTAGAGCAGTAGACTTGAATGACCACAGATGACAAAGTGAGGCTCAAAGGTACGCTGTGGTCGTTGTGACATGATGTGATTGGAGTTTGTACAGTTTGTGACTTTTTCAGCTGCTTGAGTCAGCTTCTGCTTTACTTTCAGCTGTACAAGAAAATTATTTGTGTTCTTTCACTGAATGGTCAGGTGTTCTGATGCAAGCTGACCATTCAAACTGTAAATCCATAAAAAAAATAAAAAATAAAAAAACATCATACTCATGTTTCTGGATCATAAACAAAAGAGCAATTTGAGTTCTTAACATTTTATTTGTTGTGCGGAACAAACCTGCCCAGTACTACTGTGAACTTCCACCAATCCAAATCCTTAAGCGCGCACACACACGCACGCGCACACACACACACACACACACACACAAACACGCACGCACGCACGCTAGGGCTGTTGATCAATTAAAAAAAAACTAATTAATCACAATAAATAAAATTAAACGCGACTAATCGCAATTAGAAGACTGAAACTTTTTACATTGATAAATGTAAAATGTTAATAATAACTGAAGACAAAGAAACTATTTAAATTCTAAATATGATTTTTTTTTAAACTTAACAGATTTTGCCATGTACACAATATACCTGCAATAAACCATCAACATCCTCCAAGATACATTTTTGTTTCTCTTCTTTGGTGGCTGTTAGTTTGTGGTCTCTTTAGATTGTTTTCCAGGACTCTTAACAGCTTGTTTAGTGAAGCCTCAGTCTTTTCATCTTCGAGAAGAAACTTTAGGTAATTAAACCTTGGAACAATCGCAGTAGCGGCCTTTAGCCGTTTGAGATTAGTGCTGTCCTTCCTTTTAGATAGTCTGAGGTAAAATCATGTTTGAATTTAACTATAGGCTGATCGTCCTTCGTTTACTCCATAATTTCTGGCAATACCACTGAGCAGGAGAAAATATATTTCATTTACATCACATTGTTCAACATTATTTCTTATTCAATATATAATATGTATAGTAAATAAAAATAATTACTTTATTGCATTTATGTTGAATCTAATTTATTACAATTAAATAAAAAAAATTAATGAATACACATGCATTTATTTTTTAATTTTTGTCATCAGTGCATGAACATACTCTTTACTTGTAACATTGAACTCTACTTGATCCTCACAAGGACTTTGTGAAGCTACTTTGAAAGCAACTGCTAAAGAAGCGCTATATAACAACTTGATTGAATATTACAGTAAACATTAATATAAGCTTTAAAATATCTGTGCATTTACTTTCAAGTAAGTACAGATTGTAAGTACAGATATACTTTCATGCTGTTTTAATCCAGAAAATATCTGGCAGCTCCTCAGATTGTGTTCCAGTAGTTTTGTCTTTCCAGAAATTCCAAAACTGTATCTCTCAGTTCTAGAAAGCACACAAGCTCTTTCCCTCATGATAGCCAGCGCACCTCTTTGTGCAGCAGAGAGTTTGGTGCGCTATTCGCTTCATTCTCACACTGTTGCATAAATAATCTCTGGTTGGTAGGACGACCTTTATTAAAGTTTACGATCTTTACTGGACAGTGTTTTACTAATGAGTGCTTGGCGATGGATCGTAAAGTCGAAGAATATACAGTGTGGGATACACAGGTTATTCTTGCGAGAGCAAACAAGATCGTCTGTGCACACGCAGAGTTTCCCCTTAAAATTGATAAAGTTTTTATACATGAGAAAAACATTTAATTTACATAGCTCACAGGCGGGGAAATTAACTTTTTGAGCTCTTAAAATTTGATTTTTTGCACTCAGAAGTTTGACGCTAAACAACCCCATAAGAACCCATCCCTTAGGTGCCCAACATTCTCATGACATTTAGCTAGCACACTTTCAAAATCACTGCCATGAATGGAATGGAACTGTTCGCTGAAAGTTCGGTGCAGTATGTGAGCTGTGCAGAACAGGTGTTCACGTGGAAGTAACGGTAATCTCATGGCAGCAAATATATTACGAGCGTCACTCTTCAAATGTCAGAATAAATATTTTTAAAGCTATTAAACAACATATGTAAAAGCCACAGAGCTCTTACTAAAAACACTATCTTAATGAAAATTGTGTGAAAATTAAGAACAAGAGTTTGCATGTTTCCCTGGTCGCTCTTCAATAAAAGGAGGAAATTTCTTAAAAAAATATTTTTAAGGCATGAGAGGAATCAGGGATTAAAAATGAGCACGTCATATTTTTCAGCTGGAGGAACTTAAAATTACCTAAATGGCAGTATCCTGAACACAAGGACAACAGTGTTCATACACCCTAAGGGTGTTACTTCTCTGCCGTTAAAAGCTCGTTAAATTAATTAATTTACAAAATTAAATGGATCCATTAGCCATTGTGTGATGAGACACAAACTTTTTTCTTATGATGCTTCAGTGGTTTATTCAGCAACTCCAGGCAGACAAGTACAACTGACAGACCCAGGTGGCACTCATAAATCACAGCGGTGTTAAAATTCCTCTCTCTTGCAATCACGCTTGCATTTGTCCTAATTTGGCAGCCATCACGAACAACTACATTACCCAGAATGCCTCTCACTATCTTCACACAGCTCTATAACGAACATTAACCTCTCTCCTGCAACGAGAGGACTGATGAGACGATGAGAGCACACACGTGAACTAGCCTTTCTTTGTGATGTAGTCTCACACAGTTTGACGTCAGACCAATTCCTGAAATTTCTGAATAGCAGACTACATGGTTGCAACCTCTTATACTGGGCACTGCGGAGTGCATTATCAAGCCTAAATTCAGATACTCAATAAATTAAAATGAACTTAATTATAGAAATTAAACTAGATCCCCACCCTGATTCCTCATGTCCCACTGGGTCAAGAAAATCAACTGGCCTTTCCTTTCCACTGGAAGTGCAAACAATATGCCTGTGTGAATTAACAATACATGCTATTTTACAAAAAAATTAAAATAATAATGCAGTAACGTGTTAATTTTAACAGCACTTTTTTTCATTGCAATGCATTTTACATTTTATTTTCTCTCACTTCTGAAAAAAATTAAAGGGTAGACTTTTGGGACAAAATGGAATTACACCTTTGTACCTCTATGTATGTGTATAGATATCAATATTGTGATCAAACTTGATAAGGCTGCCATGCAAAACAAACAACTCTTGATTTGTGAAGGTGTTAGCCCAGAGGGTGGCCAATAGAAACGAACATCAAGACATCCTCAAACAATAAATCGGACTTGTCTAATGCTTGTTTACGTCACTTAAAGCCCACGTCAGGACTTGGATGCTAATGGCTTTTGTTCACAATGGCCACGGTTGTGCAAATACAATCACTGCTAGCTTTACGCACACTCACACATGGTCTGCAGGAGGGTCAGGAATGAGATCAGCACGCCCTGCTAAATCATTGCCTTTGTCTCCCCCAACCACCAAAGCATTTACTCATCTCCAAGAAAGTGTGCGTGTAGGTTTTACAAAGTGAGTGAATATAATCTGGCCAGTACAGGAACTTTAATTATTAGTGGCTTTTATCCATCAGCAACAGGAGCCAGTCCTTTACAGAGATCTTTATTATCTCTCCATACACTCCTTTAAAGGGAATGCTCAGAAAACAGAATCAATCATCGGTCTGCTTCATGAAGCTGGATGATTAACAGGATCCAAAAAAACGTAACTTTAGATTAAACATAGCCACAGACATTGTCTTTTTACAAGTTGCCAACAATGGGCCATAAATTAGCCAAGGTATTGAGCTATAGAAGGTTTAGAAGGGCATAATAACACTTCTCTCACTTTCCCTAGGCCTTGAAACTGGCATAAAGGTAAAAATATGCACTACAGAAAACATGGCACGTCATCGCTAGCTGCACCTTATCTTGAATGCTTACAGCTGTTAAGATGTCTATGACCAGAATCAAACATGCCGCAAAGAGCTTCTATATTTCTCAATCCTACAGCTTCTTTTTTTCCTCCAAACCTCACCAGTACAGCATAAAGCAACAAACATTTCAATCAATACTTTACACTTATTTGGCTATTTTGTTAAGCCTTTAAAAAATAATTATTCAGGATTTAAGTATGAAGAAAACACAAACATTATTTAATAAATCAATAGATACAAACTTAACAACCATTTAAATGCATTGAAAAAACTATTATAGACAACTATAAATAGCATTTACAATAACTTCAGCAACTTATGGAAAGTGTAAATCTGCTGCTGAATGCCCATAAAATAATCCAAAATCAGAATATAAGCAATGGCTAAGCAATATCTCGATATTGGAAATATACTGATATAGCTAAACAAGGTAAAACGCATGACAATAGCTCATTTATCAAAATAGGTCATTTTATTTTAAAGTGACAACACATGGGCCACCTATGTCACCTCTTGTTGTGTCCCTACGCACACAAACCTTCTGTTTCTGCGTCACTCGGTTTGTCTGTCGCCCCACCTCTACTCTGAACCAGAGAGGTAGACCACTCTGCTTCCCCCTACCACACAGAGTGGACTGGAAAAGCTCCAGCTTTTACCAAAGTCAGGTTGGACAGTGCACCAAAACAGGTGGGCATATGGAGGAATATAATGCTAGCTTAGCAGCTAAAGCTAACAGAGTGTCGTTACATTCCCAGTGTGAGTACTTGAAAGTCATCAGATTCTGCTCCTAGCAAGATCCATTTAGTCTGTTTGTAAAATGTTTGTGCTGGGGGAATGTACACTTTGACTGCTAGGACATTTCTTTTTGCTTCATTTATCTGATTTACCTCCAAACAACATGTCAGTTGGAAAACATTCCTGCTTTTCTATTTTTCGGTGTGAAAAAAATGTTGAGGTAATCACCGAATGATTATCTTATGAGCATCATCAGCTGTGCAACGAGACGGAAGAGCAGTCAGAGTCTGATGAAACAATAAAAGGTATTCATTAAAGGTATTCACTAAATAAAACTAGTTTAATAACAAAAACAGTTTTATTTCCTCATAATAATACCAGTTTTTTTCCTTTATTTTTGTCCAGAGTTAAACTAAATATTTAAAGTACAAGCAGCTCAACTGATTCGAGATTTTTATGTTTTAAATTATGGCGAACCCCCAAAAAAGAACATTGGGAAAAAGGACATTTTAACCATTGTTAAAAACAGAAAATTGTTAATATGTTCAAGATGTGAGACTAATATAGTGAAGAAAATTAATTTCTATTAATTTTTTTACATATCTCTGAGTAAGCTTTTTACCAGCAGTAGTCAAATAAAATTATTTCCTTGAGACTTTTGCCTAACTTTAAAGGAAAATATAATGATATGTTTCAAGTATCGCCATTCAGCTATGAAATATTGAGATATACATTTTAGTCCATATTGCCCAGCCCTAATGGAAGCTGTATAATTTTACAACAAACCAATTGGTTAGGTTTTTCTCTCCCACTGCAGTTAAAATCTAGCCTCTGTTGTTTGAGAGTTTTGACTCACTTTGAATGCGCCCAACAAACTTTGGTTGTTGTTAATGTTTCAAATCATTACCAAGATAAAAGTGTAACAGAGATTTCAGTTCTGCAGATAAATCACACCGAGATAGCGCTTCTTGCTCACACATTTTATCAGATGTGTGAAGACACAAAAAAAATAAAATACTGAGAGATTACACATGAAAAAGGAACTAGAGCAAAGAATAACAAAGAAATAAAAGCTAAATGTTAATTTTTATTTTACTTTGGTTAACCCTCATCTTGTGATTGATTATGAAAGAAAGGGTTAAGTATTAGCTTTTGGTGGTTCTTTGACAGATAGGAGTAGTTGTTTGCCGCGCTGGATAAAACCTTTGAGGCAGGAAGACAAATTTATATTGTACTTAAATTTCTTATTTGCTTTATTTATGCTCAACTAAAGAAAAATTTAAATTGTCTGTCTCTGAGTCTGTCCACCACAGGATGATACAGTATACATAGCCGCCAGTGACAGGCGAACTATTGTAAAAGCAACTGAGTTATTTTATTTCCCGAGCCATATGTTAGAGTATTAGTTACTGACAAATGTCATGTGAGCTAGGATTGGGGCAATATCGATCAATTTGTTGCTCATCAAAATTGTTGTATTGCATAATTAATTTATAATGAATCAACTATTTGAAGCCAGCCCGCATGGTCTTTGTTTTACCAATAACAAAAGTATAAATTAAATAAAGAAAAGTTACAACAGAAATCAGTCACTTTGTAGGCAGGACTCTGGCATAAACTGGCAGAGTAATCTGGATGTTATAATGGCGTCAAGGACTTAGGTTGGTAAAAAGGAGTACATTCACCTGTTTGTCAATACTTTAGCTTAAGACCGAATGAAAAACGAGACATGTCTGAACTGGTGTGGGGAGTTCAGGGCAACACGTGAAACTCACAGCCGACTTGAAGCGCATCATCTTAGAGCAAATTGAAGGCAAATATCAATAACGCCACCGTGAGGATGAGGAGCAAAGCAGCCTTGCTTGACCAAAGATATAGAGGAATCATTTGAAACCACCCGAGCTAAGCGCCACAAAAACTCATTTTGGTTGCTAAACTGGCATCAGCACCAGCATGTCGGTCACCAGCTCTGCGTGAGTGAAAAGAGCCGGAGGAATCCCATTCTGGTGCCGTGCCTAAGCATATTCCTGTTAAGTCCAAGATAGCTCATAAATACTTGTGTTTATGTGATAGTGCTCCATCTGAACGTGTGTTCAGCACAGCGGGCAATGCTGTTACGCCACTTTGTGCCAGGAAGTGTAAAAATTTTTATATTTCATATATTAAACATTAGTATATCTGTCCAAAAACCATTTAGACAAGTTTTTTGTTCCAAAAAACATTTTGTTGTAGTTTATTTAATCTAATTTCATTAAATTAATTTAGTTTATTTTCCTGCTGTTTTTGAATGCCTCGTTTATTTAGGTAAACACTGTTTGCATAATTTATTTGGAGTTCACTGTATTATGTATGGTTATTGTTAACAACTTCACCATCTTGTAATTATTTCCTCACAATAATAAAAGAAGTAAAGATGCGGAAATAGAAAGCATGGATTTGATTTGGCTGTAGTGTGATTAAGAGTTTGTCACGAGCGGCCCGTGGAGAAGGCGTTTTGGAAGATCGCGATGCCGGCTCAGCATTGCGATGTCTATATGCCATCGGCGGTTGATGTTGGTATCATCTATCGACCAAACCCTAATGTGAGCACAGTAACAAGTCCCCAAAAACACAGCTATTTATTCAAAAGAGCTGTGTAACTCTCTACATCTTTCTGTGTCTATCCCTACATCTGTTTGGTTCTTGCTGCAAATTTGTGCTTTAATTGATGTATAACCAAGTTTAAACAGAGTAGTTTTAATGTCAACCAATGCGAAGAATGGCTTCCAGAACATAATTAACTACAGTATGTTGACTTGAACTGTTATTGATTCTTTGAATAATATGACAGCAGATAGATTTCTGACTTTTTGATTCTTTTGAATGAGTGAGATGTCTCTAACAGAGTTGACTACTCTCAATGGTGATGTAAAACTCTTTCCCCTCCTTTTACACAGATTTATTCTTCATTACATTAACAGTGGATTAAGCCTTCTTTTTCAGCTGGTATTCTCTGAATCCAAAGCTTCCCTTAACCTCATAGATTAGTATAGGGTGATGACAAATCTGTTCTCTTAAAGAAGACCCTTTAAAAGTTTAACAAGAAAAAATTATATTCTTCTTCTTCTTCTTATTATTATTATTATTATTATTATATTTCATAGTGCAAGGCTTCTACAAGACAATAAAAAGCTGGGGTATTTTTTTTTACAGAAGAAAAGATTCTTCCTTTTATCTTAATTTTTTCAAATTTCCCTTCACAAACTTTTGCAGTCCCATAGTTCATCTAAGCCTCTAATTTGTCCGATTACATGACGTGAATTGGCCAATCAGCAAAAAGAGAGCATTTCTGCATGAATTATACAATGTACTGATTGGTGAGTGAGTCAGCTTAAATGGAAATGTTTTAATAAAATTCAGAATGGTGACCAGATTAGTTGACAGACAGATAGATGTTTGAGTCAGAAGAAACAGCTTAATGACAACTGTAGTCAGTAATTATACACTATGATTCTGCTATGACATAAAATGAAATGTAACTGTGATAAATAGTACACCAAGAAACAACAAAAAACCTTTTTTACATATAAATGTTTTTTACAAAAATTGTAATATTTAGTTACACAGAATCTTTTGTTGCGGCCCAGCGTGGCAGATCACAGAGATGGATGGAGTGTACACAAATAGTCAAGTATTTACCCAGCATTTACTTCTGCATCATCACTCCTGATGCAGTAGCACTCCTTAAGTATAAACTCACAGTGGAAGAGATATTATCAAACTTAATTAAACTCTGGGAATATACCATTCATAACACAGACAGCCAGAGGAAAAAACTTTCACACTAGAGGAGGAAGAGGGCAAATGAAGGGACAAAATACTAGTTAAAAGTATTCAATCCCAACCTGAAGTGCATCTTTTTATGTAACGAACGTAATTATTTCATTAACTGTGAAATTACTTACCACTTACACTTACAAAAAATATGTGCTGAAATGTATCTTTCTATTTAACTTTTAAAGCACCAACACGAAAACAGCAATGTTTAAAGCAAAGGTATTTGCACACTGAACACAAAATGTTCATCCAAAATCTTAAAAATGTGATAATGTTTGTTTCACAATAGGGATGCGCCGAATATATTCAACTGAATACTGCAAATAAGTCACCTTCGGCATTCAGTAACAAGTGGAGTGATTTCACAATGACGAAAATTTGTGTAATCAATGCGTATATATACGATGATCAGATGCATTAATGTCATTTAAAAGTCAAACATCTAAAACACCACAGCAAATACGCGCTAGAATGCTGCAGCAGCTGAAACGAAAGCTAGCAGCACTACAGCAGGGATCAACATTTTTTTTATTCAAAACTTCTACAGATTTCTTAAGAAATTGTTTTTTGCTTGACATTGGCCGAGTTGTTTTTGTCTGTGTAAAACAATAAGATATTTTCTTTCATTTTATAGCTAAAGCACTGTTTGAGTTGGTGTTGTTGATATGAAACATTTATTTTATTTGAAAAAATGTCAAATGAATTCTTAGCTATTACGTAATATTCCAAAAACTATCAATTTGGTGCATTGCTAACTGGCAATGCTTTTCTAAAATGATCAATGTGCAAGGTTTAAGTAAAACTTTTCAGAAAAAAATCTCAGTAAATACGCAACCAAAGTTTCTGAGTTCAGTGTGCACATATTCTAACAAAGCCTTTATGAAGAAAACAGCTGTGCAGAGTCATGGTTTTCCCTTTAACGAACTAATGATGTTTTAGTCTCAACATACTGTGTTTGACTATGAAGAGATTAAAAAGCTTTTTATGCCAGTGGTGAGTAAAGGTTATTACACACTAAATGATAAAACGGTATGTTCAAAAAGAAAAGATGATTTTCATTGTATTTTGGGACAGAAAAACCCCTCTGAACCAATTCTAAAGGTGCAGTAGCTTATTAGCGTATCTTTGTACTTTGAAATTAAAACCCTAGAATACAGTTCGCCAAGTCTGGAGGTTTTTTTTATTATTTAAAACATTTACTCACAAGGAACAGCATATGTAGTCTAAAGTCATCAAAGGCATTAATACTAGATGCATAACTTTACCCACTTCCTCAAATGACCGCAAGTTATTTAAGTTTTACTGTTCATAGTTCAATGCGGTCTCAAACACTGTTTACACGTTTTTGACCTTATTTTCCTTTTATACACAGAACCCTTTTTGACTGTAGTAGAAATGATACACAGTTGACTCCTGATAATATTTTAATAAGTAGATTGCTGCTGTCTCATTTAAGTTGAGGAGGGGGAATATTCCACTTCAGAAAGGTCCATGTTTCACAGCTCTGAATTTATATCATAAAAACATGGGCCTCCTGTTCCCAGAAACTCAATCTCCACTGTGCACGAGCACCACAGGGCGGAGTCCGTTCTGTCTCTTCTTTTAAAAGCAGTAATTTATAGTGTCTCCAACAGCACAGTCTTCCCATGACAACCAATACCTTTTCATAACAAAAGAGGATGAGAAAGGGAGAAATAGAGATGGGAACGAAAGCAGCCAGGTATTTCTGGATTGCCAGAGGGCACAGTCATTTCTCACCTTTACTGCTGTCAATATGGTTGCTTCTTTAAGAAATAGAGGTGTTCTTCAATTAAAATATATAGATTCATATTTACTCTTTTTTTATTTACTTTCCTTGGCCATGGAAAATTTCAGAAGAAATCCATTACAACTGGCTTTTTCTATATCTACTTAAACGTCTGTAGACAGAAAGATTGAAATTTCCTAACTCAATACTTCAAGATTTAACCTCGCTAAATAAACAAATGAGAGCTATCTCTGTAACGTTGGCAACCAGCTACAAATCTGTATTAGTCAAAATATTTCTTCGCTTTTTATGTGCAAGCGATTTCTAACCTACAAAAAAATTATGTTATAACAGCACATCAGCAAAAACATAGTGAACAAATATGCGTGTGATTTCTGTGCACCTGTAAAGTGTCCAAAACTACCACGATTGGAAACAAAATAAGTGCCAAAGTACTGGTGACCAATCAAAGAAACTATCAGGGACAAAGAGCAATTGATATCAGGTGGCAATTTCTAAACACTTATAAAGCAATTAGTTATAGTTAGTAAGTCAAAAGGAACTTATTGTAGGAAAAAAAATAAGTATGGACATTTTCTGTAACCATCTATTTGTAGCCTCTCATATTGGTTGTTACTAAAAAAATCAAACGAAGACATTTCGTAATGGCTGTATGTAGTTAATTTTGCTGATTGTAATCATTTGTACACCCAAACTGAATTAATTTTAATATTACTTATTTATTACTTGTTTTTTTAGGTTTTTGTGATTGTATATACAAGGTTCAGGAAAGCACAGCCATAAGAAAACAATTTTAAAACCAAAGATTTGCTTTGTCCAGCTCAAAACCTCAGTCTTGATAAATAAATTAAAACTCTGTGTAATGTAGGTAACAATCTATAAAGCTGTTTATACCTCTGTATTCACTGAATACTGTAGCTCTATATGGGCAAGCAGTGGAGAGGTCTCCATGGAAGCAAAACTCAAAAAGCCTGTCACTTTTATACACGAAACAGTGTTTCATTTACTCTATCTGAGTGGCACTTTTATTCAAGACAAATAATATTAGAAATGGGATCAGTTCTTCCCCCAGCAGCCTTAGGAACTTCAATCAAATTGAGGATACAGTTCAGAGCCTCAAATCATCAAGCTGCAGTCTCGACACTCTTCCAACAGCCTGCAAGAAAATGGTGTTTAGATACAGTAGAAAACACCTGGTTGAGAGAAAGGGCCAGAAATTTCTTTAGTAAAATAAAGTCAAAACACATAAATAGTATAGATTACAAATGATAAACACTTACAGTTAATTCACAACTATTTTAGATAAAGATCAATGGAGTGTAGTCTGTATCTGAAATCATCTGAATGCCCCAAGTCAAGTCTGCGCATGGTTTCATTCAGAGCAAAAGCTGGCACTGGTTTTAGTAATGTCATTATAGCAGTCTCAAGGGAATGCTGCATTTCCGAAATACAAAGAGGATGAAGAAGCCACCAGCGCTTGCTCGTTCACTTGGCTGGAATGAAGCCAAAAGACACATTTTCTGGCTATCGTTTCAGCCGCCGTGGGTGTGTATGTGTGTAATCCTCTTCTATCCTTTTTCGCTCTTTGTGCATGACTGTAGTGCATAACATACTCAGAGTACGGAACAAGTGAGTGAGTGAAACGTATTTATGAATCACATCTAAATTCAGCAGCAGACTGCCTGACTGACACTGAAGCGCTAAACAAAATCATATCACTAAAAAGGAAAACAAGAGAACAAAACAAGTTTTAAAACAAGTTTTAAAACTAGTAAAAAAAAAGTTATATAATAGCTGGAAAAGAAGTGGTGTACGAGTGTAAACTTCACCAGCTCAGAGTAGAATGTGTTCCCCTCCTGACAAACTGATGGCATCACAAACCAGACTTAAGGTATAAATCTGACTGGAGGACCTGCACTCACACTACTAAAACAGAGCTTTTAAAGCAGTTTTAAGGACATCTAAATTTTCCATCACACACAAAAAAGAATATTTAGAAAAATGTTCATCAATCTTTCAAACCCTAGCTCTGTCAATTGTTTTGAAAAAACCGGAACACATAATTTTTAGTGTTCAAAAGAAGAAAGCTCAAAGCTTTGGAACAAGGGCACTTTGATGACACAGTAGACTCAGATTAAGATAGGATGCACATACCATTATCATATATGTAATATGACAAGCAAATTAATGGACGTTGTACGAAATAATTTTGTTGGCATACACAGATATGCATAGAATGATTTAAATGAAAATTAGATCAATGTTTAAACTGAACCTTCATTAATATAAAACTGAATTTAGGGTGTTTTCACATCTATAGTTCGTTTAATTTAGAGCGGTCCAAGAGAAACAAGGGATACATTATTGCAATCTTCTGCTGTTTTAGTCTTCGTTCACATATCACCAGAAGCTTTGAAACCATATTCAAAACAATGTTGTGCGTACTTGAAAAGGCGAAGAACCGGGCCGAGACCACTTCGTCCAGACGGTCTCGGATCGTTTTTTTTAGTCCGCTTTTGGTGCGATCTAGAGTTCAGTGACTGCATTCTCACCTGCCCTAACAAACAGAGCTAAAAGAAAGAATACTCTAGTTTGTTTCAACCGAACTAAACAAGTCAGGTGGGAAAACACCGTTAAAAAGGTCACCCCTTAAGACAGCGAGGCTACAGCTTTGTCGACACAAAATCAGTATAATCAAAAAATTGTTTAATAAAACCTTGCAAAGCGCACGATCACAATTTTGTGAGAGAAAAAAAACTCAGTCCTCATGAAAACTCAAACTCTCCTGAAATGCATTTAAATCCATTAAGTGGCAATCAACACTGAACCCTGCAGTTACATCGGCCAATTAGAATCTTCCAAACTAGTTTCACTGTCCCAACTACTTTCCTTCAATGCCCGGGCAAAGCATCTCACATAAAGATAAGACAACTACTTTGTTCTCTCAGCTCTCCCTTGTGCCTGAGGCTAAATTTAGTTCTTGTCCAAAACCTTCTCTGTCGGATGAGCAGAAATAGGTGCGCCAGCAACACTAAGCTGCATATTGCTGCAATTTGGCACGTCTTGGGACAGTTGATTAAGTTGATTAAATGATTAAGTATATTATATCATATGTTAAGTATGTTTGTAGTCCTGTATATGTCATGCTTTAACATGGGGAACTACAACCCAATCCTTCACTCCTTCCACCTTTATTAGCCTTGGGGCTTTGTGAACAAAAGCTGCTGCATTAATGACAAACTCTGCCTATAGCCTAATAAATTAGGATACACTGTCCACATGACAAAGCTGTACCACATTTTCAAAAAACTTCACCAATCATCCGTTAACAATTTGCTGTGTTTGTTGAATCTACTACGTCCTTCTTTTTGAGATTGCTTTTGAAAGGAACTTAAGCCCCAGTATTATGCAGCACAACAAAATTTAGGATACAATTTACCTTTGAAATTGCGATACATTGTTACATCCATACAGAGTGAAAAAAAGACCTCATCTCATCTGAAACAAGCCCTTTCATGTTTCATGGAGCACATCCATCGTTGAATTTAGGTTTCTATTGGATTCTAAGACTTCTGAACCTCATGAAATGATACAGAAGGAATGCAGAAGAAAGACTTACCCTCTGCTTGGATCACAGGCCTGCCATAGGACTGAAGTACTGAGATCAGCAACAAAATATTCTTCATCAACATCTTTTTCTTTTTCATTATGGACTCTTTACATCTGAACTTCTCTTCTAGGTCAGCTCTCCATTTAAGCAGCTAGGACATCATCTCTGTGTGAGGGACAAAGCAGAAGTAGAATAGAATAGAATGAATCACAACAAAGTTTTTTAAAGTATATAAACCAAGTAATAAACACGAGAACATCATATGTAAGACCTGAGAATTCCTGCTCGATTCAAGTCTTAAAAACAGAAACACCATATTCATCCAACAGAAGGCCATGTTGATCAGGGGTCAACAGATTGCCAAAAAACGGCATTTTAAGCGATTCACCAGACTTTTTATTAGCAACTGGGAACAGTTTATAAATTTGTCTGTCATAGATTTACTACAAAAGAAGCCGTTTACTGGTTGCTTGGATGACTGAAACTGGAATCAGGTTTATCGTTGACTCTATTTCTTGAGTAAATGAATCTCCTTTAAAACCTGAATTATTTTGTTTAGTGTGATGGAAGGTAATTTAAACGCAGGGACAAAAATACAAATTTTGCTAATAAAAAGCTAATAAAATGTCTCCTTTACACACTAGCAATAAAAAGTACATATTGTTTGTGATTAAAGGTGATGTTTTTTAATCCAGGATAGCAAATAAATAAAGAACTAAATAGAAAACGTTTTGGTAAAAAAATCAAAGGTTAGACTTTTCCCCCATACTGTCCATTTCTAGCTCTAGCTTCAGATGTAAAAAGAAACAAACATACATCTGACAAATACAAAATGCTGCTTTTTATCTAATGATGAACATGGTCTTCTTTAGACACAGAAGTAAATGTTTGTTCTGGCTACAGGAATCATATTTGAATTCACCTCAACACTATTTTGGCTTTATTCTATGAACATGTGAAAATGTGGTTTGACTTTTTGCAATGTTCTTCAAATGAGACAGGGTTCTGACTATCTGTAGTCGTTAAAAATGTAACCCCAGCATTCCTGGACAAATTTGCTCTCTCCAAATAATCCCTGCTCTAATTGGCTACATTCCTCTGATAGGCTCCCACTGTCTCCTGTTCACTATTAGCAGGTGTGTGGTGAGTGCTCTGGAGCAGAGTGGTAGACCAAATCATTCGGGTGGATGTTTCCCCTCCCCCTTAGTATGTATAGCACTTTGATTGTCCATAAAAGCACTGTATACGTGTCAAAATACCTATTGTTAAGATTATTTTTAATACAAATTTACAGTCAGAATTTTTGCTCTCTCTTTTTGTAATATAAAGGTAGACAGTATTTACCTCTATAGTCAAGATCACAATCTAAACCATATCTTAAATGTAGTGTCTTAAATGTGCATGGTTAATAGATATTATTGGACAAATACAGTTTTTGTTTGAAAATGCTACAAATGTATAATAGCGTATTCAATGTAAAGAAGCACATCATTTCTGTATGAGTAATTCTATCTTAAAAAATTAGGAAATTGGTCAGTTTGGTTATAAAGAATGGAAGTCGGCCGTGAAAATAAAAATCTACATTTCCATTAATTTAAGCTTTCTTGTGTTGTGTTCCTATGGTCCTAATTTACCCATTAGTCCAAATAAACAGCGACTTTCATCAACTTATGTTAACTTTGCAATTATTAACTGAAAGTATGATAGAGCTCGAAAACCTAAACAAGACCAGGATTAAGTCTGTTGTTAAATGTTGATTATCTATGATCCAAAACCCTGTATATATCCTCACAAAGTAATTCTGGTTGCTGTAGCTGATCTTCAGATGCCATTAGCATCTCATTTCACTACACTTCGTCTCTGTTGTTTCTTAAGAGTATCACATCATTAAACAATTTCCAAATGCTTTGGAGTGTTGGCCACCCATTTCAGCCTCCTTGGGCAGATTTTCTAGGCATAGATCAGCCAAAAATCTCTTTTACTCAGCACACGTTGAATCTCAAACCTAATTGCTTCACCCCTTTAGCAAGACAGCTCGGTTTCTCTCATCAAAGCCAGATAAGAATACAAGTTAACCATGAACTGAACAAAAATGCTATTTCGCTGGGTGAGGTCAATATCGGAACAGCACGTCCCTTTCCAATGCAAGGATTTCTCTGGAGACCTTTCGACTTAAAAAAAAAGTACGAAATCCAACACAGTCCTATTTAATGAGACAAGCTGATGTTACATGCGCTCATGTAATAGTTGAGTTACAGCTCAGATCTCGTTTGTTTTAACAAACATAGCAGAAACATAATTTCAGCCTTCCGCAGGTTTCAGACCCCTGAATGACCCTGACACCTCATTTTTCCCTCTAGCAATCGGAAGTCCTCACTCAAACATCATTTACACATTTCAACACACTGCCAGCAATGAGGCAGTTTGTCTCAGTTAATGGAGCAGTTGTTTTCCCCGCAGTAAGCATCTGTGTCTTACTTTCATTGAGCTTTTTCAATTAGGCTACAATTATCATCACAACACATTAGCTTCAATATGATATTATTCCAATATAAATATGACTATTTAGGACTTTGAAAAGACAATCATCAAGGCAGCAAACAAATGGCATAAATAGCATACTACTATTTTTCCTGCTGTTGTGACCAGATGAATCCAGTTGAAATGGTGGATTTTTGATGGTCATGCCAATGAAATACAACAACACGAAAAACTTGGCTTATACAAGCTTGACTACAAGAGTCAAGTTGTAAGCAGAAAACTGGGAGGGAAAAAGAGAGATTGTGCAATGGAGGATTGTTAATCAATAATAAAAGTTAAAATCGTTTTGACATGATGTGCTCTTGTTCTTAACATGGATATTGACGTTTAGTAAAAAAAAAATTTACAATCTTTATTTACAATATTTTTGTCCTTTTCCTTTTGATGAGGCTACGGTTACACACACATAGCAATCAACATAGTTGGGTGAGAACTCATATATCATATACCAATTGGTCTTTTTTGAATAGTTCACACTACAAGACTGTCTATGATATCATTTAATAGCTACTGTGTTTACAGTGCACGATAGAAAAACTAGTAAGGATGGACTGACAACTTTTTTATTTTTCAACCCAGCTATGGTACAGCTCTGATGATAGGTCAGACAAAAACAATCTTAATTTCAACCGCTAAGCTGCCTTTTTCTGAACTGAAGACCGACAGGTAGATTACAATAATAGGGTAAGCTTTTTTTGAAGACAATCGATTCTGGAAACAAATTATTGCCTGAAATAGTGAGCATATGAACGTCAATCCTTTGTCATAATGAGAAAGCAGAGGGAGATAGAGAGCTCTGTTTGGTGATTTTTTTGGTGATTATGCTGTGTTTCTTGTAAAGTACAGAATGTCTTTTAAAAAATGTACATAGATATGATACTGTACTGCATGTTTTCAAGTTTTCTACCCAACAAACCCCACAGTAAACAAAACATTCTAAATAGTCAAGGCACCTGTAGTAGCACCCAAAAGGCAGTGGAAGATATTAACCATCATACAAAAACAGACTTCTGAATATTACAAAAAGAAAAAGTTTGCAGTTTAAAAATACATAAAGCACCATCAACCACATATAGCTGGCACACAGAAAACACTGGTCAGCCAAGCCCCAAACTCTAGCACATGGAGAATTAACATCACAACAAGAAAGATCCTTTTCATTCCCATTCAGCTCGTCTAAGAGTTCAAGTGTTGAAGCTTGCATATTTGTGTAATAACAACTTTCCTTTTAAAAGAGGGGTGATCATTTCCAGTCCCAACCCAAGCCAAGCCAAGCCCGCCCAGTAATTAGAGGGTAACGTATTCCAGCTCTGTCCCCAACTCTAAGCAGCAAATACCGGAAGAACCTTAATAAAAACAAATTTATATTTCGGCAACCGCTATCCTTGCAACAAACCAAACGTACAGAAAAAACATAATAAACAGAGAGAGCAAGCAAAGATGCAACATACATGCTAGCTCAAACAAAACCTCCATTACCTTACTGTGTTTCAATTTATCAATCAAGAAACAAGGTAAGACTGACTTTTATTCATCTGACTTGGTGACCAGTGATGTATTACTTTAATGTCAATGCTCCTCATATCTTGGTTTACATTTAGATGAAGTCATGACCTGTCTGGAGAGGGAAATGGTCCAGATCACGGGTAAGATCCTTAGGGACAAACCACTGTAACATTTTGCTCTCCAATTTAAGAAATTGCTGTAATTAGGGACTTAAACAACCATTTTACAGGGTTGCTCGCAGTTCTTAAGCATTTGAGAAGTTGAAAAAAAAATGTGAAAAATGTATTTAAAAAATAAAAACTTTTTGTAAGGGTGTGACCAAATAATCGGTTAAATATATACACACATTGATTCACGCCACCCCTGGATCGATTGTTCACTGGATCAATTGATCAGTGTCTTCCATAGGATTAGTTTGTTGACTCATTTGTACTAATGCTCTCTTTTGCATAATGCAATTTGAGATGCGTACAGGCAGTACTTTTAACTCTTTATCTGCCCCAGTTCTTCATGAGAATAAATAGCTTGAATAGCTTTACATTCATTTGTCAAGTACCAAAACAATATTTTACTGCTGTAAGAGGATCAACGTAAAAAAAAAAACATTCTAGCTAAGAGAGAGCAGGCGTGTCGTGAGACACAGAGGAGTGAGGTGGAGGAAGAAGCTTGTCCCGATAAACTGAGAACTGGTCCATACTTGAATATAACCTATGTAGCAAATCCAGCATTGTATGCAAGTAGATTTCTGTAATTTAGCATTAACAACATTTAGGGAACACAGGGAAAGGTTAGTGTTATAAGGTCCTGGTGGGGTATGAATCTAGCACTGATTTCTCCTTCATTGCATATAATAAAGTGGCATATCTCTAACAAAATAAATGTTTAATTACTTACAAGACAGACTGTTTCAATTCTCCCTCTCCTCTCATTTAAAAAAATAAATCATTCTTTATTTCCTGTGTTTTTGTTTGGTTCTTTCAACTATAATCTAGTAAACTGCTAAACTAAACAAATAAGTAAATACATTTGGATTATTTGAGTCTCGGGTAACCTCAACTCTACTTTGAATGGTGCTGCACGATTCTGATCACAGTTAATAGATTTATTGTAAAGCACAGTGAGAGCCAAATTTACTACTTTCATTTTGATCAACAGGTCTGAATTTTTCATCGACGTTGTGCGGATTGTAATGTAAAAAACTTGTAAACATACCCTACCACACTTCAGTCACACCGCTACTGATTGAAGATTCATTTACATTTAACAACCTAAAAGATTCAGAACACACAGTTCTCATACTTCTTCTGCTTGTGATTGAAGCCCGACTCCCATTTTGGATGTGCACAGATGTCCGTTTGTGTTATTTTTGTAAATTAGGCCATATCCACATGTATCTCTTTTGTCTTAAAAACAGTGTTTTATCCAGTTAACATTCCTCATGAGCAACGAGTACGAAAAAAAACTTAATCCACACGAAAATGCTGTAAAGAGTAAATCAACCCAATAGAGGGCAGCCAACTGATCAACCCTTATATTGACCAATCAAAAGCTCCTCTCGGATCTAATAGTCAGTGCTTCTCTACAATGCCTAAGAAATCCATCTGACAACAAAGATAACGTATTTGATAAATGAAAAATCTCTCGCCAGTCTTTACCAACAACTATTTCTCTCTCCCCATTTATCTGAGGCTCAATTGGGTCTTATCCAAAAAACTGGTGCTCTTTGCATTTGTGCCAAGTGAGCACATCAGCAACATCAACCAGCATGTTGTTGCAGTTTGGAGCATCTGTTCTGTGATTAAATCAAAGGACAATCTTCTGCTTTCCCTCTTGATGCACAACAAAAAGTGACTGCACTGCAGTTCCCTGAGTGACCACTTGAGACTGGCTCAAAAAGGGAGCAAGTTCTCATTCACTCCAATGTTAAAACTGATCAACTTTGAAGCTGAACAAAAAACATGTTTCCACCCCTGGCTTCAATAGGTTTGTTGATTCAGATTGCTAGCTTTTACCTTCAAGAACACTCGAAAGGGGGGTCAAATATTTTTTATTTGTTTATTTAGGATATATAAAACCCTCAGCCAATCAGACACTTTCACTATGGCCATGTCCGCCCCTGAGGATGTGTGTTCGATTAAAAGCCCACTTTGAGTCTCCTTTTTTACCAGACACTTATAGGTGATGTCAAGGACACTACGTCCATGTTATATACAGGCAATGGATTAAATTTATTATTAAATTAGTTAAGTGTGCTAGTAGACAATTCAGAAGATATGCTTTAGCACAGTAAACCACAACGCAATCTGTAGCTCTGTCTTCCATTAACTTATGGCTTTGTGAGCAAAACCTTCCGAGTCAATGGCAACTCCTCCTATAACCCTAAAAAGTGCATTTTTCACACAAGAACGATACAGATAAACATATCTGAAATAGTGATGAGAAGTTTCTTTCATTTTGTTGAATTTGTTTTTTTTGACTCTCTCACTTTAAAGAACTACTCTTTGAACGATTCATTATTTTTGTTCATCCATAAATAATTATTCACTTAACGAAAAACTCCAAAACTGAGCAAAATACAATAATAAGTGAAATTAAACAAGATTACCTGCGTCTTTTGATTATCAACACACACCGAAAAACCTCTTCTGATACTTCCAAAACATCGATAATAGGTTGTTTGTTTCAGTAAAATCCATAACGTTCTCACCATGTCCAGTAAAAATGAGCATTAGTATTCATTTCAGCAAAACAAGAAACATCAACAGAATACCATATGAAATACCATCACAAGGTAATGAACGATTCAAATGAACTAATCGTTTCTTTATCTGGGTTCTGTAATCATTGAAAAGCATTGAGATTGAACCTCATACAACCTGCAACCATTTCACTGACAACTATCTGATTTATTTCTAACTTGTTTCAATAGAAATGCAAGTGATGAGGCATCTGTCTTGGTTTTCAGTCTTGTCACATTGGTGTAGAACAGAACTAATCAATCAAAAACTCAAATTTAGTCACATTTAACTGAATAAACAGGTCCTAAATTTCATCTGTAAATGGCTGTTTTCTACATGCAGCAACAAGTCGGTGCATGTGCAGGCAGCACATCCCCTTTCAGACTGTCCTGCTCCTACATACTCTTTTTTTCACAGCTGAAAAGCTAGATACAGTTAGGTAATTCTGTACTTAAAAAGGCAATAGTGACTGACTTTGTAGCTTACACCTTGGTACTTTTCTGCTCTTTCTGAGTATCTTTACAACCCTCCCTAAACAGCAGTAGGCAGTTGCTCAGTTCCACTGTGTGGATTTGTTCACTTGTGTTCTGATGATTTTTAGCTGTAAAAAGAATGACGACTTAAACTAAGTAGATTGTGTTTTAGCTGGAACCAAGCTAATTTGTCCTAATTATTGGGATGCTACAGCTCTCTACACACCTATCTGAATTGAGATTTGCACAAATCTTCAGATGGCTTCTTTGGAGGGTGCATTTTGCAAACTTCACACCTCTACTAATTAATGTTGATTCCATGAGGCTCCTTGCCCTTGGAGGGTGCTGAGGGTCAGTGATGTGTTCATTGTGAAAAGAATGAATATTTAAAATGACTCTTGAGTAACAGCTGTTTTGGTGAGTCAATCGTTTTCTTTGGCACGTGTAGTTTACACTGGTAATAAACAGAAGACACAGGTGAGCAAGTTCCAGATTCTTGTGTTTCGCTCTATTTTTGAGTCTGATTTTATTCCATATAAATGCTATAAATTAATCGTTCAAATAATTTATTCTTTTAAACAAACAAGATTAAAAAAAAAACGAAGCACCAAAATGAAACTTCCCATCACTACTCACGGGACAACTCCCACAAGCCTGGCCATTTTATAATCTTTGTGGAACTCCCTATGTTGATATTCTCCTCTTGCGCGCTTTCCTCCACAGCTCTTCGTCATGTTGTTCTTCTTTACAATTTCATGTCGTGAGGGGGACGTGAGAGTATTGCGAGCGCTACCAAGCTGCTTTTTCATGGTCCACTCCAGAGCTATTTTTCATGCTGATTCATGCACTCCTTCTCCAACAGCGGGTGTAAGATTTAAGGTGA
Organism: Danionella dracula; assembly: GCA_900490495.1. Lineage (NCBI taxonomy): Eukaryota > Metazoa > Chordata > Actinopteri > Cypriniformes > Danionidae > Danionella > Danionella dracula. The sequence goes on from UELW01000334.1 coordinate 17,557,156, forward strand.
CAATATAAGCATATTTAAATCATATCCGTTTTAATGTTACTATGAGTGATTGGTTGTGATGTCACAATTGACTGTTGATGCCACTCACTTGTGACTGCTGAGCGGGTCTGTGCTGCTAAACATAAACGTAAGAAATGTTTAACAAAAAAAAAAAAAAAGCAAAAAAAAAAAAAATTAAATATATATATATATATATATATATATATATATATATATATATATATATAGCTTAATTATATGACTTGAACAGATAGATAGAATTAATCAAAAAAGAAACTTCTAGTTGGATTTTTTTATGTCAAGTTATGTGATGTGTATGTGCCCATTAGCAAATATCTTTTTTACTTAAACTTATATTTTATAAAAGCAGAACAAAGTTACTCTCAAGGAGAGATAAGATGCTCTTTTAGCTGTTTGGCCAACAAAGCTTTTTGCTTTGTCTAGTTTACATCTGAAATAAGTAACTACTCAGGAAAATGTTTCATTCGATTTTTTATACTTTCATAATAAATCATTTTATACTTACACTCTTGAGTATATTTTCGGATACTCTCCTCACCTCTGAATCACAGCTGTACACAACTAACCGGATCATTAAAGAGCTGAGATTTGATGTAAAAGATTTTCACAAGCCTTTAGTGGAACCATCAGATTCTGCTCAATAAACACGAACTGAAGACTGCAGGAACTCTCGCCGGTTTTAAAGCCATTCGAAGACCAAATGTGTAAATAATCTTTAAACAAATATTGATAACACACTTCTACATAAAAACGAGACATATTAAAAACAAAATATTAAACTAACATAAGAAAACGGATGTAAACTTTTTTTTAAGTACAACAAATACAAAAATATATGAACTAACTTTTTTTGACCTGTCAATAAAGTAATAGTTTGTTTTGTTTAAAGAAAAAGCTATATTGTTAATGCTCACTAACAACAGCACACATCCATTTTATTCCAGACCAGCACGCTGGTGTCAATTTACAAGTCTATAACTCACCTTTTCCTTTCTGAGGAAAATCCGTTCTGAAGAGTCAAATCAAGACAAACATCCAAAACTTTCCCAGTTCTGGCTTACACAAGAGTAGCTAAACGGAACACATTTCTCTTCAGGTCTCCAGCAGCAGTAAGAGAGGTTGATGTTACATAGATTTGTAACTTTGTTGCTGTTTTTCTTCTGTTCGCTGGCTCGGAGAGAACGAGGGCTTCACGGAGAAACACAATCTCAGCTCAGTCAAAGCAACAACGCTATTTTCAGTCGAGTTTCGTAACAATTCTTCGGGAAAAAAAACTTAACCGCGCTGATTTAGTCTGCATGCGTGTGAGGAGAGGTAACGTCTGAAGAAAAAGTTTTCTCCGAAGCGCTCGTTTAATGTATAAAGTCCCGAGTGAAGCAAAGATTCGGAGCCCGCTTTCACTCGAAGCGCACTTCCCTACACGAGGAGCCCGAGTCTGTGAACGCTGGCCTCGGTCTGGAAGCTTCGCTGATAATCCGGTGTGTTCTGGATTCCGCGCTCTCGGATGCACGCATGGAAGAGTGTGTTTGAGAGCGGAGCGATGAGACCTGGCTCCCCCTCCATCACTCTCACCTCAGCACTACAGAGCTCTCGTGCACGGCATTCTGGGATTGTAGTTCCAAAATCACTCAAGACGTCTTGAAAAAGTTCATATTGTGTCCAGCTGAAAACTATGGATGGCGTTTGATATTGTTCATTAATATCAAATCAATTAGTTAGACCAGGATTTTCTTTTGATCATTTGAGAATAACCAGGAAAATTAGCTACACACACCATTAATATAGACCATTTAAAAATTAATCAAAAAGTTTTGTTGCGCTTTCTAGGGTTTGATCTAAACAGAGATGTGTAACCATTGCATGTGTTTTCACTGTTTATTAAGCTATCAACAACTGATACATTTTCAAGCACATCACGTCATGGTTCCAGTTACTCCACAGAGAATAAATTCATTCTTCTGCACTCAGACGCTAGTAAACTATCTTCCCTTCCTGCGTAATAATCTCTGTGAAAGGCTTGCATAACCTTGCTTCCCAATTGCACACGCACACACACAGAGAAGACATGAGGTGAAATGTATTGTACAACTGTTCACCTGTAAACACTGAGGTTACCAATTAAATTAAATTAAGAATGTGGAACATTGAGAGGTTTTCCAGTTTCATAACATAGTTACTCGTATGGGAAAGTTTTATTTCAGATCATTTGTGCAAGATGGCATTGATTGGCTGGAGGCTTGGCTTATGCCCAATAAATAATGTATTTCAATTAAAACCAAAAAATTCTCTTGTGACACAGTTGATGTTGTTTGATTGTGAGAAGTCCCAAACTTTTTTATAATGGATGTAAATTATTCCTTAATTATTAGATATCATTTTCTGTTATGAAAACTTTACATGCAAATCTATTAAACGTGTTGTAATTTTTTTACTACTGCAGGTGAAGTATCATTTCAATTAACAAAACAAAATTTTATTTACAACCATCCTTAAACTTATTTAAAATTTTAAAAAACAAAAACAATAAAAGGAACTTACTATTTTTATATTTCTATTAAAATGTTCATAAGAAAATAAAGTAACACTATTGGCTTTCTGTATTGCCCTCTTTCTCCCATTCTCTATTGCTTTCATTCCAGAGACACTTGTTATGTGTTTTTATTCAATTTTACACTTTCTTTATGCTGTTGTTAACTGTTAATTTAGTCATTATTGGTGTTTCAGTAGATTTGTATGATTCGACCCCATTGTGGGTGTTTTCTGTTCATGGAATGTTTGTGTTTTAATGAACAAAGAAATTACTAGAGCCTAACTTCAGGTCAAATCTATCACACTGCATAATGGGACATGGCCTCTTTTAAAAAATTATATTTTCAAAAAAGAGTCAGTTGAATCCTTTGTAAAAGTGTTGATATCAGTGAGATCACCAGAAAGCAAACAAAAAAGAAGAGAAGGTAAACTGGGTTAATAATTTGAATGCTGTTTGCTTCTTTCCAGATCACCGTTTTCTCAGAAATCCCTCTTTGCGCCCTGCTCATAGAGCCCAAGGTGACCATTTTCTCTGCAGTTACACTTTTATTGGTAAAAATCCTTCTCTTAACAACAACGAAACCCAGGGAGAAAACAGCCTATGATGTTTCACTACTTGTGCCCAAGAATGGCCCTAGGCCTTAATGTTTACTTTTTCTCAATCTCCTTTATCAACACGTCAGTCGCCTAAATGTTTAGATTCTCAACAACAAAGAAATGAAATTGTACTCTCATTGCATAACAAACATTTACATGTTTACTCATGTCTTTTTAATTTTTTAGTCGATTCAGAGAACTGAGCAAAATCAAACTAGTTGGTTTTAACTGTTGGTTTACTTGAAATAGAACATAAAAAACAGTAACAGTTGTCCTTGAAATGGTCTGTCTGCAAAAAACTCCCCTCGTGTAGGTGTATGTGTTTTGTGATGTATAGGTTAGTAAAGAATTGCGAAATGAAGTAAATACTCCATAGTTTTGGAACTTTGACGAGCATACATGGAAGCCCTCAGAAAGCAGCTATAAAAGTGGAGTTTCCTAATGAATAAAAACTCTGCTCAGGCGTTTAATGATTGACTGTTCCAAGGACCTCTTCATAACCTGGTAGTTTTAGAAACCATGCAATTACAGCCACTTTCTACCTCTCGGATGATTTCAGCCAGTCTCAAACGTTTGCATACTTAAGTGTGTCTTTTGAGAGACATGCACCTGTCTCTAAACATGCATCCCCATCGTTTCCCTTTCTAACACAGGCTGTTGGCTTCTGCTTTGCTTCTCAAAGCCTCAAACCTCCACGCCAGTTCACCCACTCCTTTCTTTATTAGCATAAGTAAATTCAACAGGCACCAGTAAAGTAAAATATTTCTCATCCATGGAGATGAAAAAGAAAACCACAGAGTTATTGGTCAGGGTGAGAAGAGCCCTCCCTGGACAAAAGCACCGCCCCTTATCTTTGCATAGCCATTTTCATAGTCAGCTTTTAGTCCCTAAATACTTCTACAGGTTCACTATTTTTCTCACCAACTAAGAATTGTATTTAAGAAAATCATATATAACCTTAACGCAAATGTTCTGCCCTGCCCATTAAACAATATTTGCATCTCTGTAAATGCTCATTTCTGTTTGATAATACTAATATGCATTTAAATTATTGACCTTGTAATCAAATAAGCATTTAAACATTATCTTCAAAATGTGGACTAGTTGTAGATCCAGAAACCATTAACTAAAATATATAGGTATAATAGCATAAGAACAGGCTTGGCAATTATAATTTATTTTATTTATGATTTTTCTTTTTTTTATTATTCTTTGGGTCCTTTCATATTTGAAGTGTTTTGGTGTTGAGTGTTTAGTGCATTTGGAGATGTTCAGTGATTCAATGTGTTCATGTGATGTACAAGCATCTTCTCCAGTCCGGATCCTGGTGAGCTAGTGAAATTCTATGGAGGAGCCTCATAATGTCAATTCACAATTATGTCGGAATATCATGCAATGTGTAAGGCAAGACAAGACAAGGCAATTTTATTTGAATAGCACATTTTCGTACACAATGTCAATTCAAAGTGCTTTACAGAAGAATAAAGATAATAGCTAAGGAGATAACGAGATCGGCATTTACAAACATTTGTGAAAGAGATATGAATATAAAGTATGTTTCAAATCCATTCTCATCATTTTAAATTAGTACAACAGTGTGTTGATAAATGTCATATCAGGTTTACATAATTATACTGATTGTTTGGAAGCTGATGATTATGGATTTGGAGTGAGGGAGACTGTATTCAGATTAATGTTTTGTAACCAGCAGTTACTATTGTACCACGTTGTAATATCGATCAGAGCAAAGATAGTGCTTCTACAGAAGTAGTAGAGGTATGTATAGAATGTATAGAGTTATATTTATACATTGTACAAGGTAAATAAAACCTGTCCTTTGTTACCAACTGTGTTGTGTTTTTGTTAGCATTTAAATCATGCCAATATAGATCAGTGCATTAACAGCGAGCGACGGAGCGCACAACGATAGATGATTTGTTGACAAATGGTTGCGTGCGGAGCCTTCGCAGAGAGCTGTTTGTAAGCTTGACACCCAACTTAAAACATTTTAAAGAAACACATCTAATTCCCTGTAGAGAGGAGTTTTTTAAACATAGCTTCAAGTTAAACTAAAAAACAAGATTTTATTTAAAAAAATATAAAAGACAACCACAGAATACAGCTCTAAAGTCCCTGTCATTCAGAGTTAGCAGTCAGCAATAACTCTCCCTTGTTTAAGAGCTCAGCGTTCAGTCCATTTTTGTATCCTTTTTTTTCTCTCAATTTTGGTACTAGTTGGTGATTATTTCTGTAGTTTGCCTAGACTGGTCAGAAGGAGTGCTTCTGTATGAATATTTTGTCATCTGTGTTGCATTCAACACTTGAACAACTTCTGACATTTGAACAAACAATGAGTTGGGTGTGAACCTAAGCACAGATTTACAAAACACTCAGGTTTAACTGACAGTGACATGTTAGAACCACAGGATCAACTCTCTTTGTTCATAAAGACATAAAAACAGACGGTGGAGTCTCTGAAAGGAGACATTTTAAATTTATATTTATAAGCGAATAAACATTCAGAAAGAAAAATGTGCCCTCAATTCTTAATTATATTGAGTGCAGAATTTCCAATATTTAAAATGTGTTTTCATATTAAAAAAAAAGTTGGTCACTTTTTGTAATTGAGTTTATTTTCCTCACTTCCTAGCTCTGATTATGAGATTACAGACACGTACAGGCCATAAATGCAAGATGTTTGTAAAGTTTGTGCTCTTTCTCTGGTTTTCTTTAAACGTGTTCAGTTTGATGAATGAGAGTGGTTGACTGGCTTGAAACTTTTTTCTGCTTTTCATTCATGTGTCAAAGAAGCCATGCTATAGGAGGTGTTTTGTCTAACAGGGGAGTCCACAGTTGAATACATGCCATTCAAACTCATGTTCCAACAGGCCCACAGCTCTGAACTCTCGCTTGAGAGCTTTAAACTACTACAGCTCAGCTTCCTCAATTTGAGGGAAAACTTGCAGAATCACGAGCGGTTTGACATTGTGTTTTGATTGTAGTCTTTTTATTGGTTGCCATTTCTGTCATAGAAATTTCTCTAAACATGGTCTCGGGCCAGATAATTCAGCATCTCTATAAGCTGTTCTGGTTGAGTAACTTAGAGGAGAGGTTAATTAGGAATGAGTCACTAAAGTATCTATTGCGAATTGCAAGCAAGTCTGGTAAAATTAAAAGCACACTGTAAAAAATTGTTTTTCTTCTATGCGTGTCAACCTGTTCCTAGAGACCTCCAAAATCAAAAGAACTTTCAAAATCACATTAGAGGCATTTTAAATACTTATGTATGACACTAATTATATTAAAGTTGTTCAATTCTTCAAGTTGTTTTTGAATAAACAATGCCAGTGTTTAAACAATTCAGCTTGTTTGAGTCCCCACCTGCCAATTTACCAGTTACCGAGTAACACAGACTGCTGTGGTGATTACGGACTTAAGTCATCAATTACAGTATTAGTTACTGTCAAAAGTCTAGAAATCATTCAACACTGATTGTGAACTACCTAAGTTTAAGTCTGGGACGGAAAAACAGCGCAGAGGTGGAGTCACTTCACCCACATTGCCTTGTATGTATGAGAGTGACTGGTGGAGTGTGGTTTGGTGGTGGGCAGGAGGGTGTAGGCGCAGAATGGCAGACCACGTCCTGTCAGACTGCCCCAGAGCAGCTGAGGGCTACCAAGGTAGCTTATCACCACAAAGAGTGTGAATGTGGAGTGAATGAATAATGCTCTGATAGTTGTAAAGCGTCTTTGAATGTCCAGAAAGCAGTACATAAATTGAAAGCATTATTATTATTATTATTAAGCTAGGCGTCACATTTGTAACAAATTGCTTATTGTCTCTCCCATATTGTATGTGGCTTGTATACATTTTTTAATTCTCTCACTCTGAAGGTCAACCTGTTCGTCTCTTCTCCCTTTTTATTTTACAAGACACTTCTGGCAAGCTGTTGGAAAGCCTTTAAAGTGATTGTTTCAGTTTTTCCACATTGATGTGAAATTTGTTCTCTAACGCTAACCTTACCATCCGAAATTAATTAGTCAAGCTTCTGCACTGCATTAGCACATCTTTTCCATGCCAGCATGTGCAGTAGCCACATGCAGACAGCGGTTTACTTTATGCTCAACCTTAAAGACTTTACTCTTTAAACAGACCTCTTTAGACATACACACACACACATATATATATAAAATGTAAACAATCAATGTCAATTGAAGACAAAGAGACTATTTAAATTCAAAATATGATTGTTTATTAAATTTTTTGGTTTAACTTGTAACACAGATTTTATCATGTAAACAACATATTATCAATAAATCATCAATATCTTTCAAATTAGCTTTTTGCTTCTTTGGTGGCTGTTAGTTTGTGGTCTCTTTTTTTTCAGGACTCACTCATTTCTCTGAGATTAGTGCTGTCCTTCCTTTTAGATAATCTGAGGTAAAATGTTTAACTATAGGCTGATCATCCTCAGATGACTCCACAATTTCTGGCAATACCACTGAGCAGGAGAAAATGTATTTTACTTACATTACATTATTCAACACTATATTTATTACTTCTTCAATATAAAAAAATTAACACTACTCTGAACTTATTTTTATTTTATCCAGCATACCTTGACAGTGGACACGTACGCAGACAAAAGCTGTCCCGTTCGTGAGTATGAGAGGTGGATAGTGCCACGGATACGTTTGTAAAATATTTACAAGTTCTTTCATTTTTTTTATTTAAATGTTTATGACTTAGAACGAGATTTTATCGTAATCTGCAATGGTGTGAAAAGTAAAAGACTCAAAAACAAAATGTACAATTACAATGTATAACATAATATGAGCAACATAATTTATTGTACAATATTTGCTGAATAAAATTTAAAGACGGTGGTGGACCCATGTCATCATAGAAGTGCTGGTGAGAGGGTAAGAGCTGGACCCGTGGGTGCTAGCTGAGTTTCATCCAAAATGTGGGTTTTTTTTTATGTAGAGTTGTCTTTCACTCTGAATGGACTCCCAAGAAACCTAGTTAGTGCTGTGAATCCAGAGGGAGGGGTCAGAGGAAGGGTACGAGTAGGAAAAATGAAGGGAAAACGCAAAAGGGTAACACAAATGATATGCAAGCTGACAGATTTAAAAGCATTATAGAGTTTAAAACCAATTATATAAGAACCCTTCTATTACACGTATATATAAAATTTCTTAGTTCTGTCATAATAAGCATAGCTTCAATTCACCTGCCAGGAGTTAGAAGTTAAAAAGGTTAATTTTCATTCAAATAACAGGTGATTTTGCTCTATAATTTGATCAACAGAAAACTTGTTTCTTCATAAATAACAAAATGAAATGTTATTCTTTCCTTAGCAATGTTTAAAACACATTAAAAAAATACAAAACCCATTGTCACTGCATGTCATGTATTTACTGTACATGCGTGCCGATAAGGGAGAAAATGTGAAATATGTAGAAGGCTAATAATTAGGATTGAACATTTCTAAAACACATACATTTTATTTTGACCATCTTTAATTTATCAAGCCACACCGGGGAGCCTCTGTAGATATAAACATAGTGAAACACGGTTTAATACATAACGAAAGCTAGTCCCTTTCAGAAACTACATGAGCAGTGTGTGCTGGGGCAGCCCAGTGGGGCAGGAGGGCCACATTTTTTTTCTTTCAGGGTTCCAAAAATGTCAGGATGTATGCAAATTTGATTTTATTTGTTCATCAAAATAGATTTCCATAAGCTGTAACCTATCCCATCTAATGTATGAGTCTTATGTTGTCCACTTCTCGAGGCACTTCATATATGCAAAGGTTTTATAGTCAATGGAGGACACGTACCACAAAGTGTCAGAGTGTCATCCTTCAGCCTTCCTTGCTTACATCATTCCATGAAAATGACCTTCAAAGGTCTGACTTTTCTTGATTAGATCACATTGGTGGCTAAAACTCAAGAGTGTTTTTACCACTCGAGCAAATAAACTCTTGATTTATTTGGTGCAACTGTCTGCTGAGGTCATTGTGGTGGCTTCAGGAACTCCCAATCGCTATCATTCTGCGGACAGAGACTGAAAGATGTACGTGATCGGTTATCTCTCATGTCTCTTAAAGCTGGGAATCGATTCACCAACAGCTCACAAACATCAGAATGCCTCTGTTCAGCCGCCTGTGTGCACAAACATCAGAAAGTCAAATATTCCCTCCCTCGGGTGACATGGTTACCATCAGAGGTGGGTAGCAACAAATTACAGACTTAGCTACATTTACTGAAGTACATTTCAGGACAGGTAGTTTTTTTTGAGTACTTGTAAAAACGTGTACGTTTACTCAAGTACATTTTTGGGAAATATCAGTACTTTACATATATGTGATATTTCTTTATATCTTTAAAAACTGTGACGTTTTAGATAAACAGTCTACAAGATTTAAAATGGCTTTTTTGATCTGATTGTGAAATATGGAAAGCTTGGCATTTTATCAGCATGATTCAGTGAAAAAGACTATCCCAACTAAGCTAGCTAAAGTTAATATAATTTATTTTATTTCATTGACGTCAAGGTGGCATGAAGCATTTGAAATAAGAAGATTAAAAAAGAGTTTTTGTGTTATTTTAAAATGGCCCACATGCAATATTGCTGACATCTAACTTGGAATGATGGTCCAATCATAGTGAGACAAATGATAAATATTTAGGTTTCATATCTACAGACCACTAGGAGGCACTGCACCAAAACTCTCCAAGCAACCTCAGATTATGGTTATATATCATTTAATAATAACTTTGTCAAATTATGACATTTGAAAGCATTGCAGATATATCCCAAAAGCTGACAATTTTGACATTTTACATAATTTGTTTACAAACAAAATTAAATAGATTACACAGATTTAAAGTGTATGAGCCAAGAGAAAACGCATTGTTTCTATAACATATGGTGATAAAAGAGTAAGTGACATTTAGCCTAAATGGTGATGCCAGACGAGTTACAGTCCAAATTTGTTCGTTTGTAGGTTAGACTCTGGTCTATGTTACGCCAAATTTCAGCATTTTCTCTCAAGCCAAACTAGGCTTGCCTTAAACTTAAAGAGGATTCCTAATGAATGTTAAGAAGAAAACTGACAACATACACTACAGCTTTCACAGGCTTTGCTGCTTGGCCTCTAAACCCATGATTGAAAGGCTAGGCTCTTTCTGTGACGCGCAGTAGTTTGTACATGGTTTTGTACCTTATGAAGGTGGTGTGACGCCTCATCGTCTGCAAGCCTTGGGTTGCCCCCACGGTCCAAAAGAAGCTTAACCACTGCGTGATGCCCACAGTAGGCGGCCCGATGAAGCGGTGTGGCTCCCTCCATGTGTTTTGAGCATTCACACAGGCACCCCGAGTCCAGGAAGCTGCTGACACACCGGCTTGTGGCCTGCTCGACTGGCATAATGCTTGCACCAGGGGAAACAACAAGCTAAAACCAAACGTTTTTTGTCAAATTAGACAACAGCATGAAATTGAAAATCTTTAATGAGGTGATTATACTGATTTTGAGGTTTACCTGCATTTTTTTTTTTTTTGTTGTTGTTTTTATAAATAATGACCATCAAGATTTGCAACATCCAGTGAAAATTCTATTTCACTTATTTTCTCTCTGAAGAGAGGATCAACAAACGTGATTTGTGAAGCCTCAACAAAAGTTTCCAAGCTGAAGGCTTTTTATCATAACATTTGGGTTTAAAAAAAATCTAAAAGTAAAACTTTCTTATCTGATCAATGACAAGGTTCTGAGGATTAATGATGACTATTTTTAATTTGCACTTCTGAAAACGTGCCTAAAAGCTTTCTTTGTTTGCTTTTTAAAATGTCTTATTCAGATGTACATTTCATACATCGAGACCAACTTCATTTGACCTGTTTTGTTTGGGAAGCTCATTGTTATTAAATGAGAACCAGAGTTAGACGGTGTCGTGTTTATCAAATAGTTTTTATTGTTTTGGGGTAAAATAAAGGTTAGCAGGCCTGTTTGCCTGAATCTGTACATGTTGATGGTTTAGTTTTTGGGTCTGCCAGCAGTAAGAACCAATAGCATGAGAATCAGAAAGATGCTTGTTGCACACGCAGAAGGAATTTGGTGTGGTACAGGGGGACTCTCCGGTGTTGATACATTAGATGACACAATAACGCTGAACGGTAAACACAAGTTATCTGAGTAAAATGCTAAAGTTAAATACAAATAGGATAAGGTGTAGGATGAGAGGAGGTAATCAAATATAACTACATTTAGTCAATGGCAAAAAAGCTATTACATCATTGTTAAACAAAATGACTAATTCCTATTATTCACTCGTGTTTGAGCTTACAGGGCTTAAAAGTAACCTTTTAAAGATTCTTAAGCTCTTATAATTTTATTTAAAAAGTTTGCATTCATATATATGAAAAGAAGTCAGAATCTATGTAACCTTTTTTATGTACTTCATGCAGCTCTAAAATAGCTAACTATAAAAACTTAGGTAGTATTGTAAATCTCAAGAAGGTCTGAAAAGTGGGTTACATTCAGGGCTTGTGTTTTTTTTTTTTCAAGGCTGCTTGTAAATTTAAGGTCAAGTGAAGACTGAATTAAGTAAGTAATGTACTGATACCTTTTTTTTTGTTTAGTGGGTGCTACGATGCATGAGCTTTATATTACAACATTTTAAAAACTAGAATAAGAATTCAAAGAACTAGGATACAATTTTCATTGTCTAGGATACAAACATAAAGTATATTTCTTGTTTCTTGCTAACTGTTCACAAGCTTTGGATCTTTCTTTGTTATAATCATCAGACCATCCAGACATTGTGTATAGTTAACAACAACAATAATATATAATAGTAATACTGTATAGGTAAAAGTTCCCTAAATTGAGCTTCATTGAAAAGTACAATACATTTAGGATGAAATAGAAAATAAAATTCTGCAAATACATTAAAACTAAGTGTTGTTTGTTATTTGATTGGTAGAGTTGCTTGTTTAGGGCTTTTTTATGTATACATGTGCTTATTTTGGGTTTGTTTTTTAGACGTGGTTTCTAGGTTCTCTTACATGATCTGTCATCACTGCATGCATTATGCTTACAGATGAAAAAGATGAAAAGAACTAAACAAAAATATTCCAGAAAAAAAACATACATTTGCATTGAAGTTGTTTCAATTTTGAACACTAGATGGAAGCAGCTTTCCATTGAAAATTTGGCTAAAAAGACTGAACACATAGCCCCAACAACAGAAAAATTCAGTTGAATTATGAAACAACGAGGCTAGAAACCAAGCTGATTACAAAACTTGGTTTTGACCCCACTTGCCGGCATAACAAACCCTAGTAGAGGGAACTCTGGCAAGGCACAGTGATTGAACCACAGAGCGTGGCATTACCCAGGGGTCCCCCGCAGCTTGATGTGCCAGACAAGGTGATTCCAGAGATCTGGAAGCGGGTGTTGTGCCCACATCCCTGGGTCAGAAGGTCCGACCGCAGGGGAACTGGCCAGGGAGGGACTGTCACGAGGGAGCAGAGATCTACGAACCAAGGTCGGTTGGACCAATAAGGTGCTACCACTAGGACCTCTGTATGTGTGGCTATATAGTGTTCTCGGCCCAAAACCCTGAGCTTTTGCGCTTCCGGCATACAGCACCCCAGCCGGTCTTTGAAGCGTCTGTTTTTACTACTACGCACCTGATAGGTCCTCCCAGGAGGACACCGGCACGGAGGAATCGAACATCTTAGAGTGTTAACTCAGAACTTGAGCCAAAGCTGGAGTGGTCTCATATGTAATAAGCCATGTGCCCCAGGACTCTGGAAGTTCTTCAGAGGGAAAACTAATCTTGTGCAGACTCTGCGTGCTACCTTCAGCAGACTCAGGGCGCACTCTAGAGAACGTTTAGCTCCATACCCAGAAAAGATATGCTCTGGCCAGTGGTTAGACAGCTCTTTTCTAAGTTGATCCAATGCCCTAGACAGCTGAGGTGGTATAAGACCCTGTCTCTGTGGCGAATCAACTGGGACAGCGTGGGTCAATATCAGCCAGTCATCTAAGTAAGCAAGGATTAAAACCCCTTCCTGTATTCTTCTTCTTCTTCGGCTGTTCCCAGTTTAGGGGTCGCCACAGCAAATCATCTGTTTCCACCTAACTCTGGCCTCAGTATCCTCTACTCTTGCACCAATTACCTTCATGTCCTCCTTCAGCACACCCATATAACTTGTCTTTGGCCTTCCTCTTGCCCTCTTGCCTGGCAGCTCCATCTCCAACATCCTTCTACCAATATAACTACTATCCCTTCTCTGCACATGTCCAAACCATCTCAATCTGGCTTCTCTGACTTTGTCTCCAAAACAACCAACCTGAGCTGTTCCTCTGATGTGCTCGTTCCTAATCTTGTCCATCCTTGTCACTCCTAAACTGAACCTCAACATCCTTCCATCTCTGCCTCGTGTCTCTTCCTCACTGCTACAGTCTCTAACCCATACATCATAGCTGGTCTCACTACTGTTCTGTACACCTTTCCTTTGATTCTTGCTGACACTCTTCTGTCACACAACACCCCTGACACTTTTCTCCACCCACTCCAACCTGCCTGCACTCGCCTCTTCACCTCTTTTCCACACTCCCCGTCGCACTGGACTGTTGACCCCAAATACCTAAACTCCTCCACCTTCTTGACCTCAGCCCCCTGTAACCTCACTGTTCTACTTTCCCTCTCGTTCAAACACATGTATTCTGTACTACGACTGACTTTCATTCCTCTTCTTTCTAGAGCAGACCTCCAACTTTCCAGGTGTCCCTCCACCTGCTCTCTACTCTCACTACAGATTACAATGTCATCTGCAAACATCATTGTCCATGGAGATTCCTGTCTGACCTCATCTGTCAACCTGTCCATCACCATAGCAAACAAGAAGGGACTCAAAGCCGATCCTTGATGTAGCCCCACCTCCACCTTGAACTCCTCCGTCTGACCTGCAGCACATCTCACTGTTGTCATACTCCTCTCATACATATCCTGAACTACTCTGACGTACTTCTCTGCCACTCCTGACATCCTCATACAGGACCATAGCTCCTCTCTCGGCACCCTGTCATACGCTTTCTCTAAGTCCACAAAGACGCAGTGCAGCTCCTTCTGACCATCTCTGTACTTCTCCATTAGCATTCTCAGAGCAAAAATTGCATCAGTAGTGCTCTTCCTGGGCATGAAGCCATACTGCTGCTCGCAAATATCCACTTCCCTTCTTAGCCTAGCTTCCACTACTCTTTCCCAGAGTTTCATTGTGTGGCTCATCAACTTTATACCTCTGTAGTTGTTACAACTCTGCACATCACCCTTGTTCTTAAAGATTGGCACTAGGACACTTCTCCTCCATTCCTCAGGCATCTTCTCACTCTCTAGAATCCTGTTGAATAACCTAGATAGGAACTCCACTGCTGTCTCTCCTAGACACTTCCACACCTCCACAGGGATGTCATCTGGACCAACAGCCTTTCCACTCTTCATTCTCCTCAGAGCCTTCCTCACCTCATCCTTTCTAATCTTTTCAACTTCCTGCTCTACAATGTTCACCTCTTCCCCCTTCTTTCCCTCTCATTCTCCTCATTCATCAACTCCTCAAAATACTCCTTCCATCTTCTCTGCACACTCTCCTCACTCGTTAGAACCCTTCCATCTCTATCTTTAATCACCCTTATCTGTTGCACATCCTTCCCATCTCTGTCTCTCTGTCTCGCTAATCTGTACAATTCCTTCTCACCTTCCCTCGTGTCTAACCTGGCATACAACTCATATGCCTTCTGTTTGGCCTTTGCCACCTCCCTCTTCACCCTGCGCTGTGATTCCTTGTAGTCCTGACTTTCTTCAGTCCTTTCGATGTCCCACTTCTTTTTAGCTAGCCTCTTCCTCTGGATGATGTCCTGTACTTCCTCATTCCACCACCATGTTTCCTTATCTTCTTTCCTTCTTCCTGCTGACACACCTAGCACCTTCCTACCTGTCTCCCTGATCACTTCTGCTGTAGTTTCCCAGTCCTCTGGAAGCTCTTCCTGCCACCCAAAGCCTGTCTCAGCTTCTGTCTGAATTCCTCACAACCGTCTTCCTTTTTCAACTTCCACCACTTGGTCTTCTTTTCCATCTTTCCTCCCCTCTTCTTCCTGACCACCAGAAACATCCTACACATCACCATCCGATGCTGTCTGGCTACACTTCTCCTACCACTACTTTGCAGTCAGTGATCTCTCTCAGATTGGCTCGTCTACTTAGGATGTAGTCCACCTGCGTACTCCTACCACCACTCTTGTAGGTAACTCTATGTTCCTCTTCTGGAAATAAGTGTTAACTACAGCCATTTCCATCCTCCCTTCCTGTATTAACGATCCTAAAGCCGCCTCGATCACTTTTGTGAAGGTGTGAGGGGACAGAGACAAGCCAAAGGGGAGGACGCAGTACTGATACACTCGACCTTCGAGGCCAAACCGAAGAAAGGGTCTGTGCGAGGGAGTAAACGCACGTGAAAATACGCATCCTTCAGATCTATTGTGCGAACCAATCCCCTGGACGGATTGAGTGGACAGTGCATCTGAGGGATATCATCCTGAACAGAAGTCTCAGAAAATGAGCGTTCAGACGACGCAGGTCGAGGATTGGACGCAACCCCCTGTGCGCTTGGAAACTAGAAAGTATGGGCTGTAAAATCTCTTTCCCTGTCGACAAGCGAGACCGGCTCAATTGCACCTTTGCGTAGAAGGGAATCGATCTCCTTGCGCAGGACCGGGGTCTCTTTTTGAGACAGAGGTCATTAGAACCCACAGAGGTCACAGTTGAACCTGTGCGGCTTGGCAAGAAACTGCAGTTGATAGCTGTGCCGGATAGTGCATACGAACCAAGGGGAAATATTGGGAAGCTCCCACCAGGCTTCCTGAAACTCCACTAATGGCGTCACATGCACTTCGTCAATAGTTTCCATAATGGGGCACCCATTAGCAGAGGGGTACGAAGGGAAACTAGGTGGAAACCTACCTGAGCGTTCGGGCTCGACCTCGGAGCAGCATCCGGTTCCAGATGAGTAGGTCTCACTTGAGGCTGACTCTGACACGGAAGCACGGGGGGGGGCAGGCTGGTGGCGAAGCCCGTGCAGAAGCTGGACTCCCTGGGCGGCCTGTCCTAGGGCCGCTTGTGATGGAACCTCTTCTCCTGGGGATGTTGGGGGGGCCCCTGGACAGGACTGCTCCTCTGTCAACTCCTCGTAGCCACTCCTTCTCTGATGTGGGGGCTGATGATCAGGGGAGGACTGAGGAGGTTTTCTCCGGCGTCAAGCAGGCAGTAGGGGCGACGACTTAGAAGGGGCATCTCAGCCTGGGTCAACCATAGATGGCAGCTGTGGAGTACTAGCGAAGACATCGTGTGACCAAGCAAACTAGCTGCAACTTTCGTCGCCTTGAGCACAAATTCGATAGCTGCCCTCAGATCCTCTGTAAGACCTGGGCCAAAACTCCCCTCCTACATATCTTTCAGGGCCTTGGCTTGGACCACCTGAAAGGCTGCCATGGCATGCAGGTCAGCGGCAGCTTGACCCGCCAGCGTAAACCCTCGAAGTCAGGTCCAAGGACAGGCTTAGCTGGTGGGATAGCATCCTCGGCTGTAAACGCAAGGCGGCAGGGTCACCCGGGTATAAGTGCACTGCACAGCAACCCTGGTCGCCTGGCGCCAGAGACATGCACTCATCCACCCTTACGAGCAGAAGCTACAAAGCCTCCAGTGGTGGCCTGAAAGTACGCCAACCTCACCTGCCTCAGCATGTCTACGCCCATGACAACCGAGGCAATGATCGTGGCTATCCGTCAATGTGATCGATCCACCATATCCAACAGATGTGCATGGTCATGACATGTTTGGAACATGCTACAGTCGACCGACGAAACAACTGCTTTACTAAGAAAAGGAGTCTTACTTTTTGGTGGAAGGCAGTGAAAGAGCTGGAGTCTGGGGCATGCAGCGCTGTTCCAGCCTCTGGATCCAGCCGAAAAACCTTGCTGGTTGCCGTCGACTCACCAGATCTCCAATAATCTACACAAGGAATAATCCAACTGTTCTCTGTGGTTGTTTCTTACTGAGTTGCTCGCGTGTTGAGAGTAGTCTCCAGCAAAATAACAGGAAGAGTTCCACGCTTGGGTCCACCCGGAGCTTCCTGTAGTTGTCACCGACATAAGTATTAGGTGGAGGTGTTCCATTGTACATTAGTTATGAGGTCTGCTACCCAACGCCTGATGGAATAATTTCATGATAAACCATCAGTAAGAGTTTATACTTAACTGCAAATTTGACACTAAACTTTTGCTTAACACTTTCTCTGGCTTGTTTTAAACAATTAATGTTACTACACTTTCTCTCTCGCAATTTACGCTCAAAAGTTCATGCTGCTTTGTACTTTTTGTACGGTTTTGTACATTTCTTGCTCACCCAGTTTGCTGAAACTGGAGCCTAAAACTTGCATTACAGACTGTGTGTCTTTATTTACACATTTCCACCAATCAACCGAGTCTTTATTCAATAGAGAGAAAAAGCTTCCGAAAATACATTTTCCTGGAGAAAATTCAGCGGTTTCATAGGTTAATTTATCTGAAGCTCAATCTGGTTACTGTCCAAAACTGCTGCTGTTTGCATCTGTGTTGTGAGTAAAAATGAGTATCAGCAACATCAGCAACGCATATGTTCAGTGATTAAATACCTTATTAAATATGTTAAGTGTACTTGTAGTCCTGTACATTTCAGAGGCAATCTCTCACTCTTTATGACAAAAGTAGCCGCATCTATGTCAAACTTCTCCAGTAATCTTAGCAGGAGAATTTTAGATATGACAAAAAACTGCACCTTAGCTGTTGTTTTCAAAACATTGCTGTTGCAAATACCCAGGTGTGTGGACCAAAAGTTTATTGACGTCTAAAAAAAACTGCATTAAAAGCATGTCTATTAATGTGTTAGTAAGAATAAATGAGCAATGAATGATGATAAAAAGTTAGTGTTGGTGGAGAAACTAACCAAAGCAGTGTAGTTTGTCTGGTCTCTCATATTTGGATCAATCCTGTTTCTGAGAAAAGTCTGAACTCTCTCCAGATCGCCATCCATCGCAGCAGACCAAATACCTTAAAAAGAGCATTAACATATTTGTATTAAATAACAGGAACTTTGTGAAACAGGGGTCACTCTCGAAGATAATTTCACTGGCTTATGATGCATTCCGTATAAAAAACGCTCTTCGTTGTTTAAGCTCTGAACGAATAACCTTTTCTTATGAACAACTAAAAAGACCTTGATAAATCAAAGTATAAACATAATGGGAACATCAACGAGGTTAATGTCAAACATATAATCAGCATAATCTAATTCAAAACTTTATTTGGTTTTACCAATGGGAAGTGTTTTAATTTGCACATAATACACTCAAAGATTGACGCACAAATCCTTAATATGGTGTTTAGGGATGTATTTTAACTTAGTGTTTTTTTCAAATCAGACTCAATTGAATGAATGTTTATTTGTCACATGCTTCCAGACATGTAGCCTGTAAATAGACTGACACAAACAAAGAAACACAGGTATCAGTCTATGTGGATTATATTGGACGGATGCACAGATAAAAATCATTTTTGTCATTAGTTACTAGAGTTCTTGTTTTACATTCAGTTGTCATGTCAACCGTGTTAAACAATTCTGTGTCCTGTCATTAGGGCTCAGTAAAGTGCCTGCTGTTCTATTTTATCTAGTTAGCTTCCCTATCTTAGGTCATGTCCACACATACATGGTTATTTTTTAAAGCCACTTTTTTACCTCTTTACAAAATACGCATTCACATGAGTACTTGGAGAACAAAAACTCTGTCCACATGAAAGCAGTAAAACGTTCCTAAAACCTAGACTCCTCAACCCTGACGTTAAGTTGACCAATTGGAAAACTTATCTCGGTTCTTAGGCACATCATCGCTTTCTTTTAATGACGGGGAAATACAGCTCACACAAACCCAAGTATGTGTTGTTATCCAAGAAAATTCTCTCACCAGTCTTTACCACAACTGTTTCCCCCTTAACACGTCCTCGTTTATCTGAGACTCAATCGGTTCTTTGTCAAAAATGGAACTGTTTGCATCTGTCAGGTGAACGTGTCAGTCACAGTATATTGGTGGTGGTTATGTTATATTGTCGTGTGATTAAAAATGTTAGTATTATGCTGTGTGCTCTGATCTAAAAGTTGTTCTTTATTGTTCTGATCAAATTTGTACATAATTGAATGCTAATCGTGCATTGTGAAAGACCGGTATGGGGATAAATGACATATGAATGGTACTGGTAAGAGTTTCACATGTTAGTCGGGGAAAGTGATGCACCTCTCTCAAAGTCCATCTCCTCCAGGGTTTGGTGGACACTCGCTGCGGCACAATGCATGCTGCATGAGCACTGCTCTTCATGACAGTCCATCCTATAAACCACAAGTTTGAGATATGCTGATAATCTATTGAAAACACACACAAATATTCTAAACACTATAGACTATTACTTTTAACACATAAGATGCCATTACAAAAACAACAGGTTAGAGGAATCAGATGAGAATAACCGATTCTAAGCAGTTTAAAAAAATAACCTCATGAAAACTCAAAATAAACTCCAATGCTTATAGAAATACTGACAGGAACACATCGACAGCACCACATCTTAGAGAAGCACTCAAGAAAAATCAACTCTAAACACTACTGCTTAGATGTAAGCTAACCCTTTAATGCATACATGCAATACATACATAAAAATGCAAAAGAAAAACAAATGTAAGAACATCTAAGAGATGTAAAACATGCACATAAATTATGCGAACAATGTATTTCACAATCCATCATATTTTACAAAAATAAAAGAGATACATTATAATGTAATAAATACAGTATATTAACTTGAGGGAAGTTGAGCTTTAATAGGTGTCCTGAGTAACTTAATTATAATTTCTCCAGTTCCGTTTAATCAATCAATACGCACGCCCACTTTTAAATAATTTTCGAATAAGCGACAGCGGAACATTAGCTAAACGTATTAATCTCACACTTACCAGATTATAATTAATACCGATATCGGGTTCAGTTTCATTAGGTAAACAAATGAAGGCATTAGATAATCCCTCACCTGAGCAACACATGTGCAAATCTGAGACCATGTCCCCAGAAAGTGGAAAAATAAAAACACGAAGAAGCGTGTTACTCATTTACATTTACATTTACTCGTTTGGCAGATGCTTTTGTCCAAAGCGACTTACTCCCGAACAGTCCAGCATTGAAGTGAAAAGCAACGTCTAGTGACAACAAATACACCTTTCAAATTAAAAGTCCCTAAACAAACGACTCGGGTTACAATTTCCAACTTTACATATAAACCTAAACATTACTTGGGTCTTTCCTATATTTTATTATTAGGTCATCCATTAAGGGACTAAAGGAAATCATTTGAAATCTTAAATAAATTTGAAACTAATCATTTGAAAGAAGATTATAATAATTTTTAAAAGTCACAATAGCAGTTTCTTAAATCTTTCAGAATCTCTGTTGCTAATAAAAACTGCACATTTGCACTTACTGGTAGTATGATATTGGTAGTTTTTGGAAAACCCAAGTTTTCAAAAGACAAAAATGATGGGGAGAGGGGCATAAATCATTAGGTTGTCAAATTTTTTTGTTAACAAATATGTTAAAGTAAGCAATACTTGACTACTTCAATAGAATAAAATGTAAATGTGTAAATTTAAACACTTCCTGACTCACAAATTTTCACTCACTATTTTTCAAGAAGAGAGGTCAATCCCAGATAAAGGAAAAAAAATGTGTTGTCTCAACAGCTGACCGAATAAACAGAAATACTGAGCATGTGTGAAGTTCAGAGACAATTCTCAAACCTTTTGTTTACTAAGTTTAACTAATAAGTTGCAGTTAAGTTATTTTAGTAGAATTCTGTGAAATAGCTACCTCTGTATATATACAGACACTCGCTGAGGCACTCGCCTCTTATTAATTATTTTTGGGAGTACAAAACATAGATTTTTATACTTTTTTCATCCATTTGCAGTAGACACTGCACTAAAGTCAGCAAAAAAAGATAATGAACAAATACACGAAAGGTAATCTAGTTCTTGTAAACTGATATCATATTCCAAGGTGGCCTCTCAAATCTTCTGTCTCAGCATGTTCATCCTCCCAGATGCAAGACAAACACACGCACGCACGCACGCGCACACACACACAGATAATCTTCTCTTCTACAATCTCCTGGTAAAACATCTCCTACAGTGGCTGGGAAGTTTCAGCTCTCCCATGAGTTCTTCGTAAGATTATTTTGGTTAGGTTTACCTTCATGAAATAAATTAGATAAAAAGCCTTAATATACACTGTCAGTGTTTGGTATGAGGAGCCCCACAACACAAAATCCATTCTGATGCTCAAACATTCTTACATCAATTCCAAATCAACAATGCATATTTCTATGCATTAAATGAATAGCTATCTGCTTGAATACAGATGATGTCACAGCTGGAAAGTGGTGGTGCCCATTAGGAATAGCTGGAGTATACTGGAATACTCAGAAAATGGAATTAAATGCTCAAATCAGCGTGTAGCAAGATGATTGCAGGCTGTCTGGGATCTCGTAAATAGTCTTATACTTCCGTGGGTCTGTTTTCTATGTTCAGTGTGTTCTCTAACACTTACACTATTCTTAAAAGGTTGTGATGGAGCCAAAGGTTTAAAGACCATGCTGCTGCTTGCTTCTCCTTCCTTCCCAGAGTGGCCTCTTATTGGAGGCTCCTTGGAAAGGGGTGGCTGCGGTGTGCCGTTAATGAAACTTTTCCAGAGTTGGACACTGCTGTTGTTTAAGAATACAATTGTCATAATTTACAGTCTTTTGTTTTTTAAGTACCAGGCGTGACTCTTTCATTAAATGTTACAGGCTTACCCAATACAAATGTTTTGTCATGTCCCCAGGAAACAGAGTGTGTGGAATGGAGCAGAGGAGGCCAGCTGCAGGAATGGTTTGCCGTGGATTTGATTTGCTGTGTGCTTTCACAGGTTTGTGTGTGCAGTGTAAGTTTGGTCGAGGTCGAAGACTTCACCAAGAGCAGTGGCTGGTCTGCTCTGTTCCCACTCTGTGCTCCTGAAGAACCAAATGGTTGTTCAAAGTGGTGAAAGGTCTTATTTTAAATTAGTCTCTTTAAATAAAAAAATAAATGTATTGTTTGGTGGAAATCGAACCCTCGCCCATTCCTTGTTCACATTAACAAATGTGTATCTGTGTGCCTTTTTGAGAGCATTTCCCTGCTATTCCACCAGGGTGGCGTAGTCGGGCCAATTTAATTACACCCCCCCTGTATTCCAACCTTGCCACAAGTGCAATCATAAATGAGAAATATAGTGAAAGTTGCTTATTAATTATAAAAACTACGTACAATAATGTTATGTTTAGGCATATGCATTGTGAAATCCAGCATTCATGACATCATGCAAATTAATGAAATGGCCAATCAGAATGATTCACACAAGATTTTCTCTTCTGCACTCATCCATACAAATTCACACAGGCTTAAATATAAAAACCTTGAACATACACTTAAAGACATGGACAGCTGAAAGCTTAGAGGGGCCCTAAGAAGTTTGTTCAAGGATTCTGTAAAACCAGCATTGACTCAAACATTTGATCTTATAAGGTGTATGCAGAGGACTCCGCTGGCAGAGATCTGCAAGACTGCGGGTTGGTTGATCAACACCAAACACCTTCACCCGATACTATACCTGAGTGTTTAATCCGTCTCATCAGCCATGCTAGGTGGTGGCAGCACGGTCTGAACTGTACAAAAGGGTGTCCAGCTTGGCCTGCACCATTCCTTGGTGATACATGCGCTTTTTTATCCCTGGAGAAAACCTCCAGCTTTTTGGCTCCTCTCGCCTCAACAGGTGTAGTAGAGTAGGCAGAGTATTCCTACGTACTGTTTATGTGTGTGCCCCCTATGAGGGACAATCAGATGAATCCTTGATGACCCCAGGCACTAGCGGAACTTTTGCTCTACCTAGTTCCATCTATGCTATCTTCCTTCTAAAAAGACCTTTCCCTAGTGGTTCAAGGCACATTTTGCAGTAGGTCCCTCAATGAAACCATATGTGTACCACTGCTGGAAGTTCTAAGTCCAGTCTTCGAGATGGCGAGACGGTCTCGGCGCGTCTCCCTTCAGTTCTGGGATTGATGCTCCCTCCTCTGGTATGAGTCGATATGAGAGAATTTATTGTCCGACTGTCCATCAAAAATTTATTCTATACTTAAGGCCAGGATGGAGGAGGGCCTGGTTGGTGCCGGGCTACTGGTATGCCGTTGGCCGATGCGGAAGGACCTAGATTGTGGCCTTTTGCAGGGTGTTTCCATAGTCATCACTGACATAAGTCATAGTGACTTACTGATGGGGAACATAATGGTTACTTTCGTAACCCCCAATCCCCGAATAGGGAGCGGAGACTTATTTCCCCTAGCCACAACCGGAGCAGAGCGCTCCTAGACATAAGTCTCAGGTGGCGCCAATTACCATCCAAGGAAAACTGCTACCCCACCCCATGAACTGTCAAACACAAGGTCAGACTAGGATGCCCATTCCACATTCCAACCTCACAAAATCCTGCCGATGTTGCTACTAGACCAGTTCCTACATGCCGTCTGACTGAAACCAACTGGCTCACTGGTCCATCATTTCTGCATAGCAGCACTTAGCATCAACCCCAGTGAAAAAAACTGTCCACAGCCTCATCAGCCCAGAGAAGAACGTGAGAAGTGCGAGCACATGCCACAACCTTATTCATGTTGCTCAGTCTTTTAAATGTAAAGACAGGTCATGTCATACACACCTGAATTACTGACCCAAGCAGAACGTGTCATCATCAGTTGTGTACAGAGAGATGCTTATAAAGTAGAAATTGCTTGTCTGGAAAATGAAAAGGTCATTACCATGCAGAGCTCATTAAAGAAGATGGATCCAGTTTTAGAGGATGGTCTATTAAGTATTGGAGGGAGATTAGAACAATCCACACTCCTAAGCAGTGAGAAACACCCTCATCATACCTGGCCAGAGTTACACAGCAAACCTTCTAAATAAATCATTACCATAAGAAGGTAAATCATCAGGGTCGAATCTTTACAGAAGGAGCAAACCATACTGGTGGTTTCTGGATTGTTGGAGCAAAAATATGCATCAGTGGCATTCTTGCCACAAGTGCATCACTCTACTAAGAATTCCAGTGTGATAAACTACCTCAGTGAGGAAGGATGCAAATGGATCTTTAACCCACCTCGTTCCTCCCACATGGGAGGAGTGTGAGAGAGGATGATTGGACTTTCAAGACGGATTCTGGATTCCATGCTTCCCCAAATCAGCTCTTTACATCTGACTTATGAGATGTTGTCTACTTTAATGGGTGAAGTGTGTGCTATTGTCAACGCACAACCTCTCTTATCAATTTCTACAGACCCAGAATCATCTCTTCTTCTCACCCCAGCAATGATCCTCTCGCAAAAGGTGTGGACCCCATCGGCACCTCCAGGACCCTTTAAGAATGCTGAGAATACCTTGCTTCTCTTCAGTCTCGAAAGAAATGGCAAGACAGCAAGCCTAATATCAAAGAGGTAGACTTGATCCTTCTGAAAGATGATCAAGTGAAAAGAAATGAATGGCCAATGGCTCTGGTCTCGCAGATTCAGATGGAAAGGTCAGGAAACTGGAACTGAAAGTCACTAAGGGCGGTGCAGCTAAAACCTTCTTACGACCTTTACCTTCTTACTGAGGTTATTTTGCTTATGTCTTAATTGACCCTGTGAATTCCTATTCACTTGTTGTCAGTTTGTCAAAACTTTATTTGCTATGATTATAGCATCAGGAACACAATGCATAGCAGCCATTTTTTAGCTAGGAGATCGCATGGTCTTTTCTCCAAATCTGTTGTGTGAATCGCCCAAGAAGCTTTGCTTGTAAGTTATAGTTTACATTTGTGTTTCATGTACTTTGTGTTAGTATTTTGTTGAGACTCATGTCTTGAAAGAATATTATTGTTTCACGTACATTATGTGCACATGCAAACGACCTTCATGTCTACAGTAAATGGTGAATGCAGAAATTTTAAACCGATTATTGTTTTTTTGTTAATTCTGTTCACTTTTAGTAAGCATCTTTGTATTTATTTTACAGTTTTACAAAAAATAATGTAATGGAGATTACAAACACTGCTTGACGACACTCTAGTAAAGAAATGGATTGGTAAATCTTCATCTGAGTGGTCATTAAAGTTGGCTGATCAACTATTATAAGTGTTTAGCTGTCTGTAAATGCATACACGCAACCAACAGGCATGCAGAGGACAGAATAACAGTGTTTTGAACTTTAAATGATGTGTAATACTCATAAGAGGCTAATTTTAAGAACTATTATGTCCATTTAAATTAATAGAATTAACTATATAGGTTAATATAATTAGAGAACGACATATAACGTGACAATGAATTTTTCATTTTAAAGCCAGATTTAGAGGTTTTTTGGTTCATCTAAATATTAAAGATTACCACGTTTGTTTGCATTTTATTGTTCTTGCCATGTTTATCCAGCATGCAAAAATCACCTTCTCATCGTCATTGATTATGTCCTTGGGTCAATGGACAGCCTCCTACAACACTCCATGTTAGATAAACATTCTGGAAACATACATTCAGATATGCACATATAAATACAGTCTCTTAATTAATTATTATAAGTAATATGTGTCTTTTGCACTATTAGTTCTGAAAAAGTAACACCCTACCTAATCTTGGACTGGACATTTTCAATATTTTGAAAAAATGGGTAACCTTGCTCTTTAAATGGAAATCAATCAAATCCAAAAAAATGTTATTTCCAGACAAGGGTCATCTATAACTCTTCTAGGTAAAGCTTTTTTTCCTCACATGACAACTCTAGGAAACTTCAACAGATGTAAACTTCCACAGAGCCAACCACAAATTTTGCATTGGTTACAACGCTACAGTGCATAAATCGTCTGGCAGTAACCGCAAACCACACAACTTCCATTCTTGGAGTGAACATGCAGTAAAGCTTCCCAGGCCGGACACATCTGGCATCTGCACTGGCATACAGTTTGGGGAATAATATGTCAGTTCTGGAAGAAATGCGCCAGATATTAAATTTAAGACTGATTTGGCTGAAGATTGGTCCAGTCATGGGCGAAGTGTGGCCAGTCTTTTGCCACTTTTCCACCAAGCGATTTTAAAACAGCTTTCCTGTTTCAAGAGACCTGGTGAAAGTCGATACCTAACTTAATGCCTTTGTATGAGTCGGTAAACATGTTTTTTTTATAAATACAAACTGCTTCTGTCTACATTTATTCCTTGCACAAATGAAGAGGGAACATAAGAAAATGATTCAGAAAATCAATAACGTCAAATTTGTAAATAATTAAAACGAATGCACCCAATCTGTGTATAAACAATAATTAAGTTTACTTAATAGTATACAATAAAATGGTTTGCTTCGAAAAAAAAAACACCATTATTGTTTAAACACCAAAACACAGATAAAAAACATCCTGAAACAGAGCAATAGTGATGCTTCACTGGGGAGATTCCTTCTTCTACATAGAATGTACAGTGTAAAATGGGATTTTAGACCTTGTAAATAATGAAAACTATTTTTAAGTATGTTATACACATATTTTATGTTTTTATACAAAAAGTTTCTTTGTCATTTATTGGTATTAAAATATATTTGTAATCCAGAGTACGTGTACGGTCGTGCCTGTTCACAAGCTCTACTAATGGTTAAATATTTCTTGCAGTGTTCATTTAGACAGTTCTTATAATCAGCTGTCCAAAGTCCTTCCAGCATCCAACCACCTACCCCCTCGATCCCATCCCCTCTCACCTTCTACAAACCATCACACCTGCCCTCACTCACATCATCAACTCCTCGATCACTACTGGCATGGTCCCTAACATCTTCAAGGTGGCCAGAGTCACCCCCCTTCTCAAGAACCTACACTCAACACATCACTGGTGGAAAATTGCAGGGTACCAGAACTGGCAGTTCCTTCTTAAGGAAGGCTTGGACAGTGAGCTGGACATACGCCACTCAGACTCAACACACACAGGACAGAGGACACTTTTGTGGCTCTAGCTCTTCATCCACTTCTCGTCTCTGGAGACTCCAGGTTCTCATTCTAAAATTCTGAGGCAGAGTCTTCCAAGGAAGCAACAGTCCCAGTGGCTTCTAAAAGAACGTAAGCGTCAATCTAAGCATGTTTACCAGACAGATTATAGCAATGCACACACTTAGACTTAAAGGCAGTGATTGTGGCCATCCAAATACCCATCAAGATAACTTTTTTTTGTTTACAGAACAAAAAGCAAGTTGAGACTCAGCTAAAATTTGCAATACAGCATTTGGAGAAAGCCTGTGGGTTATTGGGGAGACTATACGAATGGTCATATGTAAGCAACATTGAATTTTTTAGCACTCATTCTACAACACCATGTTCGAAGAAAGCATCAGCACTTCAAATAAAACAAAATCAGTCACCTGAAACACCTGAACTAAATTCTAAAGAATGACTAAATCCATGCATGAGGTATCCAGAAGCTGTAATCACCAACAAAAGTTTTTCACAAGGAGTAAATCATGTGATCAGTACTTATTTCTTGTTTCATTTCACTTTATTTATTTTGACTCAAGTCAATATTTGGCTTGATTGCTATATCTGGTGGATATTTTGTGTCAATAGCCCATTTAGACATTCTTTGATAAACATGCTAATTTGTCAAATACTTATTGCTGCTGTATTTATTGCCAACTTCTGCAGACAACAACAGTTAATTTATTCAGTGTGTGTTAGAAGTTACCAGAGGGTGTGTAAATATTTGATGTACTATATGCCTATGCTTTAATAAGGTCTGTACTGAATTAATAGGCAACTGTGATGAATGTAGCAGGAGAATTGTTACTAAGCAACAGTGGCTTGCTGCTTGGTTAAGAAATGGCTAATTGGTTGAAAAGCTTTCACAAAAGATATTGTACAGTGTGTGTACTCTCTTTTATAGCATGGCTTTTGAGTTTAGGGCCTATAAAGTCTTTTTGTGGTGGTTTAGGGCTTAAAATGATCCACACATGTCTGTAATAAATTAAAACTGTTAAGGTCATAAGAGAGATGTGCCTCCTTGCAACAGCTTGGGCTAATCTGAACATGTGCCAGCCTACAAGAATATTAGATGTTGGGGTTTTTACTGTAAAATGTAAAAAAATGTATAAATTCATATATATAGTTTTTTTATACTATTTTATAACTTCCTGGTTCTAATGCACGCATCATCTCATGTCACGTGTATCATATATTTAATTGGACTTATGGTTCATGAAGAAATGGTGTCAGTTCACACACAGTATGAGATCCTTACGCGCTCTGATTCTTTCAGGATAGTAGGGGTACCAAAACATTTATTTTGTTAAACGTTAACCATTTTGAGCCAGAAATATGACGCTCTAAGACAAGGAACAAAGCTAAAAGGAAGTGATGTTGGTCAAAGTGCTGTTAAACCACACCAAGCTTTCTGTGGCATAATGTATGGTTTGAATCTGCATATCAGACCTGTGTTGTCTTCATGTAGGGAGTAATATCTATAGGAGTAATATCTAATCTGTGTCAACACAGTTCTGCGTCAGAATAGGATCTGCCACATAAACCTATCCTGGTATAAGACTGTTGTTTAATCAGTTGTTTGGATCTGGCTCATTAATTGCTTGCTATCTGAATGTTAACAAGGCATCCTTAACATTAGGGCGTGTGCCTATGTTGGAATTGAAAAAAGACTTGACAATGGGAATGTGAAGAAGCAGACCTACAGGAACTCTTGTTACCTGTTAAGGGTCAGTAAAACCCTATTAATTGTATTTGCATAAAATTTCCCAATTGGCAACAAAAGAGATATTTCCACATCAGCCAGGGTCTTCACTGCACACTTCAACTTCCAAAACTGATACAGGGCCTTCTCTTTCCCATGCCCCCTGTTTTTATACTAAATTATGTTTTGGATGTTGTAACTATAATACTCACCTGTAGGGTGCTGCATGACTTAAAGGAGAGGAAAATGCATTTCTCCCATTTTAAGGAAGAATGCACAGAGGTTGTACTCAGCATGGTGCAGATCTGTCTTCCAGCAGAGTCCTGCAAGAGACCATCACAGGCTATTCTGAAGAAGAGCCTATTGTGTTCTGCTGTATGATCTCCTCCTGTCATTGAACCAACATGCTAAACATCTGTCATTCCCACTTTTCAACTTTTTTCTCTCCAGATACACGTCGCAGTAACCAACTGAAGGTAACCTCAACAGACAGACTGAAGATAGAAAAGTAAATAAAATATTTCAAATATATGTATTCCCAATATTTGATTAATGAAAATAAAACAAATCACATGCAGTGAGTAATAGTAAATGTATAACTAAAATAACTAGTGTAGTGTAAGAGGGTGACTTTTACAAATTTATGAGAGGTATTACAGACCCTTTTACAGGTATTGTGATCAATTTGTTGTGCGCACATTTGGGCACACATATGCTGAAACATCATTGTTTCAAAGCAGTAGACAGGTATATACTTCCTGGAATGACATAAATACATAAATTGTACTGTTTCGTTTTTCCAAAGTCAAACTGTCTCTTTGAAAACCCAAATCCCTCAATCACCTACAACAATACAGACCACACAACATAACAACTTTCAGACGTGTTATGGATATGTTTATTGTCATGATCTGATTTACATTCAGTACATGTTTATTAAACAGTGTAGAAATGTAGGCCGACTTCCACAAGCCTAATTAATGGTGATCTGTGATTTAAAAGCAAGCTGTATATGGAGATGTGTAAATTGACCTTTTTTTTTTCTTTTTTATGTACATAGATTTTTTTAACTTTCTATACACTTTTTTAAAACTTCAGCATAGCGATTGAATCTGATAGAGCCTGATTTTCCTATCAAACAATTTCAGTGTGGCATTGGGGACTGTGTGTGCTTGGATTAACAAATACCACTCAGTGAAGACTCATTGAGTCTTAAAGATTGCTGACGTAAGACTCCATCAATATTGCAGTCTCATGGGGCTCTAGGAGGGTGAGGTCATTAGTAAAGCTTGTGTGCTATTTCCAAAACCAATTTGAGATTAAATAGACCATTGCAAGTACACATTGAAATCACTTTTTTTTATTCAATTTTAAAATAGTATTAATATGTTTGTTTGTATGGCTCTGTTACCCGGACCAGTGTTAAGTTAGCCTCCCGTCAGAGAAACTCTAGTAATACTTTGCTCTTGTGTTGTGGTTCTATTATATGTTATAGTAAACAACTGCCTCAATTAATATTTACTATAGCTAGTAGTTTGTGTAGTGTCACACATTTTTTACATCTACATTAAGCTCCCCTCTTTTAAAGTTCTAATCTACCGCTGAATTCAGACAATCAGTTCCTTTAACTATGTCACAAAATGACTAAAACAATTTTGTAATTGTTCATTAAAGTATGTTTGAATCAACTTTTTTTTCATTCCAAACTGCTTTTCTTCTGAGGTTTATAGTTGCCACCCGAGCTGTTGCTGAGGATGGAGCCTTTGGTTATTCCTGTACTGACTGTGGACAAAGGGAAACTCTCATAACTTTCAGGTGCCCCACAGCACCGGCATCTGGAAAGCAGTGACTTCAGCTCCTTTTGGAAGTTGTTGTTCAGAAATCCATAGATCACTGGGTTGACGCATGTTGAGGCCATAGCGGTCAAGTGGCAAGCAGAAAAAATAGCATCATGTTGGCAGACGGGTATCATCTCATGGTTCCAGTCAAAAATGGTGTTGAAAACATTGAGTGGGAGCCAGCACAAGGCAAAGGCCGCTACTATTGAGGCTAGCATGGCATTGACTCGCTTTGAGGTTTTACTTTTTTCTGGTGACCACCTCGAGCTCTTTCCACATTGTCTTTCCGTTGGCTGAGACGAAGAAATATGCGAAAATAACAGAACAAAATGAGTGTCAGGGGTAAGCAGTATTGGAACAGCAGCAAAGTTGTCGTGTAAGTCAGGCGATTTCCCTCCGACGGCCACTGCTCCATACAAATAAAGTGATCGCTGAAGGGATTGACCGGAAAACTGAGGTTGTGGAAAGGTGATTGTGTTAGGATATTGAATGAAAGGAAAGGAAGAGATATAAAACAGGCTACCATCCAGATGACTGCTACAGCCAGGTAGGAGTGTCTGGCTACTGGCTTCCAGCCAGTGGGATGAATGATGAGCTGATGTCTCTCCAAAGCAATTAGAACCATGGAGAATATGGAAACTGTCACGGACATACACTGGATGAAAGGTGTTACCTTACACAAGGCCTCACCCAAAATCCATCGGTCCATAAGAGTGTAAATGATGGTTACTGGCAAACACACCAAGCAAACCAGGATATCTGAGCATGAGAGGTTGACGATGAAGATGTTGGTGACGTTTCGCATCTCTTTATGTCGTGTGATGACTAAAACAAGGGACATGTTGCCCACCAAACCCACTGCTAGCATAGTGCTGTATGCCACAATTAGGAAAGTGGTGCCACTGAGTGAAGTGGAACAAACTGAATCATCTAGTAGCCATGAGCCAAAGGAGTTGTTGAGAGGAAGCCAGTCCAGTGCCATCTCTTGATGTTTCAAACAGGTTTCATTTAAATTGTCTCAACCAACGTTTTTTATTTTGCAAGTTGTCTCAATCATTTCTTGATTTCATGTATTCCTAGACTGATGGTCTATGAATCCTGAGGACAGAAAAAATATATATTAGGGATGTATAGAGGTGATAACATTGCTTTTCAAATTATGTGTTTTCATTCAACTTTAAACCTCTAAAGTGAGTGTTGTTAGCCACAAGTTGAACATATCTATTAACGATAGTAACGTTTCCTTTGACTATAAAATTGCTCAAATTGTATTTGTGATAATAAATTTGCCTAATGGAAACATGCCAAAAACTTGCATTTACCAAACATATAACATATTTGAAATGGAAACACTTTTTTCTAATCAAACAAGACAAGTGACCTGCTGTGGTTTGTCCTCTTTGGAAAAGTGATATACTTTCTCATGGGGCCCACAAAAGGTCCCACATCATCACACAACTCTTCAAAAGTTGAGTGTCATAGGGAATGATAAAATCACCAAACACCAAAATCTGTTCATCCACAGCTGCTCCCACGTAAAGCTTGTCGCTCCACGGCGCCCCCTTTGACACATTATGATGAGTGCTAATGCTGTGGCTGAAATGTGAATATGTCTGCTGTACATCAGCGTATTGTCCACATCTGTCGCTATGACTTTGACTGTCTTATCAGATAAGTTGGTTTATCTTTAATCGCATAAATCAGTGCAGTTGCGCAATTTAGTTTTTTTTTTTCCATTTCTAGAAATTCAATAAAATTTAGTACACATGTGTAAAGGAAACGTAGATATTGACACACAGTTATAGATTTTGAGAACATAACACTCACTGATGTCCTAGTCAAGAATAGAGTTACCTAACTCTGTTAAGAGTAAGTGATCAAACATCTCGCAAAGCAATGCTTATTTGGGCCGGTTCTGTTTTTTTCAAGTTGTTTTAATGTTCTAAATTTTCTCTAGGAATTATAGTGCATGACTGGACCAAGTGTGAATTCCAGTAAATATTTAATTATATTTCTTGACCATTTCTTCTGAGTTGCATTTAAAGTTATATGATATAATCTCAGCCAGACTAGGAGGAACAATCAGCTGGAGATGTCGAATTATTGTGGTCTAAATCAGGGATTTTAAAGTAGCGGAATATGATCTGTACTCTATCTGACCTTGAGGAAAAAAATACATAAAGAAGCATGTTTTGGGACTTTTAAATAGCAGCATTTTTGGGAATCAACAGTAATAAGGTTTGAGCAGGACGACTTTATCCTGTCTGATCTTGGTTTAGCAGTAAAAAGTGCTTCTTTTGGCCACCTAAAAACTTGATTATAATGTAAATGAAAAATAAGTCACCAAGAGCAGTTTACTTTTTTCTTTCAGCAAAAAAAATAATAATAATGTGAAAATGTTTTAAGTATGTGAATCCTTACATACAGGATTGAGTTTGTATTAATTGTCAGTGTATAAATTAGCAAATTAAATCCTTTTTCGATTTATGTGTTTATTTGGGTAACACTTGCAAGACAGACAAAACAGGGTCTCATCAAGTTTAGCATTACTGAAATTACCTTTATATCTCAAATCTGTGTACTGTATACAAAAAAATATTCTGAAAAACTTTTTGCAAGGTATAGATTTAGACACTCATTTATATTTAAATCTAGTGTCTTTTGACTGCTTCTTCGAGTCTTACTTATGCGAATTAAAGGTTTCAATCAATACATCTCATTATGTTTCATAAAGAAATTCATTGTTTAAAATGGAAAATTGGAGAAATAGACTGATCATTAATAATAACATTTTGCTTAAATAAACTGAGGTTGAAAAGTCAGTTAAACATGTCCCACTTGAACGAATAGAACTTGAGTTTTAGTTTGTACTACCTAAACCACAGTCTGTTCTTTGTGGGGTGTTTTTGTTGCTTTCTCTGAGAAGCATTTACAGTATGATCACACATAAACTAAGAAACATCTCTGTAGGGAAATACAATGAAATCGATGTGAAAATAGGCAGCATGTTGATGCATGTATCATAATAATAATGTCTTGCAAATAATAGCTAACACAGAAGCTGTCTGTCCAAACATGATGATCACAACTTTAAAACATTTCAGTCAAAAAAAAAATTCAACTTAGACGTTGTGTTGTAGGATGTAACGGTAAAAAAAATTTGGTCTTCAAGTTTAGAATGAAGCATAGAACAGAGACATGACACCCTAAAATTCATGGATTCTCTTCCATCTGTAAATAAAAAATAAAAAAAACATGTAAGCAACATATTTCATTCAAAAGGCACCTTCATTGACACAGATGCCAGGTGATAGCAGGAAGTGAACTCCTAAAAGAGCCTAACAACGTCTAAAGTTAATAGGCTCACTGTGTTGAAGCGAGAAGGAGTTTCTGAACAGAAGAGATAAGAAGAGATTGCATGACTGGGCTCTAAATATAACATATACATAGAAAAGATCGAACACTGAAGGCAGTACTAATAACTAGTGAAAATTAAGGATCACGATGCCTTCAATGTAAACATTATGAGATTTTCAGAGAATTGAACATTATTTTATCGATTTTTAGATTTAATCGTGGGGAAACTGTGTAATTTCTATCATTTATTTGATTATTTTTCTGACTTCCGGTTTGAAAAAGAAATTCCTAGGATGTGACGTTTGTTTTACTGAGCCGTTGTTGATGACGCACTGTATGAATAAACTTGACCTCTAAGTGGTTCAAGGATTCATGTCTTTCCTAGTGTGGAAGTTAGCATGAAGTGCGAGCTACTGGGGAAAACTGGGGAATGCTGGAGCTGGGCATTGTTAATCAACACAGTTTGCGTTTGTCTGGCGATGCAGTTCCATTTCAGGAGGACTTCTATTCCACTTCAGTGCAGGTATATGTCATTTTAAGCTTCAAAGAGGAAAGAGAGAGAGCCTGTATCACTAAGCATGTCTCTGTTTGACCCAGGAGGAACTGGGGGAGAGAAGTCCCACACCTCAGCAGAGCCCCGTGAACTGCGTTTGCTGCTGTTTTTTCATTCTCACTATAAAAATTTTTTGCTATTGGGGGTTGTGTCATAACATGCCTCCCGTTTAACCAAGAAACACCCACACCCCACCACACCCTGCGCAGCTGTACACGCCCAAATGTTGTGCATTTTTCAGAAATGATCATGGCCAGAAGAGGCTTGAAGCACACGGAGTTCATGGCCCTTTAAGTGCACATTTGGTGCAGCTTAGTGGTCTGGTAAAGCATGTTAAACTGACTTTTCTTGTTTAATGAAACCCTGGAAATTGTGTTTCTGTAATTAGTGTACTGTCAAGCACGGCTAATGGAAAACCTAATCAGAACAGATTGTTCTTTGTTTTTTCTTTAACAACCTGCTGCCTTGTGGGCTGGACAAGTATGCTGAGACGGTCTGGTCTCTCAAAAACCAGTGTGGCCGGCGCATTATTCATGTATTGTGATCATGCAAGAGCACTCGATCTGGGAAATAGAGTCAGCTCTGGGAAGCAAATAAAATATCATTCAAATCAGATCTGCAGGGACTGCAAAATAAATGTTTGAGAATATAAAAGACGCATCAGAGTTGGTTTTTGATAATAGATTAGATAGGAGAGGGT
Source organism: Danionella dracula (assembly GCA_900490495.1). Classification (NCBI taxonomy): domain Eukaryota; kingdom Metazoa; phylum Chordata; class Actinopteri; order Cypriniformes; family Danionidae; genus Danionella; species Danionella dracula. The sequence goes on from UELW01000334.1 coordinate 17,592,699, forward strand.
TTGAGATCACAAGTTTGCTCTTGAATAGAATTTAGTATAAGTATAGCAAGCATAACGGACAAATTGATTACAAGAACTATTACGTGAGCTGAAGGGTCCTGGGATGAATAGGTTCTGTGCACCTTTTTATCAAAGATGGAAAGTAGAGAATTTTCTTGCACTGCTGTACTTGAGTGGTTTAAAATGTGTACTTTCACTTGTATTTGAGAAGATTTTTGTTGAAGTAAAGTACTTCTCTACAATTAAAATCCAGGAGTTAAAAGTATACATTTTGTTTATATTTTGTAAGTATATTTTACTGTAGACTGGTCAGATCCCTTATTCAGACACAGCCAAAAGTAAAATGCTTCACTGGTAAAAAGAAAAATGCACAAGCTATAACTTGCTGCCAAAATAAGTTTAATGTATGTAAACTAACAGCTTTAAATTAATCCGGACATTAAGCTGGATAAGGAGTTTTAGATAAGGTAATAACTTATCTGTGATCTGCTCTCTTGCAAGTTGTTGCCGATTTTGTCATTTAAAACATGTTAAAATGTGAAATTTGGACTGAAACACATTAGATTATGTCGTTTTATCCACATTAGCTAATAGGACATGATGATTTTAATAAATGGAAATGAGTTATTCAATTTTATAAACATTAGCAACCCTTGAGATGGACTGAGAAAGCAAAGATGACTGAGTTTCTTGAGAAAAAGCGGGCTTTCATTGGTCGTTCTTGTTTGGACGGATGTGTGAGCTTGCATCGTTACCCATTGTTTTCGTTCGAGTCACATTCACTCACAAATTTTGGACCAACAATTTGAATAAGTGTGTGATGACTGTAACTCTATTCAATGGTTTTGAAGCACACATTCAGGAGTAGATGTAATGTCTCTACACAACTAAGCACATTGTGAAAGTTTGGATAGCTTCACTGCAGAGAGCTTATTCACAAGCTTCACACTTCACACGTTAAACTTCTGCTCTTTAATGTTGATGCAGTGAAGGTCCTTGACCTTGGATGATGCTCAGGGATAGTGATGTGTCATTTGTGAAAAGGTTGAATCTTCAAAATGATTCATTCTTTTAAATGAACAAGAGTCTATAGAACAAAGCACCAAAATGAACCATACTTCCCATCACTACTCAGGGGACAACAGCCACACACCCGGCTATTGTATAATTCATGTGTGGGGATTGTCAAACAACTCTTGATGGTCGCACAACAGCTAGAGGAGCTTCTAAATGTATCTATTTTCCTCTTCTGCTATTTCTTCTTCGGCTCTTCATCACGTTGTTCTTCATTGTGGTTTCCTGACGTGAGGTCAATGTGAGAGTGTTTATTGAGTTCCACCCAGCTGCTCTGTTTTGTTTTGTCTCACTCACTTCATCAAAAGAGCCAGGGTTCATTGATTGTTCTTCACAAGAAGTGAGACAGGAACCTTGATGTGGAAGGCTCAAGATTGGTTGGCCAGAGGGGGGTGCATCTCTTCTTATTACATCCTCCACCTTTCACTCCATCTTATTTGTTATCTGTTGTGCAGATTGGAAGAATTGTTAAAGTAGTTGAATATTCCTGCCATCCCACTTTTCAATTCATTTGAGGGGAGGGCCTTGGACTAATCGGCGATCAATATTAAACTCATATCTCTACATCAGCAACTCACGTAGAAAATTTAGGAAATCATGATAGGTCACCAAGTTGTTTCCGCTTGATTCGCAGTGCTTTTGTTGCTCTGGCATACCAGTGGCCGAAACAAAATGGCCCTCATGTTGACTAGAAGGCTCGTTCCTGTCATGGGAGCAATCTTGTTCTCTTCTTGTGAGGGCCCTGCATGAATTCTGCGAGGATCAAAGCCGCATTGGATTATAGGCAGTCAACAATAAGTATAGGTTGTCGATCTTTCAGACAGTAACTTTTGACAAGACAGATGTTTGAGAAAGTGACGATTCAGCCAGCAACTTTGTGGATGATCACTGAACAGCACTGTCTAAAAGGGCAGATGGATAAGTAGATGATTGGGAACCTATAACAATTGGGAACTTTCTGAAGTGTGACCAAATACCCAATTTCATTACATAAGTTCTATTGAGCATTTTTGCACAATATTCAATAGTTTATATTTAAATTATGCAAGTATGGTATTAAAGAACACTTTACAATGAAATGCATTTCACATCAGACACCAGCAGGAATCAATGCATTGCATAAGACCTGTGAAATTACATAATTAGCATAATAATATTAGATGTGACTGGTATACATGAATAATTCATTGAATTACAGACTGTGCATTTTAAAGTCATTAATAATTGAAAGAGCTGCAGTTCTGAGGATGTTGCCACTGGGTTTTTCATGGGATTTTTTTCTAAGCATTAAATCAATTCCACTGCCTCTCTAGAAACAGAGAGAAATGTGGCCAACATTATAAAATTCCCTTAAACCGCAATGTTGGCTATTCTTTAATGGGCTCAGCTGTTTGTGTAATTTAAAGATACTTTTCTTAATTAAACATATTTTTCTTGTTGCGTAAAACACGGCTCTAAATTTTCAGATGACAAAGTTTATTTTGAGTTTAAATGTGAAAATACATCATAGCAAGATGCAAAAAAAGTGATCTTGCATTTCCACAGATCCGTTTTATACTTCTTCATTGTACAGTGTTGTTGATACTGACTTAGCGGAAAGACATTTTTTAGATGATGTGGAAAACAAGCTCAACCAATATTGATACTAAAAGTTGGTGGAAACACAAAGGTGATCGGGGATGCCTTGAATTCCATCATTTGTTCTCGCCTTATCTGATTCATCCCCTTTGAATCCCTTTTCTGTTTCCTACATGTTCTTTATTTATGTTTGTAATTTAGTTTTTATATTACGCATTCACAAGTTAATCTTAGGGTATTTTCACTTTCCTTTTGTAATTTGTGATATTGTAAGTTTCCTATTTGTGGCTTTTTGTTTTGTGCTCTTCATCACTTTGTATGCAACATTATTTCATTATATTACTCTCTTCCCTGTTAAGCTAAGCTAGTATTCCTTTCCATACAATAACACTTTCACTGAATAAGTTCATATTCAAAGGGAGAATCTCAACATGCATGTGCAACTGCAAGCATTTTCATAAGAGTCTGGTAGCAAGAGAGGAGCACTGTCCAAGATCCCAAAGCAGTAACAATTGCACACACAAAACTGCTAGAATGTTAGAACTGTTAGAATGACATGACAGCAATGAGAATAAAGAAGATGAATTACATTCAAATGAAAAATGGAGATAGTAGGTTGTTTACCATCGTAAAGGGGCAATAGCAGAATGGATGTTCTTATTCATAAAAATCCCTCTAGCAAAGATGCAGAATGTGTTTAGTTAACATGTTATAATAACTAAACATTAGCAAAAAAATTTGACATGTTGATTTAGCAAATCCAAGTGTAAATTTTTTATGGTTACTACAGCATCCTCAACTCTCTCCAATCCTCTTTGAGAAGCTATAGGCTCCTCTTTGTTGTAAATGTAAATGGAGACTCCACAAGGATCTGTTCTGGCACCTATTCGATTCTCAATCTACATGCTGCCTCTCAGTAAAATTAAAAGGAGACATGGTGTTAACTTACATAGCTATGCAGACAACATCCAGATATATATAGTAGCAAAATCCAACAAAAAGCTAAAAAGAAAAGCTCAGAATGTATTTATGTTAATAATGATTGGATGAATTATAATATACTTACGTGAAATCTTCATAAAACAAAAAGCAATTGAATCCTTAATATCATCCTTAATATTGGCTCTGTGAGAAGACTCTTTATTTTCTTTGTACATTCTGAGATACCCGTTGTGGGCTTTCTTCGTCGAAGTCAAGCTCTCCCTCGACCTGGACTTCCACCATTAGAGTTCTATCAAGTAAAGAGCTGTCACTTAATCTTTTTTCTTACCTGCTCCTGACTCCAGTCCCTCTATCGCACCTGACAACAATGTTAATTTTTCCCCTACAGTTAAAAATCTTGCTGTTATTTTAGATAGTGTACTATTGTTTAAAAACCATATTTTTACTACGTTACTAAGACCACCTTCTTTCCCATTAGGAATATTGCTGTAGCAAACATGCTGTCTATTGCAGATGCAGAAAAAAAAGTTTTTTGCTTCCTTCATCTCCAGAATGGATTATTGTAACGCTCTGTCAGCCGGCTGCAAGGCTGCTGCACTTCATAAATTACAGTTAGATCAAAACGCAGCAGCTAGAGTTCTCACAGGAACAAAGATTGGCATCCTGTAAAATATCACATTGACTATGTCCCTCTAGAATTTAAGGGGCTGAATGGCTTGGCTCTGACCTACCTGAGCAGTCTACTATCCTGATAAATTCCAGCTCTCTCTCTTCAAATACAAGAAAAAGCACTACAAAAATTAGTAAATGATCTCATATAGTGCTCCAAAGCACTGGAACAAACTCCTGGATGGTGTTCAGAGCTAATCTAGATTAAAGTTAGAGTAAAAACAAGAGTGTGAGTGCAGAGATGCTGAATGCTCTGCCGCTAAAATAAATCAACAGACATCAGAGTCTAGTGGGGCCAATGGGACCATATGGAGTTCTTTATAGTTGACAAGTTGAGAATTCTTCCATTGACTTTTGTTAGGATCCATTAACCAGGCTGGTGCAGAATGGGAGTGATGTGAGCAGACATTTCTTTTTGTGACAGTGATGACTCTGGCTGTAATGTTTTTGATGTATTAGAGCTTATTTGTTGAGGATTTTGTAAAGCCATAGAAGATGAGTTGTAGTAATCAAGATATGATGTTATGAGGGTCTCATCACCTGGCCTTGAGTAATTAGCACGCTTGGCAATGTAAGTGAGGCGGTTAAAAGAAGGGAAAATCTGTGGTAGGAGAGAAGTTAAGTTGAAGATGATTCCAAATAATTAAAAAACAAAGTCTGTACTTAAAATTCTGATTTTATTTATCTACATAAAAAAACAGGTAACAATGTTCAGATTTCCCCAGAAACCTCAGCATTACCACTTCAGAAACAAAGATGGTGAATAATAATAACAAAGCACACAATGGGCAAAAGCATGCCATAAAGATGATGAATGGTGATACTGTGATCAGATGAGCTTGAGTTGAACTCCAACAGTCCTAATGTCACATGAAAAACGAGCCATTGACACGTGTGCTTGATTACAGCTAATGAACGCCAGCATGAGGGGGCAAGAAGTGTGATCTGGCATTCATCACTGCTCTTTTGATTTAATAAGGAATTTAAATCGTCATGCAGCAATTTTAAACACGTCTCTGCAAATGCTAAGCACGACAATAGCCTATTGGGATAAATATCTTGCTGTTAAATTTATACAATTCCATGAAAATGTCAACTCCCAGAATATTAAAAACCTTTAAAGTTTTCTTTTAAGGTATACATTTTACTCTGTTGATCTGTTATCATTGGATCTTTAAGGTAATTGCACCACAAATGAGGTGTGTGAAGATAGTCAAATAAAAAATACATAACCTTATATATTTATGTTTAATAATTTAACATTTCAAGCTTTTAAAAGAGCAACCTAAGAGAAAGCATTGTGCAGAAAGTAAATATGCTTTCTATGTCAGGACAGGCCAGGAAAATATATTTATATTTTATTATTGTCAATCAGAAGAAGTCAGAAGCAGCTGAGGTAGAGGTTTTAATGGGCCATTAGTGCATTTAAGGAAAAATACATTGGACATTTCCAGTTTGTTTAATCTACTCCTGCAGCATCCTTTCCGAATGCATAATTGTTTGAGAGATGTAGGGTGAGTGTAAGAAGCATTGCAAAAAGCTCTCAGGGAAAATGGAAGACGTTATCCCTATTTCACGCTTAAAAGAACACTATTATTGGAATATATTATAAGAGGTGATATTTATCTTCTGGCTCTCCTAAACAGGCTACATTTAAATTTAAAAATAATCCAGATTTGTTGTATTTATGAGTTAAAAATCATAAATCAACGAGCTAGCTGCAACTTCATCGCCTTGAGCGCGAAGTCGGTAGCCCCCCTCAGATCCTCTGTAAGACCTGGGTCACAACTCCCCTCCTGCATCTCATTCAGAGCCTTGGCTTGGAACACCTGAAAGGCTGGGCAGAGGCAGCTTGACCCACAACAGTGTAAGCCCTCGAAGTCAGGTCCAACCACAGGGTTAGCTGGTGGGATGGAGGCCTCGGCTGTTCACGCAAGGCAAAAGTGCACCGCCTGCTCTACCTGGGGAATCGCTTCATACCCCCTAGCTACCGCCCCGTCAAGGGGAGCAAGAGAGGGGAGACTGTTCAACCTCGCTTTCAGAGGTGCCTTCCAAGTTAGTGTCAGTACACTCCCGGGAAGAACAGGAAAAGAGGCGTGTCCAGCCTGGAGATCTCAAGTCCAATGGGCGGAGCCACCTGCAACCCAATTTCTCTGGCAGACAGACTCTGCCATCTCCTCCGCAGCACAATATGCTGTCACCCCAGAGGTGGAGAGTGATGTACCGTCTCCTTTGGGAGATGCGCCGACTCTCTCCGATGCAGCAGTGGAGATCACATCATCAGACACACAGGAGTCATCAGAAGATGCAAGCAGCGCATCATCCGATAACTCACTGTGGCGGATAGCAGACACTGGGGGAGCGGGACGTGACCCTGCTTGACTCCTCTGGACAACGAAGACATGCACTCGTTGACCCCATCTACACAGTCTAATTCCTCAATCGTTGCTTCAGCATGTCTAAGCCCAAGACAACCGAGGCAATGATTGTGGCTATCCGTCAATGTGATCGATCCACACTGCAAACAGTTGACCGGAAAACAAGTGCTCTGATAAGAAAAGGAGTCTTACTTGTTGGTGGAAGGCTGTGAAAAGGCTGAAGTCTGGGGCGTGCAGTGGATCAAGCCTCTGGATCCGGCCGAAAAACCTCACTATTTGCCGTCGACTCACCAGATCTCCAAAAATCCGCACAAGAAAAAATCCAACTGTTCTCTGGGGTTGTCTCTGATGTCTGATGTCGAGAGTAGGCTCCAGCAAAAAAACAGGAAGAGCATCACGCTTGCGTTCGCTTTATCTGTGACGATACTATCACGTGACCATCAGTGCATTTGCTGATTGCCATTTTGAAATAGTGTGGAGAGAGTAGAGCCCATCCCATAGTCGTCACCGACATAAGTCGTAGTGAGGGACTGATGGGCAACTATAGTTAACAACGGCATCTGTCCAAAACACTTCTGAAAAAAAGAGTTTTGTAGAAGAATCAGCTGTTGAACTGTGACTTCTGATCCAAATTTGGTTTTCATAGAATGGTTTAGAAGCTATTGAGCACTTTATCATTATTATTTTTTTATAAATGATATAGATATTTCTTAAAATAAGTTTTGTAGAACTAGCAAGAAACCTGTGAAAGATGCACTGATTTTGATGTCAGTAGAGTGTTTTCGTGTGAATTTGTTGGTGGTTTTATGCAGAAGTGTTTTTGGGGTTGGATCTTTGCAGACACTCCCTTTGCCTCATCTTTGCTTTATGCCAATGCATTGCGATCGCCAAAGATGGAGTATTATTGCTCAAACAGCGTGTAGCTTGTTCACTACATTACACAGAAGTTCTCAAAAATTGATGGAAAACTATGAAAACTTTTTCTTGGTCTACTTTTCCTTTTTTTGAAATTTTCGTACACTTTTTTAATAGTTTAAAACTAATGAATATAAACAAACCAGATAGAAGCTAATTGTACAATTTCAGAACAGAAGTGTGTCGCACACAGTGCAAGTAGCCCATTTAGCCGCAGGCATGGATGTTGCATGCCTGATATTTTATATGAACGAGAGAGAAGGCTAAAAATGGGCGTAGCTAACCATGGAAGTGCATCATTTCCCCATGAAGATCAGAACTAGTGATCTGAATAAAAAACATTACGGCACCAGGGTTGTAAACGTGTTTTTTTTTCCTTTGGACAGTTTTCACATTGCAGTGAATGAGAACCTACTCACTTCTGACCCCACCATCCTTGTGGCCTGTTGAGGTATTACAGTTCAGTCACTTCCTATTGCACTGGAGCAGGGAGAGCAGGGCTTGCCCATTGCCTAAAAGTTGTGCTTTTCTTCTTTTGGTTTTATGTGACTTTAAGGTGGTTACCGCCCCCTACTGTAGTGGAAGGTAAATGGTGTAAAATGTGAAACAAAAGTTTTTTTTAAACAGTCCTCTGGAAATTACATGTTGCGACAGCCAGTGAGACACAAGTTAATATGTTATAAACATTGATTTATGCAACGAAGACCCTCCTAAATCTTAATGCACATTAGCACATTGTCTTAGAATAAGGGCGTTACTGTCCTCCAAGCCGCACCGATAACAGTCTCAAGTATAGTGTAGTAAAAGCAAATTGAGAGTAATGCATGTATTGTGTTGATTTAATGCATGGCAACAGTTTAATTGAGACACACTCATTCAAAACATGTTGAAGAGTCACAGAAGCTGTTTCGATAATATGAACTATAGTAATCACTTAGGTCACAGAGTTAACTACTGTTAACTTCCAACAGCCACCTGGCCATGTTCTTTTTTAACTGCAGGGGGACCTTTTTAGAGTAAATATCATACCCAAGAGTAAGTAAAAGTAAATCTTACCCAACAAAATGTTAGATATGGCAAATGTTCAACAAATAGCTTAAAGAAAAAATATATATAAAAGGCTTGCCAGACAAACTTTTTTCTTTTTCCCATTAAACAAATATTCACAATCTGTTCAAAATTCTCATACTCAAACACAAAAGGAAGTGACAAAGGACCATTTTAACTTAAAATTGTTAAAATAGTAATAATACGTAATTGATTTGCTGTTCCACGGGCAGTGTAAATCATTTTTAACTTAAAATAGTTCAAATAGTGATAATACATAATTTATTAGCTTTTCCCTGACAGTTTACATCAGTGATGTAAACAATAACAACATTTTAAATGACAAACGGAAAATGGAAAGAACAAACAAATTAAAACAAAGAAAAAATTATTTAATTAATTAATAACTTGGTTTGAACAACAAAGGAAGCTGATTTCAATGATTAGAAATGTGCAGAAGCTCTGAAAAGTGAACATGTGTTTATGTTCAGAGACCGGCAGTGTTGTTTTAATGTGTGTGCTCATGCGGAGAATGTTGAGAAAACCAAGAAAAATGTTCTGTGAATTGGACGGCGCATGACTCCTGAAGAAAGAATGTTCAAAGCAACTTTCTCCTCAGGGAGAGGAGACCAGCAATGCGGTGGTGTTTGATCCTGGGGTGAGTCTGCCATAATGTGGGTTTGTTGCGCTGTTGAGTTTTGCTTCATAATTTATCTATCTCCAGCTATCAATCTATTTATAGGCTCTATATCTTATGATCTATATCTTCTATATTAAATAACGGCGCAAGATATCATGATCCGTCGATCTATTATCAGATGCATAGAGAGATAGACTCTAAGAAAGCGAGAGAGAGAGGAGAGCGGCGAGAGGGGAGAGCGAGGGGAGGGAGAGAGTAGAGGGAGAGAGAGAGAGCGGGATGAGAGAGAGAGAGAGAGAGAGGGAGGAGAGAGAGAGAGAGAGAGAGAAGAGAAGAAGGGAGAGAGAGAGGGAGAGAGAAGAGAGAGAGGAAGAGGAAGAGAGAGGGAGGAGAGAGAGAGAGAGAGAGAGAGAGAGCCTCTCTCGTATATCTCGCTCTCTCTCTCTCTTCTATATCTCTCTCTCTCATTCTGATTTCTTCTTCTCTCGTCTCTATCGAGCTCAATGTGAGATATCCGTATCGTGTCTGTATTCTACTCGTCATCTCTTCTTCTCTCTCTCTCTCTCTCTCTTCTCTCTCTCTCTCCTTCTCCTCTCTCTCTCTCTCTCACAGCTGAAATAACATCATAATATCATATTCTATTTAAATGAATTTAATATAAGTTTTAGTATAATATTTAGTGAAGTATAGCTTTACAGGTTGTGAATTATTGGTCAAAAAAAAGTTCTCCAGACTAATGATCTTAAACCTCTCTTTGATAAATGTTCATATAATGGTATTAATCATTTGAAATGTTTTATATAATCCAAACCTTCTATTTGATATTGTATGAATTGTATGTAAATTTTAACGTGTTGCAATAGTTTTACCAGTTTTAACCTAAACTAAACCCATGATATTTTGTTGTTTACATTTAAACCAAAACAAACATTAAGCTGATGACAAATAAAATATTGGTGAACATACAATTAATTTGCATCTTGCATACTTTTTTGACAGATATTTTTGTTTTACTTCCAGAGGTACATTTAACATAACTTAAGCTATTTATAATCACTGTTATAACCGCCTTACAGAGAATGTACTTTCATTTTAATGCTTTTCTTACAGCGTCCAGCTCAGACATAGTAATGAATTGGTCTGCGGTTTAAATACATGTAAGGAAGAGAGAAAGGGGAGTTGCTCTAGAATTTTCTGACCACAGAAATATTAAATCTTTGCAAGAGAATATTTGTACATTCAAGTGTTAGATGCATTGTGTTTGATTCATTATTTTTTAGGATTTATCTTGATTATCAGTCACAAATTGTCCCATAATTTTTAATTCCAGAATCAAGAGCTTGTTTTAAGAGCCTGGCTTTCAAATAAAAAAAGTTCCTCTAGCTCGAGATGAATATAATATATTTAAATAGTTATCCATATTCACATAGAAATTTATGCAAAAAAAAAAAAAACACAGAAAAGGCTGCGCTGCTGAAAAACGGTTTCAAGACTAACACAGAGACAGATTATACAGATCTTTTGGGATCATTTAGACATCAGTATATTTACTAGCTATCAAAACATCTTCCTGTAATATTTCTGTCCCCTTCCCTTAGGCTTTTAGACATTCTGATAAATATTTGCAGAACGATTTGAAAATGCATTTTTGTTCATTTGCTTAGCTTTAAATTACAATGCAGCATTTTTATACACTGTAATTGTGAACATTAATTTCTCCTGCGAGGAGAATTGAAGAATTCATGAGGATTAGTCAATATGAACTCAAGTGGTGTATTTATAATAATAGAAACAATGCACAATGATCACACAATGATAGGAAGCAATGATGGAAAACTCTGGGATGGAGCTCTGAATGTAATAATCAAAATAAACAGATACGAAGCATCTATTCAATCTATATCAAAACATATGCAGCAGCCTTCAGATCTACGTCTAAAAATGAACATAACATAGAAAAATTGAGAAGGTGATGATGATTCTCATGTAGACTGAAGAGTGCAAAGGTCTTCTTACCGTGGGTGAGAGGAGTCTGTAATTGGGAGGCAAGCTCAGACGCAAGTCTCCTGCGCGGCTCAGAGCAGAGTAAACCGAGTCTGAGGAGGATCAGAGCTTTATCGAGCAGATCCCGAAGGAGGAGAATGAGGAGGAGGTGCTTTCACAAACACAGCGCTCGGGGTAATGTTTAACTAACTGCAACACTGTCTAATTAATTACATCAATTTATATATACACACATTAAAAAAAATGTATGATAACCATCTGAGTGGACTTATGGGGCATATGAAGACAATGCAGAGGCTGCTCAATGTGGTGTACATGCCAAAGATATGATGATACTTTGTACAGCAGGAATAGTAAGCTTTACAGACAGTATAAACCTTTTCCAAAGTATTAAAAGCTAACATTCTTCTTACCAGATTGCGGGTGATAAGTGGGTTGTACTATTTTCTTTACGTTCAGCATAGACCCACATTATATCTTTGTAGATGTAAAAATAGATATGAGGATTTTATTTTTATTTCTGCTCATCAACGGCACCAGTAAAAACGTTGCACATCATTGCCTTAAGCCTTGTTCAGATCAAAAATTGGGAAAATACGCTTGACATCCTTGAATAGACACGTCACAGATTAACCTGTAGACATGTACTAAGAAAAAACCTTTCATTGCACCTGCTCAATTCAGTTCATTTAATTTGACAGCAATTTGTCAAATGTAATCTTTTGTTTGTTACTGTCACACCTGTTTTCTCTCTCCTCATTTCCCTTGCTCTTAGCTGCTCCTCGTTTTCTTGATTAGCTTCACTATTTATTTCCTCCTTCCTTCCCTTATCTTTACTGGTGTATTAGTTAATGTTGCTGCTCAAGTTTTCAGTCGACCTGCTCTCTCAGTTATCTTCTCCTTTTGATTATTCCAGTTTAAGTTATTTCCAGACACCCAGAAGACGGTGCTTCTGTAGTTTTTATTTAATAAACTTTTTTGTACTGACTGCATTTGGGTCCTCCTCTGTTTTTTGCCTGACAGTTACTTTAGTCTATTATGGCTTACTTTACAAATATAGCTAATTTTGTTTGATTTCAAGTTTCAAACAACACTTTTGTTCAAGCCTCCACAAACCTGAAAAAACATCCCGGCTAGTCAAACCCAACGTTTGTGTTTGTTATAGGGGGGAGACGACATCACTTGTTTTCATGTTTAAATGTTGTTTTGCTTGCACTTTTAATGCTTATTATGTTGTTTGATTCAGAAATTTGACTTGTATTATTTTTTGAATGTTTTTGATTGTTGCTGCTGTTTTGTTTCATTTTGAACCGTTTTTTTTAATTTATTTTTGTAATGCCTATTTTTGCACCTTCAAATAAAGATTTTTTTGTTCACTTGAAATATTTACTTGCCCAACCATCTGCTTTCTGCAGAAATTGTCCTCTCATTGTCTACCCGTTTCCACAGCATCTATGATGGATTCCACAATATTTGCACCAACGTAACGACAAAAAACATTTTGATTGTGCCTATTCATTGTCTAAATTCCAATAAAATAATCTTGATGGTGACTTGACATCAGCAAACTGGCAGGTAAAATTTCCCAGAAGGTGTTTTCATGGTCAGGTTTGCTCCCTAACTGTCAGGTTCTTCAAAGGTCTTCAGACACTGTCACCTTGTAGCTGTATAGAGGTTGTGTAAATACATGGACATTTCAGTTTTTTAATTTATGTGAATGCTTGTTTTAACATGACAAACAAAACTGGGGAAAAAAATCACATTCATTTTCTGCCAGTCATTTTTGCCAAAATTTTTGTTTGTGTGTGTAACGATATCTATCTAAAAATCTATCAATGTATCTCAATAAATAAACAATCATGCAAAAACAACTTAGCTTAGATTATCTGTATATCAAATGCAGTTACACAGACTGTAATGAAACATTGTGCGAAAAACAATTTTAACAAATAGTCTATTAATGCAAACAAGGTTTAACCATATTAGAAAACACTTCTAATCAAGCACCATCCCAGTTTCTTCTCCTGAATATTAACTGCCCCAAATGAGTTAAATCATCAATAATAAGTGTAACAGCATTTGTGCTGTATTTGTTAATGATCGTGTAGATGTATTTATTGCATTGAATGTTTATTGTAAATTAATGTAATGTTAGAGTGTTAGAGTGTTGATAGGACGAGTGAATGAGGATCGGCTGCTGTCAGGGTGATGACCGAGTGGTTGGGTGAGTCTTGCGTAACAGTCTCTTGAGTGGTGCGGCGGATTTCTGACTCGCTTTACTCATTTTTTCACACAAAACGTTTAAAATCTATTTTTTAAAAATTGAATTGGAAAGATAATAAACAGTGCAGGAAATTAGGCTATGACTTGTGAAAAGATTAGAATAACTAAAAATACTGATTTAACATTAATAAGCTATATTGTAAAAAAACAAAAAAAAAACAACACGCTATTATAGGCCTATCTGAATTAGGCATGGAAAAATACCGGTAAAAAGATTTACCGTGCTTTGTAAAATATGTGCATCAACATATGTATTTTTTAGCACATTATTTTGATAGCACTAGTATATTTTCACAAAAAATGAATCAGTTAGATTGTGACATTTCATTCAGTTAAAAAAACTTTCAATAACCAACAAATAAAAATATAGTCTTTCTTTATTATTATCTTGTGAGTACCAGTAAATACAGGAACCAAGAAAAACAAGTAAATTAGGAAACGTAAATTAGGTAATAAATGAGTTGTGTTTTTAGAGGGTTTTTTTTGTTATATAACGGAAACAAATTATGGCTCTGTGTAATGTAACTCATGTACACACCATAAGCAAACATAAAGCCTTTGTTTTATGATGGCCAACCACTCATACTGAGTAAATTAGATAAACAACTTGAAATGTTTTCTATTGCTAATGACTGAGGATTTTTAAACATGTTTCTTCTATTACATGCTATTATAAAATGTTAAATTCCGTGGCTATTTATATTATTGGTAATTCACTGAAAACGAAGCAAAAAACAGGTTCATGGCTGAATTAATCTTAAAACATCAGGGAATCTTTTGGGTGTATAAAACCTGCCTGACATCAGTCATTAAACACACACTGTGCTCTCTGGAACAATCCATTTTGCTTTTATAGCATCCCTTCTTGGCCAATGGGCTGTTTGTTTTTTAAGTAGGTTATATCTGGACTTTCCTTATGTGTAATTGATCTGTGCTTCCATTTACAGACTAATTATGAATACATGCTCATGTGTCGTTCGAGCTTAATTGATGCTGCATGTTCTGGTGAAACAGTTTTAGGGGTTACAATTTGACAACGTTTTTTTCCCTTTATATTATTTTTTATGACTGTTCCTATGTTACGTTTCAGTCAAGATCTTTTTAAAGTAAACTTAAAGATAAAGATTCTTTATTGTCATTGTAGTCATTCAACTAAATTTGTTCGGTAGCTTACAAAGGCAGCAAAAATAAACATAGTAAACACAATACACATATAAAATAAATAAATGTCAAAAATAAAAAGGCACTGTCAGGTTTTTCTCTGTCTCGTCTGCTCCTTATGTCTCTCTCTTTCCCTTTATTACCTGTCCGCATCGTTCCTGTTAATTCCATTCATCAGTCTCAGCTGCCTCTAGTTTCATAATCTCCCCGCTATTTCAGCTCCCTTGTTTTGTCTCCTCTTTGTGACTTATTATTCAGCAACGGCTCGTCGCTTAAGCAGTTTGATGCTCTTCCTCTCGTTTTTCTGTGTAGTCGTGTCTTTGGTGGATTCCTCCATTTGCTTCTCTCTGCCCTCAGGATCTCGGTTTGGCTGACCGCTCTGGCTCTCGCTCTGGGACCTGTCTGAACTCTCTCTATCTTGCCACTTCAAGTTAAGTCCCTGGGAACACCTGCCATCTAGGCGCTCTTCAGCCAAATTTAGTTGTGCTTATTTTGGGACTGTCACCAGTGTCTCCTGGTCTGTTAAACAGCAGTTTTATTTTGCCCTTTTGTCAAAATAAAGACTTTCCGCTCCTGATTCCCTTGTAATTGGGTCCATCTATCTAACTTATAATAGTAATAAACAATGAGAGTTCTCTAATTTTATTTTTTTACACTTAAATGTAGAATCCAGAGTGGTTTAGTAAACCAAACCAAAAAAAGATTACATAATTTGCCTACATATCACACACTAAGTTGGAGTATACATTAGTGGAAAAAACGCAAAGGTGATCCAAGAAGGGTAACAGGTCCTGCTTAGACACTTGATAGATCTTGATAAAGTCTGGTGGAAGGTTGAGACGATGCTAAAATGCCAATTTAGCTTTGCAAATGGTCTGCTTATATAGAGGGACTAACTTGCCTTGAAACCTTGCTTCATGAGTTCAATACATAACTAGCACAGAGGTTTTAACAAATGTAGAAGCTGTGATAAGGTTAATCAAACAGTATCGCGATGGAAATGGCAGATTGTAAACATCGGTGAATGATGAGAGAGCATAAGATAAATGAAACACGCCAATTACTGGACAGAAAGCTTGATCTCCCTTTAGTGGAAAAGTTGGCTGACATGTCTCCCAGCCTCTCTCTCTCTCTTTTGTGTGTTCAATAAAATCCAACTAAGAGCAGTAGAACTTGACTCTGGGTGTTGGGAAACACTACACGTACATGAGAACCTGTACTGGAGAAGGATGCACTGGGGGAATATGCGAGCAAGGTGTGACATTCGGAGCACCAGCACACCTGACATTTAAAAAAAAGATAAAGGGGGTTTGGAATAGGGAAGATAAACTTGCCAAGCCTCACTGGTATGCAACGGTCTAAT
This sequence comes from Danionella dracula, assembly GCA_900490495.1. Taxonomy (NCBI): domain Eukaryota; kingdom Metazoa; phylum Chordata; class Actinopteri; order Cypriniformes; family Danionidae; genus Danionella; species Danionella dracula. Next base: position 17,608,753 of record UELW01000334.1, read on the forward strand.
GAAATGTGCAAAAAGAGAAGACCTTCAAGTAAAGATTGTCAGAATGAATTACATTAGAGGAAACGCAACTTAATCTAGTGATTAAAGTGAATTTGGGAAACATAGGAGTATTGGAATATTTAAGACAATCATCTTTTAAGGTAGCCCCTGGTTACTTTGGGGCCCTAAACAGCTGCTTGCTTTGAACCAGTTCTGCTAACAAGCAAAGATGCTCAATCTATTTACTATTACTAACTGCGTGAAATTCCATCCGTAGACGATGACAAAAAGTTGACATCACAATTAAAAACAGATGATGCCCCTGATGGGCTTCAGTCAAATTACTAACAGAAAAAATGTTCCATCCATACATGTTATGATAGGTTTCTTTCAACAGGAAGCGATGGAATAACAACCAAAAACACACTATTCTCAAGAATAAAACTTTAGTTGGTAAATGATTACCAATATCTGCTGCAGACTATTGACTAGTTTCTAATTATTAGTCTGTAATGACTAGTCATTGGTTTGGACAGCATTACAAGTTATATATAATCACTTATTGAGTGCAAGTACATTGTGTGTATGTGTAGCACAATGAAATGGTGAAAATCAATGATGAGTGATGGTTTTCAAAGACATGATAAATTTAGCTGCTGACTATAAATAACTTGGTCCAAACAAGATCATCTGACACTAGATTAGTAACCACTGTATTAGCACAAATGATGTTCCCTATTTTAAACCCATAGTTTTAACTGTTGAACTTCATCTATATTTCTTTTGAAATTATTCTGTAGAGTAGAGTTTGCCGGCAGGTTGAGAGAAGAATTGTATAATTCTCCATTCTCTGACGAGACAACACTTGTTGAAAATGTCCTCGATCTACCATGCAATGGCAATACTTTCTGAGCAGACACATTGCATTTTCCCTAGCAGACCATGATACAGCTAGTCAGGATGCTCTCAATAGTGCAGGGTTAAAAGTCCACCAGAATGTTTGAAGAAAGATGGTTCTCCCTCATAAAGAAGAGGAACTGGTGAACCTTCTTGATCAGGTTGTAGTAGTTGGTGAAAATTTGAAGACATTGTTCACCCCCTCCATTGAGATGGATTGATTATTTTTGTCACCTTTCTCCCTTCTGAAGTCCACCATCAACTTCTAGGACTTTGCTTTATTGAACAGCAGGTTTTTGACAGCACTCCACGCAGCAATGCTTAGGTCTTTGAGTTTTGTAACCATCTTCGAAGAGATGCCAATATTAATTGCTGACTGAAGTCCAGAAAAAGCCTTGTACCCATGTGAGAGAGGGGAGTGTGCAGCGCTGTGGAAACTGCATCTTCTTGACCAGTGAAGTGATGATGGGATGAGTGCCAATGGGTGGCAGTTATAATGGATGATGTGCAGATGTTTCTGAGCAGATATAGTAGTGATGACGTAATGATGAAATAAAATAAAGCATGCGTAAAAAAAAAAACAACCCTGAACATTTCCGAACTAAAAAATGTTTTAAACACCTTTTATACGAGCCAGCGAAGTTGTTAACATACAAGTGCGTGAATTGTGAACCACAGTGGAATCGTCTTCCCCTAAAATGACTCTCCTGTTTTAAACACAAAATTTAAATAGAAATAACGAGGGCTTCCCATCCCATTATTCTTTACTTAAGAGTTTGTGAATAATACATTTTACAGTATTTTAGATCTCCAAAGTTCCCCAAATTGGCATATATCCATCTGGGCAAAGTTTCCCAAAAAGGCTCTGGTTACGTTCTGTCATGTGGGGTGTAGCCTGTGTCCAGTTCAGTCAGCAGCTCAACGTGTCAATAACTGCGGAATAGCAAATGGTGTTCCCTGAACCTTTGTCTGAATTGCACAGAAAATATCATATAAAATAATATAAGTACAAGAATGGCTATTTTAAACACAGCTTAAAATAAGGAAAATGCATACAGTTTATAACAAAAATACAAACGCCATTAAATTGTATTATGATGAAGTACTAATTGTATGGACTAACTTAATTTAATTAGTTAACTACACCTATGGTGTAGTTGGTCAAGGAGGACTCACTCCAGACTTAGACAGTGACAATACGCACTAAAAAAGTGGCTGGGTTAAAATAACCCAATTTTGGTTATTTTGGAAACCTAATGTTGCATCAAATAAGTACCAACCTAGCGTTGGGTTATATACAGAACAGGCAACAACAGAATTTTATTTATTTTTTTACATAACAATAATCGCATGTGAATCCCTTGATTTAGCATCATGCTGTTTTTTTGAGAAAACAAAACAATATTACCTACCTTTTGCTCTACCAAACACAGTTTTCTCCCACTACTCCTCGTTTGTCTGAGGGGAATTCTGGTGAAAATGTCGAGGTGGGAGTGGTTTCAACCGTCACTTGTACTGTAACCCAGCGAATGGGTTAAAAAAAATAACCCAGTGGGCCAATAAATAACCCAAATGCTCAACTCAGCGGCTGCGTTTTAAAGAGTGTCCTCAAAGCTAAATTGAACCCTTGAACTCACAAAAATGAAATATATGGAACAGGAAATATAGGGACTGAGTGCTGTTTTACACATTGGGCCATAGCACAAAACCAACTTTAAATGATCATAGAACACTTATTCAGAGAGAAAGTGCACACCTGTGCTTGTTCAATATTAACAATGCACAACTCTATATTCCTGACTACATGAAGACATACTCAGTGCAAAAAATCAAGTACAACTCCAAAAATGTTCTCACTGTTCATGCAATGTACTCAGCTTCTTATATGTTAGAAACACATATATTTTTTTTAAGAATTCATAATCTGATCATTTTTTTGCTACAGCCATTCTCATGTCTTCAGATAATGTCAAGTGCAAATCATCTTTGTCTAAATATTATATGTAACGCTAATAAAGCAAGTTAACTTTTGCCGAGAACTGCAAATTTGTTTCTGAGTCATGAAAGAGCTGCAGAAAAAGACTCCTGATACATAAACATCACTCTGTTTTTGCTCAGCTCAGAGTCTTGTGTTATGTCAGCTGCAGCGTAAATCAAAATAATATCTGCCACAAAAAATGAACAGTGCTCAGTGTGAAGGTCTTTGACACAAATCATCCCCTCAACTCACCGAGAAACTGACATTCAAGAACTAATGCAGGCCTTACATGTCAGGTTTGACAAAATACATTTTTACCTGTAACAAGGCCTTAAAATAGATTCAGTATCCGCAAGAATGCAGTATTTGAAAGGAGCTTGTTCAAAGTAATTTTACTTCATCTTCAATTCTGGATCTAGGACAAATTCTCTACAATGTATTTTTTTGTATTCAAAGTTAACCTCTAAACTTACCACCAAAATGGACAGACTGAGGATTTTCTGTCCTGAAGGTCTGTGTGGCAGCAATTTTGGTGTACCACCAGCATGTGATGGGGAAACTGCTAGACCACCATCCCTGTCCTTGCTCATTTAAGCCCCCTTGGTACCCTCTTTGAGTGGCATTTAAAGATCCTCCAGAGACTCCACCCTTTGACTCATTAGACTTTAAATAAAACACATGTCTTTAAAGAATAGGACTGGCTTTACTTAAGAGGTTTGAGGACCTGTAGTGACAAATCCAGCCTTAAATTTAACTCTGATGCATCGTATGCTGTACTGAAACCCCGATGGGGTGTCATGCTTAAGATTTCACCTGCCTCCTTCCAGACACTTAAAACATCCAAGTTTCTATCTAGGTGATAATGATCCAATAAGAGCAATGATGCCACTTTTCCATGTTCAGGATGCTTTAATAGCACCTCAAGACAGGTTATATCAATTTAGAGAATACCTCATCATTTCATTTCAGCAAGAAAATTATCATGTGAGCATTTGTGTAAAATTACAGGCACTATGTCAAGTGTGAGAAGGATTGAACCGACATGCGAGGTGAGTTTCCACTCAAGCTGATTCTATTTTACAAAAGGAATAACCAAGGCGTTCAAACAGAAATGGGCTTGGGGGCCAAAACAGAACTACAATTCTCAAGCAGCAAAAAGCTAACAGAAAAGGCATCCCACCGGCTCCAGGCTCACAAAGTTCGTTTTGTAGGTAGAGAAGCAGCAGCTTAGTAGCTGAGCAATGATTTGTTGACTGACAGGACAAGAGACGGTTGGTAGCAGGATGGAGCATAAACAGCATTTCATGGAATAATAACTTACACTGAGCCCAAGCACAGCATGCCTTTTAAAAGCCCAGGATAATTAGGAGCAAGTGAGCCATTACGGGCTCATGCCTCGGTCAGACTAGCTCCGAATGCCACCATATGGTCCATGTGGCAACGCAGACCATTTTTTAATTTTAATACCAAGCTCTAAACATATACAATCTAAACGGTAGCAGGTTTCACTCTGATAAACACTAGAGCCCTGAACCATAATATCTAGATTTAAAATAAGATTTTAGTAAAGACATGCTCTTACCTCTCCAATCTGTGCTTGGCAGTCGCATCACACGATGCGGTATCCGAAAAAAACCTGAATTTTCACTGCATAGGTTGGAACTTCTGTTTTTTCCCGTTGAGGTGCCCTTTTTCAGTTTCAACACATGCCCCTCAAAAGGTCTGTGCATGCCCCTGCTGCCCACTGCCGCCGGTGTGTGTTCACGGTGGGTGTGTTTGTTCACTGCTGTGTGTGTACACTGGGATGAGTTAAATACAAAGTACTATTTCCTGGGATGGGTCCATTCATATCTGACCAACTGCTCACTTTCACTTCACTTTCACTTTTTTATATTTGCAGTAAAACTGTGTTTATACCAACATAGAAACTACTGGCAGCTTTAGACATAACATCTGGAAATTATGATTTAAATAAACTCCTTCCTACAATCTGCTTTCAGGCAAGTGGTGGCTTTACTAAATTCATATATTAACAACAAAAATAAGTATTACAACAAAATATTGCAACAGTTCTTCACAAATTCTTAGGTCAAAAGCTTATAGTAGGACAATTCATCAGATTAGAATGAGCTCATGACAGCATTGTGACCCTGACAAATGCAATTTTGTGCCCAGCTCTCACTAAGCCCTGATTCGAGATCAATCATTCAGCTCAGAAAAATAAATACATCCAGAGTTTGTTAGGACTAGATGCTGCTGTCTTGCAGCACGTCCACACCGACATAGCTCTCACCTTTCAGTAATTAATCTTCTACATCACATTGCAGTCTGCTCCTTTAAGACCTTCTGGTTCAGTTATGAGGGAACAGTTGTACTGTAGTGATTAATTAGTTTTGTCAGTCACAGGCTGTATATATTGCAGGACTGAAAAAAGCTATTTATTTCCATGTGATTGCTCAGCTGAAGTTATTTCTAGACGATAATAAAAAACAATGTCAAAATAACTTCAAGCACAAGTTCAACAATTGAGACCAATAAAACAAAAATGGAAGTGGGAACTGCTAGTATATTCAGTTTTAAATAGGGAAAATGTTAGCATTTCTTAAAATTTTTTTGCTGTTTTGTTATTCAATTTGGGACACAGCTATTTTACCATCAACTCTCATTTGATTGTGTTGATTTACAGTTTAGTTAAATTGTTTGTATTTTAAAGATGCAAAGGACAGAAATATTTCATATGTGTTTTACTTTGGGAACTTATTTGTCTGTAACTTTGGTCGAAATGAATTTGAAGAAAATTAACATTTATTTTTTGATAAAAAACTTTCGGAACCCCCATTCCCCGATTAGTGAACAGAGACTTATGTAGGTGAACTATGTGAAGCTCTGCTTGAACGCCGAACTCTCTACACACTCATTTTAAAATGCCAATCAGGGCTCGTTGATGGTCACGTGACCATGCCATCACGAATAAAGCTGATGCAAGTGTGACGCTCTTTCTGTTGTGAAACTGGAGCCGTACTCACCCCCTAGGCAACCAGACTTACTCACAACCTTGCGGTTGTAGCTGGGTACATAAGTCTTTGATCCCTAGTCGGAGAACAGGGGTTACGAAAATAACCATTATGTTCCCCATTAGTCAGTCACCACGAATTTATGTCAGTGACGACTATGGGTACACCTTGCAATCGCATCGGCCGACGGCCAGGCAAGCCGGCACCGTGCAGGCCCTTTTCTTAAGTTTAGACTTAATTTTTAATGGGCAGTCGGTCAATAAAAAGCTCTCATACCAGAGGAGGGAGCATTAATCCCTCAGCTGAAGGCAGATGCGCAGAGGCTCTACTCGCCACCTTGAAGGTTGGACTTAGAACTTCCATCACTTAATACACATACGATTTCAGTGAGGGACTGATGGAAAATGCTTCTTGAGCCAAACGAGGCAAGGTTGTTAGAGGGAAGATAGCAAAGCTGCAACTAGCTAGAACATAGTTTGCGAGAGATGCTCGGCCCTCCCGTGCTCAGGGTCATAAAATATGCAACGCGTACTCCCTCATAGCGGGCACACTACTCCGCTTATCCACTAACCTGTTGGGGTGAGAAGCGCCAAGAAGCTGAAGAACGCTAAGGTATCATGTGAAAGTCGGTTGGGCCAATAAGGTGAGCGAGTAAGGCCATCAAGGGGAGCGAGAGAAGGGAGACTGACGAATCTTACAGTAAGAGGTGGCTTCAAAGTTCGGGTCAGCTCCCATTGCACTTCTGCGAAGAAAGGGATCAGAGGCAGCTGCGGAAGCGACCCCACAAATCACGCATCCAGCCTAGAGATTTCAGGTGTTAGGGGCGCAGCTAACTACAATTTCTTCGGCAGCCCAGGCAAGCGATTCAGTTATCTGACTCATCGGGAGAAGTGCCGTCTCTCTCTCCTATACAGCAGTAGAGATCGCTTTATCAGGCACACAGGAGATTTCAAAATATCATGCATTAACTCACTGTTGCGGAAACACATTGAGCTGAGTTTAGTTTCATAGTGACAATTTCAATTAATGCCATAGTTTTAGGCAATTTAAAATAAACTGGTTTGGAACTGCTTGACTGAATAATGAACAAATACTTTTCTGTCTACCAACCTTTAAACCAGAGCGTCACGGTGGCGCAGTGGGTAGCACGGTCGTCTCACAGCAAGAAGGTCGCTGTGGTTCGAGCCTCGGCTGGGGCAGGTGGCATTTCTGTGTGGAGTTCTCATGTTCTCCTCGTGATCGTGTGGGTTTTCTCCGGGTGCTCCGGTTTCCCCACAAGAACAAAGACATGCGGTATAAGTGAATTTAGTAAGAACGATTGTCCATAGTGTTAAAGTGTGAATGTTTCCCAGCAATGAGTTGCAGCTGGAAGGGCATCCACTGCATAAAACATATGCCAAAGAGTTGGCGGTTCATTCCGCTGTGGTGACCGCGAAAGGGAAGAAAGACGACATGAAGATGAATGAATGAACCTTTAAAACAACGGTTTCCCACATTGACCTTTGTTTTCTTGAAGTAACCCTTGCGACCATTCACCCTTCTGTGCTCCAATTTTCACTCTGCACTGGAACGCTGGCTAAAATCAAGAAAATGTAATTGGTGTCTGTCTTTGCTACAAAATGTACCATTCAAAAGGAACTATTCTAGCAAATTTATCAGAACTTGGTCGCATTCCCGAACAGAACCATCTCTTGTTTCGGGATGCGGACTGCGATCTGCCATTTTTTGATGGCTGCCATAGAGGCACACAACAAGCATGTGGTAGTACAACTGACACCTCCAGCAGCTGGTAATGTGCAGTTTGCCTGAAAAGCAAGATTTCAGGTTCATAGAGCAAGGTCATGGAATATAAATCAGTGTTTCTCGCAGTCCATTTTGAAACCAAACACCTTCTTTGAAACCAAACTGGGCACTAGTGGTAGCGAATCCGCTCCATCCATTTGTCCACACTCACTCATCGCCTGCTCCTTTGGAGTCAGAACAGGTTCCTTTTCTCAAGAAAAAGAAAACCTTTTATAAGCTACTTAAAATGTAAACAAAACTACTCAACTAGATTCTTGCATGTAAATGTAGTCCTCTGCTTTTCACCTCTGGGAGAAGAAAATTATCTTACTAATATTGTGGCATGCCTTTACTGACATTGACTCTTCTACTGCTTATAAACAATAGAATAGTGTCCTCTAGTGGGGGGCGTATGCAATATTCAGCTGCATATAAATAAACCCAAATTGAATTAACGTGGTTTTGAAACAGCTATCATTATTTAGAATTATATCATTGGAGTGTCAAAGTGAAATGTTTAGATTAGGGTTGTTTAGATTTTTTTTCACATAGATATACTATTACAAAATGAAAGCACAGTAAAAAAAATATTGCTTGTTGCAAAATGGACTATTTAATTATAAAGACTTTTAATTCTACAGACTAATTAGAATTATATGGACAATATATTATATACATAAAATTGTCCATATAATTCTAATTATTCTGTATGAATAATACTGGTGCTCGAGCCCTAAATGTGAAAAATAAAATAACATGCTCCCGGGCTGAAGGAGGCGATAATGAGCCAAACAAGCTGTGTGGCATCCCCCATAAAATAACAAAAAGAAAACTCCACCTGAACAAACTTGTATTATATTGAATCAGAAGAATTATTAGCGGTAAAGTAAGTAAACATCAATTTTGTTAGTATTTAGTTATTATTGGTGGATGTTTAAGACTGTATTTTATCTCAGCACTGGTGAGTGTCAGACAACTGTTCCTCTGCTTTGCCATGTGTTCGGAACTAAAATAACACAGCTGCATTTCGGTTGGATTATTTTATCTACCGTTACAGGTTGCTAGTATTAACTGTGTAATGATAACAAATTGTAAAATAAAAAGTAAAAGTAATTAATTAATGTAGGAAATAATCATGATTTTATTGCATTTATAAACTATTTGGTCACAAGTATTGCTCTTTATTTAATCAACTTTTGTTATTTAGTATCTTATTTAGTTATATTTTAATACTGTCTTTTTACATCGCCGTTTGTTTTAGATAGAGAGATTGATTGATCAATAGATAATTGCAGTATTGGGCATTCTGGTGCTAGATAAGCCTATTCTGTTATAGATGGTGTGTACTGGATAAGCATATATTTCTTCACTGTTACTAGTCAGGAGTCAGTAAAAAATGTGGCAATTTTTGGAATGTCAAAATGTCAGGCCCTATTGTATTTTTTTTATGATTACAGTTTCAGTTCTGGCCACAAACTTGCATACTGCCCCATAAATGGAGTTTAATTTTTTCTCAGATAAAAATGGAGGCATCAGGTGAGCGTAGTACCCCAGCCCAGGTACCTCAGGCTGGAGGGACCCGTGGGCTGCCTATGGGGCGCCGCTTGCCCCCTTCAACAACTCCAGGACGTTTGCCAAACATGCGCTCTAGAGACCTCACTCTTGGTGGAGTTAAGAAAGTAAGAGCTATGTTTCACAGAATCACTTGTAGGGTTTATTGATGATTTATGGTGTTAAACCCAGACATACCTTGTCAAAAAGTTTTGAATTGCTAGAAATATAAAACTTTCACCCAAGTGTTTAATTTCTTTAAAAAGAAGAAAATGTTAGAAATGAAACCAAAACTGTGTTAATTTAACATTCCAGCTTTTATGCTTTGAAGACACACAAAACAACATAGCAGTTGCTTTTGCAGATCATACTGAAGAAAAGTAAAGTTTAAAAATTTCTTTCTGGGGGACGAGGTAGGACAATAAAATAAAAGTCCATCAAATATTAGTCTTCCAGATGAAAACTATGCATATTACTCTGGTGCTTTATTTGTTTAAATATCTTGACACTGAAACAGCTTGTCTTTTTGACAGAAAACTTTCACCCCAAACATCATTGGCAGAAAGTCAAAGGAGGAGTAAGTGACAGCTTCTATGTCTGACTTCTGTTAAACCAGTCTTTCTTTGGCCGTTTTCAGGTGAAAATGGTTATGAATTTTTCAAGTTTTCAAATGTCCCACTGAAATCCAGTTGTTGTTTTTTTTCCTTGTCCACTAATAACTCTATCATGGGTACAAAACGGAGTCTACTGGTTCAACCCTTAAGTTTGAGGAATTAAAAATAGAGAGAACCAATCGTATCCCTTTAAATTTAATCTACAATGCTCTTTAGTTTTTAATCTAGGCTTGGTGAAACCTGCAGAAAACTTGATGTCTTAATGAATGATTAACATGTCAATGCAGTGATATGATAGTAATGCAACTCTGCATCAGACTGAAGGTTGACGAAGACTCGAGGAGAAATAAGAGAGATGGGGATCGAGGACGGCAGCGTGGAGGACGGGGCAGAGGTCGAGGGGGCCGTCCAGAGGTTATCCAGTCCCACTCCATCTTTGAGCAGGGTCCTGCAGAGATGATGGCCAAGAAGAGAGGTGAGTGAGAAGTGTTTAAAGAACATGCTGTTGAAGCTATTTCAATTAGGGGTGCAACTAACAATTATTTTGATCATCGATTAGTTGGACAATTATTTTTTCGATTAATCAGATAAAATATAATGAATTTTTTTATTTGATGTTTTGCTTATAACTATTATTTATGTATAGAAGTAAACTTGAAAAAAATGCAAAAACCTCAAATAGAGTTTAATGATATTTAATTCTGAAATTTTACATCTTAAACTAAAAGCAAAGTTTGTTCTTGACCTGTAAAACTTCTCAAAATATAAATAAATGAATAAATAAATAAATAAAGAGCAAAATACTTGTCAAACAATTAATTTTGAAAACAGATTTGGTAGTTAACAAGTTAACTGTGTTGTGGACTATAAATAAAAACTATAGAAATGAAAAAAAGCTAATAGTCTTGATTAAAATAAAAGGAAAGAATACTTTTAATGGGTGTACAAATAAACGGTTACTTGCAACCACAACAATTACTAAATGTAATATTCTACTATTATTCGCATCGTTTAATTGAAGCTCATTTAAAGTAGCACCATTTATCCAGCCAATACTTCTGTGTGTCACATGGTGTCTAGAAGAAGAGAAAAGCAGATGACCATATCTTCCCTACAAGTTCAGACCTCAAATAATGTTGTTCTTCCGAAACTGATGTCAAGAGGCATTTTAACATTTTAATTTGCACAAAAGTTGGATCAAACACATAACTTATGCAATAAGTATGTAAAAAGTATGGCTAACATAAAATATGCAATATATTTAAAAGTAACCCATAAAAGACTTGGGAGGATTCTAAGCGATTCACAAACCGTACATACGTACGTACGGTAGCTTAGCAACTCCGCACAATTTCTGTTGTTGTTGTGTAAAGGGAACAGAAATTCTGGAACGGCACAAAATTGGCTGCAACACCGGACACAATTTGTAATCAATTTGTCAAGATTTGGCTCTCTGCAATGTACAGACAGGATCTCCTACCAAGCTAGTCACTGACCTTGCTATTTAATTTGCTATTTAATCTTTTTTTCACAAACACTGCTAACACCCTTTAAAACACTAAAGCTAGACTAGTTGAAAACCCTTAGCATTTATCTAGACCTGGGGAAAGCCCAAGAAGATTGAGTTTCCCTGTGTTCACATTATATACATTTTCATAAGTATGACCTTAAATATGGAGGATTTTACTCTTAATGGTAATAATCTAATAAGGACAGGGGTCAGTGAAATGTGTTTTAGAAGCTATACATTTTTAGGTTGTTAGTTGAAAAGTCTTGAGTTGGTTTGTGTTGATGTTTTTAATCAGGCATGTATGATGATGCCAAAGAGAGCGTGAACAGTGGCCCTTCGCCCATCATCAACATCAAGAAGGAGAGGGAGACTGAGGAGGAGACCAAAGAGATCCTGCGTAAGCTGGAGCGGGAAAAGGTATGTCCTCTGATTGCCACAGAGATACAATAAAAGTGATAATAATATAACTAGCTTTTTTGACATCACATTTACGTAATCAGCAATTTTCTGCCACCAATCTTTGAGAGTAGCCACTATATGCTTCAATAAAATGCTCTCGCTCTATCCATGTTTATTGTGATTGGTTATTTGGTGCCTACATCTTTTATGTGCATGCTCCTGTGAACTAATCTTAGCTTTAGGATCAAAGCCTGACTTGTCTTCATGTCAAAACCGACCCGTTAATACTGAGCTTGTTCAGCCACATTCATGTTACAGGCGCTATGATTTTTACTGGTTCAAGTGGCTGCATACTCAATACTTTAAAAAGTACGTTTAACATGATTTCAGTCACAGTTAACATTTCAAATTGTAGCTTTCATTCTTATGCTCTTTAATAGTGTGACTGAAGTTGTTGTTGTTTACGTTGCTGTATAACCCGTGAAACGTTAGCAGAATGTTAATAAAAAACACCAACATTACACTGTATTTAATAAAATAACGGTGTGGAAAGTGTGTTAAAAGCTTAGTTGGTTCTCAAAAACTATTTTCACCAGGTATCACCTCGGAAAAAAAGTTGCCACGAGTACACGAGTACAGTATGGCTTCCTGTTCAGCTACAGTTCAGTACAATTCAATTAAGAGGCAGTATTATTGATAAAAAAAATAGGTATTCATTTAGCATAAGTATACAGCCTGAACATTAAGAATGTAACGATTACAAATTTTAAAAGGATCAAGTTTGATTGCAAAAAATCTGCTTTTTAATCCTCTCTCTCTCTCTCTCTCTCATCCGTCCTTTCTCTCTCTCTCTCTTCTCTCTCTCTCTCTCCTCTTCCTCTCTCTTACCTCTTGTCTCTCTCTTTTTCTCTCTCTCCATTCGGGACATGTAAACGTTATTAGCTGTGCTTTCAGTTGCTCTCAAAATAATCATGAGATCTTTCAAGAGTTTCAATATTTTTATAAGAGATGATGAATGTGAGGCTGTGTTTGAACTCTGATCTTCAGATATTCATCTCAGATGTTAGCTTTCTTCATATCAGTGCCGGTGTTGTATTAGCAGAGTGTAGCATAAACTCATGCTGTATTCATTGCTTAAATCTCTTATAAATTGTTTATTTTTGGGTTAAAACCAGTCAATTTTGGTATAAAACTCATCTCTTCATTCCAGCTGCAGAAATTAAAGATAAATGAAGTTTTACGCTGACGTTTGATTAACTTTAAAGAGAACATTTTCCCACTGCCATGAGAGACAGACGCAAGCAGGGCAGAATACGCATGAGTATCTTTGCTTTTAAATAACCTCAAAGTAACTTTGTATGATTTACCAGTGTAGGAATTTCTCTTGTTTAAAATTAAACTAGTAGTTTTTTGTTTTGTTTTTTGACAGTCACAGGTGTTGCTCGTATCACAGTTTAAGAACCACTGGCTTAGAAGATCTATATTTTACTGAACACACATTTGCTGCTTTCATATCCTTGTGCGGAGCCAATCAGGTGTACTTTTATAGAGCTGCAGCCAATCAACGGCTGCTCCCTGCCCCTTCAGCGCCTGTTACTTCTGATGTGTAGTTCATATACTTCGTGCTAATCAATTAATTTTTTTGTTTTATTCCAATGAGTTCTATTCTGTACAGTTTTGTGTTATTATTATGCTTTACAATTTTCAGATCATTATTCATATTCAATCACTACACTTTGTTGGAAATAAGCTATATTTGAAAGGTCACTATGCCTATGCAAGGTTGAAACAGCAAGCCCCAGCATTCACTCAGAGTTGCTTTATCAGATATTATAACACAAAGGTTCAACCCCGGAATTTGTTTTCCCCACAAGCCACTTAACAATGTTGTCTAGTTTTATATGAATCTTACATGTGAAGCGAACCTTTTTGTGAATTTTTCTCTTTTTTCTTGTATTTGTTTTATTAAGATTTCTATTGGCACTATGTAGATAGATGGATTCATTTTACTATGGGTTGCAGTTTTGATTTCTAATGTGTGTGTGTGTGCGTGTGTGTGTAAGAGTGCATTAATTATGTCATCATTTTTCAAATTATCATTACCGTCAAATGATCAAACATACATAAATAAGCAGTCATTTAGAATTATATTGTTACTTTTTGTCTTTAAACTAATTAGTTATAGACTGAAATATAAAGGTGAAATTTAGCAAGAAATGCCACATCATCAAAGATGTGAAAGTGAATAAAAAACACAACTCTATACTTGTCAATAAAAAATTTTTTATTTAAATGAGTGTGAGAGAAAGTAATTGTACTCTGTTGTTTAAACATTTCAACAACAATTATTATTACTACTATTATCATGACAGTATTCTTTAATGCTGCTGATTGAGTTTCAGCTGTTTGAAAAGGAAATATTTTGTGTTTCTGTGAGCAACTCAAAGCAGTTTGGCTTCTAAAGACGTTTCTTACATTAACTTTTTGGTTCTTTTCCCTCAAACAGCCAATCTCACATTAACAGTGCCAGCAACCAATAGATGAACTTAGATCGTTTAAGGGAATGAGCTTCAATTCTTGAATAACTTTTTACGGTTTCTTTGAGCCGGAGAGCTAGATATACCATCCAGCTCTTGTCTTTCCAGTCTCCAAATCACATGTTGTTTAGGCAGTAAAAACTGAGACATATACTGCCTTTTCAAGAAAAACACATCCATGGCTGGTATAAATGAGGTGTGTGTGTTTTCTTCCTAGATTCTGGACGACCCCCATCTGAAGGGTCAGTTTAAAAGTTGTCCAGTGCAGTTACCTTTGGCTGTGTCCGGATGGGTCTTCAAAGAAGAGTTTGGGGAAATTAAAGTAGATCCTGAACTGGCCGTCACAGATGGCTCTGGAGTCAAAAGTACTTTTACACGCACATACAAAATTAATTTACTGCAGACCAATGATAGGCTTAATTCTCTGATGAGCTTTAAATATCCCCAAAATGGCAAATTTAACTCAGTGGAGTGTTTATTAATTTAGTCACCTAAACCTCGAAATATGCCCATGAGATTTTGTTAATTTACAAATGTAATATATTAACATTAACATCAACTGAATATAACAAATTAACAAGTAAGTTTCTATTAGAATATACAATAAGGATGTTTAAGTTTTAATAGACATCGAACACAAGCAAAATCAAAACGGGAACATGTTTTTCTTGCTGGTTGTTGGTAAAGCTATGTTTTGTTTATGGACAAACTTGTTAGCAAAACCAAAAGACTTTTGTCGGTAGTTCATAAAGCTGTGAGTACCAATCCCAGATCAGGTGACTGCCACAGGTAGATCGAAGAGAGTGGTAGCGTATACATATTGTACAAATTTTTACATGACACATTTTTAGAAAGTTTAGTCCGTTTTTTTAATAATACATCTTCTGATGTATCGTTATTTAGAGGAAAACTGTACATAAACAATGCACAGTACCAAACATGTATATAACAGACTATTACAGTGACAAACTTTTGCTTGGAGAGTCCTTTTAAAATAATAAATCTTTACTGTAATATTCAGGTTTATTAGGAGTATTTGTCAATTTGGAAGGAGGAGTAGAAGCAATGTCTTCAAAGAACAAAACACTGTTGCTCTGTTTCATGATGAACGTCTCAGCACAGAAGTCTTCTTCATCTACCCACTGTTGAGCAGCAAAGCTTTAAGTTACGTTCACTCATGTTTCGACTCATCGACATTTCTTATTATATCACTGACAGAGCATGAGGAAGGAGACATGGCATCACATCGAATTTACATCTTCAGCAACATGCCCCTAAAACAGCCTGAAACATTGACACCCCAAATTGGGACTTTTTAACTTGTTAATATAACAAATCTGGATCGTTTTTAAAACAAAAATCAATATCAACCTCTTATTATATTCAGTAGTATTGTCTCTTTAAAGATTTTGATGCTTTCTACAAATATGTGTTGAGAGGATTACTTACACCAAGTTAAATCATACTCTGCAATACTATCTTTACACAGTCAAGCAGGAGCCACTGGACAATCCTGAGCCAAAGAGGGTGGAGCCCATGTTTAAACCGCCTCCCTTGCCTGAACCTGATTTGTTGCTCGATTTGCTGCGGATATGGGATGAATGTAAGGAGGAGGAGATTCTCTTCATGCAGCTTCCTGATTCGCTGCCAGGACAGCCTCCCACTAATGATGTCCGGCCCACAAAAACAGAGGTGCAGTCCAGCGATGGTCAAAGCATGATACAAAAGACAGAGACTCAGGTAGGCACATACAGAAATGCATCTTGTTTCTGGGAGGCAATGGGTTACTTGATCCAGCATAAATATATTTAAGGAGAGTTTATTTAATGACGTTAATTGGCTTGGCGGATAATTGACTAATCATATGGTCCCACCTACCTATATTATCTCCAGTATATAAGACACGACCAAAGAGCTAACATCTACATTGTGCAAGCTATCCCTCCTTCCATCTCTTCACTGCTCAACATGCATGTTTCACTTCTCACTTTGCGTAAGAAAGTCTACTCCTCGTTTAAATTGCGATAATAGTTGGAAATCTAACGGGAGAGTATTCTCCAGGCCCAGGTTGTTCATGTACGCCTTTTCATACAGACTGACTGCGATATATATTTTTCATATATCGCAATAATGATAATGCGCACAAAGCATTGAGCACACTGAGTGGCGGAACATTGCCTGCAGGACACTGTTTAGTAGAACTGTTCAGCTGTGACACCAAACAAGCCGATGCGCCTGCAAAAGAGAACGGGGGAAACACAATCTATTATTTCAGAATTTATCACAGACATAGAAGAGCTTCTTTTGAAAACAGAAGCCATGTTGGTTGTGTGGAAATACTTTGGCTTAAATAAAATCTGACGCTGATCAAACAACCATCATTTGTAATGTTGTAAAAGTTGAAATGTTAACCACAGGAGGCAACACAAGCATTCTGCTTTATCACCTCCGTCACTAACATGTCCTGAAATATGAAATGAAGAGTTGCTTGCTTTTCCACAGCTGCAGGGCAATGTTAGCACTGCAACGCCATAGCGTGAATTCTAATACTTTATCAAGAGTTCGCTCTGCTCATAATTGCCTAGTATCGCAAGTGTGGTGGCGAGAAATGGAGACTCATACTAGGTGAATTGTCCAAGTGGTAGTCCGGGACCTTTGAACAAACTAGGGGCAGCCCTAGTTTGTGGCATCACCTCCACATGAAAACTACTACTTAATAGCTACAAGTTTAAGCTGGTATCTATTCATTCGGGTCAACACAGCTCTCCACCAACAGCAAACATGGACATTAATATTGTTAAAAGTATTTTTTATGATTATTAAGAACTACAATTCATAATTACAAATCAATGACGTGCACAGCCCTAGTGTGATACCTCTGCCATCAGGCTGGTATGCACACTTTTAGCATGTTGATAGACTAGACAAGGATCAACCTTTCACATATGAGTGCTGTAGAGGAGTGCATTTGTGTATGTTTTAGGAGGAGTCTCCAGAGGAGAGCCGCTGCTGTTTGAAGGACCTGCAGGAGGGTTTGATTGGGCAGATGCTAGTCAGGAAATCGGGGAGAGTTCAGCTGGTTCTGGGAAACGTCACGCTGGACGTGGCTCTGGGGGCTTCCTGTGCTTTCCTACAGGTCAGTTACTCACACTACAGGTGGAAAGAATACCTACACATCTATACATGGTTCCTCTACAGCCCATCATCCTTAACAGCATTTGCTTAAATGTGCCATAGCATGCCCCTTTTAAATAATTTATAATAAACCCTTAATAACCTTCTAAAGGTAGTATTTATGGTAAACAATGCCACACCCACTGCTTGTTGATGCGCATTCTGATGAATACATTCATCTTTTGGTAAGCCAAAATAAACTATTGGCCCTGGACATCCAAAAACAGTCTTTCTTTTCATTGTTTATTGATGCGGTTCTGCTGCGGTTGATTTCCGGGTCAGTCAGCATTATGTTCTTTATTGAGATGAGCTGCAGTAGTGCTTCATCTGATTGGTTAGTGGATGGTGCTATGGTCCATGGTAATTTTCTCAGCCATTGAGCCATTTTGATGAGGGAACAGTAGTACGACTTGCAAGAAATGTCTGAAAAATTAAGTTTATATGATATGTTAGCTTTTAAAAGTGTTTTGCCCTCACTTTTTCAGTTTTCAATATGTAGCCTTTTTTTATTCTACAAATTTTATGTCAGGAAAAACAAACAGTAACTTGAGTGAAATTGTCCAGAATATAAACTAAGGGCTGTTTTTTTTTTAACTATGTTAATCCACACTAGGTCTTTGTAAAGCTGCTTCAAAGCAACTGCACAAAAAACATTATAAAAGTTGGAAACCCAGCTCAGTCTTTTAGGCTTATGTGAAATGAAACATGTACTTTAAATTTTTTTTTAAAGGTTTAAAAATGTGATTGTAGAGAGAGAAAATACATTAATAGGGAATATCCATATTGAACTTTTCTTGTATGAGGGGTGTTAGTTGCAATTTGTTTACTTTATAAATTGATACTCAGAAACTGTGATGATTGTCTGCTAATTCTTTTTGGTCAGACTTTATTGCTTGGCTATTTATATAATAAATCTACAAACCAGGCAGGGACACCCCAGGAGAGAAAGTGAAAAGCCCAGTTCATTTGCGATTTTGATGCATTTAGTTATATGCACTTGATAGTTCGTGATGTGCCATGCATTGTATTTTTATGATTATGGGTTGATTTTAACTTTCACATTGGACTTCTATGTGCTTGAAGGAACTGGTTTCGGTGGACACCGATGGTCGAAGGGGAGACCTCTCTGTGCTGGGACACGTCAAACACAAGCTGGTCTGCTCTCCAGATTTTCAGGCTCTGCTGGAGAACCATGCCTGACCCTAAAGTGTCGGCTGAAAACGTATTTGCTGGTGTTGAGCTCTCTGTTGATGGATTAAGATAAATATTATCTGTTAAAGAAAAATATATATTTATAATGAGTGATTGAATGAGTCTTTGTTGTTATTATTATCTGGGTTTGAGTACTCAATTAAACATTTTGCTTTGAAAATGTTGTACTCTCTGATTTAATGTAGCCTAGTGTCTCACACAGAATCTAGCAAATTCTGTTTTTTTTGTAAGTCACGCTAAAAGTTTGACAAATCAAATCTGATCTTCAAACTAATCAAAAACTCACAATCTTTGAATTTATGAATATAGAAGTCAATGGCTGTAAAGAATTGTTATTTCACAAATCAACACATTTAGGGTATGTTAATATTTTTAGCATAAGTCTATGCAATTTACATGAAATTGTTAGCTTCTCTTGTAGCGGGCTATTACTGCAAAAAAAAATTTCCACGTATGTTAAAAAAATACTTGCCACTGAACCAAAAAACTTTTTAATGTCTGTCCATAGTTCATAGCGTTATCATTTGATGATAAACCACATACTGAGCAAGAACGCAATATCGATTTTAAAAAACAGGAGCCTACATCAGTTGAAAAAGTTTATGCTGCTCCTCTTTTGTTTCGGGAACACGTTGAATTCATGATCTGCAGAGCACTATTCCTTAGCAAACAGACATAAATGATCAGAAAGCACCTAACATTGGCTCTAAAAACACTTGATTGACAGATCTGTCGGCAGCTATGTTTCTGTGAGATCTGTGTTCAGAATTAGTATACTTTTACAAGACTAGTTTAACAATTGTATGTCTATTCCATTATACGTATGTATGTATCTTACGTGAATAGTTCTGTATTGATGTTAGCATCTTCCTTTACCTTATCAGGGCTTCTGATGGTGTTTGTCATCAATATTGTGGGGCTATTGAGGAGAAAACACGGAAACATGCACAGCACTTTAGAGACAAAGAAACCTATGAATAAGAGATTAAAGTTAGGAAATTTAGAGAAGAAAAGTGTAGCATAGCTAATCCAAAACATAGCTGTACAAAATTTAGGACCATTAAAGATATCCTCTTAAAAAGTGACATGCGTTAAACTTCCGGAGCTTCTCACAGTTCTCCAGAAGCTTGATTTCTATACAATATCCATATTTGAAATTTTGATTCGCAAATGCTGGTCTTGGTGTCCAGTTTGGAGGCTAAGTTGCATAATCTTTCAGAACTTTTATTTTGAACTTTAGGAAACTTTAGGGTTAGTCAACAAAGTTGACAACCTTGGAGCTCTGCAATACACATTGTCTCTGCTTTGCATATACGGTTAAAGGACTGAGAAGAGAACAAAGCAAAAGAGGAGCAGAACTCAAGCATTCAGGTAGAACCTCTGCTGCTCATCTGGAGGGAGATGATGAAGACTTCGGTGCTGAGATGATGAAGCAGAGCAAGGGTGTTGGTTCTTTAGGAACATTGCTTCTACTTCTTCGACTCACGCGAGCAGATGGTGGACTCAGGAAACTGATGTGCTACTGTCAATCAATATCAGGGTTGAGGAATGCTCATTGTGACGCAAATACGGTCAGTTGTAAACAGCTTGTGATTTTCAACCCATTTTGCTTTTTATGAGTTTTGCCAATTCAATAAAATTAAACCACTCTGATGCAGTCAAAGTGCAAATGCAGATCAATGAAAAACATAATTTAAGTTATTGCGAGTACACCTAACCAAACTTTCAAAGACTCAAAAACAGTGTTGCTTTCATGTGTAAAACTGCTGAAACATTCAAAGAAGACATCCACATCATGAACTTGGTTTAACTGATTGTGAATTATATTTTATAACTGGACTTCAATCAACATTATGTAAAGTCCTGTAAATTACTTATTGAAAAAACACTTGAACAATAATAATAAAAGAATTGCGCCAATGCCTGGTCATATTGTTGTGGGAAATAATAAGGAAAGTTTCATATTTTAGGGAAAATGTTGTTGTTTTATATTTTCACCATATTTTAATTTGCAAGATGCATTTTCGTCAACAAGGATTTCATTTACAGTATAAGTGTCCAACATGTTTTCCTCAAACGTGCTGTATTTTCTTAAACAATGCTAGTTTTCCCAATTTGCACCACACAAAAAGTCCTTGGTCGTTTTGGAAAGCACTTGTTCCTCAAACTGAAAGGAACATGAGTGAATGTGGTGAATGCAATTTTATATACTCTGTCACGAGAAGTAATGCCTCAAAATACTGTTTTCCTTCCTCCTGAAAGTACAAACCACGCCCATACAAGACTTTCGGTTCTTACGCCGTGCGACTATGAGAGAGAAATTGTATAAATGTACGCGAGAAATTTACTTAATTATTTTGCTTAAAAGATCTGTTCCTGGACTCACAATGGACTTCATCGTGTCCTTCTGCGCATGCGTTGTTCTAAGCGGCTGCTGCATCGCCGCTCCAGCGAGAGACAAACCGGAGAACAACAGACCCATCATAGGTAATTAACCAAGGCCTGTCTGTCTGTAGGCATTGTGTGACAATAACAATGAAAACAGCTGCTTACAATACTCTTAAAATCAAAATCTAGCAGCATTATTTTTGTTGTTTAATGTTCTTGAGGATGTTTTATAACGATTTTAAACCATATTTTTTTTCAGCCATTTTCAGGTAAAGTTGACATTTCTCAACACATTGCATAATAATAATAATGCTTCTTCCTATACTCAATAAAATCTGAAACTAAATTCTGCTTGTGTGAAGGTAATGAAACGAAAGTGAGAAACTACTTTTCATTGCTCGAACACAGCACAGTAATCAGTTTAAAACGGTTTATAACAGAAGTGAGCAATCTGCATGTTAACTATAAAATAAACTAAAATGTCCAATGAGGTGTGTTAAAAGGATCACTTGAGAAGTTGCTCAATAAAAAATGTACTTGACTAACGTACACAGTTGTTGAGCGTAAAGCTCCAAAGAATGTTTTCCCCTAAATTGACTCAATGAACATTTTTTTTAATTTCTCAACACACTCAGACACAGCTCGACCCAACATACCAGCCAACAACAGCTACTGAGAATGTGATCTCTGTTTGAAAATATCAGTTCTCTCAACAACTCAACAACTCAAAAATTGAGCCACTTAAAAAAATTACATCGCTAGATTACAATTCTTGCCCAAGTGTGAGGTATTAAGTGCTGTAAAGCTGTGTTCACACCAAAAATGAGTAAATGCACCGAACCTTGTTAGGGGATGCTAGAAAATCTTGAATCACTCACTTTTTTGCTTACAATTTAGCTGTGTGTGTGATTTGTTTTTGTTTGTTTTGTTTTTAATGTAGGGATTTTGACCCAAGAAGTTAACAGTGAAGTGATGAAAAAGTTTGGGAAGACCTACATTCCCTCGTCCTATGTGAAGTACATTGAATCTGCAGGAGCCAGAGTTGTCCCAATCAGGTGAGCCTAGACTGTTGTTTCTATGTTTTTCTGTATCGTGATAATGCAATATGAAGTGTATGAAGAGTTGTCCAGCTTGGCTTGCACCATTACCACTCGGAATTGTGGGACATTGCCCCTGCCGTAGGACACCTAGCTCCCAGCTCCACCCGCGTATGATTTAGTAAACCAGTCATATGTTTGATTCTTTTTGTGTCTTCTGCAAAAATGTCTACCGAATCTTGTCCCCGAAAGGTTAGGTTACTGGGAGGGGATCGGACTTTGCAGTGTTCCCAGTTTGGCTACCTTCTGGCTGTGGCCATCTTCTCTGAATTCTAATCTTGCCCTGAAAGGGTCAAGTTTGACTGTATTTGTGTTTGCATTATACTGATCAACTTGTGATCGGAAGGTCACCTATTCGATTCCCAGATCCTCCGAGTTGAAGGTGGTGTGAGTGATAAAACACTTGCTCTCCATCTTCAACAACCACAGCTGTGGTGCCTGCAGCTATGGGTTCCCACTGTTCCGAGTGATTGTTCACGGTGTGTTTGTTCACTGCTGTGTTTTTACACTGGGATGGATTACATACAGAGCACAAATACCGGGTATGAGTCACTTTATATCTGGCCAACTGTTTGCTTTCACTTCATTTTCACGTTTTCAGTCCCTAAACTCACCTCAGTTGAAGTCCAGTAGTCTCTCAGATCAATACACCACAAATTCACAAAAGTGGTAGTGTAATAATAAATATATGTTTTTTATTACAGGCTAAACCAGAGTTCAGTAGAGCATGAAAAAATCTTCAAGTCAATCAACGGGTAAGTGGTTACTTGTTCATATTGATATTAAAAGTGTCAGTGGCTGGTGTCTTGAGCATGCTTAAAACCATGTGACCAATGTGAACGAGGCCTCGTTATGTCACATCATGAATCGAGCCGTTTAGAGTACAATTTGAACAGCCTGGAAGTTGGCAGATGCCCTTACAGCCGCAACCCATCGCTGGGAAACATTCACACACTCATTCACACTTTAACACTATGGGCAATCGTTCTTACTCAATTCACTTATATCGCATGTCTTTGGACTTGTGGAGGAAACCTGAGCACCCGGAGAAAACCCACGCGATCACGAGGAGAACATGCAAACTCCACACAGAAATGCCACCTGCCCCAGCCGAGGCTCGAATCAGCGACCTTCTTGCTGTGAGACGACCATGCTACCCACTGCGCCACCGTGACGCTACACCAGATTTATTTTTACGCTAATCAAATATGGAATACAGTAGGTTTAATAAGTTAATGAGAGAGTAAGTTTAGAGTGTGTGAAAACTGTGAGTGATGGAGTTGTTCGTCCTATACCCAGAGGTTCCATTCTGTGTCTTTACGACCCTGGGCAACTCTCTTCACTTGCATTGCTCTGTATGGATGAATGTGACTGGTGGTGGGGTGTGTTTGGTGTATGTGTGTGACTGGTGGGGTGTGTTTGGTGTATGTGTGTGACTAGTGGGGTGTGTTTGGTGGATGAGTGTGACTGGTGGGGTGTGTTTGGTGGATGTGTGTGACTGGTGGGGTGTGTTTGGTGGATGTGTGTGACTGGTGGGTGGGTGTTGGTGGTGTGTGTGACTGGTGGAGTATGTTTGGTGGATGTGTGTGACTGGTAAGGTGTGTTTGGTGTATGTGTGTGACTAGTGGGGTGTGTTTGGTGGATGAGTGTGACTGGTGGGGTGTGTTGGTGGATGTGTGTGACTGGTGGGGGGTGTTTTTGGTGGATGTGAGGACTTGGGTGTTTTTTGTGGATTTAGTGACTGGTGGATGTTTTTGGATGTTTTGGTGGTATGATGACTGGTGGGGTGTGTTTGGTGGATGAGTGTGACTGGTGGGGTGTGTTTGGTGGAGGTGTGTGACTGGTGGGGGGTGTTTGGTGAATGAGAGTGACTGGTGGAATGTGTTTGGTGGATGTGCGTGACTGGTGGGGGTGTTTTGGTGGATGAGTGACTGGTGGGTGTGTTTGGTGGATGAGAGTGACTGGTGGAATGTGTTTGGTGGATGTGTGTGACTGGTGGGGGGTGTTTGAGGGATGAGTGACTGGTGGGTGTGTTTGTTTGGTGGTGTGACTGATGGAGTGTGTTTGGTGGATGTGAGTGACTGGTGGAGGGTGTTTGGTGGATGAGAGTGACTGGTGGTGTGTTTGGGTGTGTGTGTGACTGGTGGGGGGTGTTTGGGTGTGTGTGGTGGTGTGTTTGGTGTTGTGTGTTTGGTGGAGTGTGTTTTGGTGGATTGTGTGGTGGTGAGGGTGTTTGGTGGATGAGAGTGACTGGTGGAATGTGTTTGGTGGATGTGTGTGACTGGTGGAGTGTGTTTGGTGGATGAGAGTGACTGGTGGAATGTGTTTGGTGGATGTGTGTGACTGGTGGAGTGTGTTTGGTGGATGAGAGTGACTGGTGGAATGTGTTTTGTGGATGTGTGTGACTGGTGGAATGTTTTTGGTGGATGTGTATGACTGGTGTGGTGGTCAGGAGGTCGCAGGCGCAGAATGGCTGCCACGTCCTGTCAGACTGCTCTGAAAATTGTAGAGTGTCTTTGAGAGTCTAGAAAAGTGCTATATAAGTATATATTATTATTATTAAGTTATTAGTAAGAATATGGAGGAAGAGCCAGTAACATGAAGAGATTGATCATATTCTTGGGAGCACTCTTCTAGTAGAAAAAAATTAATTAAAAAAATTCAAAATAATATAAATAAAACTTATTAAAATTTGTTAAATCATTTTAAAAGGCACACACTCATGAGTTATTTTTTGCTGAAAATCAGATTTGCAGAAGCACTAGCAGACATATACAGTCTATTTTACTTTCATAAATATTTGACCCTTCTAATAGTTTGGATATTTTTATCCAGAAAAAAATAACACACATTTGTTAAACGTTTTATTAAAGAACAAGACAAACAATCGACTGATCTCAAAACCAACTTGAATTGATAATTTGCGCTCAGAGGCAGT
This sequence comes from Danionella dracula, assembly GCA_900490495.1. Classification (NCBI taxonomy): domain Eukaryota; kingdom Metazoa; phylum Chordata; class Actinopteri; order Cypriniformes; family Danionidae; genus Danionella; species Danionella dracula. The sequence continues at coordinate 17,633,823 of UELW01000334.1, forward strand.
TATTAAAAACAGACAGCAGATGGCACTATTGGGTGACGAGCAGCGTGTGCTTCCGTTTCACTTTACCTACCAGCTGCACTCCAGTACGTGATAAAGGAGTCCTTAATGATTTTGTTTATTATTATTCTTTAGAGAACGATCTTAATTTGATTATCAAGTTCCTAATAAATTCGCCGTTAAATGACGTGTATGACAACTAAGTTCCAAGAATATAATGTATGTGCGGATTATAATTTATTTATCTTTATTGACATGTAGTAATTTCAATTATCAAGGGGATCAGATGGTTAATGCGCTTCGTCGTAACGGAGGCTGCACATTTCACGAACAATCGTGAATAACCAATCATCATGAGCATGAACTCAGAAGAATCATAATTCGTTACGTGTTGTTTCCACTATAGTGTGTATGCCTTACTTCTCTGTATTCTGGCGACCTCGTTAACAATCAGCGTTTTCACATTTACTATATATATGACCATTTAAAAGTGCAATAAGGTAGTTACTGTAGATTGTGTAACAATAACGAACGGTTATACTTAAATAAAATGCCAAAGAAGTGTGTTTTTAATGACATGCAGATTATATGGATTTCATTGGCTGGCTGGGTGACGCACTTTCTTAACCCTTTACTGCCCCCAGTGTCGCCACTGTTGTAAAAACAACACATTTTTATCAAGCGTAAACGGCACGTCATCAGTTACTATTCAGAATACTTTAAACTTAAACATTTAATCTCTTCAGATAACACTGCATTAATGTTTGAGTTGTTTTTTTTCCTCATATTGTTTATTGTATAATTATAATATTGCACGTCTCTCACCTAAAACCAATAATGAAGTTATAATAAATAAATAAGAACTTATAACATCGTTTACACGTATTGATGATTTTTCCAAACTTCCAACACGTTTTGGTGATTCTTCCTCTGGTGAGTTTTTAGAAAAGTTGTGGAGGCTTTGAGAACAAATGTAGAAGGAAATAAAAGGAAAAAGAAAAAAAAAAGTAGTGATATATCTTAAGGGCTAAAGCAAGTGCTGAAAAGCATGATTTTTGGTGTTTTTGCTTTCTCAGGCTTCTTCTCATTGGTGGCGCAGTGAACCTCAAGACATCAGACTTCGCTCGCACTGCTGGATTTTACTTTGATCTTGCACTGAAGGTACAAATCATTACACAAATAAGAGCCTTTCACAAGAGCAATTAATTTCTTAATTAACATCACTAACACTTTGTTTTAGGGCCCATAATAATGCAATAGCGAAGCATTAACTGATGTTTAAGGAATAACTTGTTCTGATATTACCCACAGGATGAGTAGAAATTAAATGATGATTAATTTGCATTTAAATATTCTGAAGTGGACCCCAAACGAGTATTAATCACAATAACAAAAGTGCTAACAAACATTATTATTAAAAGAAAGTTAGTTTTTACTAAGTTAATATTGATAGAAAAAATATTTATTTATGCTAATTACACTTATTTTCGAGGAAAGTTTTATTTTTTTATATGCTAGTTGTTTTTTCTCACCCTGATTCTATTCCCCTGATGAGCTGCCAATTTGGTTTGCAAAAAAAATGCTCATGGTATCGTAAAAAATACAGTCATAGAAAAAGGAATGTTTGAAGTAGCATCTGTGTTCTTTGTTTTTTTTTAGCTTTGGTTGGAAACTCTAGTGGTTAGTGTATTAGCTTGCGTTGTTTTATATAACACTTATAAAAAATAGCTTTATTTGCCACCAAGGACGTTGACACAGATATAGGCACTAAACATAGCACTAAAAAAACAGACTTACTTAAAGCTGCGGATGGATGCAGGTCCACTTTGGACAGCGTTAAAAGAAGATGAATTACATGGGTCTGATTTTGCCTCAGGCGAACAACGAGGGAGATTTCTTCCCAATCTGGGGGACCTGTCTGGGCTTACAGCTGCTGACAGTGCTGGTGTCTGGAGAAAACCTGCTGAGTAAAACCCCTGCGGAGAACATCACCTATCCCCTCAACTTCACCTCAGGTAACAACTCCTACTCATAGCTGAGAAGCACAGCGTTCAAAACCGTTCAGATTCTAGGGAAATCAGTCCTTTGTTAAAATACTGTTCTGAAAATATTTACTTTTACTTTCACTCCAATTTCACAGGGTGTTCTTCCATTGACTTGCCATTTTGCCAAAGTGCCACCCCTTTGATTTGATTGTTAATCAAATTGTTAACAGCTCTTTATGAAACTGCTCATGACACAAACAATCTGATGCTGGTGTTTTGGAGGTATAGTTTAGTTTGTGTCATTCGGTGATCAGGGAAAAATATTGTTAAACTAAGCAATGATGAAGAGACATTGGCTGTTATGTGTCATATTAGCAGACATGTTTTGTCTCTGTGTGCATATCATGGGACTGGTGCACTATTGCATGTGTGCACAGCGTAGAGGCAACATTGGTTTTGGGTATCTAGGAGGTTCTGTCAATGAGACATCTCTGCTATTTGTTTGATAGTTAATGAGTCGTTAATGTGATTTAATTCATGTTCATCTGTAGAGGCTCAGTTCAGTCGGATGTTTGGGGGGTTTCCATCTGAGCTGCGTAAAGCATTGTCAGAAGAGCCACTTACTGCAAACTTCCACCACTATGGAGTCACTAAACAGGTACATCTTCATCAATATCACTGTAGCTGCGTAGAGGCTGTAGGTTTTAAAACCCAATTCTGTTTTTTTTTTTGTGTGTGAAAAACTACATCTCCCATAATGCACTGCTAACAGACAAACAGTGAATCACCTGGGGCCTCATGTATAAAACTTTGCGTAGATGTAATCCTTAAAGGCAGAATTTGCATACGCACAAAAGTTCTCAGATTCATAAAACCGTACGTACGCCAGAACCTCCGCAAGGTTCGCTTTATAAATCAAAATGATCTGAATATTGTGCGCAGGTGCACGTGCTTATTGCTTACCCCAATCTCCTCCCGAAATAACCATATTTGGAGGTTAAGACCGCCCATTTTGAATATGTATGATCTCCCTTCATATTAATACCACCAATAATTTGGTTAACAAAAGCAAATTTATTCTCAGATGGTGCCTTTATTGCAACATGAGTGCAGTCAACAGCATCAATTACATTGGGGAAACCGGCGAATGCTCCAAATCGGATGTTGATGTTGGCCTGTTCAGCATGCGTGTAAGGAAAACGGATGTATTGGGGTGCCATCCCACTATGGCGTCCCATACATATGGCATGACACGGTTCAGGGATGACTGCGACATACCCGATCGGTCTGCTCTCGCTGGAAAGTACCAGTGGCCTAATGTGGTCAATACTTGCACAGGAACACACAGCGCATGGTTTCTCCACGAGGGTCTTTTCAATACTGGCCGTAATTCAGAACACAATTCCAACGGGATGGCTCTTGGAAATCGAAATCGGCTCATGAGCCAATCATCATCATGAGCAAGGAGATCTTCACGGTCTCTGAAAACACGCTCCCTCCGTAGAGCGTCATTAGCAAGGTCTTCTAACAGCGCTTTAGAAGTTTTTTCATTTTAAATAGCTATTGCTATTTGGGACAGTTGGTGTCGCCAAAACACATACTCTTCTAAAAGAGTGCGTACGCACGGTCAAGAGCATCCGTACGGTGCGCACTTATTTACGCCAAGTTTATTCTTTATAAATCCCGATATGTGCATGGAAAAATGCGTACGCATATTTCTATGCCCATTTTGTGCGTACGCAACGTTTATACATCAGGCCCCTGGCCTCTGGAATTTTTGAGGCTTTGTGAGTCCAAACATCCAATCACAACAAAAGATGGAAAATAACACAATACTGTATACTCCGGAAGCAGAGTTAAAAGTACTCGGATAACCTCCGATAACATTTTCAGAACAAGAACACCTTCTCCAGTGACTCGTAGCTGAGAGGAACTGTGTTTAAGTTCAGCTCGATGATGCAATCCCAAAAAAATGCGATCTTGCTGTTCAGACGGAAGTTGTATGACAAAATATCTGAAATGTGTCTGATTCAGGAGCTCATATGAAAGGGACGAGGGTCAGGTTTGAAAAAAAAATGGAATTGATGTGTTCAGAAAAATATCTGCTATAGGTCACCTATGGGGAAAAAAAATGTTGGGACACTTTGGGGGCAGTCTGAATGTGCCCTGAGATGTAAAGTCGTTCATTTGTTAACATTCAACTTGAATATAGATGAATGAGTAAAATGAATATTTTACTCTTTTTCAGATGTTTATGGCAAATGAAAAACTAAGAACCTTCTTTTCAGTCATCTCCACCAATATAGCACAAAATGGCCTTGAGTTTGTTTCTACAATTGAAGGTAAAGTTACACACTGTTGATTAAAACACAATTTTACTGTTCACATGCCACATGTTTAAATCACATACTAGCTTACTTCCTCATTCAGTTGTTCCGTTTCTGTCTGAGTTCCAATGACAATTTTAGCTTCTGTGATGGTTTTCTGGCTTAAATTTTTTTGTTATACAATACGAAAAGCTAAATTAGGGGGAACACTAAACTACCTTGGCTAAGTGACAAATTTTAGGTGCACACAGCTATCTTGGATCGTTTTCTCTAAAGAAAAATAACAGGATGACCGGTAATGATCAGATCAAGATGCAAGTTTGAATTCTTAACAGTCATTAAGCACAACATGCTGTCACAATCATAATGGTACACACATAGAAACATATAGAATTTCACTGGATGAAATTAAACATTCTTCAAAGTGTGGTAAATGTTGGAAGGCTGCTTACCAGCTAGAATTAATTAACCTGGATTCTTGGGTCTCCTCCTTTCTTGGGTCTTCTCCTCACAGGTGTTCAATATACTCCTACCAACTAATAAGGAGCTTGCTCTGACTCATGTTGCATATCACCTCATACTTACCCAGCAGAGAAGCAGTTATGTCAACATTATTCATGTTTGCAAGTGACTTTCCACCTTCACAGCTTGAGTGAAACAACACACAGTCATTATCTGGTCACATTACCATTGTGTTTAAATACTATAAATTTAACATCTAAACTTATTTTGGCAACCTTTGGCATCACTGCCACAATCCTATTGAAGGAGAGCCATCCCTGAAAATAGAATGGTTCATTTGATCAGTTATGTAGCTTGCTGTGAGTGTTGTGCATGGTTAAAATGTGTTACTTGGTAATTGCAGCTTTTTGGGTGATTGTGGTTTGGTTAGCTAAGATAGCTCACCATGCAGTCAAGCACCCCTATCTTCACAGATCCTAATGACTTGTTGAATTTTTTCTTTTGGTTCCTCAGGCGTGAAATACCCCTTCTATGGTGTTCAGTGGCACCCGGAAGTGAATCGCTTTCAATGGGATCCCAGATTCAGCTTCCCTCACTCCAGCAAAGCTGTCAGCATATCTGCGCTGCTTGCTGAGTTCTTCGTCAATGAGGGTAAAACGAGACGTACTTCATTTATTCACTTCATGAGGTTTGACGCTTTTAGTGAAAGTAAGGGGTGGTTGTTTAATGAATCACGCATCACGACATGGAATGATTGAGCTGGAAAGAAGTTAGGGGTGATGGGTATGAAATGCTGATAGAAGTTGTTATCTGCCATGTTTGATTCATTCCTTAACAACAAAACCCCAAACACAAGACAGAGAGCATTGCTATTGTCTTCATGCAAGTTCAACTTGCATTATTTTGCATTCTTTCAGCAGTTACAGGTCTAATAACACAGAAGGCAGGACTTAAAGACGGTCAAAACATTTCACTGTAAAAAGTTACAGTTTGTTATTTATTGTTATTAAAGTATATTTGTAAATGTAGATACAATGTAAAATTTACTCAGTTTTCCCCATCTAATCAAATCAGGAAAAAGTTACCAATTCGAGTCAAACTTACTCAGTTCAGATATATCATTTTTGCGCATGCGTCTGTGGCTCTGAGACTGTGGCGCACAAAGAGTGACATCATTGAGATACAATTTGAGCACCTTTAAAGCCAAATGACTGTTGTTAAGTTGTTCCCCGATGTATAACCAAGTGTTTTGTGCATAACTTCAGTGGAGGAAGAAGCTTGGGTAGTTTGGGGGACACTTTTTGGGACACTTTTATAAGAGTTATGTTGTGTTTGGTGCGGCTGGGGCATTGATAGCGCACGTGAATGATTGTGTCTGTTCATCAAAGTATTGAAGGATTTCTGGAACAATTATCCATGAGACAATTCTTTTATAAAGAGCGATTGCTCAATTACCTGCAGCTCCAAGGAAAGCTATGCGCTCGCTACAGTAGGAAAATTTATAATACAATAATTCAAGTAAGGGGCGTCACGGTGGCGCAGTGGGTAGAAGGTCGCTGGTTCGAGTCTCGGCTGGGGCAGGTGGCATTTCTGTGTGGAGTTTGCATGTTGCATCGCGTGGGTTTACTCCGGGTGCTCCGGTTTCCCCACAAGAACAAAGACATGCGGTATAAGTGAATTGAGTAAGAACAATTGTCCATAGTGTTAAAGCGTGAATGAGTGTGTGAATGTTTCCCAGCGATGGGTTGCAGCAGGGAAGGGCATCCGCTGCGTAAAACATATGCCAGAGAGTTGGTGGTTCATTCCGCTGTGGCGACCCCGAAAGGGAAGAAAGCCGACATGAAGATGAATGAATAATTCAAGTAAATGTTAATGTAGGATAACTTGGATTATTGTGTAAAATCATCTACTGTAGGTAAAACAAATATACAAAGAGTGAAAACAATTTACTGGAAGATTCCAAGTAAACTTTACTTGAGATTGTGTGATTAAAGCCATGGGCCAGTGTGGTTAGTTTTTACTTGGGAATTCTATTCAAATTTCTCACATTTTCTAAGTGAAAAAAGCATCCTAACTTTTTTTGAGTGTACAGTGTAGATTTGACTTATTTTCTTTTGGAAATTGTTACAAAGTAAACTGGAAACTCTAAAAATATTTTTAAAACATGTTAGAGTTGTTTTTTCTTTACAGCAGACTCTCGTTCACTGTGGGAGTTACACTCTAAAAAATAACTTAAGAAGTCAGCTTTATTTTTAACAGTTGTTCAATATTTTTTAAGGTAGTAAAACCCACCACTACACACCTTTCTCAAAGAGACATTAACATTTCAGTCTATTGAGAGTCTGCTGGAGAAGAGTTTAAGCATTGCCTCAACTCTTCATCTTTAAATGCATGGAGCATTGAAGGCCAGATGACTGTTGGGGTGTTGCAGGATTTGTGAGCAATGAAATATGAAACAAAATAGCTGACAGGAATATTTTAGGTTATTTTGTATGTGTATAAAATGTGTTTAGTGAAGAAGTGGGGTCTTAAATGGAGGTGTGTGTGTCTTTTCAGGAAGGAGAAGTGCTCATCAGTTCAGTGAAGCAGCAGAAGAGAGCAGCGCACTCATTTACCACTACTCTCCTCTCTATACAGCAAACATCTCTGATTACCAACAGGTTTATTTCTTCTGAGGGATTGTGACCATCTTTGCTTTGTTCAAGCAACTCTTTGAGTTTCTTCTGTCGGGGACGGGAAGCACTTAAAGCTGAGAAATCAAAAAGTAGTTTGTAGATATTTATTTGAATTTTCATAACCATTTTTTGCTACAAATCTGATCAGACACGCCTAAGTATTGGGCATTTCATTGGCTGATGATGATATCATATTCATTGGCTGCTGCTGCTGATGATGATGATGATGATGATGATGATGATGATGCCACTCATCAGGAGGGCTCACCCCTACAATGCTCCTAAAAACAAACTATTCATAGATACTCTTAAAGAATCGTACGGTCTCTACACGCTGATTCCTCATTTTAAGTCATTGGAATTATGTTCATGATAAAGATGCCACAAGTTGCTTTTGTGTGTACTAATCTGTGTGTTTCGCTCTGTGGAAGCTTTTTTACTTTTTCACTTTAGGTGCAGTGTCAGATTATATTGTATGTTCAAGAGAGTGAAGTATGTTTTGAAGTAAGTGACTGTTGACCAATAAGAAAGCAGTAACAGAGTTTGAAGAACCCAACACTTTAGAATCTGATTCTGAGTCAGTCAGTGGTGCTTCCAGAAATGTTTCTTAGGGGTGGTCAGATGCGATCATTATAAAACTCTTGGGGTGGCATGCCAAAAATGTGTGGCAAGATTTGAAAATTGTATTTAATTGGTATTGTAAGCCATCCCATAGAAAACGGAATCTTAAGGAAATGCCTAGTGACTTTTTTAAAGTAATATGTTTTAAATACATTAACCTATTTTAAATATATCTAACACAATAAACCAATTAAATCATGTAGACTAATAAGAGTACAGTTAAGATTTTGAGGTAAACAACAAGTCTGTTTTATTTTGACTTGTATTTTATAAAAGGTGTAAATTTATCACTATTAAAACTGTTTGTGGAGAAAAAAAGAAACTGGCTTTATATCATTGTCTCCTCCTTCTTCTGTACTTTTCTTCTTAAAAAAGAATATGTCTGTGGACTTTCGTTTCATTATCTGCTAAATTGACATACGAGGGGTTGCCACAATATCACAATAATTGTACTATTCCTTATTTAAACCGACTCACTTCCTCTTTAAATAAATAATTGTAAGTAATTTAGGCTAACCTCCAATTTTCTAAACCTAAAATAACTTTTAATTTTCAGCTAAAAAGCGATTTAGCTTACGTCTTCCACTGTGCATCTCTAAGTTTCTGATTGGCCGATTTCACAGACAATCACTACGTAATGAAAAAAGGCGGGGCTCAATTCCAGCAGAATTGAGGCGCAAACCTCAACAACGACGCGTGATTTTGAGCAAAACATTTGCGTGTTTGAGTGAAACGCAACAAACGCAAGCCGGTGGGATTGAGACGACGGTGAGGGAAGCGTTGGTAGTGAGGCGAGGACGCGCGAGGCTCGTGCTCAGATCAGTCCAGATGTGCGGATGGCCTGATGTGAGAGCATCGTCTCTGTTTCAAACACTCAGCTCTGATTTGGGAACTTAAACGTGGGGATTGATGCACCCTTTCCAGTGGTGCAACGGTAAGGCTTCATGCTTTTCCGTATTCATGCTGTGGGATAACAGTTGTTTGTTAGCGCTCTTCAATCATAAAAGAATATGTTTATATGTGTTCATAACAAGCATCCTTATCTGTGGTTCAGGCTTTCAACGAGAACTGCCTTACAGATGAATATAAGATAGAATTAACAGTTGGGTAAATGTTTCATAAATTAATTTGGTTATTGTAAAGAATCTACACGTTGTAATCTACACAAGTTGTTATGTCTAAATTGTGCAAGGGAAGTTTTTTTTTATTAGTTTCTTTGTTATTTCTCTTTTTGATCATTTTCCATTCTACTTTGTACGACTATTACATCTTTAAGGTTTTATAAGATCGTCCTAGAAACATTTACAATTTATGTGATATTAACTTGTTTGCTTTTTGACGTATTGGTGAGCAAAAAGTAAAAAAAGAAAAGAACATTAATTTCCCAGATGAGGAAGATGAACATCACTAAACTAAAACACTGCACTGATAACTCTTATCAGAAAACGGAGAAAAGAACATAAAAGCGTTTATCAAATGTCAAAATCTTTTCCAAGAACAAAGGAGATACAGAGAGTATATTTGTTTTTATGCACTGACCAAGAACTGGCCCTTTGACTTCCGTCAAGTACTCCTCCAGACATCATTCGGCACCTGCTTTGTCCTATAGATTTGAGAAGCACAAATTCATTTCCAACATACTCGAGTCTTGAGTCTAGAAATTTTAAATTGGGGTGGCCGAGTAAATTCTTGGGGCCAATGCTAACAGGGGTATGCGTTCGGTAGTACAATAATTACTATATTGAGTAACAACTTACAATATAGTGAATAGATACAAATATAGAAATTTTGATTGAAATAGCTTATAAACTTATACAGCTTAATAACTTATAAAAACACATCAAGTCTGTATAACTAAAAAATAAAAAATGCTTCATATCATTGCTTAAATCCAAAAGTGATTGTACAGGCTTATTTAAATGAGAAGGCTAAATGAAGTAGAGAAATTGCAACATTAATGCTCTAAAGTGCTCTAAAGTAGCGATGCTGCTCTAGAATAGCAAGTTCAACTAACACTTTAAAAAGACAGCAGGCAGTTTTCAGCGCCCCCTGGATGCGCCACTGAACGTACTTCATACTTCATCCATCGTTTTCTACGGTAGTGTTTAACATGTTGCATTATGGGATTGAAAAATGTGGACCTTCATGCACAGATCGGGATTCTCACCAGATGTAGAAAAGTATCCATAACTGTTTTTGCTTACTGCTTTTACATACTTTGAATAATAAATTATAGTTTGGCTTCTTATACATTTTACAAAAAAATGTTTGGTTTTACATTCACATTTATGCATTTGGCAGACACTTTTGTCCAAAGCGACTTACAAAAGTGAAGAGACAACCTGCAATTTATTACACAGTCAAAGTCTATTTCAGCTCACTCATCATAGAAATATTAAATTCTAATATATTAAAGGGTTATATTTATTCTGTTTTCCAGAAAGCAGGTTATATGACATAACCGGATATGTTTGAGTGTACATTTTTGGATAACCCCAGATTTTGCTTCCGAAAACAAAAGTATCTTTCAGGTTAGCCAAGTAACCGTTGCAACATACTCTCCTAACATTACCTGCTTTGGTGCGGAGTATGTTAGATGGTAAGTTTGTTTGAGTTCTGTCATTAAGCGTGCCGTCCCATTTTATAGATGTTCCTGTGAAATAATTTAACGTTAATTTCATTTAATAAAATGCTTAAGTTAATTTAAGAACATTTATTTGTTAATTTATTTATTGAACTTTATTAACCTTCTGGAAAGTGGTTTACAAAAGATTAGTTTATTTTTCAGGGTTCCCAAAAGTTATTTTCTGCATCGATGGTAGCCAGATTCCTATCAAAGTTTCTGTCAGTGAGGGATTATTAGAACAGGAAATATATATTTTACATCGATGTGCAGGTTACACATTTATTCTTCTAATAATTCAGTTGGTAATTCAATAATATGCTTCATCAAATGACTAAATAACTAATGATTAATATCATTTACTCTCTCCACTAACTTAGATAATGTAATGAAAGCTCATCTAAAATGTTGAGGTAAAACGGCGAGGGTTTGTACATGATGCAAGAGTTTTAGAGACTCTTTCTTTAGCAAAAGGAGATGAAAATGACAGTAGGATTATTGAAGGCAGGTTTTCCGTCTCAGAGTTCATATTAGTACGTCACACAACACGGACACCAGAAGAGGAGAGCGCTTCCTCGTTTATGGATGCTTGCAGTTTAGAGGAGCTAGTCTCAGGAGAACAAAGAGATGACAGAATGCTAAGACATGTTTATGTCAATTATTTAAAATACATTGTGTCTGTGCTTGTACATTTGACGTGCTACTTCATTTCTGTTTTTCTGCAAAGGAACGCAAAGCTAGATTGTATAATTTGTCTGTAAATACAAAACAAAATATTGTTAAAAATTGTGTTCTCACCTTAATGTAATTCTCCGGTATCATTATGTCAAGTTTGTCTTTTTTAATGGCCACCCTTTTGTAGTTTATGTTTCCACATGAATTCCACCTTTTAAAATAAAATTTATATCATTTGTCAATGTACCATATATTGTTCGACTTGTAAATGTTAGAAAGGTTTATAATTACTTGGTTGGTAACTTCTCAGATGCTAATAGTTTTTTTCATAAAAATTGGCTTCATGCTTGTAAGCCAACACCATTACCTTCAGCTCTCACTCTGTGAAACACATGCTTCAATTAAATATTTTAAATAAGCTATAATCAACTACTGAATAAAATTAAATTAGGGATTTTAACAGTAATTCTTACAAATTATAATCTATTCAATAAGTAGCAGCCAGAATACGAAAGGCAACACAAAATGTTCATTCTTTAATTTTTAACATATAAGAAGTTATTTTATAGTTTCTTAACTAACTTAACTAAGTAAGTAACTAAGTGTCTCCTTTTCTCTTTTAGTTTTAATGAGAAATCATTAATGCGGCGATCCATTGACAATGTCTTTATATATACGCCGTGCACAAACACAAACTTTCGATTATAAAGAGGAGGTGTATCTTACTCTTATCAGCGGTTTTGGAACACACATACCTGCAGTAAACAGGTTTAAGGTTAATCTACCAAGAGTTCAGGTTTAAGCAGAAACAGGGTTTATATATTTCTAAATCTGGCTGTGATGACGTCAGAGCCTCACCAAACATGAACCTCACCGCACGTCCCTGTTAGCAATGAGACATGAGTAGAGAGGGTGAATGTGATCAAAGGATTAAAGGTGCCTCAGGAATATCTGATCAGATGCAAATAAAGCAGAAGAATTCTTGCTTGTCCCAAATATTAAGCAATCCTTATAAAGAACAGTGAACTTACATTTGCACAGTGCCGCATTAATGGCAGGAAATTGCAGCAATTGTACATTAAAGTTCCAGTTCTAGTATATAAATGTGCCTAGTATGACAAGTTGAACAAGTTGATTTTTATTGCCTCATAAGTCGCTGCCGTCTTGAATGCAGTATTCCTAGATGCCTTTACATGAAAATATAATACATGAAATCCCTGTGCTCTTAAGAATGTTTTTGTGTTCTATGTGAGCTGAGAATAAATAGAGCGTAGCTGACAAAGCGTCATTACAAAAAAAACTAATATATGGAGCAACATGCATCGCTGGAGAGTGATTATTGTTAAAACACGTGTTTTCCAAATTATTTGGTAGAACACAAAATTGGATATTTAACACACCAATAGTTAATTTAAACTGTTTTTAAAAACGTCACATAACACGAAATGAGAAAAGCTTAATATTTTTAATTTTTATGTTTATCTCTCCGTTTCTTATCATCTCTCCCCAGCTTGTTATGCAGCCATAAAATACAACGGAGTAATTGTTAAAAAAAAACAGATAAAAGTAATTACATTTAGAGGATGTTAAAAAAATATACAAATAAAGCAGTTGCTATGCGGGGTAGCACTGAGGCTGTTAGTTGGTTTGTAGGTTAATTTAAATTGTACATTGTTTTGTATTTATAGGTTGTTCTAGATTTGTCTTGAAATTGCTTCACGGATGGAGGATTGTTAATATTTCATGTAACACTGTGGAAAGAAGCTTTGAAAGCTGACGTTGCACACATGACTTTAAAAGGAAGCTGATGTATTAAACTGTTTAAAGATAACGAAAGAGGATGCCATTATTTATGTGAATGAAAACTCATTTTATCTGTAGGGATATGTGACTAGTTGTCCTCAACATCCTTCATATCTTTTGCAGGGTTTAAAGGGTCACTCATTCTGCCCCGTTGACATGATGTAATATTAATCTTACGGCTCTGTTGTACAAAAGTTCAAACTTTATTTTAGATAAACCATAATTACTTGTTAACAATAGCCATTTTGGACGCACTGTTTTTATGAGTGTTTAACACAGGCCACTATGGTGAGCAAATTTAATGTTCCGTCAAAAATATTTAAAGATTGTATTCTGTTTTATCTGATTTATCAAATTTGTCAAATCAACTCTTTGTCTTTATGATTAGTCAGATATCTACAATTCTTATTGCACTAGTCTAAACCACGAATACCTATGTTGACTTGCATTGAAAAAGATTTTTCTTGAACAGTCCAGTGTCATTGAAATCACATGCTGAAACGGGAACTAATGTGATACCAAAACTTTTTATCAACATCCCTGGTACATCCTAATGAGACCTTTTCTCAACATTCATATACGATGTGCATATATCTAATTACTACCAAAACACAGTATAAAATTATTAAAGGTGTACTTTTCATCCATACTTTTTATCCAACACACAACTTTTTTTATCCAACACACAACTTTTTATCCAACACACAACTTGTAGCAAGCTAAGCTGAACATTTTCACATTAGAAAACACAATGAACAACATTCACTCAAATAGATTCTAGCAGAAAAAAAAGTCATAACTCAGCCATATCCTTTTTATATTCTCTGTGGTTGTTTCTCATTTTTTGCTCAACATATAGTTGGATAATGTGGCCAGAAACCATCATTTGTTTTTGAGGACAGTTGAAACAGATATTTAACACGATACATTTAAAAGCTTTGTTTTAGCGTTACATATACAGGGTTTAAATCATAGATTTGATATATCTTCGTCTGAATGCAACTCCTCACCCATACTTCTTTCCTACAGGATGAGTGGGTTTTTCCTCAAGAAGATCCCTCTTAAGTAGCATATACTGACCTAGTTTTGCTTCTACATTTATATGTCTGTGTATGCCTCATCCGCACACCCACTCATCTCCCTTCTTTTTTATCATTCGCTACAGATGAATATACAGAAGAATGAGCTCTTTAACACTTCATGTGTTAACAACCTTCTGCTAATTCCTGCAGCAATGTAGCATGTCATGGAGTCCATCGGCACTACTCAGGTGTTTCTCTGAAAATGGCCAATATCTCTGTGTGTGTTGGTTCTTGAAGTAATGATTCCAGCTGCAGTCCGGTATTTATGAATGTTTAAAGACAAAAAAAAAATTATATATATACACACATACATACATACACCCACACACACACACACACAGCGGGGGAAATAAGTATTTGATACAAAACAAAAAGAAATCAGAACATTTAAGTATACAGGTAGAATGATAAATAACGTGAAACGGCACAGGGAATAAGTATTGAACACACTTTATTTAATACTTTGTAGAATAGCCTTTGTTGGTGATTACAGCTCGTAGAGGCCTCTTGTATGGAGAGAGCAGTCGTCAGAATTGCTCAGGAGGGTTTTTGGCCCATTCGTCCACACAAACGGTCTCTAAATCTTGAAGGTTCCTTGGACCTTTATGAATTTTGATCTTCAGTTCTCTCCATAGATTTACTATGGGATTTAGGTCAGGTGATTGACTGGGCCGTTCAAGCATCTTGATTTTCTTTCTATGAAACCACTTCATTGTTTCCTTGGCCTATATCCGTTCCCATTAAAATGCTTTTCAACAATAAGATCATGAGAGAGTTCTTTGCTTTAACCTTTCATGAAGTCTTTCCTGTGTGCACCCTTGGTAATGAGAAGCCTTTATAGGGCATCAATTAGGACTAAAGCAGCTAATATCAATTAGTACTGATATGGGGCAGTGTATCTCTCTCAATATTGACAGATTTCAGGTGATCTCCTGGCTTTCTATGCCATTTAGCAGCTTGTTATCTTCATGTGTTCAATACTTACTCCCTGTGCCATTTCACTTTATTTATCATGACTCAACCTGTATACTTAAATGTTCTGATTTCATATATGTTGGTAGACTTCATTACATACATTTGTATAGATATTAAATACTTTGTTATTAAAATAATATTGATGTAATTTTATAAATTTGATGTAACTGCAGATTTTAAGTTCTTTATAACCTAAATGTTCCTCATCAACTTCTGAGTGCGCAACATCTAAAAACCTCTAAAAACATCTAAAAAAGTAAAATAAAGCTTCAATGGGCAGATGCAATACACTAACAGTGTCTACTGCATGAAGGCCATCCTGTGCGTGTCATTCAGTTGAGAAATCCTAAAACGAAGCGATTTAATAGTTAGCTTCCTGTTGAGATCCAGGCTCTGTAGAACCTGGCTCTACAGAAATGAATGTGATTCAGTGCTCAGCTGGAAATAATCGCGATACACAGAAGTGTTGCAAAACGCTGCTTTTGTTTTTCAACAGCACCTTATGGATCTGACATCACTCTGTATATCATCCAATCTGGGGGGGGGGCACGCCCAGTTGTTAAGTGAGTTTAACAAGTTTAGAAACAGTGGACTATCACAGGTGGTGTTAGGCCCCTTTTAGGTATGTATATACATAAGGCATAAAAGTAAACACACTAGAACCAACTGCAGGGATTAGGGAGCAAAACCTATTATTCTTTAAATGTATTTATCTACATAGAAAATATGTTTATTACTCATTCATTTAAGTTGACCTTTTGAGTGACAGACTCATGGAGGTATAGGACCTGGACCACCCTGATAAAATCATCAGCACTGATAGCGTAGAGGTCAGAGCACTGACATGTGGTGCGGATGCATCTGTTGATGGGGTTTTGAAACCAGTCCGGGTCTTTCTTACACCTGTCTGCTCTCTGAATGTAATAGTTACTTTCGTAATCCTCTTTCCCCTTCCTTTTAAGAGCACTAGTGACTAGATACAAGTTGAAAGTTCTAGTTTCAGTGCAGTTTCACAGCTTGGAAAGACTTGTTTTGACAGTTTTGTCTGTATTTAAGATCCAACAGCATTTGTTATCAGCTGGACATTTTTGCTAATTTTAAGAATTTCTGCCAAGTCAAATATGCTTACCCCATTGGCAGATTTTTTGCTTGATCTAGGAGTTTAACTTCATTTCAGGTTTTTTTTTTCTTGTTCCAAGAGTGCGCATTTCGCAGTGTATTGTAGCAAAGGTTTTAAATAATTTTTTTTCTACAACCAGTGAATCAGTTGATTTATTTTCAAGTGTTGTCTCATTCTTCCACCATACGTGGAGTTGTTAAAGGCTGAAGTGCAGGGATGCAGAAGGCACTTGTGTTCACAATCGATTTCTCTTCTAGGAACCCTCGAAGGAAACGTGCCTCACTCTCTCAGCAGAAATGATCTTAAATCAGGCTTATTGATTCACCTCCTATAAAAGAGTCTCCAAGAGATTTAAGGGATGAACAACAAACTGAAAATTAATGTGAGGTTTTCTCTTCCACTTAACTTTTATTTACAATGCACTCTAGAAAAACAAAACTTGATACGAAGTGCATGGTAAAAAAAGCAAAAATGAAAAAGCACACAACTGGTCTGTGATTGGGCAACATAGTTTGAAGCATGTATTTCTGAGTGTCATCACTACAAGCGCTGGCATGGACCATCCTGGACTTATGAAACATGTCAAATGAACCACCTTATGGAAATGGCAGCACTCTGTATATCATCCGGTCTGGGGTGGGCATACCAAAGTTATTAAATGGTATGTGAAACACTGAAACTACAATAAAACTCACCGGTGGTGTTAGGCCCTTTTCAGAGGTTATAAAATGGTGTATTTTTAAAATGTATATAAAAACATATATTATATATGTATAATTGATTTAAAATTATTTGTTCACAAAGCTCAGATAGAGAAGTGTCTTCAGAATAAGGATTTTTTCCCCTAATAAATAAATAAAGAAATGTATGGTGTTTTTGTTCAGGGTGCTTGTGCGGTCTAGCTCTGGTCTCCTCCGGTAAGAGCTGCGCCATGCCCTCCGTTTCTTTCCAGGACCTTCCGCTCAACATCTACATGGTGATATTTGGCACGGGCATCTTCGTCTTCATCCTTAGCCTCATCTTCTGCTGCTACTTCATCAGGTCTCTTACACACATGCATTAGTCTTATATTTGACACTTGTTGATCTGGTAAAGAATTCCTTGCGATATGAATAGATCTTAATTGTTAAGGATCCTAGAAAGCTTTATTGGTGAAAAAATAAACATGAACATAACCCATGAGGGAAACATAACCAAAATGCTGTAAAGGATGTAGAAACATGCTAAAAGACAAAATTTGACTAGAAATATACAACGGCAGTCTGAAGCCAGACTAAAAGGAGGCATTGATAGAGGGTTAATGAGCAGCGGCGGTGCATGGACTCTACTCCTTATCAGCAACTAAAACATGGCACACTGGAAGCAAATTAAAACTAAAACAAACAGAAGAGCAAGTGTTTCTTGGGACTTTAAATGCTTGTTCAAACCTGGCTCAGACTGCCAGCTATGGTTGCAAAGGTTTCAATACATTCACATGAAGTCATGATGGTTGATATTTTGGCCTGGTCTTACTATAATTTGATATACTGTATGGTGTAAATATGTCTGTTCTGAAACTAAATAAAAGGGCTTCAGATTCAGATCATTTTATTACGCTTATTTGTTCAATTCAATTTTTAAATAATGTCTAAGAAAATCTGATATTAATTGCAGAGCTCTTACTCTCTGTAAGTAGAATCTCTGGAATACAATATCTGGCGCCTTAGGACGTTGAGGTTATGCCACATCCATGGTCCAAACACTTTGTCTTGCCCGAGCTTGTTATGCTGGCAAGTGGGGTCGGTTCATCGACTTTGTTTCATTCTCGCCAAGTAGACCTGAGCAGATGTCCCATTGAGCTCATGCTAACCTTCCTCCAAGCGGTTGAATAGAGGACTGTCTCCATCCACCCTGAAGGTTACTATGCCGTGATTCTGCCTGTCACTCGGGTTGAAGGCAACACGCTGAGACAACACAAGTTAATGTCAGATTCCTCAAAAGGGCTAGGTCCTCTAGGCTGTCCTTAGTCCCCTCCTGGTACCTTGCCATTGTTCTGATAGAACTTCAAGGTCCTCAGTTCAAGCCACTTGAATCAGTAGAGCTTAAATTTTCAATTAAGACGGCACTCCTGGTCGCGTTAGCCTCAATTAAGAGGGTGGGGGATCTGCAGGCACTCTCCGTCAACAAGACCTGCTTACAGTTTGGGCCTGGTGATTCTTATGTTATCCTTAATCACAGTCTCGGGTATGTGTCCAAGGTTTCTACCATCCCCTTCAAAACTCATGTAGTGAACCTCCAAGCTCTGCCTGGGGAGGAGGCATATTGGCATTTTAGTGTGGAGTGTGGAGAGAGCTGGGTGCCCCTAGCGGAGCTTCTTATACTCGGTACCAACATAAGTCTCCATTCCATATTCAGTAAACAGGGGTTATGAAAGTTACCATTAGGTTTCACTTACCTCGATGTCATTCTTCAATTGAACTAATCTAAATATGACTTGATGTGTATTTTTGATGACGAGACAACACTGAAACAGTCCAGTTGCATTATACAGTACATTTAATAAATATTGCAATATGTCCAATTTCTTTAGGGGAATTTATTTCTTAGACAACTGAGATTATCACCACATATCTGAATTACTATAATGCTCAACAAAAACAGATAAAATTACATTAGATAAAAATATCTTGACTAAATAACATTAAAATAACTGGAATTAAAAATGATAATTTACCATCTTAATTAACAAGACCTATTATAAATTGTTTGATATAAAATAAAGATTTTAAATAGTGCACTTGAAATGAAAGCAGAAAGTTTCTATTACAAGGTGTCTTGGCAAAGAGCATCAGGCACCAACGGGCAATTTGTGGTCTCTCGTCTAATGAAATCTGGCATGAAGTTCAAGCAAACAGGGTAATTGATTGATGTGGATGATAATTGTTTGGTTTGTACCTCATAAAGTATGTTTGCCACTTTGACATTAAATGTAATAAAGGGAGGCTTGGGGGAGGATATGCAAACATTAATTAAGCTTTAATGAAAGTAGTTTTTAATCACTGTAGTCTTTATCTTCCTTTTCTCATCATCAGTAAACTGAGACACCAAGCCCAAAGTGAGCGCTTTGGATACCGAGAGGTAAGAGTAAATTAAAGTTATTTAAATTTCAATTCTTTGTACAGATGAATAAATACAGTTTATATTAATCTCTAGGTGTACTTTACAGGTGGTTTTAAAAGGAGATCCCAAAAAGCTCAATCTACATGGGGTAAGAACAAAAACTACCTGGAATGTTGTCCTACATAGTGTTGTAGATTTCAAGGGTGTATCAATTTCAATATGGGCTGCAGCTATTGATTAACTGACTAATACATTACTGTAACCGATTGATTACTTGGATAAGCTATTTCCATGTGTGCATTTCTTGAAGTTTTACTTTAAAGAGAGGTACAAATTGTAAAAATTCAGTAACAGATGTATTCAGGTTTGCCAGATCAGAGCGATAGTTTCCAGCCCAAACTCAACGTAAAACCTGCTCACCTTAATAACATTTTCCAAACAAATATTTTGTTATAGTGTGTCTGTGAAATGAAAAAAAAAACTATTTGAAGAGTTCAGTCAAAAGTTCAGAATCACTTTGAAATGTCTTTCCAATTTCGTGCTACATCAGGATAATGACCTGACACACCTCCATAATCTAAAACGGTACAATTTGCTGTATATTGTAGATCTTTATAACTGTATGAGTGGAGGCATGTGACAGTCAGATCTTACTGTTTAGGTTCATGTTTTTTTTTCTCTCCACAGCAGACCTGTGCTGTGTGTCTGGAGGATTTTAAGGTGAAGGATGAGCTGGGAGTTTTACCATGCCAGCATGCCTTTCACAGGAGGTGAGACTGCTCAGACTAACAACAACAGTCAGCCCTCGTGTTTTAACTGGAGTGTGTCTTGCATCATAAATCGTAAGTTTGAAATCATGAAATGAGCTTAGAAAGGGTCAGCGTCTCAGGAGCGAATTACAATGGAGGACAGCGATCCTATTAAAGTGTTCATTAACTTTTTAACATTAAACTTTTTAATGTTAATGTGGATGATATTGTATGAATTGGTCAACTTTTGCATCCAAAAACATTTTAGTTTGTAGTAAAATCACATTATATTATATACAGATTACTTATCTTTAAAATAGTCAAGTTACTGTGTTGATTAGTTTATTTTCAAAGTAACTAGTTACGTTACTTGTTACTAGCCACCTCACTCTACCCAAAGATTAATGATTAGAAATGAAGAAAAAAAAATAGCATTAGTTTTTACTTAACTCTGTAATGAAATTCATGGAATTATAGGTGAACAAAACAAGTCTTTTGACTGTAATAAAAAAAAACGATTTTTACATAAGATTGTACCATGTTACACAACATAAAAAAACAATAAAATAAGTTTTTAGCACAGTCTCCACTACAGCTGGTACTTGGTGACTCAGCTTCATTTGTTTAGCTGAAAGATATTCACTTGCAAAGGGACTCAATGTGGTTGGAGCAGTGCTTTGATCATGCTGAGATTTGCCATTGAGAACATTGTGCCATTAAAGACATGTCCATTTCCCCACAAAGCTGACATTGAACAATAATGTTCTTTCCACTAACATCACTAAACTCGAAATAATTACTGTACTTTCAGGTATTATTAATTTCATTTTCGCTCTTTATGGTAAGTTTGGTTTTAATGCTTCCAGTCAGAATAGCTTTCTTTCAAATGACAGCACATGAGTGCGTGACTGGACAGGATGTAAAGCATCTGACTTTCAGTGAAAAACTATTTTATTCCCTTTGCAATACAACCTAGATTATTAATTCTTTCTTTTGACATCATTATCATAAATACACAACTACACTGTGAGGTGACAAATCTCTTTTCACTAAGACAAGCAAGAATAAGAGACTACAAACACAGAAACATCACACCTTTTAAGGTGAAGCCTCATAGATAATGAGCCATTCAGAGAGAGCTAAATCTGCTAATGGCTTTAGAATCACAGAGAGACTGGTGTTCCAGCTCATCTGATTTCCTTTTTATTGCTGTCCAGATGATAGCAGTTCATCCACTCTTTCAGTAGGTGGAAAATTGTATTGATAGCATGTTACTAACAGAACAATTCTGCAACAAAAGCCACAGTAGCAGTGAATAACATTACTTAAAGAAGGTGTAGCCTTTTATTTAGCCCTCTGGTTTGTGTGTCTGTTTAGAAGCCAGTAGAAACTGAAAGGAAAACGAAAGCCTAATAATTCTTTGTCACACAAAGTTAGAGATGTTACACTTTCAGATAAAGTTGGCCATGTGCTTCATTGCATCATTTTCACCTTCTAACGAATCTGCAAAAAAGGCAGTTTAGGTTTTTGCACCTATGTTATATAGATTTGTTATTAATAGCTGACACTTTTATGCTTTCCTTTGATGTTTAACTCAATCGCATTTTGTAAAAACACACACTGTTATATCATAGCAAAGCATGTCAATTTTTGTTTGTTCATTCTTATCTTTAGCATTCCGCTCTTTAGATTTGCAACAGACTCATTTTTTTTACACACGCACACGCACACACACATACACATATACACACACATGCACGCTCACAAATAATACAATTAAACAGCATTCATTTAAAAACTATTCTCTTTCTCTCTGTTTTGCATGGTTTAGGTGTGTGGTGAAGTGGCTGGAGGTGCGCTGTGTGTGCCCCATGTGTAACAAGGCTCTGTCAGGATCCACAGAGCAGCACCAGAGTCTTGGGACCCTGCTGGATGAGCTGGTTTAGAGACAAACCTACAGGAGAGAGAGAAAATTCTTTGTGGAGATACATTTACTAGAAGATTGAAGAAGTCTTCATCTCTGAACTTTTTTCAGGGTGTCTAAGTCTCCAGGTGAATGTGAATAACACTCGACACACATTTCCAGCCAGGCTTTGTGCCTGTAAGGGAGAAAGAATGTTATACATTGAGCCTCAGTTTGTTTTTTATCCGTCTTAACTAGTGTTAAAAACCAAGTGGTCAGGTGTAAATGAACAAATAGGCCAGCAGACGGGGAAGAGAACCCTGATATCTTTGGTAAACAAAAGGGAGCTTAGTGGTAGGCAACAAAGAGAAATATTTTCAACACTAGCACTAAGAGCAAGCGACCCTGCAGAGACAAAACAGTTTTGAGCTGAATCTAAACCAAACATGACCCATTCATGGAACTCCTTTCTGATTGTATACATCACAGTCATTCATGGGTCATTTGCCCCCTGCAACAGATTTTAGAATGTTACTGAAAGCTGACTTCAATCAATTTTACACATGAAAAATGATCAATAAGGACTAGATGGGGCTTTGAGGGTGTCCTTCATTGTTCATAAAGATATACTAGAGCTTGCAGCAAGTCAGTTACTTCTGAAACCAAGAAACATCTAAAGTTACTAGCATAAAACTCCGTTCCCTAAGTAGGGAACGAGGCGTATGTTAAAAACCAACTATGGGATAGTGAGGAAGTGGCCAACCATTTGTTCGCAGATTTGGGGTGGTGGATCTCATTTATAAATTTGGCTTCCAAGATCAGAACAGCAAGAATGAATAGGATGCCAGTGATCCAATGACAGAATTTGTTACCAAACTCATAAATTTGGTCTAGAATACATTGATTTAATTGTTGATATTTAACAAATGTATTATAACATAAAACTAGATCTTTGTTAAAAATAATTTAAGAAACTTACTAAAAACTACTTACTAAAATGTAAACAATTTAAAAAAATTTGTTTAACAATTCAAACACTCCCAGTCAACCAACAATATATGAATTAGTGTTTATATTTAACGCAATGGCTGTTAAAGAGGATTATTTCACAAATAAACAAATGTTTAGCTTTTACCTCAAAAAATATGTAAATCTCTTTTCATAGTTGAACACAGTATGTTTTCCAATATTAGTTAGATAAAGTGATAGACAGAGTCTGTGATTACACAGAGTCTTTGCACAGCTGTTTGGTCATTGGATTGATTCATGCCCAAGGTTCCCACAGACTCTCAGGTGTTGAAATTCCTAGCACTACCCTGGTAGGAGGCAACTCCATCAAAAGTTCTAAGAATTGTCCAGTAAGACCATAGAGACTCTAGATCCCATGTAGTTCTGAGTAGCTCTTTCTATTCTATAGAGATCAGCTGATCGGTTAGCCCACCAGCTAGCGGAGGCCATCTGCACAGCATACATCACATCTGATGTCCCCTGCCGGCTGCAGGTGAGGGCCCACTCCACTAATGGAGTAGTGGCCTCCTTGGCAAATGTCTATACCAAACAACTTTGCCAGATACATCTCTTAAATTGTATTTAGTGGTAGCAGTATCCTATAAAAAGATGTAAAAAGATGTGACTAGTTGGTTGCGCCATTCTCTCAAGAATCTGTTTGCTGTTTTCATCCTTACTGGAGGACAGATAGTCCGGCAGTTGTGGTCTGGTGGATAAGGAGATCGACTTGTGATCTGAAGGTTGCAGGTTCGATGTCCAGATCCACCGAGTTGAAGGTGGTGTGAGAGATGAAACACTTGTTCTCCATCTTCAACAACCACAGCTGTGGTGCCCTTGAGCTAGGCACCAGTTCCCCGACTGGTCCCTGGTGCTGGTGTTTACTCATTTCTATAGTCAGTTTTCAACATGCATCTCTGTTCCTATGGGACTCCTCACACACTTTTCAAAAGGCCAATCGGCATACGAGCTAATGGTCACATGATCACGCCATCTCTTATAAGCAAATGTGAGCACAACGCAACTTCCTGTTTGCCCACAGGAGCCTTCCTCTCGAGACAAGCACATCAGTGTTGGATTATATTGCCAACTTTTTATGGATTGCAAGGGTTCAGGTGCCAATGTGGTTCTCCGGCTGTTCCAGAGTGTTCGTAGAGCACTTGTTTTGCCAGTTGACTGTTTGTAGGGTTTTCCCAAACATGTCACGGCTTTGCAAGTCATTTGGATAGGGTGGATCGATTGCATTGACCAGATGGCCTCTTTGGCGACAGTCTTGGTACGCAGCCAGGAAACTTGCATCACAGATCCGAATGCAGTTCTCGTTTCATAGACACATTTAAGGGCGTGGTGTCTGACTCAGTGTAGTTCCTGGGCACAAGCACACACTCCCTGACCTCTGGAACTTCCATGTCTGGCACCTCAAGTGGTGCTTACATTGTTTGCCAGAGCTTATTATGCCAGCCAGTAGGCTCTGTTATTTGACTGGTGTCCCTCTCACCAAGTAAACCCGAGCAGCTCCCCCGTTGAACCCATGCTAACCTTTCTCCAAGAGGGTTTGGATCGAGGACTGTTTCCATCCACCCTAAAGGTTTACGTTGCCGAAAAACTCAGGCAGCACCAACCCCTGGTCCCAATTGCCAAGTCTACCTAGGCTCTATGTACAAAAAACCCGGAACCTTCAAAGTTCTGATCAGCTCTTTGTATGCTTGGAGAACAGCAGATGATAGGGAAGGCTGTCTCTACCGCATCAAAGCGTCCAACATCCCTTGCCTCTGCAGTTGAGAGCCCACTCTATTAAGAGTGTTGCGACCTCCTGGGCACTGGCAAGAGGTACTCCGCTGGCAGAGATCTGCAAGGCTGCAGGTTGGCCGACACCAAACACCTTCATCAGGTACTATAATCGGAGTATTGAATCCGTCTCTTCAGCCATGCTAGGTGGTGTCAGCATTGTTTGATCTATACGAAGGGGAGTTCAGCTAGTCTTACACCATTCATTAGGGATATATTTCCCCTGGAGATATGAAATGGCTCCCCTCCCCCAACAGGCATAGTAGATTAAACAGAGTAGTCCTACGCACTGTCCCCATGTGTGCCCTCTATGAGAGACAACCATTTGCATCTCTGAAAATTATCCTGGGAAAATGAGGGCCAAACAGTTATCCTGATAGGCTAATTCCCGTAAACTATTATTCCAGCTAGTTCCATCTATGCTATCTTCCCTGTAACGATCTTGCCCCATTTGGTTCAAGGAGTATTTGGCATCGGTCTTTCACTGAAACCGTACACGTATTAAACTGCCAGAAGTTCTAAATCCAGCCTTCGAGGTGGTAAGTACGGCATCCACACATCTCCCTTTAAGATCAGGGATCGATGTACTCGCTCCTCAGGTGTGAGTCGGTAAGAGAGTTTATATTGACCGACTGCCCTTTAAGAATTAAGTTTATGACTTAGGCGGAGGATGGCCTGCTCAGTGTCATATTATTGATGTGCCCAGCTGGCTTGCTGTCGGCCGACTCGGAAGAACCTAGGTTGTGGCGTTTTGTAAGGGTATTCCCATAGTAGTCCCCGACATACAAGACTGTTATGGGAACATAATAGTTATTTTCATAACCCCTGTTCCATGAATATGGAACGGAGATGTATGTCTCATTGCTACAACTGTAAGGTCATGAGTAAGTCTGGTTGTCTTGCCTCCAGCTTCACAAACAGGAAGTTGCGGCGCACTCACATCTGCTTTATGAAATTACTTTATGCAAGTAACCTAAACGATTTGTTATAGAAAACAAATGAACAAGTTAGAATTAGCAATTAGTGGTGGGGCTCCGACAGATTGGAGTTGTTGTCACAGTGGATAAAGATACAGGAGACAGAGAGACAAAGTTAACATTTGGCTGACATTTCTTTCACGTTCAGCTATGCAAAATCACCAAACTAAATATAGTATTTTCACTTTTGAGAAACTTGTCAGGCTCTCACACTGAATCTAAATGACCACTGCACAGAGACAAAAACAACCACAACGGAATACCATCTTTATACTGGTTGACATCCACCAATCTTTTTTTCACTGATTAATATCCACTATTCCAATGTACACAATTGCCAGTAACTGTGAGTAATAAAGACTGTTGTAAAAGTAACTGAGTTATTTTATTAATCTAGTCTTGCATTAGAGTATTGATTACTGACAAAGGTAATAAAATCACAGTAATGTGTTTCCAGTGACAAGTTTTGGCTTTGACTTGTCCAGAAAACAGATAAGGTGACAAGGTGTTCTGTATGTAGGTAACAATATAAAATGGGACCACCAGCCAGTGCAGTGATGTGCTTTCTACTCACTACTGCGGTCAGCAGCACACAGGGAGTTAAACAATCCAACTTTGTTTAACAAAAAATTTAATTTACAATGATTTTTTAGACAAAATGTCTACAATTGGGAGCTGTCTCAGGTGGTTAAAAAAACACTGTCCATATAAGCTACACCCAGAATTGTAACAACAGATGTCAGAGCATTGTCAGTTGACCCATGTTTCCAGAAGAGGACTCACTACTGCCATTTCAGGGACCAATGTCATCAGCATTATTATCATTGAAATATAAGAAAGTTTAGGCCTAACAGGTTTTTAAATTCAAAGCATTGCAAAGGTGATTAAGGAAAGCTCTAGAAAGTGGAACATGGATCTGGGTGTCCTTAGTGTACTAATGACAATAACAGTTTTACCATTGAAGAATATACTCTGGCGAGAGAAGAAATAAAGCTGCTGGTCATATTATTACAATATTTTGAAAAAGTTAATTTATTTCAGTAATTGCATTAAAAAATAATACCTGTATATTGTTTTTATTTATTTCACACTGAAATGTTAAATTATAACATTTTTATGTTTACCTGTTAATTATAGTATCTTTCAAAAATGTTTAGTAAGCAGGTAGATCCTTTTAAACAATTCCAACCACACCATGCACAATGATGTAGAGTAGAAATATATTTCAATAGGAAGGAAATAGAAGACAGAGAGTATGCATGCATACCGATCCACACACCTATTATCGTACAGTTTCACCCTGTTGTCCATATGTGTTTACTTTCTTGGCGACTGGAAGAACAAATATCAGATTCCGAAATTGAATAATTGTTCAAGAAATGGACAATATGAAAAAATTAAAGAGTTGCATTAACATTTCTGGATGTCCTCCATGTAATTGTGTCTAGTGTGATCTGTAACAGAGGGATCCATGTATTTGGTGATCTGTCTTTAAGATTGTAGTAAAAAACATTCCTGTGCGATAATTGAACGCCATTTTGTTTATGGGTGAATTGTGTTTTCACGTTTATTTATCGTATGTTTGCTTTGTGTGTGCGCGTGTGTTTGTGTGTGTGTAAAAAGAGAGAGCGAGAGCGAAAGAAGATTTGACTTAATCTCTCAAGAAATGATTCAGTATCTGCACAAACCTTGGAGTGAACAGACTGTCTCCACAGGACTGAGAGCTAGCTGCCAGTCTGGACAAGTGTAATGTTTTCTTTTTCTACTTTTTTTTTTCTACTATGGTTTTGTGTTACTACATTGTATTCTGGTTGTCATTGTTTGGAGCTGCAGTGCTGTACTCAATGTTTCAAACCAAAAAAAGAAAGAAAAATACATTTTGACACAATTTTCTTTGAATGTTTTTTTATTGAACATATACAGCTACATTATCTTACAACAATGTACTTAAAGAGTTCCAATTCAAACCTTCTAAGTGCCATCTAAAGGGCTATCTAAAGTCTGTGATCATCTTTTTCCTTTATGCTATTTTCTTTTTCCAAAAACAGTCCTCTGCGGTTTTGGTGCGTGGTGAACTTCTAGTTAATTTTTAGACACACTTGCGTATCTATGTATCACTGGGTGTATATATACACCTGGACAGTGAGAGAATCAAGAAGCCTCTCGTCATCAGTATGCAACAGTTTACCATAAATCTAAATATAAGGAAGAAACAGTGTGTGACATGAAGTGGAGCCTGTTCCCATTTGCTCGGTCACTTCAATGTATGTTGAATCAGAACATGCTTTGGTGAATTTACACCCACTCAAATAGCCTAAAGTGGGTCATTGCTACTCCACCAAGCTCTGCGGTCCAGCTTTCTGCTGACGCATTTGTTGCTTCGCATTTGTGGTACACCTGTACTCCAGCAAGCCTACTCCCTGGTGGCATAACCGGCAAAGCCCTACCACCTTGACTCGGTTCTCATTTGACCTGGTGTCGAGAGATGTTCTCTTGGAGGGTGGGATTGCATCCGCCCTGCATGTCATTCTCAAGCCAAACATGCACGAGTAGAGTTTCTTGATGTAGACATTATTGGACACAATAACAAATGAATATCGTGAATATTATGCACGTTACCCCAGTTGACCACTTTGGAGTCCCCATGAAGGATCTCACGTCAAAGGATCATGAAGAAAGCAGAGGGTGTAGGCAAGCTGATGAATCCGCAACAGCTGATTGACCTTGGAGGACACATTCTTTCATCACATCCTCCACTTTATATTCATGCTTCTGAGTCACGAGGGGTCCATATGAGAACATTCCAGCATTGGCTCAAGCTGCAAGTTCACAGAAAAGCATGGCAAAGAAGTCAACTGATGGTATCCTTCTACACTTTTACACTCCTCCCCTGGAACCATACTGTGGCGTACTGGCATATTAATCTCATGGAGATGTGGGCAGTGTATCTCACGGTACATCTTATCAGACACGAACTATGGGGACATTATATGTTGGTAAAGAATGATGGCCAAACTCTTTTTCCACACTAGCTTGACACCTGCTCCTTTGAGCTCACTTGCTCTTTTGTAATCATTTGCCCTTAACAGTCACACATATCCCAGGTGAAACCGTAACCAGGAGAACTCTATCCCGTGGAAGTCCAGCAGATCTGGAAATGGTGTGGTATGGCACAGGTAGTCCTGTTTGCCTCTTCAGAGAATGCTCAGTTCCACCTTTTTGTTTATTGTCCAAGGCTAAACTTTGGATAGACACACTGTAACCCTGTAAGAAATAATTAGCAATTCCCCTTGGGAGCCTTCCTGGACATCTCACAACAATCGGGATGTCAAGGAAGAAGTGCTCTCAACTGAGCTAAAATACCTGTCTATGAAGAAATAAATCCTGGTTGCACTGACTTCAATTAAGGGTCTGAGATGTTTTCATCGCTCTGTCAAGACAACATGCCAGGAAGTAGGTCTGGGTAACCTGTCGTTGAAATCCAGGCAGTATTCATGGCCAAAGTTTCCACCGTCCCTGGGAGTAGGCAGATCCAATCTTGTTTCGAGACACAGTCCACTTTTTGAAAAGAACTCAGAATCAGGTTATGTATGAAAGTGTATTACCCTTCATGGCCACTAACGGGGCACAACATGTGTTAATGTTGATGGGTGTTCCTCATCAATAAAGCAGAAAGTGTAGAAGTGATCCTGCGTGTAACATGTCCATCATTGATCTCACAATGTGTAGAGTGTATTATCCTTGATAAGTTATGGCATAAAAACTGGAGTGACTGAAAGTGGAGGCCATCTGCCAGATGCTATAAGCTGTGCATCTAAACAGCCTCCTCATTTGTATTGACTGGAGACAACACAGGATAAAGTGTATTAGGAGGTGTCCTTTTCACAGGATGCAGTGTTATTGCCCCTGCCTCAGGACACTTCACGTCATGAGCAAAGAAGTATATGGTTATATTATGTACAAGATGGGAGAAACAAATCAATGCCTTTGAGTTTGACTAATTCCTGTCACTCAGATGCTACATTAAACAGAGAAGGAACTAGAACAAACCAACTGGCAACCAACTTAAACCAGAAGTTACAAAAACAGTCATGCTGGAATTTCCACAAGTATTAATGACATTTCTGTAAATGTGTAATCAAACTAACTTTCTTTACAGTTGTGGACATGGGCAAATTTAGCTTTAAAACCCTCTCTTTGCACAAGGTAGGCTGTAAAAAGGTTCCCCCCTGCTTTATTGCAGTTTCTCATAGGCTGACAGCCAGACTTTAATGGCCTCAAAAGTTTCAATCGCTTGCTTGTGGAGGACTCCAGTTGAAGGTTTTCGCTCGGTTGAGCTTAAATAAATCATACATTACTAATTACTCTTAACGATAAAAATTGGAGGTTTGAAAAGCAAGTAGTTTGTCTTTATTCTTTTTTTTTTAGTCTGTCTTTATTTAATTGCATTTTTAAATGATGTGATAGCCTGTAAATACTATTTTTGTCTTTAAAATACCTTCCCCTGAAACCGAGACATGGTTCCTTACATGCTGCTTGTCCTCTTGGAATTATAAGGTTTTGTTGAACATTTTGGTCAAAAAATATTATGTCTGCATTTTCTGCATGAAATACAAAAACAATTAAAGCTGCAAGCAGCGATGGAAGGGGTCTCGCACGATGCGTCCGCCGGAGCGAAAGCACCGCCTCCCGGCCTTTTTCGAGTTTTTTGACCTTTGAACAAATTTTGGTGGGCTTTCTAACATGTTCAATGGGTCAAAACAGCTAAAACGAAGATTTTGGTAGCATTTAAGGGGGCAGTAAGGAGGCACTGTAGAGCCAATTTTTGGAGCGCAGTCACAGTGATGCATATGCTTTTGTTGAGCCTGTTAAGGCTAATCATACCAGGCTGTTTTTGTTGATAGTGGATTATCTTGAAAAGAGATACAGACCATAATATGTAAATTTTTTTCCACAATTTTGAAGGGTGAACTTTGCTGTGGCACCACCCCAAGACCATTTGACGTACTTCTTAGCTTTTGATAACTTTTTTTCCCTAATGTGTTATGAGTAACCACATCAATTTTCAGCTCGATTAGATATTTCTTCTAGGAGGAGTTCGTCAAAGTTTAAAACGAGCAAAAACGCACACTTTTTGAGGTTTTTGCAAAATATCTGTCTTCCTGTCAATTTTGGAAAAAGGGTTTATATTAGTAAAAGTTGCAGCTTGGTCGTTTACATATGTGTACCAAATTTCAACTGCCTACAACAAACTGGTTGCGCAACAGCTACAAAACCGCTTAGGGTGGCGCTATAGAGCGCCACCCCAAGGCCGTTTGACGTACTTCTTAGCTTTTGATAACTTTTTTCCCCTAATGCCTTACGACTAACTACACCAATTTTCAGCTGGATCGGACATTTCGCCTAGGAGGAGTTCGTCAAAGTATGAAGTCTATATTTTTGTACTTAAAACCTAAAATATCCGGTTTTCCGTTCGGTTTGGAAACTCGACCCAATGATCTTTTTTGTAGGTCTTATAGTCCTACACGCATGCAACAAGTTCTAAGTGTGTATGCAATACAGTGCCTGAAATAGAAGCGTAACACTATCAAAAACATGCTTTTAATGCTCGCCACTAGTTGGCGCTATGACGGATGATGTTCGTTGTGATACGCCTGTTCTCAGGCTTGGACTACGATGAGAATGAAACAAGTTTGAGCCGGATCGGATATTCTATGCCCGAGTTATAACAACTTCCTGTTTCGAGTCGAAATTTGGACATTGGCCCGCCGCCATGACCACATACTTTATGATAGTCGAACAAGCTTCTCAATATCAATTGCCGTATGCCTTATGATGATACTCAAGAAGTTTGGAGATGTTTGGATAAAGTCTGTGAGAGTAGTTCGTCAAAAAGTAGAGCGAGCAAAAACGCCCTTTTTTAGAGGTTTTTGCGAAATAACTGACTTCCTGTCTATTTTGGAAATAGACTTTCAATTAGTAAAAGTTACACCTTGGTACTTTACACATGTGTACCAAATTTCATCCGCCTACGACAAACTGGATGATCAAAAGCTGTAAAAACGCGTTAGGTGGCGCTATAGAGCCATTTTTTAGAAATCAGTTTTGGGACCAAAATTTTACGAAATTTTTCACCGGGTCTGATGCGTGTGCAAAAATCGGTGACTTTTCATATATGTTCAGGTACCGAAAAGTGCCCGCAATGATTCCCGGAATAATAATAATAATAATAATAATAAAAAAAAAAAAAAAAAAAAAAAGTCTCGAGGAAAAACAATAGGGTTCTTGCACCTTCGGTGCTCGACCCCTAATGATTTCTCATAACCCCTCTCTCAATTCAGATAGAACCTTATAATTCCGAGGGGATGAGCGTTTTTGAGCGTGCCTCTCGTGTTCGCCTGCAGAGGACGCTGTGGCCCCTTGGCGCTCTGCTCCTCCCCGTCCTGCTCTTCCAGTGAGTGAGGTTTATTTCAGGAAACCACCACACTTTCGGCTGCCCGAGGCTCAGAGGAAGAAGGATCATGCAGAAATTGATGTAATAGCGGCTCAAAATGGTGTTCGAGACGGTGGTGGTCGATGTCTTGAACAGGTTTCTCGGAGACTATGTGGTGAACTTGGACAGCTCGCAGTTGAGCTTGGGCATATGGGGAGGTAACGCGAAGCATGCTCACCTGTCACTTTTCTGTTACGATTTCTTTTGATCATGGTCATGTTTTTCTAAATGTAAGGTCACAAAGTCTACGGCGACAGGTTATAACTTATTCAAGTTCTGCTCGAACTAGCACGGCCCTGAGATTTGCGTTGGCACTGAGCTGTGACATTTACATTTCAGGTTTTACACGTTTACGTTACTAAGGGGTTGACAGTTCTTTTTAAACGGATATTTCTATTAAAATTATCCTGTCTTCCACGAAGCTGAAGTGAAGTGGTTCCTTTTTTTCTTAATCCAAATCAAAATATATAATTCAAAACCCAACTCTTTAAATGTTACCATATTGCTTGTGTTCTGTAGATAATTTTACGAACTCGTATTGTAACTAAAGATAACATAAATTAAAGGACTTTCCATTTTTGTATTGCTCCTTATTTCAATTGTCAGATATTTAGATTTCTGGGATTATTAATAACAATAAAATATGTATCAATATAAATTTGAATATAACAATTGTTGTCAGGTATACTGCGTAAATGAAAGACTAAAAGTAGCTCAGATTAATTATTGTTTACTTAAGGATGCCACGTTTAATATTTGTCAAGGTATTCTCTGTGTAGAGAGGGAGAGGGAGAGGGAGAGTAGGCTTAGTCCCTTTAATTTCTGGGGTCGCCACAGCAGAATGTACCGCTCACTCATCTAGCATATGTTTTACACAGTGGTCTCTCCAGCACCGAGGAACACACTCATGGACAACTGTGTTTCCTCTATTCACCTGTATTCACCTGTGTCTTCAGACTTGTGGGGAAAACCGGAGCGCCCAGAGTAAACCCACACTAGATGGCAGGTTTAGAGCAGGGGTCTCAATCTCGATTCCTGGAGGACTGCAGCCCCTGCGGGTTTTTGTTTCAGCCATGTTGTATGACAAACCAGTAGCCTCAAACTAACCCAGATGAGCTTAATCAGTGGGATCAGGTGTGTTTGGAGCAAAACTGCAGGGCTGCGGCCCTTCAGGAACCGAATTTGAGAGTCCTGGTTTAGACGGAGGCTCACAGACAATCAATTGTAGACATTACAATCAATTATACAAATACAGGCCGGTCTGACCCGGCCATCTTTACAAACCCACATAAAAAGCATAACGTCATTAATATAAAATATTTCTATTACAAACAACACTCAGAGGTTCAAGGGAAAATGTTAAACATTTTAACCCTATGGGAAAGAGAAAACGACTAAAGGGTTCAATATTCTCCCTCTCAGGAATGATTAACTGGGAAAATTTTTATTTTTTTACAGTGGCTGTTGTATGTTCTAGTGCCTAACAGAGTTTTGGTGAATAAGCCAATAAAAAACCACTCCACATCTAACCAAATTCGTTCATGTTATTGTTTAAGAAACTTTTAAATATTTTCAGTGTTTGTATATGTAAATAAACAGTAAAATAAACAAATAATGCTTAAAATCCTTCAGCCTGATGTGGACCTGCACATCACAAAACTACAATAAGTAAGTAATAACATGTAAGCACAAGATTAAATAAATTAAAAGAAATATAAGCTGATAGTGAGCACAGAGATGGAGTAAATATAATTATTTTACATGAGTTTTATACTTATATCATTGTATAGGTTATGACAACAATATAAACATGAAACCGTAAGTTTTATGATTACAGAAAAATGTTAAAGCCTTAATTTGTTAATGCTTCTTTTCCAGGTGATGCTATACTACGAAACTTAGAGATAAAAGAAAATGCTTTGGTAAGTTTACTTAGTATCAGTTATCCACATCATGTTTTACTGATTCTGCTTCCTTTTTTTTAGAATTTTTTTTTTATCTCTAACAGAGCCAGCTGGACATTCCTTTTAAAGTTCGCGCAGGACATATAGGTGATTATGCTTTGAACTTTCATCTGCTGAGCAAATGTCAGAAATAGTTATGTGAAATTACTTTTTCTTACTCATTTTACTTACTCGCTTCAAACTCTCTCTGATGGCTCTCGAATAGAACGAGCAACAGTCTTCCTGATGCTCATTTTGAAAAAAGGACTGATGGTCGAAAAACATATTGTATTCTTGATCTGGAAGAATTGAATATTGAAAAATAATGGATAAATGTCATGTGTCTGGAATACAGAGGGAGTTTAAGTTATAGATCTGGCCACTCTAATTTCAGCCACTTCAAAGGTACTAGAAGCGGTTAACTGTAGAAAATTTGACAAATCATCATATTAAAATAGCATTCATGATCTCTGGTGGATAATCCGCTTATAATGCTTAACAAGCTGCTGGTTGCAGACATACCGTTGCCAAAATGTACGTGCATATGCTGCAGCATAATCATTTTGTACAAACATAGGGGTTTCACAGGGTCTTAAAAAGTTCAAAATGTAAAGTAAATGTACTCTGCTCCAAGCTACTCCCGAGTGACGGAGCTCCTCACTCTATCACTAAGGGAGTGCCCCATCAGCCTGCGGAGGAAGCTCATTTCAGCCAATTGTATCCGAGATCTTTTTCTTTCGGTCATGACCCAGAGCTCGTGAGCTTAGCCTTTCGACCTTTTTCACCACTACAGAACGATAGATCGACTGCATTAATGAAGCCGCTGCACTGATCTGCCTGTCAATCTCAGGCTCCATCCTCCCCTCACTCGTGAATAAAATCCCAAGATACTTAAACACCCAAGATCTCACCTCCAACCCGGACTGAGCAAACTACCCTTTATCGGTTGAGAACCATGGCCTCGGATTAAGAGGTGCTCATCTTGATCCCTGCCGCTTCACACTCAGATGCAAACCACCTGCTGAAGGTCCTGGCCTGAGGGAGCCAACAGGACAACATCATCCGCAAAAAGCAGAGATGACATACTGTCCCCAAACTGGACTCCCTCCAGCCCCTGGCTCTGTCTAGAAATTCTGTCCAAAAATATAATGAAGAGAATTGGTGACAGATGTCAGCCTTGCTGGAGTCCAACATGCAGCTGGACGATGTCTGACTTACTGCCAGCAATGCAAACCATACTCTTACTTTGGCTGTACAGAGACTGGACAGCCCTTAATAGACAAAGAACCCCACGAGGGACACGGTCGAAAGCCTTCTCCAAATCCACAAAACTGGTAGACTGGTTGAGCACACTCACATGAACCCTCGAGAGCCCTGTAAAGAGTCTAGAGCTGGTCTAGTGTTCCACGGATTTGAAGCATACTGTTTATTATGCAAAAAAGTTTAGCATTTAGTTTTTGATGTTGGTCTTATATTTGATTCTTTTTGATTATTTTTTATTTTAATCAGTAAATAGTTAGTAGTAAACAGGTCTATAAATGAAGAAACTTCAATTTGTTTTATATTTGTGTGTACACACTGTTTATAACATCTGACCCCAAAGCTTTTCAGAGTATTATTCACCTTAACTGGGATACTGAAATCCTTCATCTGACTGTGGGACCACCATCAAACGATAGCAAACAAAACCGATGAAAACAAAAATTATTTTCCATTAAATATTGACCTATAATGAGAAAAATCTCTCCATCCAGTGTAGAAATTGCTTCCTTTTGCACCAAAAATGTGATTGACCTTTTTACAAGTAGAATTTTATTTAAAAGCCTAAAGGAAAAGCTACTGGAGTTCGTAACTATTCTGTTTTCATCAGGTCGTCTGGAGCTGAAGATCCCATGGAAGAACCTGTACACTCAGTCAGTGGAAGCCACACTGGATGAAGTCTATCTGCTCATTGTTCCCACAGCCAGTAAGAAGTTTAGCACCAGAGTTAAAAGGGTTGTTAACCATATGAGCATTCTAACATCATGAAAACATGTCAAATAATGAAGACTTGTTTTTAACCATGAACACAAAACATCAACTACTTAAAAGAGAGTTCACTAAATATCAACTACTTAACATCCTTCAAAGACACTGTACCAGAAACGATGAATTGAATGCAGAAGAAAGATGACATGTCTCATTTTCAAAGAATTCTTTTTGTTTTTACAAAAAGAACTCTCTCTTT
Source organism: Danionella dracula (assembly GCA_900490495.1). NCBI lineage: Eukaryota > Metazoa > Chordata > Actinopteri > Cypriniformes > Danionidae > Danionella > Danionella dracula. The sequence goes on from UELW01000334.1 coordinate 17,670,352, forward strand.
TTTTATTTTTGTTTTTTATGTACAACATTTTCAGTAAGGTGCAATTTAGCATTAGAGGCATCTTGTCTGGTGATCAGATCATGTAGATGATACATTTTTTTTCTAAAAGTCAAACATTTGCATTATTTATCTGTCATCTGTACTTAAATGAAAGTTTGCCATGAATTTATGAGTTTATCCCTCTTTTGTTGCATGCTTTTGAACCCATCAACAAAAGTAAAATGTGAAAAACACCGATGGCCCATGGTATTGATTTGGATAAAGGGCAGAACATATGCAGGCAAAAGGGCGATAAGCTCAATTTTTGCTTCATAAATAAGCAAATGGCACAGACATAGCAACTAGATTACAATTTTCACAGATCTATAAATCTGCTTTAGAAAATGTATATAACTCACATTTAGTGTAGGAGGATTATATTATGTCACTGATCTTGCAGTAGTGATCAGATTGTTTTCCTTAGCAACTTTTTACCCTAGCAACCATTTTTAAAGAGCTGTCTCAGCTTAAATTGATCAAAACATGGGGTTGGTTTGTATAGCTTGTGAGGGGACGTGGGTTTGTATGGGAAAATGGGGACGTCAAAGGATGTCTCTTACTCATATATAGCAACCAAACTGAATGCCCTAGCAACCATAGTCACATAAATGTTATGTTTTTCTAATAACGTGATGTCTTCTGGCTTAAAGTGTCAAACTCCCCTTCTCTGCTCAGGATGTATCATTTAGCTGCAGCCAAAAACTCAAGTTCAGCTGAGTAACTGGATACTTATTTTGTTTTCTTGACAAACTGATTTTATAGTATAAACATAAAGTTTTACTAATTGATTTAATTAACTTTAATTAATGAGACAAATGTGAAAAATTCAAGTTATGATAGTTTTGGAAAAATCCTGATTGTAGATAACTTTGTTAATATAAATGCAGTCCGCTCCTCAACCAGAGCTCCAGAGCTAGCAGATTGTGAAGGGTGAGTTTCTAAACCTTAGTGGTCGTCATGTTTTGAAGAAAACTGATATCCACAAGTTCAAACTCTTCCGGTGGAGCATGGCAGCTGCTCATATGGGGCTGAATATTCCTCTCTACTGTTGTAAAGCTGATAAAAAGCTGTTATTTTAGAGGAAAAGATGTGTCTAGATGCATCTGCAGGTTCATGTTTTTTCTGACATCAACAAACAACTGAAATATTTCTAGAATACCATCAAATTTCAACACTTGTATATAGATTATCATAACTATGGAATAAATTGAACTATTTACACTATTCAACCACATGAAGAGTACTTACACAAAGCTAAGGTCTGTGTGGCCATTTTTTTGGCTATTTCATTTCAATTCAGGCTTGTTATTAACTCGCGCTACTATGGAGAGTTAAAAGAACAGCATTTTTAATTGATGTTATTTTATAAAGGGTGTTTTAAAATAAACATAGCAAAAGTATCGTTTGTAAATACCTTCCAAGATCATATCAGCTTGTGAAAAATCATATCTTCTCTTGAATAGTAATAATTCAGTTTAAAAGCATGATTTCTCCTTCCTGATTTGCTGCAGGTATAAAGTACGATGCAGAGAAGGAGGAGAAGCAGCTGCAGGAGGCTCGACAGCGAGAGCTCCAGCGCATCGAGGAAACCAAACAGAGAGCAGCAGAGAAAGGTGAGGAGCGGCTGTTCTCTCAGCGTTTGACTTGAATAAGTTTCATTAAAAATATTTTTTAAGCACGGGAAAAACCACTGAATGTGCTGGATTTATTGGAAAAAGCTATTAAAGTTTTTAATTTTTAAAATACTAAATCTAAGGCAGCAGAGAAGTAAAATTCTATCAAATTCAATGATGTATGTAATGATGTATTAATGTAAATTAACTAATGTAAGTCGCTTTAGACAAAAGGGTCTGCCGAATGCATAAATTTAAATGTAATGTTTTGCAATACACTTAATTGAAATGAAACCAAACTGCAGCTGCTGCACTTTATTCTGACCTTCAAGAAAGTCAGCACAAGTTACAAATTAACCAGACATTACTTAGTGTATATAATAAATAAATGATCATTTATAAGTTAAAAATGTAATTTCATTTTAATTTGTATTTTTTATTATTATTCATAATACACACATTTTTCATACAAAGTGCAATATGTCTTTCCAAAAATATTACAGATCATAAGAACTTTTTAAAATGTATTTATTAGGACAAATAATATAAATATATTGGGAAGGTGTATCATGCTATAGTACAACTCATTAATGTGTTTGCTTTCAGTTGTAAATATAATAAACTTACTATACTTAAAAGCTAACATAGTAGCATTTTTACAAATAATTATTTAATTGTAAAACCTGTTAGAAATGTTTGAAAAGTCGAGTTTGGTGCGACAACCTTTTAAAGAGTTATTTTTACTCAGCTGAACCTGACATTCTGCTCCTGCGGCCTGAAACCTCTGCTGTTATCAAAGGAGGCATCGGTTTGTGTTCTACATGTGTTTGAGCTCGATACCAACACTAGCATTGGTGCATCCCTAATTAAAATCAGCCTTTAAGTCTTTCTGTCTTTGACATATCACAGTTGCAGTCTTCCGCCAAACACATCACATCACATTTACCTTCAGAAGTAATAGTACAGGATTTTGTTAATCTGTGTCTCCTGCAATTCTGACCTTGATATTAGTTTTTGCTTTGAAAAAGTAAAAGAGTAAGCATTTTTTTCTCCACTGGTATTCTTCTTCTTAAAGCAGAGAGGCTGAAATTAAAAATATCATGTGAAATACTTAATTGCTTATGGATGTTGAATTACATACAGTAATTACATACATACAGTACTCATCACATACGTGTTTGTTCATGGAGAGTTTTTTGTGAAACCAGAGAACCCAAAGGCTGAGAAGCAGGACACGTTTGTGGAGAAACTGGTCACTCAGGTGATCAAGAACCTACAAGTGAAAATCTCCAACATTCACGTCCGGTACGAGGATGATGTGAGTTATCGCTTTATCTTTCACTCTCTATATACCAAAAAAAAAAAAAAAAATTAAAAAATATATATATATACTTCATATACAATATATATATATATATATATATATATATATATATATATATATATATATATATATATATATATATATACTTCAGCAATAGATTTTATGGCACATGGTGGGAACGTGGCAGAATTAAATTTTATGAGAAATAACACACACACACACACACACACACACACACACACACACATATATATATAATTTCTTATGAAATTTAATTCTGCCAGGTTGCCACCAGGTGCCATAAAATTTATTGCTGAACAATGCAGAAAATCTTTCAGATCTAATTTGTCTATAAGCTGGAAGTATTTAGCTTGATCTTTTTCTCTGGTGTGTAGGTCACCAATCCGAACGCTCCTCTCTCCTTCGGAGTGTCTCTTCAGAACCTCAGTCTGCAGGTACTGGAAGATCTAATGATTCTCTCTGACTTGTCTCTCTAGCAGTGGCTTACTTGACTAATCGTTTGTTTTTAACAGTATTTTGTACACTGAATTGTAGAACTGCTCGTTTATGGGTAAAATCATAAGCAGATTTATTTTGAAAATCCAGTTCATTCATGTATATGTAGTTTTTTTTTATAACTATTCATAAAGAATTATAAATAAGCATTTCATAAAGAACTATGTAGATCATGAGATCTATGTAACTTAATTTAATTTCTACTTTTTATGTTACTATTAGGGCTGGGAATGTAATGCGTTAATTAGATTGATTAATCGCAGAACAAAATAAAGTGTTGACGCACAATTGTCCCACCCAGGTCGGAGGACCGCAGTGATCGGGATGGTTAAAAGTTCTGACGGCTACAGCAGAGCTAAGTTATTAAAAGATTTGTAAACCAGCATTAAAACTTTAAAATCCACTCTGCTGTGCACCAGAAGATTTTAATACTGGAGAAATGTGATCTCCCTAAGAACCTCGTTGCTGCATTCTGGACTAATTTGAGGCGTGATAAAGCTGATTGGCTAATCCTAACAAACAATGGATTACAATAGTCCAGTCTTGAGAGAATAATAAATAACATTTATTGACAATAAAAAAATCTTTACGCTTTGGAGCATACAGAAGGCAGCGAATGCGAAGTGAGGGGAATACATTTCCAGATTGAAGGCTTGGAATACAATGTGAGTGTTTTTTGATTGGATAAACACTCTCATCGCTGGTTTTCTGAAGTGTACCCCAACTTTCAGGAGAGTTCGGCATTATTGACTTGACTGACATGACTCATAATGTTATTCTATATCTTTTACTATTGTGGATCAATGAACTATTGACTATATTTGGTGTTTTGTGGTTTTTGAAGAAGTTTATCATTGATTTTTTTAACAATGTGGGTTGATGATTTGTGAGAAATTTATGAAGTTTTGATATTTTTGAATTGTGGAAAATGACACATGAGATCATGTGTTGATAATATTTGTGCAAATAATATAATATATGGTGGGTGATTCAGCAATTTCTTGTTTTTATTTGGGCCTTTTCTATGAGGGATTTCTTTTCTATAACAAAAATAGGGTGTATGACCTTATTTTCATACACGTAGGAAACGTAGACGTAGAGAAAATATCCCGATAACCTCTCTGATCTAAAAATAAAATAATTTATGAAATACTGGAAACATTTTACGCTTTTCTTTCTGAATTATACAACAGAATTATTGAACCTTTTTATGATATTCTAAATGTATTGAGATGCGTTAGTATTATATTACAGCTGTATGCAGAGAATTTCAGCGTAAAGATTAGGAATTAGTCTCATTTGTTGATTTCTTTGTGCTTTTTCAGACGGCTGATCAAAACTGGAACCCGTGCCTCCTGGACGAGAAAGCCAAGCTGTTTTTTAAGGTTCGCACCACAGTTACATTTATGGAAGATATTCATAATGACTCATCAATAACCTGGTTTTGAATTTGTGTAGCTTGTTCGTCTGGACAATCTCTTTGCTTATTGGAATGTGAACTCTGAGCTTTACTCCAATCACAACCCGGAAGAGGCACTTGTAAGTCTGCTTTTCTTTATTCCTTGTAACTTTTTGGTTTATCATATATGTTTTTTTATATTTTACATATGGTTTTTTTTGTCACCAAATAAGCAGATGTGGCTTCATGATTATTTCATCTACAATCTAAAATAAATTACTTCAATTAATTATTTTCGGTCAACCAGAGCTGTAGATTTACAGAGTAGTTTCACTATTTCATTTAGCCTAATTAAGGTCTTTATTGTCTATGTGTTCATCATATTCATCATCTTTTTACCCTGTGTTGCAATTGATCCATGTATGCACCTTTCTCTAAAAAATGAAATTAAATGTTACTACTAAGCTCAGCGAGCACATATATAACTCTAATCGTAACTCCTGTGTGAGGGTTACCATGTATGGGTCGCTCTGATGGTAAAATTATAAAAAAGATTGAATTCCTGACCCTAAATGAACACATGGATTGTTATCAGTCAGGTTTCAGAGCTCATTACAGCACAGATACAGCACTACTGAAGATAGTCAATGACATCCGGTTAAACTCTGATTCAGGAATTCACAAAATCCTTCTCGATAGACTAGAAAACTATATTGATCTTTCAGGAACTGTGTGGTTCAGATCGGGCTTAGAAGGAAGAGGTTTCATTGTGAACATAGGTGGGTTGGGCGATGTCAACCAATTTGGCATTGTATGATGTCCAATGAAAACATCGATGGTAAAAACAAGTATATTCATCTATCTGGCAATAGTTTTACTCTAGACCGAATGAAAGAGGACAGCCACGAGACACGTCTGAAGTGAAAGTGAAACTCACAGCCGATCTAATGCACGTCATTTTAAAGGCAAATCTGTAGTAACGCCCAAGATACAGAAGGGATCACATGAAACCATTAAACCTTCTGCTGAAATGTTTGCGCTGTGGCAGCTACACACGCGAGCCCATCATACGGCCGCGAACGACTTAGGCTCAGGACATGACCATGCTTTCATCTCCAGCAGACTGGCCTACTGTAACGCTATTCTCACTCTTCCTAAAAAGACCATTAAACAGCTCCAGCTCGTTCAGAATGCAGCGGCTCAGATTCTTACCAAAACTAGAAAGTCAGAACACATTTCTCCAGTTCTTAAGTCTCTACACTGGCTGCTGATCTCCTTCAGAATAGATTTTAAAGTTCTGCTGCTCGTATGTAAGTCCAAACATAACTTGGCACCTAAATATGCTCAGTCAATACACACCCAACAGGGAACTGAGATCCCTCAGATCAAATATCTACCCCCGGGTAAATTCCAAACAGGGAAAATCCTCCTTTAGTTACCATGCAGTCCACAGATGGAACCAGCTTCCAGAGGAGATCAAGGGTGCCAACACTTTAGTCATGTTTAAATCCAGGCTAAATACTCTCCTGTTTAGTTGTGCTTTTGTTGACTAAGCACCAACGTCCAAGAACTATTTTATCTCTCCACTTCACTGTCTTAATTTTCAGTTTTTAATCATTATGCTTTTATATGACTTGTTTTATGCTTTGTTTTAATAAATGTACTATCTTTTTATTCTTTGTTTCAAATGTAAAGCTCTTTGAATTACCCTGTGTACGAAATGTGCTATACAAATAAACATGCCTTGCCTTGTCTTTTTGTTTGTTTTTAATTGTACTCGCATTATTTTTCACATTAGTGTTCAGTGTTCTCGTGTGTTCACAGCGATGCCTGAAGCACAGCGCCGTCCAGACCACCAGTCCTCAGGGTTATCACTTCAGTAAGTTTCTTTCTTTATTTTCTTTGTCTCATTTCTTTCTTTTCTTTCTGTCTTTCTTTCTTGCTGTATTTTCTCTGTCTGTCTTTTCCCCTCCTTTTCTTTTTTTTTTTTTTCTTCATTTCTCTCTGTCTTGCTTTTTTCTGGTTCTCAGCCACTCCTCCCCCCATTTGTCCATTATGTTTATTTTTATTTCCCACATTGTTTGTTTGTTATCTCTTTAGTTTTTCGTCCGATATCTGCCAAAGCCAAACTTCGGATGAATCCTCGCTCAGATGTAGATTTCTCCTCTGCAAAAGTGGACCTGGTGGTCAGCCTCCCCGAGGTGGCTGTGGAGCTCAGTCGGCCTCAGGTGAGCAGTGTAGGAACGGACTGAGAATACTTAGTGATTAGCTCTATTCACTTAATACGCCCTTGGAAGAGCATAGGCTTAGAACACTTTTGCTTTTTAGATAAGTGGTAGGATAATGGATCGATATTCCATACAATATCCAGTTAACGGATAGATATATTCCATTCCATATAACTGTGTTTCTTGTGTTTTCCAGTACATCAGTATTCTGGAGCTATTGGGCTCTGTGGATATGATGACCAGGAACCTTCCATATAGGAAATATCGGCCTAATGTGATGGTTCATCATGATGTTCGACAATGGTGAGTGGTGAAAAGCACTACGTGTTACTGGGGTTCAACTCAACATTGTGGGATGAAATTCTTAAAGAAAATTGCAGCTAGTCTTGGATCGTTGGTCAATAAGTAAGTGAGCAGGACATGTCAGCTGCAGCTGGGCATTCTGCAACCAGAGTTCGAATCCCACTTATTTGGTCCTTTCCTAACATGATCCCACCCTTGCAATATACTATTAGAGGGCACTGAACTAAAATTGTGAGAACTCGGTTATTGTCATAACTTACATTAAGTTTTGTCTTAATACACTAAATTATTATCGTTTCATTGAAGACTTCCCAAATAATTTGATAAAAGACGGTTCATCAGGACAGTGAGTGATGGTCTGGTTAAAGTATCATAAGAAATAGACAGTGTCCCAGTATGAGTTTTTGTGCAAATATATTTACTTAAATTGGTTTACATTTTTACTTTAATGTTTTTTTTCAGTACCACCCTTTTTTGGCAGCTTGAGATAAAATGTACCATCTTGTCTAGGTGGCGCTATGTGATCACAGGTGTTTTGGAGTTGAACGTCAAGCCTCGTCTGCACATGTGGTCCTGGGTTCACATTCGACGCCATCGCCAGCATGTAAAGAAATACAAAGAGCTTTACAAGAAGAAGATCACCAGCAAAAAGCCTGTTGAGAGTCTGCTGAAGGAGCTGGAGGTTAGCAGAGCACTCAGCTCATCTGTTCTTGTGATTTTAGAGAAGTTGGCTATGATTTTTTTAGGGTGAGTGAGAACAAGTGATGCTGGTTTATGACTACAGGTGCAATTTTGAGTGCAAAATGGCTTGCATCGTCATAGAGAGTAATAACATTAGTTGAAGGTCAGTGCTTAATGTTTCCATGTATAGATCCTGGAACACCAGAAGGGAAAGAAAAGGTTCTAGGTGGGGAATTGTTTCACTGTAGCTTAAGCCATAGTCTGTTAAAGGAGCTGTTCGGCTCCTTTAACATTCTCAACATGATTTGGTTAAAGCTTTAGGACTTCATATGGAAGAGATTGCCAGTCTAATAATTTGGAACAGAAAATATGAAGAACCTGAATATTGAAAAAATATATAATTTTATTAGCAAAATTCTGACATGATTAATGTGTGTTCATCAATGTCCTCTATAAAGCACAAAAATTATACACAACACAAAACATATAAACTGATTCAAAAAGGTTTTTTTCTCTGGACCCAAAGATTTAACATCTCAAACCAGATTCACGTTCTTTAAATGTTAAAGAGAAACATGCACAAGTCTTGCTTACAAATAGATGAATGGAGACTGTGTGAGCAGCTTGAAAAATTCTGCCCATTCTAAACATTGGTTTTAGACTACGATAAACTTTTGTGCTGTGTGTCTCTGTCTCTTGTTGCTTAATATGAGCCTTTCTTCACCGCTGCTCCATTCAATGTTGGGAGAACTCAGAGATCTGAAAAGTTAAAGTCTCATGGTCCTTAAAAAAACATTAATGAAATCAAAATATTTTATACCACAGGGTGTCTTCTTTAAAAGTGTAGTTTACGTAAGAGAATACAGATGTAGCTCAAGTTTGAGGAAATGCTTGTTCCTCTGCTTAGGAAACGGAGAGGACACTTGATATATTCAACATCACGATGGCCAGACAGCAGGCTGAGATGGAGGTGAGCAATTTGTTTACACCCATGTTTCACTTTCATTAAATCTCTCCAGTGTACTCCTATGATATTCATATGCAAAAGGTTACAATAAAGCGAGCCAAAGTGTCTCTTGAGGTCTATATTTACAGACAAGTGGATGCATACAAGAAGTACATGGGAATGTTTGCCCTCTGTGTAGGCTTCCAAAGCAGGTTTGCGTATCTACCGTCCCGGGGTGAAGGTGGAGGAGGAGCAGTCGCAGGGCTGGTTCGGCTGGATGTGGAGCTGGAGTGGAGATGGCAGCTCTCAAAGCAAAGAGACCAAAACTGCAGGTGAGTTTGAAAGACGGCTATGGATTAGTTAGGACATGCATTGAACTGCAGTTCTGTTGTTCATGGTGCGCTGGTAAAAGTGAGAACTTTAACTGTTGCTATTAACTGTTGTTGTGAAATTGAGCATAAAGGCACAGGTATCTCACTTGAGGGGTGATGATATGAATTTGGTGATGACCGAATGAATGATTTTGGCTTATTTAAGGTAACTCTAAATCTCAAATGGCAAATTAATACATGTTCATTTGTTTCTTTAGATCAGCCATTACCAAAATGCAGACTGCAGTCTGGGCCGTGATGTGTGTCTTTCTGGACCTTTAACCAATTCCTGATAAATTCGCTAGAATAGTTTACTCAAAATGGGACATTTTGTTCAGTCTCGTGGACAGAGAGTGCGTTCCACTACTGTGGGTAATACAGGAAAGGCTTTCCTCTGTATAGCGGCAATCGAATCGATTGATTTTTCACCAAAGTTTCCAGTGCAAAGCGTGCATTAGAACAGAGAAGGGTGACTGACAGCATGGCATGCTCCAAAAACAGAACGTTTGATGTGGGAAACCATAGTTTTAAGCATGAGGATGTCAGCAGTTAACAGTTCCAAAACAGTTTGTCTGATATGCCCCGAAATATGCATTCATTAAAAGTGCCGATGTCAAGTGCACATTGAAACTAACGTTAAATCCAGCTCCAATGCTTCTCCATAAGTCTGAGGTGAGAGTGTGAAAAATAAAGGAGTAGCAAGGCTGATCACACACATTTATAGCCCTGCAACATATGAATGATTGTTCACTGAGGGTATCGTGGATTTTGTGGCAACATAAAAAAAGTGTTCAGTGATGAGATTGGTGTGAAAGAGGGGTTAAGACAGCCGAGTCAGCTTTCCTTTAAGTTTTGTTCTAGGCTGACCAATATGCAATTATTTGTCCCTTCCAATTCCATTCCAACCTCTTAGTGTAATCACATTCTCATTTTGCTTAATTGAAAAACAAGCAATTCAAAGAGGAAAGGTGGTTCTGTTGCTATTTTCCACCAAAAATAGCCATATTGTGTAATATTTTCCTAATATTTCAGAGTTTTACTTGAAAAGTAAGCTTTTATTATTGTATTTTTTTTTTAGGAATACACTTTTGGTGGATGCATGCAAGAGCATAATAAAAATACAAAGTAAAAACATGCAATACATATTTGTCTTAATAAGAAATGCACAAGAGAATCTTTTCATGTAAGAGTTTTGTAACAGTATTGATGCCAAGACATTGGCTAACATTATTAGGATTGCTATTGCACACACATCTATGAGCCACATTTCTGTCCAGAAAATGCTGGAAAGATTTGATTTTCACCCGAGGACACATTTTAACTCTTTACAACCAATTGTTTGTATCTGTTTAAAACCTGTTAAAAATTCTTATTGATTGCTATTTTTCACAGCACCTTGCTATTTATTCCAAAATCCCACAAAGTTGGTTTGCTTGAATAAAAATCAGTTTTCTCTTAAACTGTGACACATTCTACTTGTAGAATTTTACATTCATCACCAAAACCGTACGCATGAAACCGATTGCTGACGGTGTGATGGAAACTGAGGTATGCAAGGGGCAGTCTGATTCAGTCAGCACAGTTTTCACTATGATCTATTACTATACTAGTAATACATTTCAATATTGCTTTATGTTTCATATTGTATTTATTGATAAGTACTACGAACTATTTTGAAGAATTTAATGGCTGATTCTGTACACTTTCATTCAGGCTTTGATGGGCTGATGACTCCTGCAGAAAAAGCCAAACTCTATGCTGCCATTGGGTACAGTGAGACTGCTGTCAACCCAAATCTGCCAAAAAGTGTAGGTTTCTTTCTGTGAATTCCACAGTGCAGATGTGTGCAAAAATCTCTGACTACTTTATCTGTGAATGTTTGAAAAACTGTTAAATATTGCTGTTGAAAATATCTGCTTAATTAGGAGAATTTAAATCTGGTACTCTTGCATTTGAAAACTACAAACTGAAATCATTGACTCTCATGTTCAGTGTTCATGTTTTCATGTTCTTGTTTTGTGGACATCATGGGAATTATGTTTTTGTTTTTAGTTTGAGAACATGAAGATTAACTTCCATCTGCTCCGCTTTTGCCTGTCAATGAAAGAGAGTCAAGAAAAACCAGAGATCATCAAACTCTCCGTTATTGATCTGAAAGCCATGCTTGCACAGAGACCTGCTGCACAAGCTATGAGGTAACCACTTGAAATCCATTTCTTTTTTACTCCATGTTAAAACACACTGTTTCAAATCCAGAGTGACCTATGTTTGTTGGTTGAGAATTCAGTGTTTTTACCCCCGCTATCAATTTCTTAGCCCCGAACTATTCTTGATCTTTATTCAACAGCATTGTCAATTTGCTCCAATTATGCTTTAATTTTTTTTCACTATTGCTGTACTCTGCTTAAATTCTCTCCGCTTTTTATTTGCTCTGCTTTCACTTTGCCTCTCAGTTATCACTTTACTCTGCTTTCATTTTGATTCACTTTCATTTGCTCCACTTTCAAACTTTCCTCTCTTTTTCTTTACTCTGCAAATTAAGTTTCACTTTCACAATTCTTCCGAAGATTAGAAAATCCACCAGAGGGGAAGAGCGTTCTCATATAGAGCTCCGTAGCTGTGGAACAATCCCCCGGATGTTGTCTGGAGCTCAGCTACGCTCAGTTCAAAACTAAATTAAAAACATAACTGTTATTGTAGCATTCAAATAATTGACTCCTGGTTTGTGTTCAAACTGGTATGGTCTCTGGTGCTATAAACATACACATTGTTGAAAGAAAAAAAAAAACCGTGGTTCAATGTGCCTATCTAACCCATACTCTCATCATGTATCACTCATCCTGCAGCTGATGCTGATGACCTGTTACATTTTTCTAACCATTGTTTTTTGTTAATTTCTGTTCTGGGGGTTTTTTTCCCCCTGGTGCTGTCCGGCGATGGATCTTAGGTTTGTATGTTCTTTATGCTGGGGAGTTGATTAGCACCTGAATCAGTCAGCGAGGCTCCCAGGGGCCTCACAGAGGGAACTCCTATTTACTCTACCTGATCCTCATGAGGACTTTGTGAAGCTGCTTTGAAAGCGACTGCTAAAAAAGCGCTGTTTAAAAACTTGATTGATTGATTCACTTTTACTTTACTCTGTATAATTGTTTTTTCTGTCACTTTGATCTTCTTTGATTTAGTTTCACTTTCACTTTACTCCACATTCACTTTCACTTCTCTCAGTTTCTCTCTTTAGTTCATTATTATTTTACTATACTTTCACTTATCTCACTTCCAATTCATGCTGCTTTCACTTTGTACTGCTTTCTTTTCTTTTCTCGCGTTTGACTTTGATAATCTTTAATTTAGTTTCACTGTCACTTTCTCTCCAATTTTGTTTATTCCTCGTCGCTTGACTTCTCTTTTTATCACTCTGCATTTTACTTTCTTTAAAATGTCTGTTCATGTTGTTCCTTTTTTTATGAACTTGGTTGGCTACCAGTCCATATTTTCAAAGCTCTTCACACTTCCTCTCTTGTCCATAAAATCATGTTATGGACAACAAGGGATCTATGTGTATGGTGCATTATCCCTACCCAATAACATTGGTTATCTTTGGTCATCACCATTCTTTAACACCTTAGTGCTAACTCGTTTCTCTGTTGTTGCTTTTGAATGACTGATGAATGATGTCTTGACCACAGGTCCTTTGTCTTTTGGTTTACTATATTTGGTCTATCCATATCTGGTCAGTTATCAAGTGTGCACTATTCTGGAAGGCCTTGTGTGTAGAGGGGCTAACAAGCCTAGAACGTTCTTATTATGAGAAGGATTAATTTCCATTCCTCTGGAATCATTTATTGATTGTTTTTGTGTGTGTGTCAGGATCTCTGCACAGCTGTCATCCTTTGAGGTGTGTGGTCTGGCCCGGGGGACGTCTGCGCCCATCCTGCTCTCTCCTCACCTTGAGAGAAGCAAGAATGAACACACACTTCTCGATCTCATGTTTGAGACTAACCCTCTCGATGGGAAGGCAGATCAGAGGCTTCAGGTTGAGTCCCAGCCCCTTGAGATCATCTATGATGCTGTGAGTCTTGTTTAAGTTTCAACTACCGATCAATAGGAGACCAAACCGTTTAATTCCTCTGATCTCTTCTTGAAGCTGGTTCCAGCTGCGGGCAACATTATAATTGAAAGCATGCTCTCTCTACTTGGAGTATACGTGTGGTAGTTCTAATAGATTTAAACCCAGTGATCTAAGAGCTCTGTTTGGTTTCTATACAGTCACCTGTTATATGTTACAGACTGTTGTATAGTCACCTGTTGTGTATTTTAGATGCTGAGCTGACTTGTAGATGAGCAGCAGCACTTTTAAAATATATTCCAAGATACTGAGACCTGAGGATTGGCATTATTTGCTTCGACACTCTAGTTCATAGTCAGGGTCAGTGCAGCATTCTGCAACTAGATGCAGCTGTCTAATGGTCTTTTGTGGGAAACCATTGAGGAGACTGTTACAGTAAGCTTGTTGGTGATCTTAAATGTGCAGGCCAGTAGCCTCCCAGGACATGGATGACCTCAGCTCTAGATCCTGACTGGATCTGCAGAATCTTATCCTTGAAAAGAGTTGGACTTGGTCATTGCTCTTACATTACAGATGAAGCTCCGATCAGACTCTAGAAACACCCTGAAATTCTTGACTTGTTTTTTTAGTTGTTAAATCCTTAGAGCTTAAGCAGGCAAACCTCAGCTCAAGGACGCGATCTAGGGCAAGAAGGAGGTCTTAATGACATCTTTTGCATTATCCAAAATGTAGTGTTAATGACGTAGTTATCTCACTGCAAGGAGAACTGTATTGTTTTAGTAAAGGGACAAGAATTGGACCTATGATAAAGAAATGATTAAAGCACTGTAGAGTTTTTTAGGTCTACTTTCACACTCCTAAAAAGTATTTTAGGACCATGGTTTGTGGTACGTGTAAATTCTGATATGGTAGGATGTTCGGACACAATACAAAAGAAAGAATTTTTGTAATGGCTTTCATGTAGGTAAGAAGTAAAAAAAAAAGCTGTTATAGTCAAAATGTGGCTTTCTCCGCATCTGCTGATTGCTTTCAATGCGTCAGTGAGGTGTATTTTGAGCATATGCTCAATCCCAGCTTTGCCTTAAGGCAACGTTTTACCTATAAAAGTGTACATTTTTATGTACATGAGGCCCCTCCCCCTTTCTCATTAATGTTTTTGATGACTTAAGGATGACTGCAGTGTTGAGAGTTGTTTTCTGGTTTTGTTTGTAGATGACTGTGAATAGCTTGTCTGCTTTCTTCATGCCTCCCAATGACCTGCAACTGGATGAACTAACAAATGCAACACGCATGAAGCTGGAGCAGTTCCGAGACAAAACCTCCACAGGTCTGTGTTGGAGAGAAAGATGTCTGAGTGAATGAGCTGGCTGTTATAGAGTTTTCAGCTGTGCCCAGATTAGCTATAGAATTTGGATTTTTACCATTTTATTTAGATATTTGTAAAGAATAGCCAGATGTGCTGACTGTTCAACGGGTATTTCGAATTTCAAAATGTAGACACCATATGGCTCTGCTCCGCAAAATGAGTGGTGTATCTCATGTTTCTCCCACTGTCCTGCTTCTACCGTGCCCCTCTGTTTTCCGTTCATCTGATTGGTTAGTGGCAGTCCTATGGCCATCTCTCATTGATGGTTGAATTTAAAATGTTTTGCAGAGATGAAGAATGTCAATGTTTAGGTAATTACTACTTATTTATTTTAAAATATAATTAATAAGGCTTAATCATAGCAAATGTGGTGATTTGCATTTCTTGGCACCTAATAATTATTTTCGAAGCTTGATGTGATCCTTATATTTTTTGTACCAAAAAATAATAGTAAAATTTTGGGAGTACAACGTCACATGGAAATTCTGGTTCTGGTCCAATATTGCGTTTTAATGAGAAATGACAGAAATGGATATCATTTATTTTAGCATAGTACCTGTCATTCTTCAAAAAGTAAATTCATTGTTGGCAGGGCTGATGTACATCATTGAGACGCAGAAGGTTCTGGACTTGAAGATAAACCTTATGGCCTCATATGTCATCGTGCCTCAAAATGGGTTTTATGACCCCAAACACAACCTTGCCATTCTGGACCTGGGTCGATTACAGGTGAAAAAACGAGTCACAAGTTTGATTTTAGTTCCTAAATACTCAGTTATTTGGTTGTTCTGCACCATGACGATGATGAGAAAAAGATTAGTTTATGCACTGTATTGTTGTGAGCAGATGTCCAGTCAGAGCAAAGCTGATCTCCCTCAGCTCTCTGTGGGGCACAGTACTATCGAAGATATCATGAGCCGAGCCTACGACAGCTTCGACATTCAGCTCAGCAGTTTGCAGTTCCTTTACAGCAGAGCAGGTACTCCCACACCAGCAGAAGTAAAAACCAACAGATGGAGCAGTGGAGCATGATTGATTTGATTGTTAGGTGGAGACTGGCAGAAGGCTCGGCCACTCAGACAGTCATCCTTCCACATCCTGGAGCCGGTGGATCTGAAGGTGCTCTTCAGCAGAGCCATGGTGGTCACTGACTCAAGGATGCCCCAAGTAATGCAGCTTTCTTATCCTGTCCTTTGTTTTGTGTTTGTTTAGATTTGTGCTTCTTTTACTTTCAGTCTGTTTGTCATAATAATTATTAATAACAATAATTATTATAAAAATGTACCAACACTGGAGTCACTCAAGGACACCGCACTTTAAAACAAAACAACAGTAACAAAACATAATTAATCAAAATATAAAAGAGCATTAAAACCTTTAGTTACAGACAGTGGGCCTGTCAAAAAAGTAATGTTTTAAGTTTAAGTTTAGAAGTGTCTTGGGCTGGACTGTTCCTTACATCACCAGGCAGTTTATTCCAGCGAATGGGGCAGCAGAACTAAACGCAGATTGATCAATTGGTATTAGGCTGCCAAAGAAATAGTTAATTATTTGCTTTTGTAATTGTTTTCTCTGTCTAAACCATAATTTATTATTCAATCTATATCTCCGTCACATACTCATGTTATGTTGTTGGTGCAATAGTACAAGGAAACTTTAATTGAAGTTAAATGAGTACTTCTCACACACTGGCACAGCTTCAATGCCAAGATAGAGCAAGGATCCATTTAGTGCAACTTTTTGGCACTTCCCTTTGGTCGGGTTGGGATAAAACTTGCAGAGGTGAAAACACAACCCGGATTGAACATAAGAATTCAAGAACTTATCTGATGCTGCATTCCAGAGATAAACATTTTTCCTATAAAAATACTCAGAATAAAATATTTCATTCAATAGCCTCTTGTAGGGGCTTTCAAAGCCGACCATCCACAAAGCTCCAATTATTTTCCTTGATTAGTAACTTTTTAAACCATTAATCTCTTGAACAAGATTTGGTTTAATTGTTGTTTATAGTTGCTAGTTGAGCTAACTGTTTATAATAGATATTGGGTTATATGTGCGAGAGGAAGAATTAGATGAGATGTAACAATGAAATACAATACCAAAAATTTTGAAAATTAAACCAAACCGTAGGAGATAAATACTAAAGAGGGTGAGCCCAAAACTGACCCCTGTGGGACACCAGAGGTGACCACAGAGGGCTTAAACTGCTCATCTTTTAGGTCGACAAGTTTGGAGCGATTCTACACAAAGGATTTGAACCAGGTTAATGCAATACCTGTTAGCCCAATTGATTCTAAACTGTGCTATAGAATCTGATGATGTACAGTATTGAAGGCAGCTGTTAGATGTTTCACAGTTTTTTTAACAAATAGGTTTTCGCTGTTTTCCTTGGATTCATAGCTTTAGGAAGTTACACATACACATGTTGCCTCCTAAATTAGAAGAGCTATAATACGTTGGATTCCAATGCTTCAATAACAGAATCTCTCACCAAACTCAGATATTTGGTTTTGAATACTAATTCAAATATTTGAACAACTAATTTGTATATTAATTTGTTAATATTTTCAAATTAATAACAACAATATAGGTGTCTGTTATAAAAATTTAGAAAAATCAATACGTTCATTTAGACCTCTCTACATTGTTCAAGAACATATTTATGATTTTTAAAAGTTGATTATCGTAACCCTTTGCTGAAAAATTTTTTTTTAGAATTAGTGGATACACACTTTCACACCACTGTGATTGTGATCATTTTTAAAATGATAAATAAAATGTTCTGTGGAATGCTTTGTGAAATGATTGTTGTTGTTTGTCAGGTTTAAGATCTCTGGGGAACTTCCCCTGCTGTCTCTGCGTATCTCAGATGATAAAGTTCGTGGAGTTCTGGCTCTGCTCAGCAGTATTCCTCTACCGGAGAGCCGCCCTGTGCCTCCGAGCAAAACTTCACACACCACACCCAAGGTGAGCACACCAATGATTGACATGACAAACATAGTCACTTGTGCAAAGAGTATCTGTCGTAGAATATTAGACTCTCTCTCTCGTAGATAAACACTCCGGAGGCAGGGTATAGAACAACAGCAACAATGGCAACTTTATTTTACACTTTATTAACACTGAAATGGTGCTCTAAAGAAAAACTACGGAAAGTTACTGGCAAAGTCGAGAAGGAAGAAAGCCGGGGAAAAAGAGAGCGAAAAGTCTCTGTGCATATAAGGTATAAGGCTTGCCATTGAAGAGGAATGCAAACCAAAACTGACTGTCAGGATGGACAGGCACACTGAAAAACGCATTAGCCAAATCCACCACTGAAAACCATTCACAATCCTGTGGAACCTGTGTAAGCAATGTGTAGGGGTTAGGTACATTTGGCACTCTCGAAACAACTACATCATTCACCGCCTTTAAATCCTGCACAAATCTCCATCGCTCAGGTTCACCTGGCATCTGGCATTTTTTAACCGGAAAAATTGGTGTCCTGACCGAAGAATCATAACAAGGCACAATTACCCCTGCTGTTAAAAGTGCATGTTGAAAACTGGAGTAATCCCTTTCACCGCCTCAGCCTTTAAAGGATATTGGGTTTTACATGGTCTGAAATCACCTTTAGCTGTTATTTGAACGGGCGGACAACTCTTAATTAGGCCTACATAATTTTTGTCATCATTTACTGATACCATCCAAGAACCCAATGAATGCCATGAATCTGTCAAAGGTTTTATCAATGAGACATATGGAAATGAGCCCTCTAACAGGAAATGATGTGGTTGACCCCCATAAACCTCCGCGTTTGAAGGTTTAACTTCTACACAACATCTAGTTTTATCCCAAAACATTAGTCTGAACATCAATTGCTCTATTTTCTCAACCCCTCTCATCCATTCCGCCCCAAAATTGTCATCATACCCTTCATGGATATGTGCTATACAAAATAAATCCTCAGGGTGTACCTTAGTCAGGTCAGTTTGGTTAGTCAACTCCATTGCCATTCTCATAAGTGTTTGGCACACTGCCAATCCATCTGGATTATCAAACCGCCATCCATACATTAATTGTATTGAGTCAGAGTGTTTTAGACTCTGTATTTCAGGCAATTGCACTGAAAGGCCACCAGGGGAACTTACAACAATTATTCCAAGATGGCACATCAAATTTTTACTCCCGCTGCCCCAATGGATGTCAGAAACCTCCCACTCAATTTTGGCAATGGTTGCATTTCAGAAGCCCTAATCACTGATCTAGATGCACCAGAATCAACCAAAAATTCAATGGGCTTATTATTACCCATAAGAGTTAGGATAGGCAACCGTGTATAGGCCTCAGCAGACTATTTCGCATAAGTTTCTTTTACTTTTCTGCAATTCATTTTTCTCTCAACAAATTCAATCATTTTGTTCAAGTCAAAAATTCTCTCGTCAATTGTTAGTGTTTTAGTATTTAAATAAGACTCAACCCTGGTCACTTCCTGGTCGACATGTCCGGTGTCGCTCCCCTCCTGTTCTCACAAACCACCATGCCCCCGGGCCCCGACAAACGGCTTCGGATTCGAACAATCCTTGAACTGATGTCCCAAGTCACCGCATCCAAAGCACTTGGTTTGCGGACAGTACCTTGTTAGGTGATCAGGCTGTTTGCAGAGACGACATTCCCCACCTGAGTATCTTTTCTTCCCCCGTCTTGCATCCCCTGTCGGGCGTCTTGGCACCTCTTGTGCTACCATTTGAAGAACTACTTTCTGGGCTGCATACGTTTCATTTTCCCTTCTCTTGTTTTTATGTATCTCCTCTGCATCAAGAAGCTTCTCCACATGTAGAGCATGCTTCTCCACAAGATGTAGTTTCCCTGAGTCCCACTCGATACAGATGTTTTTCAGCCTCTTTGATATAGGTTCCTGCAGACCATTGATGAAGCTATTCCTCAGATCAATCAATCAATCAGTTTTTATATAGCGCTTCTTTAGCAATTGCTTTCAAAGCAGCTTCACTAAGTCCCCATGAGGATCAGGCAGAGCAGACAGGAGTTCCCTCTGAGAGGGAATCCATCGATGAACAGTTTGCCGGACAGGACCTGAAAAACAAAAAACAAACAAAACAAACAAAGACAAAACAGGAACTAAGAAATGGAGAAAACGGTTAGTAAACTGTAACATAGATAACAAACAAGTGATCAGCATCAGCTGCAGGAGGAGAGATAAATAATGAGGATAGGTTAGAGAGGAACATTGAACCACATTGTTTTTTCAAACAGTTTGTATGTATATGGTGCTCAGGCACCATATCTGTTTAGACAAATACCAAGAGATAATTATTGGAATGCCAGTTTAAACAAATATGTTTTTAATTTAGTTTTGAAATCTGTGAGCGTAATTGAGCTGCGGACAACATCCGGGAGTTTGTTCCAGAGCTTCGGGGCTCTATATGAGAACGCTCTTCCACCTCTTGTGGATTTACTAACCTTTGGTACAATCAATAGTTGAATCAACAAATCAAAAAAGAGAACGAGCTGGAATATATCGTGATAGGAGACTGCTCAGGTAGGCCGGAGCCAAGCCATTCAGTACCTTTCAGATGTGCTTCATATGGCGTTATCCCAGCAGCACTCAAGTCGTCAGGTTTCTCTAATCCACTGTATAAATCATGGACTACAATTAATCTATTTAAATACTGCGTGACAGTCTCATCTTTTCCCTGTGTACACATAGCAATTTTTGTCATGTCCATCCTGGTCGTAAATGCAGGCCTGCAGGCATCCCTTACTTGAGTAACGAGCTAGACATACTCCTGGTTGGCTCTGTGTGAGTATCTCACTTGAAGTTGGCCTGAACTCCCTACAGAACTGTTCAAACATTTGACCAAATCTCCCCCCTCCCGCTTCTACAGGATTGGGGAGCTGATGCGCCACCTCCTGAATGTATGAAAGCGTATGTCCATTGCCTACAAACCAAGACAGGGAAACCCTCCGGACCAGCAACCTTCACCATCGGTAGTTGAAAATCGGAGATGGAGTTATCAACACTTGCTGAATTATGAGGGGGAAGGGTAGAGTCTGGCATTTGAACATAGAAACTGTCAGACCTGTCTACCATGCAAAGCTCGCCCCCTGAGATGTTTGGAATGTTCATGGGGAATGGAGTGTTTGATTGGAGAAGACAATCATTTTGAAACACCGGAAGATGGACATGTAGGTGTAGCAGGAACAGCAACAGCTTTCGCCTCGTCCGTTGGCTCACAGGAGAATGGGGTTTTATTTTTTATTTTATATTAAGATCTTCTACAATTGCAACAACAATCAACAGGGAATATTTACAATAAATAATAAAGCAAAAACCCAAGGATAAAAGAAACACCAGCGCCAGAGAAAAATAAATATAAACTAACTCTCTCCTTCAAAGCTTCTTCTGTCTGTCTGTCTGTCTGTCTGCTTCCCTTTTCTCACTCTCCTTGGGGTGCGCGTGTGCGCACCTCCGTGCATGTGTGTGTGCACGCCATGTGCGAGAGAGACATACCAAACAGGAGAAAAAAAAACTTTCTCTAAACACAGGAGGCTCACAGGGCCATAACATAGTGTGTGCATGCTTAAGATATGCAAAAACATTTATCTGATGACAGACACAAAATTGAGCCATTTCACACATGTTTGATCTGCGTTGACTTCGAACACATTGGGGTTTATAGCTGAGAGTTTTCTCAATTATGATTGGTATATGACATAAGAAAAGCTACTCAAAATATATTTTTGGGTAGTGCATAGTGGGGTATTATCTCTTAGTTTAAGTGAGGAGGAAAAACTGAAGCGATTTAAACTTGATTTAATTCTTCTCTTGATTTTGATTCGGCAAGAAAGTTTCTCATACTGAAAATCACTCATTCAAAATGACTAGTAATTAAGGTTTTCCTAGCCTCTATATTTACCCCAAACCAAAACAGATTGTATTAGTTGTTCTCCTTCATAGTGTTGTGGCAGATAGTCAAACCAACAGCTATGGGAACAGGTCCGGTTGTGTCACGCGAAAGAGGGTCTTAGTACGAATAATAAACAAATAATAAACAAACAAAGAATTAGCTAATCGTTTCGTAAGCATTGAACAGTCCAAAAAGGTTATGCATATCGCCCTTGGATGCATGTCATTCTTGGAGACTTCCAAAACCAAATAAGGACATTTTCAAAATCACAATAGGGGCACTTCAAAATTCCACTTTGAAGATGCAATATCCGTCACTGCTGTGCAGATAAAGCCTCCAGTCATTTCTGAGCCTTCCACTTCTTGCCTTCTTAAAGAGAAAGTTTCTCTCTTAAAGTGTGACTTTTTTTGAAAGGGACTGCTAGTGAACGTGTTTTTAAAGTTTCACTCATGGAAATCATCTGGTTGCATTGGCTCAGTGTGAGTTATTGTCGTGTGCTACACTGTTGCTCAAAAAATGCATAGGTAATGAACAGAGATGAGGTTTTGCACAAATGTGTGACCACTAGCTTCTCTGTTACCGTATGTTCGTTGAGTGCTGGATCTCTTCGTATAATGCTTCTGGATCCCAGTGGGAGACCTATCTGTTCTCATTGCTACTAGTATCATTTCAATTCTGTTTTGACCTTCGTGCCTGTTTTTTTTTTTTTAGCTTGAATGCCTTTGTTCTGTTTTTAAATCCTGATCTGCCTTGTATGTAAACTCACCTTTTCATCTGGGTCCTACTCTATGTCCTGACAGCCATGCACATTTGAGATCTTTGACATCAGTTTCCTCCATGGTGATGTCCCATTAGTAATGACCTCTCTGGTTCCTGGACCCAGACCAAGGCACACTAACATATAAATCCCCAGGATATCGTGTACCACAGGGGTAATATAGATTTAGGATTTTTTTTGTAGGTGGTGTATGTCAAGAAGGAATATGTTGTTTTCCATGGTCCAGGCTTGTTCGTCACTTCCTCCATTGGAGTTCTGGCATGGTGGAAACTTTGGTTTTGAGATTGGTTGCTCTATTTCCCTTTTAGTCCAGCCAATGTGGAAAGGCTGTAGAGTAGCATTTCACAGATAGACCTGTCGCCTCTTCAGAGGATGATCTAGAACAATATAAACTTTGGTACCCAAGGCTTCACTCAGAATAGGCACCTTTTTCCTGTACCAGCATACCATTTACCCTAATGAGCAGACATGGAATCTGACTTTAATTGAAGCAGTTGAGAACTTGCTGGTGCTCTCAATCAATGCAACCTGCTTTAACTTTGGAACCCGGTGTCTTCCAAAAAATTTAGAATCATGTCTGAGTTTTTTGCCCAACTGCCCCATTAAAAGTGAAAAGCTCTTCCTGGTAGTAGGCAGAACACAACCTTTTGTTTGAAATGTGGTCCATTGAACAAGGCTCTCTTGGTTAGAACCCAGAAGCTATGTTGGCCTAGTCCACTTTGTATGATCTGTAGTTCTGCAGATAGGGAAGGCATCAACAGGCAGCGTTTGCCCACTGGCTAGTGGAGAACACCTGGAGTGCTCACACAATGTAAAGATACCTTGCTACTAGAGGTTAATGTCCTCTCTACCAGGGGCAAGGGACCTCTGCTGGCAGATATCTGCAAGACTGTGTTCGTAGATATCTAACACTTTTGACAGATACTACAATTTTTGCATACAACTCTCTTCTGAATGTTGCCAGTTTAGCATGAAGTGAATCTAGGTCTGTCCAGCAGGGATGGTTTCATTCCGACGGTATAAGCTGCCTCATTGCTAGGATTTGGAAGTCTCCTCTTGGTTTTCTCCTCTATGCATGCCTGGACCCTTCAAGCCCTTGTAAATAGACTACTGTTCTGGGACACCTATGGTGACATTCTAAGGAAAGACAAAGTGTTGTCCATGAAAGGTTATTTCTTTTGTTTTTATTAGCATCCTTCTGGTCTGAGGCTAGCTGCAATTTCTCTTCTCTCTATTCTCACCTCCCCCATTCAGTGCAAGGCACCTTGTTGCCATCATGGTTTCTCTGTATACCACATGATTTATGCCAGAAGTCAGACATCCCAACATTTGTTCTTTTTGCTCCCTGAAATGGTTTCGATTCCTTTCCGTCAGTAATATAGGTAATGTGGGTTATGCAAGTAACCAAAGATGACTCAAAAGATTAACCTAATGTTAAATTCTATTGTTTCATTCAGCTTTTTGCTTTAATAGACATGAATAGAATATAGTGAATATAATGTTGGACAATGTGTTAAATATTTAACAAAACAATGCATGTGTTCTCATTGGACGTTGCAAAATGCTTACAAACGAAGCTGGCTGATATTGTCTTATGGCTAAAATGTAATTGTTTGGAATTTATATAATTAATATTTTTTCTAATTATTGGCTGTACTTGATCGAGCATTTGGAAGAAAAATAAAATGCATGAGCATAATCTTTTTATACTAGGATTTAGGATTTTAGGATTTAATTTAGGATTTAAACTG
Source organism: Danionella dracula (assembly GCA_900490495.1). Classification (NCBI taxonomy): domain Eukaryota; kingdom Metazoa; phylum Chordata; class Actinopteri; order Cypriniformes; family Danionidae; genus Danionella; species Danionella dracula. The sequence continues at coordinate 17,694,644 of UELW01000334.1, forward strand.
GTTTTCTGCTGAGTTCTTTTGCAAATGACATCCAATATAATCTAGCTGGTGTAAATTACTTTAATATTAAGTTTACTCTATAATTTCTTCAATGAGAGATGTGTATCTTAACAGCTATTTGCACAAAGAAGGACATTAATCTGGTGGTGGTGTTTTTCTGCTCTGCATCAGGGCTCTAAACGAGGAAACACTCCTCAGCTGACTCCCCGCAGACCTGCCATCGATGACCTGCGTGCTTCAATCATCTACGGCTCAGGTCAGAACCCCCCCACACTGTGTAATCACATCCTGCACTTCATATACCTTTGAGGCTTAGATACAAAACCTATTTGTCTGTTGCGTGGAGAAAGAACTATTTTAATTATTGCAGAACAAAGTTCAGGTGCAGCGCATAACTTTATCCTTGAGAAGTTAAAGTTCAGTCATGTTCGACTTTAACCTGGGCACTGACGCACAGGCACGCAGCCAATAGAATGCCCAAAATCCATCACCTCGGCAAAATAGAGGAGTGGTGGGTATTCTGTGTGTTTATTCCTGGAGTTGTTTGACACTTCTCTGTGGGTTTATAGGGGAAAATTTGTTTTTAAATCACTGAAATGGAAACAGATTTCCATTCAAGTTGGTATACCAGGTTTGTTGTTTTTTTTATTGTGTAGGTAGTGAGTACGTTTAGAGGCAGCTTTTATCTATGGGACAAATGCATATTTTATAATGAAAAGACACTCTGAAAATGTTCCCCGAATTGATAGCTCTGCCCTTTTTAATCTTAGAGTGCGCATCGCTGAGTTGCACGAGATGGTTCTGCGGATGCCATCGCGGCGACTGGAGTGCACACGACATTCTGGCCGAAGGTGCCTTAAGACGTGAATCTCCTGGGAACGCAACGGGTTTTAGAATAGCTAATGAGATTTTAAATTAGGCTGAAATAGAAGCAATTTTAATATTCCATCCTTCAAATTTGAATGTCAGAACTATTTAGGATATTCTACTGTAATGAAAAATCTAAAAGAAAGTATTGAATTAATTGGTTTTCTTTACTACTTTTAATCTTAAGCCCTTGTTCAATGTGCACAAACATTTGGTGCACTTGTAGACCTTAGTCTTACTAAACAACTGACCAAGATTGTAGTATGTTAATCAAACTCTCTAGCGCCACCAGTAGTCCAAACTTTTACTCCTATTTTACCTTTTCAGGCATACATTGTAGAAGCAAAGATTTTTTTCTCTCTGGTTTCTTGGAATTTTTTTCGTTGATTGTCCGACGTGTTGAATAAAATAAAATAAAAACTTTTGGGAACTCCTGGAGCACATCATCTTTAGACCCTACTTACTAAAAGTTATGTAATTCAAGTTAAACTTAAGGTTATCTTGCCTCATATTTTTGGCTAGACCTGAGAACATGGGTGCACATGTTCCAAATTCATCTTAACTTGTTGTCAGCTATGTTTATTAGATTGAAAACACACTCTTCTGAACTGTTCTTTGTCTGTTCGTTTAAATATTCTGTTCTCTGAACAATACCAGCTTTAGACCATGCCAGTGTAAAGTTATAAAAATCTAAGTCTATTTGTTAAACTCTTATCAAATTACTCCTGAAATAATTTAACATGAACTTGACAAAATGATCGTAAGAATCACTTTTTCAGTTCAGACCAAACTTGGTACTCTAGATTCTAACCATGATATGAGGTTTCCTGCGTAGTTTTGACACATTGGAAGAAACAGAATTTAGCTTTTTTTTGGCTAATAACTAATGTTTTATGTTTCGACAACTATTACCTGGAGTCACCTGCCTTCTTGTATTCAACATATACAGAAAACTTCATCATTGGCTCATTTATACAATGCATGTTGCAAGAGTTTCAATGTGTGTCAGGTTTTAAATTTTTTTTAACATCAGGTTGACTGTTTTTCTGAAAGTCAGTGACTATTGAAGGAGCTTTCGAGCTTTGTTGAAAACTTTGTTTACGGTGTGTTTTTCAGACGAGGAGTTATTCTTTGATGCTCCCAGCTCACCAATCGAAGATCTTCCATTTTTTGAGGCCTCGACTGATTCTCTGCTGGCATCAAAAGCAGACAAGAGACTCTCCATGATCCTGAAAGACCCTAAGAAGAACATGACAGAGTTCTTGCTGATGTTTTTGATCAACAATGTCAGTCCTTATTTAGTATTTTCTGGTTAATGAGATGGTTTTGCAAAGCCAGTTACCACAGCTGTTCATAAAACTAAAGAAACGCTAACCATGCTCCTTGCTTTTTGGTGCTGTTTGCTTATACATAGCTAATATAACTACATATTACAGTTTGGACATAGAAGTACTAATCTTCAGGTGCTATGCAATAGGGAGTGTGGCTTTTAACTAGTGAGGAATTTAGGGCAAACATTTGCTCTTGGAAACAAGTTCTTATAAGATGTTGCTCTATTGTGTCTTTCCTCTCAAACCTTTTGTGTCACTCTCTTTAGCTCTCTGTTCAGCTCTGTCGGTGGTCTCATGGACAGGAAGTGAGCGTTCTACATCTGTTCATAGATGGGCTGGGAACGGAGCTCAAACTGCGGACCTTTGACATGTCCTCAAACGCTTTTCTGCGTGAGATCTGCCTGGAGTGCTCAGAGTACCTGGGTAAGAATCCTTAGAAACACCACAGGGAGACTTTGGATGCATTTATTTTATTGTAGGCATTTAAATGGTGTGTTTAATTCCTACATTTGAACATCAGAAAGAGAATTTAGTAACTGTTCAGAAAAATTCAGAATCATTCCTGTTAACCTTTTGGGACTTTTCCTACCAAAATTCATAAAATAGCATTCAAAAAATTATTATAGATCAAGTATTGAGGTCCATGTGAATTATGGTGTAGAGTTCAGAGGTCATCCTGCTATTGTGTGTTGGTTGAAGCCATAAGATTCTAGTACTGAGTCTAGTGCTCAGTGTTGATTTTAGGTTCACATGCACATTTCCATGGATCAACATATCACTCTGAAGAAATACATCTAATTTTTTTCTTTATCGTAGCGAGGGCTTATTCACTAAGTTTGCCAGCATGCTTAATGAACTTGTCTTGAGCTTCTCCAGTGAGCTTGATTTCTATCGATCCCTTCGTTATAGTGTGTACTTTGATTTGGACTTTATTAAGACTTTTGCTGATTTATGTCTGTTGGCTATATTCAGTCAGACTCTGTGAATTTGGGTTGCGATTGTTCTTTCTCTCCTAGTAGTTTTTTGTCACATGTTTATTCTTTTAACTAAGTCTCCTATTGATGTGGTCCTTAAACACATTCTTAAACATTATTTGCCCAGCAAACTCGGGATCACTGCAGCAGGTGTAGAACCGGAGAGTACAGAGCTAATACAGCCGCTCCAAGTTTATGTCACATTAAAGAAGGGTTTAGTATGAACGAGTTTTTAAACACATCGCTTGAGAGCTATAGTGAATTATAAGGATGTTAAATGCATATTATAAGAAAAGAAAATACTTATTTGACCTTGCATACGTCAACCATTTGTGGAAGACTACCAAAATCAAATTATGAAATTTTCAAAATTGTAATAGGATTTTTAAAATGTTCTTGCTAGCTTGCAAGGCTTGCTAGCTATGTAGCCAGCGAGTGTTAAGTGGCCGATGTTAGACAACATCATTCTGTAACTCGGGTCAAATTTGTTACTGCCTCTTATAATACTTGTTAAAAATATTTTCAGTTCTAAAAATGTAACGGTTACTTTATTGCACACTGTTTTTAGTTTAAGTTACATTTGAAATGAAATGCATACATGATTTTTACACTATTGTTATCAGTTTATCTTGTGACTTTTGTGACCTTGTGACTTAGTAACTCTTAGAGTTACCTTATTACAGGACTTTACACTTTTTGGATTTTTATAAAGGGAATTGTTGAGCTGTTTGTTTGTGTTAGATTCAGAAGATAAGAAGGTTAATCTAATCACCACACGGGACAACACTGAGGAGGATCTACTCATGCTGGAATATGTAAAAGTGAGTATTGCACTTTAATTGGTCGAAATGTATCTTGTAAAAAAATAACACTTTTCAGCTAAAGGCTTACTTTGCCTTGACTTGATCTTAGCCTGTCTTGACTGGAGACATGGCTCAGTCTTTCACTGTTTTCACTTTGACTCTGTCCTGCACTGCCTTTACTTGGGTCTTGACTTGGTCTTGCCTCGTTTTCTTTTGCGCTTTGACTTGGTCTTGCCCTGTCTTTACTGTGGCTTAACTTGGGTCTTGATTCAGTCTTCCTCTGCCTTTACTTGGGCCTTGAATCAGTCTTCCTCTGGGTTGACTTGGGTCTTGATTCGGTCTTCCTCTGCCTTTATATGGGTCTTGATTCAGTCCTCCTCTGCCTTCACTTGGGTCTTGATTCAGTCCTCCTCTGCCTTCACTTGGGTCTTGAGTCAGTCCTCCTCTGCCTTCACATGGGTCTTGAGTCAGTCTTCCTCTGCCTTCACTTGGGTCTTGAGTCAGTCTTCCTCTGCCTTCACTTGGGTCTTGAGTCAGTCCTCCTCTGCCTTCATTTGGGTCTTGAGTCAGTCCTCCTCTGCCTTCACTTGGGTCTTGAGTCAGTCCTCCTCTGCCTTCACTTGGGTCTTGAGTCAGTCTTCCTCTGCCTTCACTTGGGTCTTGAGTCAGTCTTCCTCTGCCTTCACTTGGGTCTTGAGTCAGTCCTCCTCTGCCTTCACTTGGGTCTTGAGTCAGTCCTCCTCTGCCTTCACTTGGGTCTTGAGTCAGTCCTCCTCTGCCTTCACTTGGGTCTTGATTCAGTCCTCCTCTGCCTTCACTTGGGTCTTGATTCAGTCCTCCTCTGCCTTCACTTGGGTCTTGAGTCAGTCCTCCTCTGCCTTCACTTGGGTCTTGAGTCAGTCTTCCTCTGCCTTCACTTGGGTCTTGAGTCAGTCTTCCTCTGCCTTCACTTGGGTCTTGAGTCAGTCCTCCTCTGCCTTCACTTGGGTCTTGAGTCAGTCCTCCTCTGCCTTCACTTGGGTCTTGAGTCAGTCCTCCTCTGCCTTCACTTGGGTCTTGAGTCAGTCCTCCTCTGCCTTTACTTGGGTCATTATTCAGTCTCCCCCTGCTTTTACTTGGATATTGATTCAATCATGCTGAATTTATTTATATTTGTAGAAATTATTAATCCCTGCAATGTTGCAGTCTAACAAGTTTTTCTTTATATTTGTTCCTATTATTTGTATAGGGTTGTTCTTGACTCCAGTATTCCTGTTGTTTTTTTTCAGGCTGACAAAAATTCTCCAGAGTTCAGAACAACATATAAAAACACAGAGCAGCTGATCAAGGTAAGTCTATTCACAAATCTTTCTTTAAAAGCTAATAATATATTAATAATAATAATAATAATAATAATAATAATGCCTTCAATTTATGTAGTGCTTTTCCAGACACTCAAAGACGCTTTGCAATTATCAGAGCATTATTCATTCTCTCCACATTCAATCTCTGGTGGTGAGGAGCTACCTTGGTAGCCCTCAGCTGCTCTGGGGCAGTCTGACAGAAAGTGGCTGTCATTCCTCACCTGCGGCCTCTTGACCACCAGCAAACACCCCCCACCAGTCACTCTCATTCATACAGGGCAATGTGGGTGAAGTGGCTTTCCCTGGGCCACAATGGCAGAATGGCCCCAGCAGGGGTCAATCCCCGGTAACTTCTGGTTATACGACGACCAACTCCACCACTTTGGCATCCTTCTGCCCTTCCATAATGAATGTTGATAATGAATATGCTTAGCTAGCAGAGATATAAATACAATCAATCAATCCTATTTGTCTATCAGAATGAATGTGTCCCATAGCTTTCTTTTTTGCCAAACAGCCAGTCACAAGACTCAACATCTTCTTTTACCAATTACAGTTTTAATGCAGAAGAAAATGTCTGTAGCCCTGCTTTTCCTTTGCAGGGTTAATATCCTCAAACATAATCTTTCATGTAAAACACTAACATCAGCCATCATCTTTTTTGAATCTTAAAGCAGTGAACATTTCAGAGGAAGAATCATGTAAACAGGGTTGGCTTTTAACAGCCTTTCTGTTCTTCAGATGGTAACTCAACATTGATACATTACTAATACGCAACTATTTTAATAGAAAAAAAATGTTACGGCCTCACCTGTCTAGGTGATTCTTTTTAAATAAAGAATTAGGGAAATTAAGTACATTTGAGTAGTTTTACTGGTTACAGAGCTTTAGTAAGTGCTACTAAAGGTCTTACTACGCTTGCCCTGATCAATCGAGCTCCCAATCAATAAGGTCCAAACACGTGATTTTCAGGAATCAGGGAAACACGTCGGGACATTGCCATATGTTTTATATGTTAATGATAATAAACCAGCCTAATCGTTAATTTATTTGATCTATATAGTCTATATTGGTGCACTATTCTGAATTTTTGTATGTATTTTGTGGTGTGCCCAAGCTGATACATTTTGTTTTCATTCAATTCTGCATAAGGAAAGTGAATATATGTTTGTCCCTGTCTGTGAAGGGATAATAAAAAAAGAAACCTGAGGCAACTTGACCAAGTTATAGTCCTCTTTTATTATTAACTGTAATTATAAAAGCACAATTCTTGAAATTGTATCGAGAGCATAAAAAAAGGGATCGGATAAGGAAATATTGGGATCGTCAGATATTCAAATACAAAAAATCAGGGTCGATCAAAAGGGCAACCCTAGTTTTTATTAAGTCACTAAATCTGTATCTGTGATTTGTACCTATTTTATATATTGACTTTTTTTATTTCTTTATTTTGTTTCTGTTTGGGTTTACCCTCCTGTTGTTTTATCACCAGGTGAATTTTTCCTCACTGGATGTTCACCTCCATACCGAAGCACTTCTCAATTCCATGAATTTCCTGAACAATCTCCTACCGCAGCTGAAGAAAGAGACAACAGAGGAGCAGTCTATTATACCCAAAGAGGAGGAGGAGGAGGAGGATGAAGAGGAGGAGACCAAATCTCAGAGTTCTGCTCTATCGAGGACATCTTGTAAGAGCATTATTTTGTCTAATAAAACTGATTCATCTGGCAGTTGTTGAAATAATTACAAAAACAAATAACTTACTGAGGCCTGAATATAGCATAGTATTCTGCTGGATTCCCGGTCATCTGAGAATAACAGGAAAGGAGAGAGCAGACAATCGTGCAAAACGTAACCTGGAGTACTTTTGTCAACATCTTTTACCACCAACAGATCTAAAACAGAAAATAAACCATCAAGTAGTGAAACATTGGCAGCAAGAATGGAACCAACAAACCGAAAACAAATAGCATGAAATATATCCAGAGCTATATCCAGAGAGTTTTTACTAAGGACAGGTTTCTCCTGGAAATTGTAACTTAATTTTAAAACAGGTTTTTAATCATCCTATGAGCTTTTAAATTGAAATATTAACAAAATTGTAAAGAGGGCTTTAAAAAGAAAAGAAACTATTTTTTTTGCATTGTTGTTTTAGCTCTCACATTCCTGTCTTTTCTCCAGCTCTTAAGAAGTCTAAGTTTGAAGATGTGGTGAGCTTACACATCCGGGCCGACCTGAACTGCCTAAAGGTCTTCATTCGTGGAGAGAAAGCCAGGATCTCTGAGATCAGCATAGAAGGTCAGAAAGTCAGCCATTATAAATAAAAAAATGGCAGTGATGGAAACAATTAATGGAGTCTCTCGTTCATTAGGTCTGGTGTCTGAAGTTCAGATGAAGAAGAAGTCCGTGGAGATTCTGGCTAACCTCAAGAACATAGTCATTCTGGATTGTGACAAAGATGCTCTTTATAAAAAGGTAAATATCTTCAACAACAATATCTTATTTGCAAAGCTTGTATCCAAGATATTATTCTCTCTGTCAAGACCCAGAACTCATGGCCATAGGTGAGAGTAGGAACATAGATTGAGCGGTAAATCAGGAGCTTAGCCTTTCGACTCAGCTCCTTTTTCACCACCACAGATCTGTAGATCGACTGCATTACTGAAGCCGCTGCACCGATCGGCCTGTCAATCTCAGGCTCCATCCTTCCCTGACTCGTGAATAAAATCCCAGGATATTTGAATACCTCCACTTTGGGCAAGATCTCTTCTCCAACATGGACTGAGAAAGCCACCTTTTTCTGGTCCTCGGCTTTATAGGTGCTGGTGGTCCCCAAACTGGACTCTCTCCAGCCCCTGGCTTCGTCTAGAAATTTTGTCCATAATTATAATGAACAGATTTGATGACAGAGGACAGCCCTGCCAGTTCCAACATGCTTCTGAAAAAGTTCTGACTTACTGCCGATAATGCAGATCATGCTCTTGCTGTGGTTGTACAGAGACCAAACAGCCCAATTTTTAAGCACTTCTTTTAAATTAAATTTCTCCTTGTCCTTACTTTTATAGATGTAATTATAAGTTAAGTTGATGCAGTAGATTTTATTCAAGCACTTTGGCTTTGTGAAAACAGCTGGATCCCATCTGAGTGGGGAGGTCATGCTGCACAAAGTTCTGAAATGCAGGGGATTGAGTCATTTTGAGAATGACAGATAGCACAGGGTCAGGGATTGTATTATGTAGAGGATATATCGTATGTGTGGTCCTGGGATCAATCCCCAGCATCTCCACAAGTGGCATCGATGATTTCCACTAATGTAAGTCGCTTTGGACAAAATCGTCTGCCAAATGCATAAATGTAAATGCAAAGTATTTAGATTTTAACCTAACATTAGATAGAGATTCTATTCCATCAATTTTTGGTCGTGTTGTGGACACAAATTTAGGATTATTAATTAGTTAATTAATAAAATTATAGTAAAAGCTATGAATTTCATTCACATTAGCACATGAGATATGAGCCTTTTGATACCTGTCTAAAGCAGATTATTATTGAAGATTACTTGAATCCACCATTATTGAATAGCCCAACACCTCCAAAACCTGAAGAAGGGGGACAGCAGAGTTAGCTGAACTCTACTGAGCTGGTTTTAAACCGATGCAGAGTAATAGTGCATCAAGTCAATAGACAGTATGAAGGATGTTCCAGAAAAAATGGGGAAATTTCATTCAGGAGAAAGGTCTGTCTAGCAGCCTGAGTAAAACCAGCCCCTCCCACTACATTTCTTTTCGTACAGAGGGTTTGGAACTGAGTCATTGAGTTCCATTTCCATGCTCGAGATGTAGTTTGACACCATTTGATCAACTTTAACACAGTTGCTAACGTCTGACGGTGACGTATGCTATGTGCAGAAAAATACTGCACGAGTAGCAAATAAGACTGCAAACCACGTGAAGCTAAGCTGGTCAAGATTGTGGGAGAACAATATGCCTGAGTGTTTGAGTAAAGCTTTAGGTGGTTTATTGCAAGAGTGTTTTTGGGATTTGTTTCTTTGCTGAAGCTCTCTTGGTTGTCTCCATCGCAGCTCCCTTTGGGAGAGTTACCAGTGCATTTCTGTGAATGTGGAAAGGAATATTTTGAATAAAATAGGTTTGTAGCTTGTTGCCTAGGTCACACAGATTGCAAAGAGGTCCCATATGTTTATTGTTGGCAATTATACCTCCGTTATAAGATCCAGAAAAAGTGAATCTTAGGATCTGCAACTTCAACAAAAGTGGCTCTGAGCTCCAGAACACAGATATTGTTCTTATAGATGGATGCTTCAGCTCTGAGTCGTCTTGCACACTGAGCTGACCAGAACAAACTCTTAACTTCTCTCCTCTTTCATCTGGTCTTTCATTAGCACAAGAAGACAGGGAAAGACTGCAACGATGGCCTTAGCATCACTATATTGTTACCTAGCCTCATTCACAAACAACAGCGGCATTCCAACTTCTAACATTCCCAGTACTTTGCTATGTTCTCTAGTCAGACAAACTTAAAAAATGTTTACATGATTCTTCCTATGGAATGCTTCAAGATTCAAATAGGATGATGGCTGATGTTTGTGTTTTATATAAAAGATTTATGTTTGAGGATATTAACCCTGCAAAGGAAAAGCAGGTTACAGACATTTTCTTCTGCATTAAAAAAAGTGTGTATATTTTAAAAGGTTCAGCTATAATAATGTTTGTTTGTTCAGTGTGTTACCTATGAAGTCTTAGTGAAATGTTTCTGGTCTGCAGGCGGTGTCCATCGCAGGAAAGGAGGTCTTTGATTTTCGGCTGGTGAACCACATAGATGCCACAGAAGGTGATGGCTACACTGACATGCAGATTGTGGATACCAGCGTCAGCCTGACCGTGGGCTGCATTCAGCTCATCTTCCTCAACAAGTTCATGTCCTCCATACTGGTAAGGTGTCTTTGCAACTAAAGATGGTCGAACAAGTGCAAAAAACATTCAAACTGAAAACAAAAGGCTAGTTCTAAATGTTAGATTTTTTATTTCAAGAATCATGATTTTACCATTTTGTATTATCTGCACCAAGTTGCTTAATGGTTGTTGTTTTTTCTTTAATGTAACTTAGATTTTTAAAAATATTTTATATATAGCATGTGTTTTGTAAAACAAATGTTTAATAGGTTTAACATGCCCTTTTTCATAGTAAGGATGGAACATCTAGTTGCTTTGCAGAAACTTTAAAAGCAGTCCCTTTCAGGATTGATTGTTCTGTATGAATCACTTCTTTATGGTTCTTTTGATCTCACTTTCATCGTTGATATAAACAACACTGGTGTAGAATGTTTTGTTGACATTGTGGGGTTTTTTGGGGAGAAAACGTCAGTCACATTGCTTGCAACTCTTTAAAAAGTTGACCAAAAATCGAGAACTCTGCAAAGAAAAAAAGGAGAGCTAAGGTCTTTCTGCCGTCGATTTAAGGAAGATCTGAAGTTTAAGTGCTCTTCACATTGATTTATTACCCACAGTTCCATCATGTTTCTTTGATTAAATACAAATGTTCAATGTTGTGGTTTTCCTTTTGAGTCACCCTGAATAAATAGCATTGTCGATCAATTAAATACTAATTAATAGCATGGTCCTCAAAATTCACTATTTCAATGAAATGTTGTACATGGCCTTACAGAATTAATTATTTAGATTTTCAGTGTTTAGTACTCATAGAAATGTTATAATGTAAAGCTGAGTTAATTCGTTAACAGGATTCTTCTAAATAACTATTGTGAAGAAACTAGTTTCAGAAAAAAAACTGATTGAATGTTATTCCCTGAGAATTGTTCTTGAACTTTGGAACACAGAATTAGAACAGGTTGTTTTATCCTTTAGAAAAGATTTAATAGAATTGTATTTATTACTTATTTATTACTTTTATTAATTAGTAGTATTATATTTCTTTAGCATAAAGTAAAATTTTAATATTATTGCCAATATATGGCCTCTTGATTTATTGAATGACTTGGTTTGCTTTGATGGCCCAATATTATGATTGCATGCTTATAATTGCTTGCTTTCATCTGTTAATTCTATATTATTATATAGAAATAACATCATATGCATCTAGATATATATAGACTAAATTTTTGTAATGTACATATTGTTATTCCAAGCCAAATTTAATTGAAATAATTAAAACTAAAACAGAATATTGTTTTGTTTTGTATTCTTCAAACATTTATTTTTAAACATAAATGTGTTCTCATGTATACATGTAGAAAATCAGTGATTAGATTGAGTGATATAACTCTAGAACTCCTTCTCCTGTGAATTTCCTCTACAGGCGTTCATTAACAACTTCCAGGAGGCTAAGAATGCGCTGGCAGAGGTTACTGCGCAGGCTGCAGAGAAGGCAGCCACCGGAGTTCTGGAGCTGGCAGAGAGGAGCACACGCATCTCCCTGGACGTGGACATTAAAGCTCCCGTCGTGTTTCTCCCACAATCCTCTGTTTCTCACAATGTCATTGTGGCAGATCTGGGTTTGGTGACTGTGAAGAATCACTTTCAAATGGTCTCTTCCCCAACACACACCAAGATCCCCCCGGTCATAGACATCATGATTGTGGAGCTGAGAGATCTGAAAATGTACAGGTCAGAAGGGTTCCTAAAGAGTTAATGTTACTCTTCCTTTCATCCTCTTCTTCTTCCTTTCAAGGGATCTTTCTGTCTTCTCAGGACCACGTTCAGTGATGGAGCGTTCAAGAGTGAGATTCAGTTACTCAAACCAGTCAACATGGACCTGTCAATCAAACGCAACCTCTCTGCCTCCTGGTACCACAGCATCCCTGACAACCAGATCAACGCTCACCTCAAGCCCATGAGTGTACGTGTTTGGTTAATTACTCTTCTTGATAGCGAATCTGTGTGAAAAAACATTGATTTTATTGGCTGAATTCTCCAATTGTCTTTGTGTACGATAGCTGATCTTGAGTCAGGAGGATCTGACAATTGTGCTAAAGGCTCTGAGCGAGAATCTCTCTGAAACATCTGAGGCTCCTCCAGCTCTGTCCAGCTCTGATAAAGCAGACACAGTCTCCAGCAAAGATTCACAGAGCTCTGGAGGTACAGTATGCTAGGCACAAGCATGTTGGTGTAATATTTTATTAATATAAGCGTCATTGAGAGAATATTAGCAAATCTTAATGTTCAATGTTCATTTGAAAGATTCATTGCGACAACTCCAAGTCGAGAGGGAGAGAGAGGGAGGGGAAAAACATCGGACGTCCAAGGGGTAGGGAAGTGAAGACAGGAGAGAGAGCTTTGGGAAAATTCTTTGGGCTGCCATTCCAGTCCCTCCCTTCCATGTCATTTTTGTTGCTTCTCTTTTCATTGCTATCCCAAGCACACACACACACGTCACTCACCTATACTAAACTCAATTTCAAACTTACTATCTATATTACTTATATTAATTACAATGATTACATTTCCCATCACAAAGCTCAAACTGAACATTGCTTACATTCAGAGCAGTGTTGTGAACAACATAAAATGACTGTAGTGCTATACTCTATCTTTTGTTTTTCCCCCAAACAACAAGATATTCTTTTCAGTAACACCCAAAAAGCAGAGAAAGATGCGCACCAGTGCACAAAAGTTGGACTTCTGAGTGTACTTAAGGAAGGCAGAAGTTTGAATGAGTAAAGAACTTGAGAGAGAAAAGTATGAAAATGTTCATGTCTTTTGGAGAGAAATATTTAATGTGTGTAGTCTGGGGTTATAAAACCTTAAAACAACTACAATAATTGTAAAAACTATCTACCTTACAGACTTCGGCTATAAGGTGGCTTATTTTTAACGTTTACACACTAAGAGTGTGAGAGTCGTAGTGAAGAGGCAAAATTGCACTCTGCTTCAAAAGACCCATGCAAAGAGGTATGGTGATTGTGAAAAGTGTGGCACGAGCAATATTGTTATTCAGTCTGCTAGCTTGAGTTGAAAATGTTCTACTCATCCAGACATATATCGAGCATGTAGTTTGCCTAGGAAGAAACATTATCTGAGTTTGTTAGCTCTAGAGGTTAAGCAGTCTGATAAGTTACAAACATGAGTGTTGTTTGATAAACAAGAAAAGAAAATGTTAAAGACATTTTTTTTTACTTTACTGAATGCTGATTGCATTGAAGCTGACATTCAGCATTGCACAAACAGTTGATGATTTGCCTGGACTGGTGTTATGTCGAGATCTGTTCTAAAAACACTGACTGTATCTTTTTTTGTTACATCACAATGAACTGATAATATTTATGAAATGTAATATCCGTCCGCTGTATTTTACAAAAAAAACTTAAACCATGTTTTTCTGATTTCCAGTCAGGAAAGCAGCAACACTAACAGCTTTCAAAAAGCATCTGAAAACTCTTCTCTTCAGAGAACTCCTACTATAAAAAAAAAACTTTTTTCCTCCTCTATCTTTATCTTCTTCCTCACTGCTTTGGTTTATTGATCAGTTGATACAATTTCTATTAAGAGAAGCTGAGATAGACTTTGACGGTGTAACAAATTGCATATTGTCTCTCCCCTAATGTAAGTAGCTTTGGACAAAAGCGTCTGCCAAATGCATAAATTTAATGTAAATGTTCTAACTGTTTTTATTTGATTTAGAATAAATCTGCAAAACTAAAACAAACTATAACTAACAAAGGCCTATTAGGGCACTGACCAACCATGAATAACAAGTAAAGTAAGCACATTATTACAAAAACTCTAAATACTTTCAAAACTACAAGAAGTAAATGATTGTATTATGGATCCAAGATAAAAAAGAAACACCAAATTTCAGTCAAGGCAGGATGAACGGCTTAGAATTTTTCATGTTTGATTGAATATATATGCATGTTATTATAGTAATGTTAATATCTAATAGAATACTTTAATTGCAGGGAACACCGTTGTGACAGCAGCAATGGTGGAAGGCCAGAAGGCAGGCAAACTGAAGAACACCCTCAAACTGGACTTCAAATTCGACTCCATGACCGTTGTAATATACAGCCCCAACAGCGAGGTGACCAATCAGATAAAGTCATTGTAGCCAATATACTTCCTGGAGGTTACAGACCAGGAATTTATCCAGTTCAGAGCTTTACCAGAGACCGTATAGAAATTAGAAAAGCTCCTTGAAGTTTGTTGTTATTCGTTACAAACATGGAATTAGGCTGATGATCATTTCTGAGTACTTATAACTAAAGAAAATATTCCTGTAATGCATGTAAAAGATGTCAGTCATTCTGAATGTTATTTATTCATATTCATTCCTAAACTAACATATATCCTAAAATATTGTACTTGAACATAACCATTCAAGGTTTAAAAACGACCTGAGTTGAGGAGATCCACCCCATGAGGAGAAAGTGGTAACAGACAAATGTTAAGTAGACAAACTGAGTCTAGCATGATAAAAGCCACTACTCACATAGTCTTGAGGGGAAAGCTAAAGTAGGTCTCAGCAACAACAGTGTTCTGCAACCAAGATGCGTCTCCAAGTCCACACAAACCAGACCAAATACATTTGCATTTCCTGTCAATAATCTACAATGAATATCACTGTCGATTATCACCAGTTCCAGATGGATTTTCCTTGACGTATCTAGGACCAAACTGCAACAATGACTCAAATAAGAAAAAAATGCCAACAGATCTATGGTAACAGACATTTCTTCTCATCCAGACTCCTGCCACCAAGACAAAACTCCTCTTATTTAGGACTTTCGTCAACTCAATCCTATTCTATGATCGCAAATTTGGGGCAGTAAACTAGCACTCTTCAGGAGGACAGCCCTGAGACAAATACTAGGATCAGTCTGGAATCCAAAAAAACTCAATCATTTGAGTCAAGACACAATCCACAGCTCTACAAATTGCACCAAGACACAGACAAAATCCAAACCCTCAACAGAAAGAGTGGCTGGTTTACATAAAAAGACAGATTTAAGCCCTACACGCACACGTACGCATATTATCTGTGCAAAATTAAGCATGTGAACATGCCTGCAGCCCCCATGTGATCGTGCGTGACACTGTAATCCCCTGAACACTATCCAAGGGTGTCACTGCATCAACAGAAGTGTGAAGCTTATGAAAAAGTCCCATGCTGAGATGCCATTGCAGAATTTTGTTCGCATAGGTGTGTGGCTCACCTCACACCCATGCAAACTATGTTCCTCTCCAGCTTCTCTGAACGGGGCTTAATCAAAGCCCTCATCGCCCTGTTGATCAAATCCTGTGAGACATCCCAAAACTCGTAAAAGTGTAAAAAACACAGTTTTGGTCCAGTGGATAAGGAGATCGACTTGTGATCTGAAGGTCGCAGGTTTGATCCCCAGATCCACAGAGTTGAAGGTGGTGTGAGTGATGAAATACTTGCTCTCCATCTTCATCAGCTACAGCTGTGGAGCCCTCTAACAAGGCATCAGTTCCCTGACTGCTCCCCGGGCCCCGCAGCCATGGCTCCCACTGCTCCGGGTGAGTGTTCACGGTGCGTGTACACTGTGTGTTACATGCAGAGCACAATTTCCGGGTATGAGTCACTCTATATCCTGCCAACTGCTCACTTTCACTTCACTTCACAGTAAAATTAATACATGCAAATCTCCTTAGACAACATCATGGATATGGATAAAAAATAAGTACATTTTGCTCTAAGCCTCAATGGCCTGCTTTTAGCAATACAATTATGACTTTTTTTTGTATAGCATGTTGGTGTAAAAAATAAGTGAAAGTGTTTTCTTTTCCTGGTTGATGTTGGTGCACAGATGCCGCTTGCAGACTGCCGTGATGAGAGCCTGAAGCTAGCAGAGTTCACCCTAGGCACGATCTGCACCTCTGTACACATGTTCTCCGACAGCTCCATGAAAGCCTCGCTCAGACTCACCAACTGCCTGCTGGACGACAAGAGGCAGAGGGTCAAGATGGTCACCTCCAGGTACCTCTCAGACATTTGCATGGATTTCATGGATGCATGGATTTCTTAGAAAAACACATAAATTTCAGCTAATTCAGATCTCTGAGTTTGCCTATTCTCATGTTTATTCACTTCCTACATTCTAGTTAATATGCAATTGAGCAGAGACAATATTCATCTTGTGCTTATTTACATAGATGTAAATGTGTTAATGAGTGCACTGATAGAATTACTAGGATAATTACATTCGTTTTATATTTAGCAAATATTCTAAAAGAAACCCAAACCTGTTAAAAGACACTAAAGGAAAAATAAATATTTTTGTTTAATATTAAAGATGAAAAAAAAATCTGTCTTTTTTTGAGTTCGACGACTGGAAGCTTCAGTGGACTGCCATGAGGGTGTGCCGAGGAATGGGGCTAGAAAAACTTTACAACATGAGATGTTATTTTCAGAACAACTGAAATGTTGAGGGTACAGCATGTTTTCAATGTATTACATAAACATAAAAATGTAAAGGTGTGTATTTTTTGAAAATGTTGTATTTGCAGTTTAAAGAGCCAATGTTATTAGAATATATTTAGATGAGGTGATTTTGATCTTTTGGCACTTCTGAACATGTGAAGCTAAATTTTTGTTTAAAAAATATCCAGTTTTGTTATATTTATAATTTAAAAACTCACAATTTGGGGGCGTCAACAATTCATGCTGTTTTAGAGGCGTGTTGCTGAAGATGTAAATCCAACTTGATGTCACGTTCTCTGTCGCCCGAGCTAGAGTGAGAGGAGCAGCGTAACTCAAGCATTCATGCAGAGGCTCTGCTGCTCCTCTGTGGGTAGATGATGAAGATGTACATCATGAAACAGAGCATTTTTGCTTCTTGTCCTCATTCAGAAAACAGGGGATGTGGCTTCCTTGGTGAATTGTATAGATGAGACTGTCAATCAATATTCAGGGAAAATCTCGTTGTGACATAATACTGGCGATCAGTTCAAAATAGTTTGTGATTTGCAACCCATTTAGCTTTTTACAAGTTCTGCAGAAAGCACTCAATGAAATGAAACCATTCTAATATTCGAGACTACATGTACTTGGCATTAGTTTTGACATGTCCAAACACCTTCCAACAGTTGTGTTTCAATAAGATTGGCCCTTAGATTCAATCAATAAGAAAACATTCAATAAGATTCAATTGTGCAAATAAACAGTGATTCATTAATACAACAAATTGTATAAATATATGTTTATATATAATGATTGTGTGCGTGTGATGTGCTTGCAGGATGATGGCGATGCGCGAAGGCAGTAAAGAAGAGGTGATGGTGAATGTGAGCTATCGTCAGAACCGTGATGGTACTCGTCTGGACACCGTGGTCCAGGATCTGTATCTGTGTGCCAGCGTGGAGTTTCTGCAGACAGTGGCAGATGTTTTCCTCAAAGCTCTTAGTGAAGGCTTCAACGGGCCTCAGAAGAGCAGCAAGCCAGCAGCAAGCTCCTCCAAAGACAGCGGTCAGTGGTCACAACTTCTGATTCGGCGTAATTGAAAACTCTCAAATGAGGTTAAAATCAAATACATGTCAGCTGCTAAAAGAAGATTAATAGCGCTTTACCTGATGAATATGAAACTTGAAAGCTGAAATTTGACAACCATCTTTCTATAAAACAAACTTGTATTCTAAACTGAGCTGATAATATTTGTGTTAAAGGGGAGTGTAGAAGCCAGAAAGGGTTTGATGTTTTAATAAGTACAAGCTGATGAAACAAAGTAAATTGTCATTAAAAATTTTGTTAATTTAGATCTGTTGATTACAAATGACCAGTTAAAACAATATACAGACACAACTTGTACACGTAGACATTTATCAGAATTTGCATGTTTATAATCCTACTGAACATTAGATCTACTGAACATTAGAAACCTGTTTTATTAATAGTTGTTGTCCTGTGTCCCGTCAGCAACTCCAGCAGTGTCTGCTCGATCCGAGCTGAATGTGGTGGTGAAGAACCCTGAGGTGGTGTTTGTGGCTGATCTGACATGTGCTGCTGCTCCATCTCTGGTGGTGACGCTCCGGTGTGAGCTTCAGATGTGCTCTGAACCTGAGTCTCAGTCCATGAGCGCTGCCATATCCGAGCTGAAGGTTATGGCCTGTCCGTTCGTTCATAACGAGCTGGAGCACAGCGTCACAACAGTCCTGCAGCCGTGTCAGGTGTTCCTACAGAGCCGGCAGACACCCACACAGCCACAAGCTGTTGAGATCTCCATCAGCCCCCTCACTCTTAAGGTGAGCTTCACTGAAGTTGATCAGCCAGAAATTCTGCAGTTTTATTTAGTCATGAGCATGAGTGTTTAGCTTGATCTCTTGCAAAGTAAAGGCAGTCTCACACCTAGACAAGTTGAATTTCGCTCATTTAAATTGCAGATATTTAGTCACTCCACATCACACTCTGGTGGTGATGAGCTACTTAGGTAGCCCTCAGCTGGCAGGACGTGGCTGCCATTCTGCGGCTCCAGCCAAACCCACATCCATACAGGGCAATGTGGGTGAATGCAATGTCTGAATAGGGATTGAACCGTCAACCTTCTGGTTATGAGACAAGCAACGACACCACTTGATGCCTCATTCAACAATCAACACACTGCCTCTGAAAAAATCTTTGAGGTGATTACTGTTTTTGTTTTGGTGTTTTTGAATGCCTAAATATAGGAACTGATGCAATAAATACAAAAAAATCTCTTTAATGATACTAGTGTTACATTTTCATCTACTCGAAGTTCATGGTCTTACACAGTACAAGCTGATTGTTCACCTAGAGGGTGCTCTGTCTGCAGGGTTAGAGGAAAGAAAAAGATCAGGATCTGCAATTATTTCACTATTCCATAAGTCCGGTCTGTGGAAGGAGCTATTCCACCTAAACACTCGAAATTATTTAGTTAGTTTAAGTAGTTTTAGGACTCGAATTGTCGTGGTAGACTCCGATGCTGTGGGAATAAATGACATATCTGGAATATTTAGAGCTTACAGTATATTTCATGATGTTTTGAATATTGCTTACCAATGTGTCCATGGCTACACAACTCTTGTGGGAACTGCTGGCTTGTCCTCTTTAACGTCGTCTTCTACGATTTAGATATATCCCACTACTTTCTGTACATTTTAAACTGCATATATCTTTATCCTGATGATCCAGATGCTACCACCGAAAAAGGATGGATGGCCATTATTTTCCTGAATGTGGCTCTCTGAGGCTGAAGTCCCATCCTCCTCTACTTCTGATAGGCTGGGTCCTGTGTCTCGTCCAATCAGCATAGTACATGAGACCAGAATGCTTTCAATCAGGAGTTGATTAATTCAGAATCTCTTCATGAGAATTGAGTCAGAGCAGCTCTGAAATACATGACAAAACACATTCCACATTGCATCAAAATTGTTCATTTATTATTACAGCTCATTTATTGTTCAAATATGCGTTGATTCCAAGGGTTGTATGGCAGCGCCGTCACAAAAACAATCCAACAGGTGCCAGGCGCACCCCACGAGAGGCACTGCTTGTAATTGGACTCATTGGCTACCTTTACATTTAGCTCCTTTCTCACCAGTCTGTTATTTAGGCTACATTTCACTCTGATAGTTCTTGGTTTAGTAAATATTTATGCCTTTGTGAATTTGGTATTTTTATATTTGATTCCTAAAGAGCCATTTTTTTTACAAATCTATTTTTCTTTGAGCTCCTGTAAATTTTAAACAGCACTCCTCGTTGTTTTCTTTAAGTTTTCTGACATCTTGTTTCCTGGATGAAAAGTTAAGGCTGACAATTCAAAATACTACATGATAAACTAAGATTTGTGCTGATCTGTGAATTGTTTCAGCCAAACTGTTTTGTGTTTTGAACTTTCTCATGTGGATTTGAGTTCTTATACAGTATGCAAGTGGATGGAGGTGGTTTAGAAGGTGTTAAAAGTATAGACTATTGCCAATTGTTAGGTGCATATATATTTTTTAATAAGCAGGCTTATGTGATCTGGTGTTTTTCAGGACTGAAGCCAAAAATGACATGCTAGTGTGCGCAACCATTTGGAGACCTTGTTTGCATTTGATGGAAACAAAGACAGATGTCAGATAATTTAAGTGCCATCATCCTAAAAGTTTTTCCCACGAAAACCCAATTCTTTGTTCTTGTTTCGCAGGTGTCTCCAATTATCATAAATACAGTGATCACCATTCAGTCTGCACTGGCCCCTGCAGCAGAGACTCCGGAGGCTCTCGAGAGCCCTGTCCCTCAGGATCTCTGGGAGTGCCGCAGCCTTAGGGACCTGAAGCTCTGGTTCCTAGAGGAGGAGGGTGAAAGCGAGGAGACCCCGACAAAAACCCTGCTCCCATTGCTTCCTCAAGGAGAGTCTCTGAAACTCAACTTGGGTTCCATATGTCTGACGCTGGAGGCCGGAGTGGGTCATCGCACCATCCCCATGCTGCTAGCCAAAGCCTCGTTTCAGGGGGACGTTAAAAACTGGAGCACCCTCATCAACCTGCACTGCCACCTCAACCTGGAGGTCAGGGGCTTGATTTAAAGAAAAGCATCACTCAAATACAAACCTCTCAAACATCCTTTGGTAGCACTTTATAATAACTACACATATCATTAAAAAACTATTATGCATTAGCCAATAGTTAGTTAATAATTTATAAAATATTGTTTCTATGTTAATACACATTTATAAGTAGTTTTTAAATATAACTGTAACCGCTTTGTTATTGGGTAATAATCATTTGTTTAACATGCTCACTAAAATTAATTTCAGGCTTTATCAACGATCAATTTATCTTTAATTTTATCTTTTATTTTATTTTTATTTTATTATTTATCTACATTTTTACTATTTTAAAATCCAGTTCATTATTAGTTGTACGGAAATAATGAGATTATCTTATTATTCAGAGTAAATGTAATATGTAATAACAGTTACTCAGAGTGATAATAAATTCTTTATTAACACATTACTACTGTAACTCACTAGTTATAAAACATTTACTAGCTGCCAGTGATTTTAGTTTGTCTTTTATCTAATATTGACATCTAAGCATTTGCATTTGAGATTTAAAGGCTCTGTTATATTCTAAACATTGAAACTCACTTAATGCTTTTGTCAATTAGAATACACATTATGCATTTCCAGAGCTGGCTCCAATAACACTTCTAGCATCTCAGTTCACACACTTTGTAAATATGTCTAGGATAATATTTATTTGTAAGCAACACTCATTATCTGATGTTGACAGCTATAACCGTGTCCGATTTAGTACCTTTTGATCATTACCTTCTTTTTCCAGAAAAGATCAATATAAACATTTCAGAAAATATAAAAATTTTCTTTGAGTGGTTTTTGAAGCGGTGGCTAGGTTGAGGGTTTTAGCGTTCTGTAACAGACTGTTTGACTCGCTCTCTTTAGGTCAACTACTACAATGAGATGATGGGTGTTTGGGAGCCACTGCTGGAACCTCTCGATGATGAGAAGGATGGCTTCCGACCGTGGACTTTGGCTCTGAAGGTCACCTGACCTCTCATTCCTAATCTTCAAATGACAGTTTTACTTCTGTTTATTTTAGAAAGAATAATGATAATGATGCAAACACTAGAGAATCTAAAACCGTTTTTGAATCATCTTAATGATGAGAGAAATGTGAGCCGTGTCACAATAAAAGCAAGACAAATGTGGAGTGAAGCGACAAGGTTCCATGAAATCACAGTATGGATATATCAGATAGATTAGGAGTAGTGTCTCTGTGGACATCCTTTTGCTTGCTTTCACATCGTGAACGTCTCTCTCTTCACAGATGAAGAAGAAACCGGTGTCTCATTCTGGCATCTCAGATGAAGTGGACGGTGCTGTGCCTGACTATAAAACTGTGATCAGCTTGGCAAGCAAAGACCAGCTCAACATAACCCTCTCTAAATGTGGCCTGAATATGCTCAGTAACCTGGGAACGGTGAGATAGAGGGATAACCCTGATAGGACTGTAATTTCAAGCATCAAAGAAAAAAAACACAGCTTGAGGTGTCTCCATTCATGACCGATTTATATCAAACAAGAGAGCTCAAGTCGTATTGTATTATCATACACCTTTCAAATCTGGATTATACTAACAGGTGAAGTTACTAACACAAGGTTATTAGGAGAGACAATTTTATTTGTAAAGCACATTTATAAAAGATTGAATTGCTCTCAGGAGCTCAGTGAATACTTGCACTGCACTAGGAATGGTTGTCATACAAATTTCACTCTAGCTGATGGTTTCCATGGCCAAGCAGCTGTATCCAAGCCATACTTCAACAACTATTATGCAAAGCGTAAAATGCAGTGGCGTAAAGCATGCTACCTTTGAGTGACTAATCACACTTCTCCATCTAATGGATAATGACGCTCTTTAATTTAAATTTTACTCTTTTATTAAAGGTGCCATATCATGCCTTTTTTAAATCATCGATAATAAATATTTCACTCCTCTAGAACAGTGGTTCTTACATTTTTTTTCCCAAGTACCAGCTCAAAAAATGTGGTAGGCAAGTACTACCATAGTGAGCAACATTAAAATACACAACCCCAGTATGGCCACAACGTATAGGCTCTCATGTTCAGCTACAATTCAGTACAGAGGCAATATTATTGCTAATAAAAAAAAATCATTTTAGCAAAATTATACAGCCTGAACATTAAGAATGTAATGATTAAATGTTTTTAAAGTATCAAGTTTGACGCCAAAATATCTGGTTTTTAATTTCCTCTCTCTCTTTCCATCCTTTATCTCTCCCCCCCTCCTTTTTCCATCCTCTCTCTCTCTCTCTCTTTCCATCCTCTTTCTCCCTCCTTTTTCTCTCTCTCTCTCCCTCCTCTTTCCCTCACTCTCTCTCTCTTTCCATTCTCTTTCTCTCTTTCCATCCTCTCTCTCTCTTTCCATTCTCTCGCTCTCCCACCACTTTCCCTCTCTCTCTCTCTCTCTCTCTTTCTTTCCATCCTCTTTCTGTCTTTCCATTCTCTCTCTATCCCTCCTCTTTCTTACTCTCTCTCTGTCTCTCTTTAGCCTTCACCCTTTTCACCTCCAAGAGGTTTTCAAGTACCACTAGTGGTGCGCATTCACCCATTTCCAATGAATAGATTCATCTTTGGAGAGCAAAAAACACTTTTGTTGTTTTGTATGTTCTTTGAGATAATCTACATTAGCTCTTCATCTGATTGGTTGGTGGATGGTGCCACGGCTAATGAGTTTGGTTACAGCCATTGGGCTGCTTTGAGCTCTCAGAAAAAGAAAATACAATTACACAAAAATGCATGAATCACAAGACATGTTTTTGATGAGGGAACAATTATAAATCATGTAAAAAATGTCTGAAAAGTCGAGTTTGCATGATACAGCACCTTCAAGCAGACTCAAATAATTGTCATTTTTTTGCTCATAAATGTGTATCTAAGCTCTTAAATTGTCACTTTACTTTTGAAATTGGCACTTTACTTTTGTTTGTTGCACTAAAGTACTGCCCTGTACCTCAAAAATTAATTTTGTGTTCACTCACACATTTGGCAAAAAATCAGATTCTGACTCTTTTATAGCCTCAAAATAATATAATATATATGGAAGCTATATTACTGTGTGCAATCAACATTTTTACTTGTGATTTTAATTGAGGAGCTCTGAGTTCTCAGAACGTTATTGTATTTTCCTATTGATTGATTGAACTTAGGTTGAAATGTTTAAGAATTTTTTGTTGTTGCTGGTTGCAAGCATATGGGTTTCTCCTCAGGCATTTGCAGAGGCGGCCAAACAGACAGCAGAGTGCTTCCAGACAGACCAGGCTCCATTCATTGTGAAAAATCGCCTCGGTTTGCCTGTGTCCGTGCTCCACAGTGAAGTGTTTCATGCCATCGGGAAGGAGTCGAGAAATCGAGTGGTGGAGCTGCAGGATGGAGAGAGCCTGAACATGGACTACATCCTCAGCACTGCGTCCAGTGACCAGTTCTCTGCCATGACCAGCCTCAGTGCCAAGAACTACATCCAGCCCAGTAAGAGATAAAGATCAGGTCAACCAAAAGACTTTTGCCTGATTGACTAGTCTTGATAGTAATTCATTGAGTTAAAAATGATATACTGATTATCATTAGAAACACTTTTTTTCTGATGCAGTCTTTGTTTGTTGTAATGGAACATTAAAACACTCTCCTCATAAACGTCAAAATGGTAAAAAAACAAAACAAAAAAAAAACAGAAATAGTTTCTTAAATGCTGATATATTTTGTGCAGAATGTATGAGTTTGTGTGTTCTTGTTACCCATTCACAGCTCCTGTAGGCCACACGAGTGCTAGTGTGATTCCTCTGATCAAAACAGGACGAGGCATGCACAGCGTGATGCACCTGGAGTCTCGAGTCACACGATTCTTCATTTGCCAGATCTACAGCGTCCAGGGCAGCAAATATGTCAAGATCCGCTCGCCTTTCCAGGTGCTAAGCTCCAGCCACTCTTTCCCACAATCCACACATGCTCCGACTTCAGACTTCTCACTGTAGCTCTCAAACCATCTACACATCAATTTGTGACTAGACCATCAAGCGTTTTATCTCTAGATGTTGTTTCTGTGGGGTTTTAATGTTGTACGATGCTGCTACTTGGAATAATGACGAATGCTAGCTGGGACTGAAGGCTCACGCGCTCTGTCTTGAAACAGTGCTAAAGGGATTTTAATAATGTAACATCAATTTGAACTCCATATTCTTATTCTTGTCTCGACCAAAGGCTATAATGTTAATTATTAATGACAATGTTATGTTTTAATTCACTCATTCACCTTTAATTAATTAAAACCATTTTTTAATTACTTAATTAATTACCTGTTTTTACAATTGATGCTAATGTTCTTATTAACCCTTAAAAGTGTTTATTCGGTGATTCTTTAATTGTAAAGAATTATTCTTAGAGTTCGAACAAGTAGTACATCAAATTCAATAAACGTATTTATAAAATATGAACCAAAAGAACTACATCTACATCTAATTTGAATTTGAATTAAAAAAAAAAACATTAAAAGTTATTGCTTGATAGAGAAGAGCTCTAGAACGCTCTTCTTCATGGGCCTTTTCTAAGACAAAGGAGCAAGGATCCCTGTCTGCCATCTGCCTCGAGGTGTGACTTAATTAGGAACGCAAACCAGAGAGCATCAGAGAATTCATAGTTGTTGAGAGTGTTGAAGATTCAAGGATTTTATTACTAGACATTCTTTTAGGAATGACAGGACCCTTGAGCGATGTTTGGGAGTTCAGGTTTGAAGGCTTACCTTCTCATCCCCGAGGTAGAGGGTTGTAAACCTTTTATGTTGGAGATAAGGACTAACGAAAGACATTCTATTGTTTTATTATATGAGTGCTAAGAGAGACACACGTGCAGGAGTCCTACTTTTCCAACCTTACAATATTGTTCATGGGCTTGCAGAATTTGAATTTAATATCCCTCTTTATCAAAATCAATAATGTGTATACACACAGTTCCAAGGCCTAGAGGAAATCAAGGGTTTCAATTAAAAGCACAAAGAGGATGAAGAGCTAATAGCACAATGGTATCTAAGTCTCAGGACTGGTTGAAAATTTGCTGACTTGTTTTCCTGTGTCTCAAGAGTTGTTATGAAAGGTAAAAGAGAAAGTCAGAGGTTACGTTCAGGTCTTAATGTTTAATAACAATTTTTGTATGCTCGTTCACATTGCACACACTATGCAATGTGTATATGACTTGTGTGAACGCAATCCTACTTGCTGGGAGGTGCATCTGCTGGATATAGCTTTTAAAGAAAGTAAACATGGACGAGAATGTTATTCGAGGTGATTGTGTGGCTTTATTTACGTTCATTTCTGATCAGCGCTGCCATCGTTTCAACCAAATCATATCAAGAAGACAAAGAAGAGTAATTATACAGTTCACTTTCCATGGACTTCTTTCAACACCCTTTTCAACCATGATTAATGTGAAATTTCCCATCCACTTCCAGAAATAGTACGTCTGTCCCCATACTATGATGCAAAAGTCAGATAAATGCAACCTGGCTGTTCAGACTGAAGTCGCATTGCAAAAAAACAGATATGTATCGGATTCAGGATCATATGACCTGGGCCGGATTTGAAAAAATGTAATTTAGCTGTTCAGGCTGTCCTGGAAATATCAGATTTCTAGTTTGAGCCACTTTGGGCTGCAGTCCAGACATAACAGAGTTAGGAAATGTGTGATTTTTTGTCTCAAGTTGTGAATGGAGTCACTTCAGGGTTAGAGGATGTCTCTTGTTTAGACCTATTGTAGTGAGTTTGTTGAATTGTTACTCAGTTGACTTTTTATTTTTCTTTTTTGTGATTAAATGTTTTGCTGTAACACGTTGATGTCAGACTAGGATTAGGAAAATGCGTGGAACGTTCCTGAAAGAATGATAGAAGAGGTCTAACCACTCACTTTTCCAGGAGGTAAACTCGCCCGCCGTCATAGTTGGTTTCTAGGTTTCCTCACTTAACTTCTCGACGAAGCTCGATATGTTGACAACGCCTCAAAATGGTGAAAAAGTTGAAAAAAAGCTCCGTACAACCACACTGCGCCATTAATTCCACGGCACTAATCCTACTCGCCTTCACCACACATTTGACCATTGACTTCAAAAATAAACCACTCGCTAGCCACTCAAATACTGGTCTTGATCTGAACAGGCATGTCAGTCTTTTGATTTGATCACAAGTGATGCTCTGTGTCCTCTAGATCATCAATCACTTCTCTGTGGCCATGCGAGTGTTTGAAGGATCAACGTGTCTGGGGGTGTCTCTGCCAGCGGAAGAGTTCTGTGTGCCACTGGGATCCTACAGGTCAGTCTTAGTCATCGCTGCCATTCCCTTACACTATAATGATGAATGATCTCCTTTTCAATTTTACAACGCAATAAATGCAATGAAAAAATTTGTATATTTTTCAGTGTTTTATATTATTCATTTGGGTTGTATACATGTTTTTAAAAGAAGTTTAATTTGAGAAAGGTTGCCGTTGATAGAGATCCTGAAGTCAAATAGAGACTGCAGAAATGTTTTGTATTTGTGTTTTATATTTGCAGATCAGAGCTTAGCCTGCAGCCAGAGGGTGAGGTTCAGTACGATCATTCCGATAGCTTCAGTTACAGTGAGATGCTGGACATCCCTGGCGAGAGGAGGGAGAAAACCTGCCATCTCCATGGTGACGCTGCACGGATGCTAAAACTCAACATGGTTGCGCTTCCTGACGATGTGATGATGTCACATAGTAGTGAGGGGGCCTTTGACAAGCCTATTGTGCTTCATCTGTGGCCAACAGTTCTGCTGCGAAACCTGCTTCCTTATCCCATCAGCTGCAGACTCGAGGTGAGGTGCTCAGTTTAGTTTCCTACATACAGATCTTGAAAAATTTGTATCCACACACACACACACACACACACGCACACACACACGCACACACACATACACACTGGATTGCTCCAGCAACACACACGCACACATATATAAACACTAAAATTATTTATTTTACAACCGATGTACTTCTGTTGTGAGGAAACCAGCTTCAGATTAATCACATTCTCATTTTTCTTTAGATTTTCACAGCTTCTAAATCCTCAGAAAGGCATCTGGCCTAATTCTTAATCAGATAGTATATTTTTTTTCCTTCGCCAATCCAAACTTTTAACTTAAGCTACTTAATTCTCAGGGGTGAAAATAGAAATATAAAAAGCTGCAATAATGAACTATTAAAAATGTATGTGACTTTTGGAAAAGCATGTGGTAGCTTTGCATCTGTTCATTGCTTTTCTTATCTTCACAGAGCATTTCTTTATAAAGTAATCCCAAATCAAACGTCCTCCAGTAACCTGCACATAACTCCTCTAGGAAGTTCCTAATTGGTTAACGTGTTCTTGAAATGGTGGAAAAATGTCAAAAAAATGTAACTTCGACTTAAGGGGAATGATGCACTCTCTGTCCCACCACACCACGCTTAACGTCCTGCAGTACCCATCATGATTGTTCCACCATGGCCGCACAGTAACCTTTGACTCATGACGCGTGAATCATTTGCTAACCGTGTAAAATTCAATCTCTGTCTGAACTGGAACTTCTGTATTGTATTATTAATTCATAACAAATTAATTATTTAAAGCCTGCCCGCATGGTCTTCGTTTTACCAATAACAAAAACATAAAATAAATAAATATAAGTTATACCGAAATAACCACCTGTCAATCACTTTTTCGTTCAATCCAAAGCCAGAGGACAGTAATTGGCGATGAACGATGGTCATCTATTGACACAACCCTAACGGGAAACTTACCTTGTCCAGAGTTAACTTTTATTTCATCAGCCGGAGAAAAAGTCTCAATTTAGATTGCTCCAACATCACATGAGCTGTAGTTCAACTCATGATTGGTCTCTTTAACTATAGTAGCTACGGCTAAATCGAATTTCACCCGCAGGTGTCTTTATTTACATGATGGCACTTGTTTCATTTTAAGCATGACTCGAGAGAGTTCCCGGACAGGCTGCTGGAGGAGGGTCACTCTTGTCAAATCCATGCAGCTATTGTGGACTCAAGCACTCTGGAGCTGAGGCTCATGGGATACCTGGGGCAGGACTGGGAGGGTTCCTTCCCCATCAGAAGTGAAGAGGATGAGATCAGCTTCATCAGGTTTGGCTCACATGCATATTTTATAAGCTACTGAGTATAAGCTACTGGTAAAGTTATCTTACTTGTCAAGTACACTTCTCTTTTTAAAACCAGTTAGTTATTAGTTTAAGGGATCCATGATATCTCTGAATAATAAGACGTATGAATGTTCTTTTAAATAATTCAATAAACATTTATTAGCATATTCTAAATTATCTAATTTAATGTAAAAAAATTCAGCTAAAAACATCAAATTTATTTATTGTACAAAATATGGTTTTGTTTGATGGAGGAAAAAGAAAGACAATGATGATGATGATTTTAGAATCGTTTTCTGCTCCTTTTTAGGTTTGTGTCCCTGCGTGTGGATGAGGATTCGGACGAGAGCAGCCGCTCTGAGCTGGACATCGGGGTGCATGTCCACAGGGACGAGGGTCAGCTGGTAATCGCCGTCCACTCGCCGTACTGGATGCTCAACCGCACCGGAAGACTGCTGCAGTATAAAGCTGACGACGTTCACCGGAAGCACCCCAAGGACTACGACAGGCCGCTGCTTTTCTCCTTCAAGCCCCGTAACTTCCTGCAGAACAACAAGGTTTTCATTAACAGTGTTGTATTTGGCAGCAATCTACGTTTTAGTCACTTTTTGGTCTTTTCAAAATGTTAAAATTTTATTCTACAAAAATCAAAAAGATTTTAGTCACCTAAAAAAGGTATTAGTCAATGTAGATTAATATATGCATTTGATATTAAAATATAATTTATTTCAAGTATATTTTTTCAATAAGTTAATTTAACTCTTTAAATATTAGAAATTACACATTTAAATTTATTTTAGTGATTATTGATCCATATGATTCATATGCATTATCAAGAAAGTATTATTCAAAATAAAGTGTTACACAATTGAATTGATCTAAAAAAGCGAAAAAAAAAACATTCTTATTTTAGCATCTATGGCTTTATTTTTTACAGTGCAATAAAGATGTTTGTACGGACAAAATATGAGCGCTGGAAGTTCAGGAGCCTATTTTACCGGAACAGCAGCAACATGTGGTTCTGCTGCTAAGAACACGAGTTAATACTGATGTTCATCTACACACGTGAGGAAAAGAAAATAAAGTACTGCGTTTGCATCTGTGTTTCAGACATTCATAGCAGCGATAATAACTCACGCACAAGCTAATAAACTGCAACGGACTTTAGCTGATGAAGTAAGCAACCTATTTTTGCCTGGAGTTTAGTGCACAGCTTTAGGCTTGCTGAGAATTCATCTCGCTTGATCTCAAATAAGCAGGAGAATTCTCGTTCATGTCACTCAGTCTGTTAGCTTACGTGGGTTCTTGGTTATTCTCCAGGAAGACAGGTTGCTGAATAAAAGCCCAGAACACACTGCTTCAACTCCTGCTTCATTTATTTTACACTTTCTTTATAACGCGACCAACTTTACATACAACCCATTAGATGCGACTGCACTCTCTCCCCTCCCTCGCTCTCTCAATATCTGATGCAGTAGACACTTTCTTTATCATTCGTATTACATTCCTATTTCTATCCTACAGTTAGAACAACAGATTACAGCCATGGATTTTGAATGTGGAACCGTCCACTCATTAGCATTTTCGTACGCTCTCGTTTTTGCTAACGTCTCATTGAGCGTCAAAACAAAGACATATTTTGCTTGTTGTCATCACGAGAAAAAGCTTCATCAACTAAATCATTTTGTTGTTGTTACCGTTGAAAAAACAACACTGTTCATGAACAGACAATCTGATTTTCATTGTTAAGCAGATGCTTCTACGCGAAGCAGATTAGAATAGAGTGAGGCATAAATTAGATGGATTATTCTTAACCATTACACATGGATTATACAGACTCCGAGCACCAAACTTCACTTTTAGATCTGCACCTGTGGATTCCGGAACAACACTGTAGCTTTCATCACCCACTGCTAACAAACTAACAAATCACCAGCAGTAGAGGTCCATTGCAATCGTTTGACAAAAGCTGTAGATGTTTTAAAATAAAATAAAAATAGTATAATTGCGATGCACCAGTCGACCAGCTATAAATGAGAACCGGTGTCTGGTAACTGGCCAATGTTCTGGTTATTTGGTTATGTAGTGTCCACAGGGGCAGACTACGGCTTTTGGAACTGTCTAGGCATGAGATGCTGACATGGCTTGAACAAACAAACATGCTGTAACAATCTAGGTATTGTTCTTATTTGAGATGTGTTAATATGGACTTTTGTTCTGAAATGTGATCTCTTACAGTTGTCCAGAACTATTTATCTATCTGTGTTTGGCTTCTGATTGTTTGACAGATTCGTCTGATGGTGTCAGAGAGTGAACTCTCGGATGATTTCTCTATTGACACCGTGGGGAGCTATGGAGACGTGAAATGCAAAGGGAGACAGAAGGATTACCTGGTGACTCACTCACTCTCACTCACTTACTCAACAGGCACCTATAATAAGCAACAAAGCATCATGACAGATGCCCACTCTGGCTCTCTCTCTCTGCTATTTCTGTCTGCTACCCTTTCCCTCTGGACAAATATCTTGATGTCCGTAAATAAAGTATATGCGTGAGCTCAGGAGGGCCCTCCTCAATTTTAGTAAAGCATTACATTGATATCACACACTGAGGAAGCAACAATTGCACCATCTAGTGAGTAAAGCCTCACTAGATGCCACACCCATTTCTGCTAAATTTTTTTACATATTGCCTGACAGATGAGGTCTGTAACAGGCCGGTCTTAGGCCTTTTTTTATTACTTTGAACATAACCTAACATACCCATTTAACTTGTGTGCTTGTTTTGAGTGTGTGCCTTGTGTGTTCCAGGTGGGTGTGAAGATCGACGCCACCAGCTTCAGTCTGACACGGCTGGTCACCTTCCTGCCGTTCTACATGCTGCTTAACAGAACCAAACACCTGATCCATGTCTGTGAGGAGGCGCAGGAGACCTGGACAGATGCTCGTCCTGGAGAGGTGAGAATTCCCTCTCAGTTTAACAGTTAATCAGTGACTTTTAATGCGCCAGACCCTCACTCAAGTGCTTTTGGAATCAGGATTAGAGCACTGTTGTTTTCGGCAACGATAACAAAATAATTGAATCGATGTCACACGTGACGATAAGGAGACGGTGACAAGATAAATGTCTCTTTGTTATGACAAGCTAGATGAGACGTGTGTGAGTTTTTGTTGACTAGACGAGAGTTGGTAAAAATATTATTTGGTAACTGTTAAAGGTGCTTACACGCGGTGACTAGTGACTGGTTCATTTTCAATGGAGTAGGGAGCAGCACGGCAGCTTTGAGTGTCAGAAAGGCAGCATGAAAGCAGTGCACGTACACCCGAAGCACATTAGCATTGTTGCCTATGCCAGTAATAAAAATATTTTATCTTTTTGAAATATCTACTTCAAGTTAGAACATCTTTGATAACTGATGGACTGCTGGTGTGCTGCTTTTGTGTCTGGACTTGAGCTATTTGTCCTCATTAACATTACTTACTAACTCACTAACATTATTAACAAACTGAATTACCTGAATTGAAAAATGTAATCTTACTCTCTGCAGGCTGCCATTCCATTCTGGCCTGAGAGAGAGTCGAAGAAGCTGCGAGTGAAGGTGAAGGGTTGCCAATCTTCACCTCGAGCCTTTGACTTCCACCAGCCAGAGAACTGTCTTCTGCTTCACCTTGACAAGAGTGTGAGTCAGTCTCGTTGCTACAGCTCAGAATCACTTTCACTGCGAGAAGCGCTCAAGCAGGTGCTTGATCAGAACAGATATAGATCACTGCTGTGAACAGGGACACCAGCAGTCCAGAGGGTCCCAGAAAGACACTAATATTTAACCAATCATCAGTATGGAGGGAAATATTCAAAAACATGCGTTTTATATTTACTGACTTTTATGAATCCTGCATGTCAACCAAACTGAATGACCAAACTGTAATGTAATTCTTGCAGCATAATTATAAAGCCCTGGCCACTTAGAGCCCTGGTTGGCAATGGCAGCACGCAGGTGCAGCATTTTAAAGGAGCAAGTGAGCGGGCCCATGTGATATGAAGCTGAGCAGGTTATTAGATCAAGATCTCAAGATCACCATGTCTGGATGTGGTTGTTGAGGTATTTAAAAGGTGAAGCCAGTGCTTGAAGTGGACCAATACGTGAATTGTCAACCTTACGTTTTCTTGGGATACAGACAGCTGGCAGCCTGGCATTCCAGTTCCCAAGATACTAGGGTTGAGCTCGGTTTATCTCCTGAAGCAGAAACACGGCTAGTTTTGCCAACTTTGTGTTTCTACTTTAGTCACATCATAATCAAGATGTAATTCTTGGGTTAAGTAGCCTTCCTATAATTTATTGTCCCACATTAAAACTGCAGAAAAACAGAATGTCAAAAATGTATGGCAAATGAAAAGGAAATTATTTTTTTTGTAAATGTTTTCTATTACGCTAGGTTTAGCATTGTTCATTTTTATTTATTTTATCTAACTTTTATTTTTGTGTTTTTTAAATGTCTCCTGTATTAGTCATTTTAGATAGTTCTAATTGTATTTAGTGTTTAGGGTAACTTGTTCTCCTTGAACAATTAAAATATTATCTTAGAATTTAATTAAATATTTAATTAATAAGAAGGGTTTAAATGTGGTGCACACGTTATTCTATAACTGAAGACAGTGAGTGTATCCTACTGGTTTTAATATTACTTATGGTTGGCTAAAAGTTTTAGGGGCCTGTGTTCCAGTAGGGCTTTAGGTCTAGCACCACCACTGGCTGGATGTGATTTTCAGTCATAGTTTAACTAAGTTAGTTTGTTTTATGTCAACTGTGATCGTTTGCATGTCCTCGCTGTCTTAACTCCGCCCTCAGTTTTCTAAGAATGTAAGAAGGATGATGTACTGTAATACTCAAAAGATTTTAGTGTTATAAGATACCTAAACATTGTTTGTTATTAACTCTTTAAATGCAAGTCAACAAACTTGCGGATATATTGTATTGGATGCAGTTATTTGGTTATTTGTACTTTAGCCTAAGAGTATCAATCGTTTGTAATTGGATAGACGCACATTTAATAAAATCCTGTGGAGCTGAATATTTCTCAGAGGTTTATACGCATTTTTTTGTAATGCATCAAATTAAGATTTTAAGCTTAAACTGGAAAATCAAGTGTAAATGTATTATTTGAGGTCTCACCAGTGAGCCATTGTAGGAAAAAAAAACAAAACTCCATGGGCAGTGTTTGTTTGTGTAGGATCAAGGCCAAAATGGTCAGCAGAGACTCTGATTACACAGTTTACACAGGCATTAAGTAAACAAAAAAAAACTGAATTCCCTCAGTAGTGATCAGAGGATGTGAAGTGTTGTGAAAAAGACAAGTTAATAAAAAATAAAGTTTACAAAGAATCCTAGCTCACAAAAATGGCGCAGTCGAAGAGTTCCATAAACAGCCCAAGCCTCAGCTCTGTCTGGTTTTCTCTCTCCTGTAGCTGGGAGGCATCATTGTTGATGTGAACCTGACTGAGCACTCCGCTGTGATCCGCTTCTCTGATTACCACGATGGCGCAGCTCCATTTCTACTCATCAACCACACGAGAGACGAGACGCTTCAGTACCACCAGAGGTGAGCACACCATTCCTCCAGGGAAGAGCTACACGCGTCTGGCCAATCGTTAGCTCTCAAACCATCAGGGCTTATACTCAACTCAACTCAACTCAAGCTTTATTTTTGGAATGCTTTCACACAGCCGTAGTTGAAACAAAGGATTGTACAGAGACAAATATGGACAATAGCTTCACACAGATTAAGTTTAGTTTTTAGTGAACAAAAATAATTTAACATGACAATAAAATATGAGTAAAGCTAAAAAAAAAAAAAAAAAAAAAGATAAAAGCCAGTTAAACACAAAAATAAAAATCGATGCAGCACAAAAAAAAAACATGGATTAAAAGCAGAGGAATAAAAGGGGGTCTTAAGAAGATCTTTAAAATTGGACAGTGAGGAAGCCTGTCTAATATCTAAAGACAAGGCATTCCACATTATCAGCGCAGCCCTCTATTCTCCATTGCTCCTGCTAAAAGATTAGCTGCTGCGTGGAGACGTGTAAGAGAGGACTGGCTCACTCCAAAATAGAGAGTATTACAGTAAACAAGTCGTGAAGTGATAAAGGCATGTATTACTGTTTCTAGGTTCTGGAGCGCATTATAGTTTAGCTAGTCGTCTAAGATGAAGAAAAAGTGCGCTCACAACTGCTTAGGAACCAATGACTTCTTGTTTAAAAATAAAGGGTCCAGGTCAACAAGAGTGGGTTTGTGAGAACTACTTGGGTCAAAGATGACTTTTCATTAAAGTTTAGAAAACTTAAAAACACCCAGTCCTTAATGTCAGCAAGATATGACCAGAGTCAAATGCATTTATCAAATGCTGATTCAGGAGAACTAGGCGAGTGTAGTCACCAGAGTCAGTGATCAGGAGAAAACCATTAAAAACGTTTATAAGTGCTGAGTGTGGAAGGGAAGAGTGTGGTGGGGGGTTAGGGAGTATAATTTCTTTAATCAGGTTAATGATTTATTATTAATAATTAGATTGCATAGTGATGGCAAGTCACCGATCTACAGTGGCTGAGAGGTGCAAATCAAACCACAATTACAATACCAAAAGCAAAATACAATTACAAACCTGAAAACGAAACAAAAAGAAAGAAAACACAACATTTTGAAGGAAGTTTTCTTGTTCAGAAGAAAGAACTGTGCCCCGTAGCAGGCTGTGAGCAGTAGAATAAGAGCAGAAGTGCATGGAGTTTTAAGGTTAGCAGACAATGTGGCTAGCACTTTTGCTGAAATATAAGTTTATGTGTTAAAAACGATGTTGTCATACAGTTGATAAAAAAAAGTTAGCCCACAAGCAACAGACAGCGTTAAAGTGACAGGTTTGATGTTCATTACATGTTAGCAGTCTCTGAACACTCTTCTCGACAATGTCTAACGCATCTCATCAAACTCTTGAGACTTTGGAATAGCATCATATTGAATCCCACCAATGAGGAAATACATATATTAACTTTTAAACAAAATCGATGTATCGTTCAGTAGGGGTTTAAATATATTTGGTGGCATGATATTTCACTAAGCAACAATACAATGGCATGCGTTGTTGCTAGCTGCTACTGTTTACAAGTAAATTATTTTTACTGTCATTTATTCCACTTGGGATACTCTGACAAAACGCGACCCCTCTGCATTAGTTTCACGTGTCTATACAATGGGGTGAGGGGCATCTTGAAAATGAGCGGACCTAACATTGTGTTTATTTAATTCACTTTGGATTGATCATGAAGACAGGAAATTACGCATTCACAACAAGCTCGTTAACTTATACACCAATATAGGGCAAATGCACCTGTCCTCGTGTCAAAAGAAAATCTAAAGTGTGGGATCATTTTAAAAAGTTAAGAGCCCCCAAAAAGGTCTTCTGTGCAGTTAGTACTAAAGCTCTAAAGATGAAGCATTAAGCAAAGCAAAACAAAACAAATAGATATTGAATCTTTATTAAAATATTAATTCATGGACCTAACATGACAGCATGTTTCGATTCAAACGCAATCTATTGGATTGTAAAATACAATCCATCTATCTTGAGCAACACTTTGGCCTCTCAGCTGAATTTTGACATCTGCAAAAGTGCTTGACTTCAGAGTGCTGCTCACATGCTGAATACTTAGCAAACTTTCTTAAACCTCCTAAACTACCTGAATTTAAAGAGCAATAGCAAATAAAAACTCTTGAACAAAACACTTTTCCTTTTATTTTTCAATCGTGCTTTTGGTTTTACTGCATTGAGTTCTGTGGAATAAAAATATTTCAACAGAACACTAAATTTTATTGCATATTGTTTTAGTTTACGTAAGTCTTTGAAACAAGCAAACATAATTGCAATTACATGTTATGGTAAATATTTTTTTACAATTGAAAATCACATTATAGTTAGCTACATACATGTACAGATTGAAAATGTTTCATATTTTAGAAATTCAGTTACATTGTATTGTGAGTCATATATTGAGATACCTATCTAATCTTGAGGTCAGTCAGTGTGTCGTTACACCCCTATCATTTAGGAATTATACTCTTTATATTTAATAGCCCTCATAAGAAAGCAAGTTACCCGATTGATACAAAATATCTGACACCAGGTAGACGCCTTTATCCATGCATTTTTGCATTAAGAGGGATTTTCTGGTGACTGTGTTGAAATACCTATTATCTCAAAAATTTGAATTCTTTAATCCTTCATAAATCAAATTAAACACACTACACTATCCATACAGCAAATGTATCCAAATACATTGTTATGGTAGTAATCTAATGTTGTTGTTGTGGATTTATACTGATGTGTTCTGTCCTAGCAGCATAAAACGGAAGGGTTCGACATGGTTTCCAGATGAGATACTGGATATCTCTTTATCGCTGGTCGAAGAGACAGAGTCACTCTGGTATACTCTCTTTCTCCCGGATGAGGAGACTCTGTTCAAGGGTCATGAACCGCTGGGTTCTTTAGCTTTCTAGATTTTGCTCTTTGGTGATGGGAGATACTCGAGAAAAAACTGATTTCGGTTTTGAGTTGTGTTTCAGAGAGTGAGTCAATCTGGCATTCTCTCTCTCTCTCTCTCTCTCTCTCTCTCTCTCTCTCTCTCTCTCTCACGCGCTTGCTCTCTCTCTCTCTCTCTCTCTAACGCTCTCTCTCTCTCTCTCTCTCTCTCTCTCTCTCTCTCTCTCGGATGAAGAGATGGCATTCGAGGAGCATGAACTGCTGCTTTCTTTAGCTCTCTGTATCTCGCTCTTTGGTAATGGGAGATACTTGAATTGGTTTGTGTTGTCATTTACTTTGATTTAGACAGTTTTGCTCATTTGTTGACATCTACAGTGGGAAAAAAATATTTCACGTCAGACTTGTTTAGACAAAATTTCCACCAGATGTAGCCATTAAGCTAAATATCGAATTCATACAACAAAATCAGAACATTTACGTATACATGTGATTCCCTGTGTCATTTCACTTGACCATTATCATAAGTCTTTAAGACACCTTATTTAATATTTGATCTTTACATTTTGGAGAGAACTGCAGAACAACGTTCATTATAGAACTTTCTATGGGATTTCGGTCAGGGGATTGATTGGGCCATTCAAGCTACTTGATTTTCTTTCTTTCAATCCACTTACGATTTTCTTGGCCTTTTGTTTGGGATCACTGTTAACTGTTGTTTCTTTGTGTTCTGTTGCCTGCAATACCCTGGAGTGCTGGCATGTGGTTCACACATAATCAAGACTCTTTTCAACAGATTTTATTCCATTTAACTAAATGTTTTTGCACTACTACCCAAAAATCCGATTATGTCTATCAGTTGTGTTCTTGTGTTATAAAATGATAACTCTCTGCAAACATCTAATGTAAATGTAATGTAACATCTTGTGAAATTTGCTGCTTCCTTTTTTTAATCTTGAACACTTTACAACTGTTGAGGTAGAGGTTTGTCAGGCAGGTTAAACCCCGGCCAAAATATGAAGAAGAATAGGCTTTTTAGTAAAAACAACGGTCAACCAATATAAAAACATTTTATTAAACCTCCTGAAAAACAACCCAAAACCATAATCCATATCCCCAAAACTAAACATTTTGCAAAATCCAGTCCGACATTTACTGTTCTCCCAGCTACTGTCAAACCCAAAATCGTTCATCAGATTCCCAGGTACTGAACCTTGATTTGTCACTCCAGAGATCTCGTGTCCGCTACTCTAGAGATCAGTGGAGGTTTTTTTTACACCACTGCATCCCATGCTTTGCATTGCACTTGTTGATGCAAGGCTTGGATTCAGCTGCTCAGCCATTAAAAGCCA
This sequence comes from Danionella dracula, assembly GCA_900490495.1. NCBI lineage: Eukaryota > Metazoa > Chordata > Actinopteri > Cypriniformes > Danionidae > Danionella > Danionella dracula. The sequence continues at coordinate 17,733,515 of UELW01000334.1, forward strand.
TTCAGTGAAGCTCTCTGGTCACTGTTCTAGATTTAATCTGAAAGCCTCATAAAGTTTGGAGGTCTGTAGCGATTGATTGCAGAAATTTCATGGCTGGATTTGTTACACATGTGCCATCCCATCGCGGTTTCAATGCTGGAATTCACTGAGCTTGAGCATCTGTGACCATGGAATGGATGGATGAGAGAATATTCTGGCAATATACTCTAGTGTATATAAAACTTTGCCGCCTTCACCATTTTCATGTTGCAGTACACACACACACACACACACACACACACACATATATATATATATATATATATATATATGTGTGTGTGTGTGTGTGTGTGTACTGCAACATGAAAATGGTGAAGGCGGCAAAGTTTTTTATCAACACACTAACAATTTAAGAATTTAACTTTTGCAATTTGATCATATAATGATTTTTAGGAATTGAATTGAAAACAAACTAAAATATGTCATTTTATTTGGCAGTTGTTTTTGGGTAGTAGTGTTTTTCCTGCTGTTTCTAGCAATTTGTTTTGTTTTTATGGCGTTTGTTGATCTGTGTGTTTGTGTCTGTAGCAGCTCACAGGCAGAGCTGGATGAGCTGGCTCCAGGACAAGCTGTGTACTACACCTGGAGTGAACCCACCGGCTCCAGAACTCTCAGCTGGAAGTGTGGGAAATACAGAGGAGAGCTCAAGAGTGAAGAGGTGAAAGTCTAGATGAAAGGGTGATGCCAGGATGGCAATTCATTAATAAAACTTTGATGAGATTTCAGGGATGTATCTTCGTAATTATCTGTACCAGTGGTAGCTCACAGGTCCGGACCCAGATTCTGTCCTACACAGGCCGAGAGATAAATGCTTTGATTCAAAATCTAACAGTGCAGTCATTTGAACCTGTGCTGCTATTGTGATCTTTACAATATTGAGCTATTTAGCTACCGCAATTGGCCAAATGAGTTTGCTTTCTTTATTTTATTCTTTACTTCTCATATAAAAATTACACATCTTGGCAAATAATGCTAGGTATTTAACAATCATTTAAACATCAATAAAAAACCTATGTATGTATGTATGTATGTTTTTCTACATAAACTTTATAAAACATGCATTATTCTCTGCCTTGTTTGGATCTGTTTATAGAGTGTTCTCCCTCTGTGGTGCGAGTGAATCATGACTATCTGAATCCACATTTTATTATGTTCCACTGTATCTTACAGGACCAAATGTTAGACATGAACCAGGAAGGCAAGCTGTTCGTGCTCTCCTTCTATGAGGGCCTACAGCGGGTGGTGCTCTTCAGCAGCGAGCGTAGCATCTTTAAGAAGATCTGTGACAGTGAGAAGATGGAGCTGGCCCAGCAGGAGATCAGCATCCTGTTTCAGAACATGGGCATCTCCCTGGTCAACAACAGCAGCAGCCAGGAGGTGGCCTTCATCGGGATCACCAGGTACTACACACTAAGAACAAGTTCAACTTGCCACTGGTGCGGTACGCAAATCTCACAGTTAGCTACGTGCCTCTGTTTTTACTTAAGGTTTTCAGTTTGTTTTGGTTCTGATGCCTTAGTCAATTAGTCATTTTTTTCTTATCGACATTTGTGCAAATCACATGAAAAAATACAAAAATAGTGGGTTGTTAGAATTCACTTTATTTTTCTAAATTAAATATATATATATATTTCTGCTTATTAGTTTGTTTATGTGATGTTCAGGCCAAGGAGCGGCTGTAGATTATTAGGAGATGCATTTTAACATGTGATCTTGTATGATTCAGTTCAGATGTTGTTTGGGAAATCAAGCCAAAGAAACGAAGTCGGTGGAAGGTGTTGAATCTGAAAGAGGCGATGGCGCTGGAGCATCACTACCGAGAGTACATGGAGAGTGGTCCGGTTGACAGCAGCATCATTGACATGGACAACAGCTTCCAGGTACACACTGTAAGTCAATTAGGTTCTGTAGGAAACTCAATTTAAGACCAGGAGATATTTGGGGTGTCACAAGCTTTAATGTTGAACACTGCAGTCTTCCAAAAAATCTAACTAAGCAATGTGTGACGTTGGGTTTTAAGACTATTAGCATACACCCCCAAGGAGGAGCCCAGCCACAGATATTCATGAGGTCAACAAAGGGTCAGCCTTATATAGCACAAGAAGGTACTTATCAAGATGTTCCCAGACCTTAAGGATCATAAGTCTCAGTAGTGGGCATAGATTTGATCCCCATGAATCATAATAATGAATTCCTGAGCAATCTAGATAAGGTCTAAAAAGTTATTGCAATATAAAAGAGTTATGTTGTAAAATCATAGTTCTTAAATTTGTAATCCTACAGTTCTCTTAATGATATTCTGGCAGAAGGCAAAGTAATGCAAACATATTATGAGATAAGAGAGCAAATCACACAATTTACTGAATTGAGATGACCTGAATTATTGATGCTTGTCAGGGAGTAACAGCCGATATAACTGACATTGTGTATGGCAGATAAAGTAAAGCATTGTGTAAATAATGAATTATTTAGTTAATTATTTACACCTTCAACTTTTTATTATTTTCAGGTTGGGTTAAGTCAAAAATGACCTATACATATTACAAAACATTATATTGATTATAAAGTAAAACAGGAGTTAACCGATGAAAAATAAAGTTTGCCTTTCAAATCATGAGTCTTTTCTCCCCTCAAAGTTGTGCTCGTCCATCATCAGCTGGTACAGCTCTGCATCTTCCCTCGTCTGAATGTGAACTCCGTGTTATTGGCTTCTTCTTCAACTGCCAAGTTCATGGCTTGCTCACTAGAGCCCCCTCTGTCCATCAGGCAGTCTCACTCTGACTTTTATTTTACTTATCTAACCTTTCCCTTATGTCTCCTTTGAATGCAATTGAAATGAATTTCTTGCCAGAAAACTTAACACACTTTGAATTAGTACTACAATATTTGTAATATCCTTCAAATAGGCATACAAATTCAACAAGGAAGGAGAATTGCTAATTCTTGCTGTTACACAAGAAAAAAGAAATAGGATTACACAAATCTGCATGAACCAATCTAAATATGACTCGAGGTATTCGTTTGATGAGGGAACAATCAACAAAAAAGTTTATAGTTTTTATAAGTTTATTGTTACCCTGGTATAAGGGGATCTGTGTGAATATGCAGTTAAGGTCTCTTAAGGACTCTACTTTTTTATTATGTGTATTTCACTGTTAATAATCAGTAGACACAGGTGAGGTTCTGTGCTTCTTTAATCACTCACCCATGAAGTTGGTCCATATCTGCGTTTGGGACACAGATACAGGCTTCAGACCATGCTGCCCAATCAGAGACTTGCGGGTCTCTGTAACGCTCCAAAATATGCTTGCATGAAACGTGTGCCCCAATATTCAGTCTATATATCGTTTTTATTTTAAGTAAGTGATCAAGCCTCATTCAGGTTTCACCAAGGTGTAAATTTGATATTTAGTCTTTTGCAAAGTAATTTTTAATGGGCTTCTTGCACTGCGTCTCAGTTTCAACTCAAACTATTCTAAAAATGTGCACAAAACAAAAGTTTTTTATTTCAAAGACATGAGATGTGGTCTGCTGTGTACTCTCTCTTCCAAATTCAATGGCATGCTGTTTTCATGTTTTCCCTCCAATGTTGACAACTTCAGTAAAGTTAGCAGCAGCTTCAAACATTCGCTTTCCTCGACTTAATAGCTCTGGGTGTAAGAGCTAGTAATAAACATGAGACCTCTTTATACAAAAAAATGTTTTGTAGTAGAGCCAGCTGGTGAACAATGATTTCTGGTCTAAATTGTGTAGTGATGTGTAATTCGTGACCAGAAAGAATATGGCTCATTAGTAAGAACTCTTTTAACAGAGTGAATTGTTTTTGTAAACACGGACATGGAAAAAAATACTCAGAGACATGAAATACAGAACACAACTGCAACATTTACTAGAGAATACAATTGAAATGACACATACTTGGCGCATATCACACATGCGCTGCCCATAGAATGGCTAAGCAGACAGACGTGCTCTTTCTTGGCACGCTAGGTTTAACCTCAACCCAATAAAGCGGGCCTTTGCGTCTCTCTCCATCTCTCGCTCTCTCTCCATCTCTGTCTCCCGAAATAATAAAAAAATATAACTTATTAATTTTATGTTAATATTTCTATTATAGCAATTTCCTTAATGATTCCATTTTATCCATCACAGCACATAAGCAAATTTATTTACAGTTTGAAAGTTGGTCAGATTTTTTTTCTTCATAGGAACATTACAAATTATTAGTTCAAACAAATATTTTTTGTAAATGAACAAGAGTCAAAAGAATGAATCACAAGAATGAACAAACTTCCCATCACTACCCAGAGGAGAACAGCCACACACCGGCTGTTTTATAATCTTTGTGAGCTTTGTTGGACAACTCTTGATAATTGAACACCAGCAATACAAGCCTCTGAATGTTTATATTTTCCTCTTTGGCGGTCTCTTCCTCGGCTCTTCATCTTGTTGTTTTTTGAGACTGTTTCCTGTAATGAGATTGGTATGAAGTGTGTATGGATCGCCATCCAGTGGCTCTTTCATTGGTTGTTTCTCTTGTGGAAAACTCATTCGATATGACAGAGCTGAACCCTTTTTCGTTCACACCCATTGATGACTATGCTTTTCGATTGACATGCATGAAACTTCAGACCGAATATTCGGATATGTGCTAGATCAAGCCTGGAGGGAAGTTGGATGGGATCAGACATGAACTGTGTGTGTGTGTGTGGCGGCAGGTGATGTTTGCTGCCAATGGCGTGGAGATGAGAGTCCTGCAGCCTTTTGATGCTCCTTTGCGAAGAAACTTTCTTCCGGCTATGAAGGTCGAGTACAGCGTCTCTGCACGTCAGAAAACTTACCGCGTTCAGATCAACCACATCCAGGTGAGAATGAGGCAGATATTTTGCCATCAAACTTTATACTTTTAGAAATGTTAATCATTACATATCTAATGTAATGTAATGATTACAAAATTACATGAATGATTCTAATGTAATTCAGGCTGCACACTGCTGCTAAAATGAATACATTTTGTTTATTAGCAATAATATTACCTCTGTACTGAACTGTAGCTGAACATGAGGGCCTATACGCTGTGGCCATACTAGAGTCATGTATTTTAATGTTGCTCAGTATGGTGGTACTTGGAGTGCCAAATTTTTTTTGAGGTGGTACTTGGTGAAAAAGTTTGAGAACCACTGTTCTAGAGATATACTCAACTTACAGAGTCGAAAGTAATGTAATAGTTTCTAATGTGGTCTATTACATGTAGTGTGTATCTAATATTGTCATGGGTTTCGTACTGACTGAAAAAGCTAGCTTCATCTATATTGATAAGGGTGAACATTTATTCTTACAATAACGATAACACCAGTGAGATGTTTAGTTCAAAGTATGAAAAAACTTTGCAGGAAGGCTGAAAGAGGGTGGAGAAAATCAAAACAACAACCTTTTATAAAGAGAGTCTTCATGCTTTTAATTCAGAATTTATACTAAATGGAAACAGTCTGCAATAAACACATGTAAATGTGCTATTTTTTGGGATGATTGATATTACATTTTTGTGTGCTTTGTACTATTCCCATGCACATTCATCAAGCCCTGGGTTCTTATTAAACTTTAATTTAATAATGGCTTCTTGGAATTCACATTTGTGAGTTCTGTAGTGAGAATAATTTTTAAATCATGTTCGATGATGTTACACTAAAGTAACTTTATAATTCTTCTCTTAGATTAAGTAATCAACTAGAGGAAGAGCTTTCAATCAGAGCTAATAGACCATTGGTGGTGCAAGAGTTAGCCTTCCTTTACATCAAATTATAATCATACATATAAATCGCAAGAAACGGCGATTGATTTTAAAAAGCTTGATTTTAGAAGCAATGTCAAGTAAAACCATTGGATGGACTTTGATTATCGTGGGGTTTCGTTTACTTAATAATAAGCCCCAATTCCATTCAGCCACTTTTAGTGTGATTTAAAAAAAAAAAAAAGCTTTCTTGTGCTAAGACTTAAACTGGTCGAATCAATCCAGCCATTGTTAACTTCATTTAACTTTATGTTCAACTTTATGTTAACTTTATTTAACATGAATTCACCACTCGTAGGTTTTAGCATAAAGAAAAAGAGTCTCAGAGTTTGTGTAACCTTCCTCCTTGACAAAGCTTCATTACCATAGAATCAAAATGGTCGCAGACTAATGAATAAAGGCTAATGAAGGTCTGTTCCCTCAGATTCAGAACCAGCTCCCCGGTGCTATCTTCCCTTTTGTGTTCTACCCGGTGAAACCCCCCAGGTCTGTCAGCATGGACTCAGGTTTGTTCATCTCTGGGAGATATGCATGTTAATTATTTATTCTAATTCTTAATCTTATTATATTTAGTATGGTAGTCTTATAGAAGCCTTCTTTTTAGACTTTCCTTGATACCAGGTGCGTAGAGCTCCTTTTAGGACAATTATAGATTAGCATCTCCAGATGGTTTCCACTTTCTAGATTTCTCTTGCAAATAACTTTTTTAAACATTTTAGGTCTATTGAGATCATTCTTTTCAATAATCGTAAGTGGCTCATAGTGGAAAATTAATCCAAGGTTCTCTAATCATGGGCAAGGAGACAGGAGGCAGAAGGAGAAGCCAGAACGGAAGAGACACGCCTCGAGGCTTCCCAAGATTTTCACCCTAGCCCCGCCCCTCTAAAACATAGGCACATACAAACTATCTCATTGGATAATTTATTACAATGATTAAATATTCTATTACAAGTTTTCTAGGCAGAGAAAACAATTTATAAATCTCAAACTCAGCTTTGTTGCAACTTGAATTGGTTTAGAGCAGGGGTCTCAAACTCAGTTCCTGGAGGGGCTGGTTTTTGTTCCAATCCTCTTTCAAGTGACTTCAACCAAACTTGGAGGAGCTTAATCAGTGCAATCAACTGTGTTTGGTTAAGGTTGGAGTAAAATTGTGCAGGGCTCCGGCCCTCTGGGAATTGAGTTTGAGACCTCTGATGTAGATTGTCTATTGCTGCTTTACTTTTTGTAACAGTACCATTTGACTTGGTAGGATTTTGGGGGATTTTTCACCTGGTTCTGTTACTGAAACTGGTCCATTTTCATAACCGTTAAAATGAGGTTTCATAAAGTCAAGCCAAATTGATTCTTTTTCAGATTGGAAAGAAATATGTGACTTTAAATCATGTTGATCGCCGCTTGGCCAATCGCTGAGCTTAGTGAATTTCCAGTAAAACATAGCAACTTGTGCTTTTATCATCAGCCTTTTAAAAACAGCACAGAATAAACAATCATGATATATTTGAGAAGTATCGATGTGTTGTTCATGAAGTGTTTTCTCACTAAATATTTTGAAAGTTAGTGGAAACCGTAGCGGGTCTAGTGAAACCCATATTTAGCAGAGTTGTGTCTTTATTAAACTTCAGTAGAAAAATGGCATTAGACGTTTAAGGATGTGAAAAAAACAGGGTAAAAGGGCTGTAGGTTCTTGACTTGGGTTAAAAGTAACTTTTTTGCTTTTTTTTGTGCTTCCAAAGAGCCGAAGCCTTTGGCAGATGTGAGCATCATCACCAGAGCAGCAGGACATTCAGACATCCTGCGCATCAAGTATGTCTCCCTCTGTTTTCAGTGTTTTTTCATCCTTTCGTTAACTTGTTTCTGCTTCTGCAGGTATTTTAAGGTGTTGATTCAAGAGATGGACCTGCGACTGGACCTGGGCTTCCTGTATGCCCTAATGGAACTCTTCGCTGCTGAACATACTAGTGCGATCACAGTAGAACAAGAGGTGAGCTGTTATACTCCTGTGTGAGTGAATGAACCTAATGGATTATCACTGCCTTCAATACACACATCGTCTGAATCAATCTAGAACCGGTTTATTTCTGACAGTCCCGTCCATATGAAACACCACAACAGCTTACTGGGCCTTTTGGAGCCACTGTAAAAGAGGAAAATCCAAGATTTCAATTTTGGCGTTTACAAACATTATTCACACAATGTGATATCACTCTTCTGTTTCTCCTGAATGTTTAAACCCTTCAAATGTCATATGAAAATGGTTTGATGCAATTCTTCTGGAGTTTTATGTGTTATTTTGAACAAGACAAATTGTCCCCAAAGTCAAATTTTTACTTGCACGAAAACAAAAAACAAAAATCATCGTTTTTTGAATCTTGAGACATATTAAGCAGTAATGTTACATTTGTTTGTCAAGAAGCTGAATTTTAGGTTTTATGCAACATTTTCTAATGAGCACCATCTGTATTGCACTCTGAACCTGAGCTGAGACCATCCTCATGAGCTGTGTGTGCGTTCTTCTGCAGGTGGAGCTGTTTGAGAAGGACATCGAGTATCTGAAGACGGAGCTGAATCACGCTTCTGCTACTGACACGTCCGCCATCAGTCTATACGAGTACTTCCACATCTCTCCTATAAAGGTCAGCCAGCAAAAACACAACCACCACTCTAACAGCAGTGGCTCTGCTCAATTTCAACTGAGTCTTTCTTTTCACATAAGCTGCTATTAGTTGTCTCAAGGACTGAAACCTTTCTCTGAAGTGGCTCCAACACATGAAACGGTCGCTTCTGAAGCAATAGTATCTCAGATTTTAGACATGCAACCCCTATTGATTTATTCGGGGACCATTTAATTAGGACCAATAAATGGTAGTTAGACCTCCATTAACAGTACTAAGGGAAAAAATCTAATTCTTGACCCCTTCAAGTCAAACCTCGTGAAAATCTTAATCCCTGATTAAACCAATATCAATTCATCTGTGATTGGTCTGAAGAAAAGTATAAGTGAAATTATACATAGATGTCAATGACGTGTTTTGAAGAAGCACATTCTCACTTCTGCTTCTTTTCATATTTTAATTGTTCGCCTGTGTTTGCTTGTGTTTGCTTGTGTTTGCGTGCGTGCGTGTGCGTGCGTGCGTTTGTGTGTGTGTGTGTGTGTGTGTGTGTGCGCGTGTGTGTGTGTCAGCTGCACCTGAGCTTGTCACTGAGCTCTGGTGGGGAGGACGGGAACAAGAAAGAGAGAGAGACTGAGCTCATCCCTGTTCAGTCGCTCAATCTGCTTCTGAAGAGCATCGGAGCCACGCTGACTGATGCTCAGGACGTCCTCTTCAAGTACGCCCTCTCTTAAACTACAGATTACACTTGAGTGTTTTTCTTTACATTTAAATCGTACCGGGGCAAAGATTCATCCCTGTGGCACTATTGGGTTAAGAATACTGATTTCGGTTTTTAGTCAGAGATTCAAAGGCTTTTTGCTGCAGCTGTGAGAGTATTTTTGAATCATGTATTGAGATTTTTTGGTGGTAAAAGAAGCTAACAGTTTGAATATAAAACACCTATTAGCATACTGCGAACACATGATTAAATACTAGTAAGCATTAGTACTAGTAAGTTATTTTTTAATGGGTTTAATAGATTTTCAACATATTTATGTTTTTTTTTTTATATAATATGTGTTTTTTTTGTTTGTTTTTTAAAGTCCCCTCATACAAAAACTAAACTTAGGAAAAACTCTGCTATCCACAAGAGTTTCAATCGATTTAAATTGAAGACAGAATTGATTATCTTATTAGAGTAAAAGTGGAGCAATCAATGTTTTACAGTGATTTAGCACCTTAAAAGTCTTTAAAACTATGAATTAACAAAACAATTGTGTTCATCCAGTACACCAAATAAGCTAAAAACACTTTGAAAAAAAAAAACAGTAAAGCCCTGACAAATATACACATGGTAGAAGTGTTTGGGTCTCAGCACTGTTTAACAGATTTTGCTTGTATAAAAGTATAAAGCAATTAATTTTTCATCTCTAGTCTATTTGTGCCTTCTTCCAAGTAGATAGGGCTAGCTTCAGAAATTAGCATAGCTTTGCATTAAAATGGTTGAAATTTTTCCCCGAGTGTTTAAATTCCTGCCTTTTTTTTGTTAGTTTTTTTGCACAAAAGTACAATCTAAGAACGAATGAACTAGCATTTAAACCATAAAGATTGACACTTGAGCAAACATAGGATAATCCATAGTTTTATCATATAAAACATTTTAAAGGTTTTGTTCCGAAGCAGATATGTGACATCACCAATAGAGTTTGGGTAAATCAGCCACTTGCCCAAAAAGGGGCAGAAAGATACTATTTGATGGATTGGAGATGATGAGACTTCAGTGCTGGTGACCCTCGTGTCACTTGACTAGCCCCTCCCCCATTTATGCAAAACTTTAAATCTTAATATAACTTTAACAAAGGAGTAATGAAGGCAAAATTAGCTATGCATATTTTAAAAAGCTCTTCTTTTTTGTGTTTATTTCAGATGTTAAAATTTGAATTTCTATTATGGGTTTGAAGGGAAAGAGGAGGGTTGTCTCTTGGTTCCTGAACAACATGTGTGACAGTTTACTATAATTGTAACAGGAAAAACAAGTGTTTTAACTTTACAAATACTTTCCAATGATAAATCAAACCTTTGTGCTTGTGATTGACAGCGTGTATATGGAAAACAAACGAGAGGAAGAATCCCAAATTAGCAAGGGAGATTAGGATTTAGAATGTTTCCAACATTAAAAAGCTGTTATTTAACTTTAAAACAAATTAAAAGAAATGGAACTCCATTGTTTATTTTCACTTAAACCATAATATTCTTTTGCTATTTATTTGGTAAGATAATGACTTAATACCAGCTTTCACCTTTGTTTAATAACAAAAACCTTAGTTACTAAATTGTCAATATAAAAACTTGTTTAACTAGTTAATTGTGCAAAAAATATTTGGTGACCGATTATTTTAAATTAGGGAATGCTACAACATTGATAAAACAGAAGAGGATCACCATGACAATGGTGGTCTATTCATTCTGGAGTTAACATGAGGATTTTTGTATTTAATTAAAGGTACAATATGTTTAAGATTACACAGGGATTGAGACTCTTCAGAGTCTCCTGTGACACTGTTGCTGGTGTTCTCCGCAGACTGGCGTTCTTTGAACTGACTTACCAGTTCCGCACCACTCAGCAGCTGCAGTGGGAAGTCATCCGTCATTACTCCAAGCAGGTGAGCAATATCTGCCCGCCTCAAGCTACACTGTGGAACATTTCATTTTTTCCTTCTTAATGGAACATGGCTGGAAGACTGGTGTAGTTATTGCTGAGTTTACATCTTTTATTATTGCTGGGCATTTGATACTATTTTGAAATAAATACTCCGTTTGTGAAATAGCATGTGTATGTGTAGCTTTTTGAAGTATTGGGATCTTTAAATGAGTAGTGTAGTTTTGGTAGACATTATTCCAATACACTTATTTTGGGTAAAATAATACAGATTTAATATTATCATATGGGTGGAGGACAATTTCCTTTTCATATCCAAAACTTGACTGCTATGTTCTGAAAATGCCAACAAATGCCAACAGTTGTCAAAGGCAGCTCAAGAAGCGCACAGGAAACGGTAAAGTTCTAACTGTACTGTGATGCACAGAATGCCCATTAACAAATCCCCCATCAGCCAGTGGATAGAACCTTGTGTGGCCCTAGAATTTGGAATGGTTAGCTTTAAATTAAAAAGCTGAACTCAACAATTAAACATGTTTTCGAGGGAAAATGTACTTTTTAGCATTCCCTGAACCACTGGATTTTGTCTCATTTTGACCAAGCTCACATTGAATTAAATGTGAATTCAAAACAAAGATTTCAATACTGCTTACCATATGAATCTTCTCAGAAAGGTACCTAGATGGCTTCGAACCAGTGCCGTTCTAATCGAGAGGCCGTAGTGCTACCTACCAAGCCTCCATCTCTATGTATTTATAGTCAATAGTATACACATAAAAACAGTATACATTTTAACAACCTAGTTCTTAAATGTTTTTTCATGTCATGCTTTGTATGTGTGTTTGGGGTCTGAGGAAGAGTTTACGGGGCTCTAGCCCTCCACCCGTTTTAGTCCTTGAGCAAGATGTTTTGACTTGCCTTGTGGTTGTTCCTGCAGTTTACTATGGTGAAAGATGCATCAGCTATTTTTCTTACTGACGCATTACATAAAATTATGAATTACATAAAACTATTGACTTCTGTGAATCCTGTCCTGATCTGTGTTTTATCCTTTTATTTTTGTGAAAAGTATATTCTATTAGTGACTTGTTCCTCAAAGCCTGACTCAGGTTCCTCGTATGCTTTCAGGATCTTTGCTCATGTGCCTTCGCTTCTTTTCTCTCTGTCTTCAGGCCATCAAGCAGATGTATGTTCTGGTTCTGGGTTTAGATGTCCTGGGGAACCCCTTCGGGCTGATCCGAGGCCTGTCTGAAGGAGTCGAGGCCTTCTTTTATGAGCCCTATCAGGTGAAACCTTCGCTTTTATTAAAGCAGTTATTGTTAATTTGATGTGCATTTTTATCAATTGAGTTGTTCGTGTAGTTTGTGGTTATTTAAAGTGTGGATGAGATACCAATTTTACTCTAGTTGGAATGATTCATAAACCGCTGTTTCATATCTGTTTCTCTTGTAAGATTGCTGTTCCATCTTGACCAATCAGAAATGCTCTTGATATTTTTGACTTATTGTACAAGTTATAGCCTTTTCTCATGAAAAAATACACCATCAGCTGTAGGTAGGGCTTTCCGTCGATTTAAAAAAATGTACTAGTTGATCAAATGGTTCTTAAAAATTGAATAGTGATTAATTGCAATTTACTTAGAATGTTGTCCATCTGTTTTCACAGTGATATTTTTAAGTAATTTAGGCGTTTAGATAATTTAGACATTTTGATGCTAATGGATGGAGGAAAAGAAACCCAACGAAAGCCACATTTAGCAAAAAAAATATGAAGAAGTTATTAATTAAAGAATTTTAAAACAGAAGTAGATATTTCCCAGGAGTCCTAGAAACAATTAAACTGGTTTGAGATTGTAAACAGATTAAAAGTTCCAGGCCACTTACGTCACAATGCTGCCACATCGCCAAATATATAAGAAAAAATATATAAAATGTGCTCTCCATTTCCCTGAATTTCAAGGATGCATTGCTACCATCCTTTGTAGCCTCACATATCCCAAGATGCTTTGAGAATCCACGCTCTGGAAGTGCTCCACTGTCCGATTTAGCAACGATTGATGTAGCCTTTGCAGGATCCTCCAAAGCCATAGCCTCCTGAAAGGCTGCATACTCCGAAAGATTCAGACTTACCTATGAATTACCTACGAATGAGACGTACCTATAGTGTCTATCAATGTTGCTAGCTCTTGTTCGTTGGTTAGGGTTAGTGAATTTGCTCGTAATTAATCGCTCCAATATCTCTCAAATCTACTTTGAGTGTCAGACAGTAACTTTGCATACACGTCATGAATATGCAAATCATTAAATAATTGGTGATTAACTGGGAAGTGGTTTCGAAGTTTGCTGAATGAAAGTCTGTTCCGGAAAAAACCTGTGCTTGAAGATCAGGACATTGAATTTTTAAATAAAAATAGAGACTTTATAAGTTAAAAAAATCACATCTCCCATACAATTATCTTATATCCATACACAGTTCAGGTCTCGGGCTCTGATTCTCTCACTGTCTCAAATTAAATTTTTAACTAACCGGTATCAGGAAAATGTAAGTGCTCACGCAGAAGAAAAAAGCGGAAAACCTTTTGCCTGTAAAAGAGAAAACGTACACATTGTGATTCAACGTTTAGTTCTTGATCAGCTCATAGAACAGAGGTGATAAGAGCTAACAGCTCACAGGTGAAGCTATGAAATGAATGTTTTTCATGTGGTTCACTTAAAGAACTTTATAGCAACTGAATTGTGTGATAGATCATTGTGTTGTCCAGGTATTGAGCTTCTGCGTATGTGTTCAGGGTGCCATCCAGGGGCCGGAGGAGTTCGTGGAGGGCATGGCTCTAGGGGTGAAGGCTCTGGTCGGAGGCGCAGTGGGTTTGTACTGCTTTCTTTCTTTCTTTCTTTGTTTAGTGACCAACAACAAGCTCCACTACAGCCAGGAAAAACACTCTGTGATCAGAGAAACACACAGTTTAAGCGTAATAAAATAAACACATAAAATAACATTAGAAATTCTTACCTTTCCGTTATTGTCAGGATTATTACTTTGTAGATGTGATTACAGATTTTTAGGGTGTTTAGTGATGTCTTAACCAAAACTGGAAGGTCACAATAGTTTTTTTGCTGACGTATGACACCATACGTCTTCTCTTCTTTTTCCTCCTGTGGTTGTCATTGTTAATAGTCAGAAACAAATATAGAAATTGCTCTTTCTCTCAGATCCCAAACCAAAGTTTGTCTACTAAACCACCAAGCAAAATTCATTCTGATTGGATTTACAAGAAATACTGATCATGTTTGAATTGAGTTCACCTTCTCAAAGGATGACTGAAAAGTATGTTTAGTCATCTGTTGTGTCAAACTCTGTCAGCCATCTGACACATTATTGATCTGTTGACACAATGAAAAAAGGTTTGGAGTCAATTTTGGAAAGACAAAACATAACTCAACTTAAAATTTCTGTGGAACGTTTTGTTTAAGAAATGTACTGGAGAAATTTAAGACACTTGAGCAGGAAGTGTTTCACGTACTCTCTTCTCATTCTTGACTGTTCATAGCATGCTATTTTCGAATCAAAAATGAGTTAAAAAAGAGATTTTGATGGATCTCGCGCACCATTATTTTTTTAAACTTTGATTCAAAAACTTCAGCAAAAGAGAGAAAAAAATCTGCCCTTAGCTGTCATACGAAGGTCAAAGTTAGCGATGCAAGTCAGGCTTCCAACAGCAAATTTAGGCCTTTTTAACATGAGTGTCAATGGAAATCTGCCCACTCTTGACCAGTCAGTCAAAGAATTACTATTCAGGCATGTCCTGTTTTGCATCAGTTTAGACGTCAGAGGTCCCTTTTAAATTTGTGATTTACAATGCGACCATTTTTTATAAATCTTTTTCTTTATAATATTTTTCCAAAGGTAACGTGTAAAAAAAAGTTTCATTTGTTTGATGAGGAATAATCATTACATTACAATCGGAACTGAATTTAAATTAGCAACATCAGTCAAAACAGAATGTATATCCTGTGATGCAACAAATTTTCATTTATCAACTACATTTATTGTCATTCCATAAAGATTGATTTGTTGAACTTTCAACCAATATACGCATATATACCTGGTGATAACATTCAGTCAGTAATGAGTCAAATAAAATAAAGTTTGGGTTAAAATATGCAACAAATCCCTAATATCTAGCTTTACCATTTTTTAGTAATCTAAGTAGCTGTAATAAACTTTACAGCTGACTATGAATGTTATCAAATACACTAAAAATAAAACTTTTATTCCTGTTAAACTCACATGACCGTGTAATTGCAGAGTCTGCAATTTCAAAAGAATTTTTATTCATATTACGATTTATTGCAAATGCATTTAATTGTTCAGCCCTAATACTATCTATACTACATTGTAAGTATCCCCTTCATCTGTTGTCAGACAGTCCGTACTTGAGCCAGCTGGGTTTTGTCTCTGATAGGTGGGCTGGCTGGAGCTGCATCTCGAATCACCGGAGCTATGGCTAAAGGAGTTGCAGCCATGACCCTGGATGAGGAGTATCAGCAGAAGAGGCGCGAGGCCATGAACAAGCAGCCCAGTGGCCTGAGAGAGGGGCTAGCGCGGGGGGGAAAGGGGCTCGTCTCGGTGAGTGACTCTTCACAAACACAAAACACACTTCATCATTGTATTATTAGGTGACATATCACTTAAAACAATCAATGCTAGCAGCTGATTAAAAACCAGGAACATCATGTAAATGTGGAAACCTAAAAGAAAGAGCGGAAAATAAAAATAAACTTTTTCATGTTGAGTCGATTGATGTCAAGCTAAGAAAATTAATGTAGTGTAACCATTCTTCTTTCTCTTCATCAAGCCGATGTTGCTTTAGTCTAAATTTACTGTTTAGCTATAAAAATTTATTGTAAGGTTTATTGTAATATATTAATATATATATATATATATATATATATATATATATATATATATATATATATATATATATATATATATATATATATATATATATATATAATTTAAAATACTCTGAGTTTCTGGGTGTGAAAGACCACTAGCTGAGAAGCTAGTGATTTGAATGTAGGGCTGCAACTAACTATTATTTTGATCATTGAGTAGTTGGCTGATTATAATTATTATTTTTATTTAATTTTTTCCAATTAATCGGATAAAACTAAATGCATTTTTTTGATGGTTTACTTATAACTATATAAATGAAATGAACAAAAAATAAATGAAAAACAAAGTTTGTTGTTGAATTGTAAAACTTCTCACAATATAAATAAATAAAACAGATTTAGTAGTTAACACGTTAACTTTGTTGTGGACTATAAATAAAAACTCTAGGAAATAAAAAAGCTAATAGTCTTTATTAAAATGATAAGAAATAATAATTTTAATTGGTGTACAAATAAACGTTTTCTTGCATTCACTGAAAAACACAACAATTACTAAATGTAATATTCTACTGTTATACACACTGTTTAATTGAAGCTCATTTAAAGTAACACTCTTTAACTAATCCCTATTTCTCATGAGGTGAACAAACAAGTGAACTACTGAAGTGAAGGAGCTGCTTGCACAAACTTCTTCTGCGTTCTGTCTAGAACAGCGCAGGTCCTTCCGATTAGAGCAAAGTCAACGGCCACAGCTTTGTTTTACACTCGCTCTCAGCAGGAATTTTCAAAAATTGGTGTGACAGCTGAGGTGCTGTGATGTGCGCAGGTTAAGAAAAAGCTTGCGGATTGTTTTTTTGCACGCGTGGATCTGTTTATGCTCGCGCAAATCTTATTATTGCATGCGTGGTTATCAAAAATACATGATCTATTTACTGCAATAGGAGACGGCCGTGCGAAAGCCTGCCAAGAGCCCGACCCCAAAAACACATTTCTGCAGTCTCAGAAGTAGTTGTGCAAGTAGCCCATAGATCTAGAGCGACTGTGCCGAAGATAGCAAACAGTTTAAACTAACGCACTTAAACAATACAAATATTACACGATGAAGCGATAGTTTTTACTTTCCCTACTGATGTTTGGGCATCCAAAATACCAACGGGTTTTGGTTTAGGTGCTCGTCCATCACTGTTGTGATTCCAAGCCATTAAAACTCCGCCAGCATAGCATGCAGCTCACCATCTTCTAAGGAGCGTTTAATGAGAAATGATTCCACACTTTGGAAGATTTTGGGAACACAATTTTTTCCTGAAGACAACTCTTCCTCCATTGCGCAGGCGGCTGTGTGTCTATGTTTAATCTGTTCGACTTGGTGTCACGCACCTCCGCAACATCAAGCGATCAGACCAACTAATCGATAACGGCATTCGTTGACAAAGAAATCCATAATCGATTATTATCAATTTTATTGATTAGTTGTTGCAGCCCTATTTGAATATAAAACGCCTTAGATTAGAGTTAAAAATATTAGCATACCAAAATTGTGTGTTTTTTGTGAAATGTTGCTCTTTTACAGACATTGAGTTATATGGAAATGCTCATTCAGTTTGAATGGATAATAAATCATGTTTAATGAAGTGTGAAGCTTTTAGGATCTTATTCATTTTGGCCTGAACCAGTTGTTTTCTCTCACATGGCATAGGGCTTTGTGAGCGGCATCACTGGCATCGTGACCAAACCTATCAAAGGTAAACCCCCAGATTTACTGATGCTCTGATCAGACTTTCAGAGACATATCACGATGTTTACTTGGATGGTCACAAGGATGTGTGTGTGATCTGTGGGACTGCATACAAGGAATATTCCCAACATGATTAGAACTGTCCTCTGTCTTCTCCCTCATGCAGGAGCTCAGAAGGAGGGTGCAGCTGGTTTTTTCAAGGGTGTTGGAAAAGGTTTGGTTGGGGCTCTGACCCGACCCACTGGGGGCATCATCGACATGGCTAGCAGCACCTTCCAGGGAATCAAGAGGTAGTACAGCGATGCAAACTGAGAAATAGGAGCAGTCCTTTAGACACCGAACGCAACTGGAAAAAGAGAAACATTTCTGATAGAACTACCGTAGATAGTATTTTTTCTCTAAGAAATAAGTTCTGATCAGAAATTTAAATAAACAGTTGCATCGATTTGCAGGTGCATTTCATAAAATAAGTATAAAAACAACAGTTATGATATTTTCATGAAACCCATATACGAAGCATTCATCATGAAGGGTAAAATATCACATACCTTTATTTATTAAGATTGATGATTTGTCATAGATTGATTGCTCATAGACTAGATCTGTCTAAGAAATGTTACAATTTTTACAGATGTTAAAAAGATTATCAATGAGACCTCCACCTGTGCTGAACACTGAAGAGAATCTCTAAACATTGTTGAGAGTGTTTAATGCACAGGAGAAAAATGATTGTTTTTGTTCAACGAGAAACATTTATTTTGGAATTTACCTCAGGCAATGTTATGAGACCCAAAGTGTACAATATCTCCAAGCCACAATCGCTAGAATTTCTTGGGATAAAGGCTGGAAATATTTGACTATGTATTGTTAATCTATATCTATGATGAAGTTTGTGACTAAGCTTTAAAAGAATGGTTCTAGGAGATTCTTGTCAGCCATTGTACCCTGTGTTATGATATAGTTTATGTACTCTTTATATTCTTAGGTTCTTACGAGTTCTCAATAGTCTAGTCTTGTCTAAACATTTGTTTCACTCTTGTTTTTTTTCGCTTTTAATCTTGTCAATTTTGGATTTACATTTTATATAGATCAGTTCAATACACATGTCTGTCAAAAATATGAGTAATAGTGTAAGAACGTGTACTTACGTATTGAAAAGCTTAAAGGAAATATGGCGGTTGAATTTTGAAAAATAAAAGAAAGAAAAATCTCATGCATGTCACTGGGGAGTTTAGGACCTCCGATGCCTCGTGCACAATGTGCGAGTGACGCGTCAGGAGGGGGGCGTGGCTAGACCAGGATAACATGAGGCGAGGGATACTTTATATTGTGAATGACAGATTACAGTCACTAATCATGAAAAGCAGAAATGTTGTTCATTTTGAATGTGTAACTGTCCCCAATAACATTTTCATCCACTCTTGTTTCTTCAATGAAAACGCGCTTGTGTCTCGTCAAGTTTTCATTATAACAGAGATGTCCACAAAATCGTTTTATCATCATCATCATCATTGACGAAAACAACACTGGTTTAGTATTTACCTGTTTAAATAATTAACTTTTTAATTAAGAATTCTTCTAAATGAATACAAAATAGACTGAGAGTAAGTAATTCTCTGAGAATTGTCTCTGAACTTCAGAAGAGCTCAGTGTTTCTTTTGTCAGAGAAACACTAGTTTTTTTTTTTTGTTTGTTTGTTTTTACCACTCTAGTTTTTAACATCTGTGGATATTGTGATCTGTGGCAGGAGAGAAAACACATTCTTTCACAAGGGCCTGACTGTGTTCTCGCAGCGATCACTTTATATGTTCTAAACAGTTAATGACCAAGTTGCACACCGGTGCTAGTGCGGAGTAATGGAAATGCAGAGAAGGCACTGAAGGATCTGCGCAGCCTCTATATTTGACTGTAACTAGTCTTTATGTGCCACAGGTTTAGAAATTAATTGCACGTGTTGACATGATAATTTTGAGAAAATTTTGTTTTCTTAGATTGTAACATTTTTGTTATCATTTATTTGAAATTGCTGCCTGCAGTGTATTTTATAGACTGAGCAAATGACATTCTGATAATGATGATCACGATGTATTCTGTTCAATTCTATCCAGAGCTGCGGAGTTAAGTCAGGAGGTGGAGAGTTTGCGCCCTCCACGGTTCATCCACGAGGACGGGGTGATCCGGCCCTACAAGCAGAGAGAGGGCATCGGTAGCCAGATGCTACAGGTGAAAATGCATGCAAGCACACCCCAGAAGATATGCTCCATGACCTTTAGTCTGATCTAAATGCCATCGAGACAGAGAATAAAGACCATGCTAGAGACGTTTACAGTAGTAGGAGGGTGTGAATAATATGTTTATTTACGGATCTTTAATTACAAACAAATGCCCTGTTTTATCGGAGGGAGCTAAACATTTTTGTTTATTTTCAGTTTATTTTTAAGCTTATGTTCTGTTGGAAACTCAGAAATATAAAACCAGGAGATTTTTGGGGTCACAAGCTTTAATGTTGAACGCTGCGGTCTTCCAAAAATCTAACTAGGGAATGTGTTACATTGGGTTTTAACACTGTTAGGATGCACCCCCAAGGAGGAGCCCAACCTCAGATCTACATGAAATCAACAAATGGTCAGCCTTACAGAGCACGAGAAGATGATGTTCCCAGACCTTAATGGGGATGAGTCTCAGTGGGAAGTGTAGGTTTGTTCCCCATCAATCGTAATAAATCATTCCTAAGAAATCTAGATAAGTCACAGACACGAATAATACAATAGTGCTAAAAAGTGATTTCAATATAGAAGAGTTATGTTGGAAAATCATAGTTCTTAAATTTGTATTCCTACAGTTCAAAAGGGAAACAAGTAGCAGGTTGAAGCTGGAAAAATAAAATGACTTGAGATAGGACAAAAATATCAGCCCTGCAGAGAGACCACCGGTTATTTGTTGTCTTATCAGATGTAAATCCATGATTATAACAAACAAGTAATGAAAAGGCTAAAACCAGTATCTCCGAAAATTTAAATATTGTCAAAATATTGTGGTGGTACATTTTGGTTCAAACATCCAGAAACTCCTTTAAACGGTCTCTCAGTTTAGATATGTGGGCTACAGAACCTTGGGGAAAACTGCTTCCCAAAAGATGATCATGGACACTGCAGCTGCAGTTATCATTATTTTTTTTTAAACAATTAATCTATCTCTGAAATTATTAATTTTATGAGATCTCAGTTTTTCTATTTCCTGTTATTTTACATTATAGATACGAATTGATCTCACATTTAGTTTTAAGCAAGCAAAATAGCAGAGCTTGCAGTCAAAACGCTAAAGTGAAAATGCTAAAAGTTCCTCAGTATGTCGGGAATATTCCTGCACAGGTAAAAAAAAAAAACGACTTAAAAGTGAAGCAAGTCACGTGCATCCGCATTCTCTCCTCTGCGCTAGACTAGTAGGCTCACTCCAAAGTATGCTCCAAAGTTAATAAAAAGTCAACACATCACTTATGTCTGCTGTTCAAAAGAAGAAAGACGTTATGGTACGTTTGTTAACTGTTTGTTTTTTTTACCAGATAATCAGAGTTCAGATAAGATGGATGCAATTTACAGCACGAGTTTATGCTTACATTATTCTTTGCTAATATAACGTTAACGTGAATGATGCTTCAACAAATAAATAGTTGACAAATAAACATTCAAGATGAATATCTGAAAGTAGATCTAAATTCATAAACACAGCCTCTCATTATCATTTCTCATGTTGACATTAAAATTCTTGAAAGATCTCATGTTTAGTGAGAGCCTGTGAAAATAGGCCTAATATCAAAACACTAAACAAATATAATATTATAACTAACTCTCCCTTCAAAATGAATTTATTTATATGTAAATGAATTATTAGAAAATAAAACTTATGATCAATATTTTGGATCATCCATTTTGTGATGTATTATTGCATGGATAAAAACAAGTATTTATTAATACAATTAAAACTGTTAAAAACCTTGTATTTTATTTGATATCAGATCATAAATAAATGAATAGTTTGAAATAGTGACTAATTAACTTCAAACCTAAAAAAACTATGCAAAACCTGCATGTTAAACATGTTTGTGCAATAAACTGCATGGAAAACTTACATTTTTACATTTGATTACTGATATAAAACTATTAACTACAGTGTTTTATGCCAATACCCTAAAAAAGGAAAGAAAATTGAGAAAATGGATGATCCTGTAATCCTGTGCCTCAATAATTGTCAATGCTAGGTCCTTTTTTTGGTCTGAGTCCAGCCCTGTAGAGAAGGAAAACATGTAAAGAATTCAATACCAGATACATAACATGTTCCTTTTTTAATTTGCCAGATATTATGGAGTCTAATATTATCAATATGTTTATTATAAAAATAGCAGATACATCACAAAATTACGCAAATCTCTAAAAACTACTGTAAAGATTTCAGGAGATCATTTTTATTTTTTCATTGACAAAAAATAATGTGAACTTTAAAGAATTGAATAAAGTGGATTTTCTGTTCTGTACACTATACAATTATATATTTAATTTATCTTCAATAGGGGCTTCCATCTCCCATATTGAACTAAAAATAGCTGTGTTCAGAAGCACATTTCTTGGGTTTTTAATGGATTGTAACCGTCAGCAAGATCCGGTTATACAGAATGCTAAGGGATTTCTAACCTTGGTCAGAAATGTTAGAGTATAGCAATAACACGCTAAAGATCACAGAAGAAATAAACTAAAGAAAATAAAGTTTTTCAAACCTGAATTTCCTGTGCTTTACATTCTGACGTGAATATTGAGCGTATGCGAGTCTTAAGTGTATGCTCTCGCATCTGACAGCCTTCACAGGCTTGCTTTTTATTTTCACTCACATTCGTGTGTCTTGTTGACTCTCATGAATGGTGAACCGTAAGTGGATTATACAAAGTATTTTTATAAAACAAAGCTTCGATTCATAAAAATGTTAATCAAACAGTTTTTGTAATTGATTAAAACAATTAATTCGATTATCGGTTGCAGACCTATTTGACACCTTGCACACAAGACTGAACAGTGCATTATGAAAGAGCTCGTGCTCGTGAGGCTAATGGAAGAAAAACAAACGAGTGTAGAAGCAGTAGGAATAACTTCACCCTGCAGAGGATTGTGAAACTAAACTTTTTCAGAAATATGAGGGAGATTCACGAAGAGAGGACTGCAGCTGGAGTTAGTGCTTCAAGAACCACATTTGGGTGCAATTGCGTGATTAAGAAGCTCTTGGTTTGCTAAGTGATGGACATTTTAACTAAGATTTTGCTTGATCATTCATGTTTAGCCCTATTTTAATTTTTTAATTTATTTTTTTTCAATATTTTCACTGTTGTATTCATTTTTTCAGTTTGTTGTGATCAAATTCTCAGCTTCTATTCTCAACACAGCACTTCACTGTCGTGTTCAATCTTCATCACCTGCCATCTGTGTTCAGTTTTACACATATTGACAACGCTATGAGTGAAGAATGATTCATGTTTGGATCATTTATCTCTTTCTTTTTTCTGCGTTCCTGGAAATGGTGTGTAGTCTTGGAGAAACCTTCACTTCCGATCCTTTGCTTAGTTTTGCATTAGTTTCGACTCTGTTTGCAAGGGAAATTCTACAAGTTTTGCATCAAGAACAAGCTGAAATGCACAATTTAAGCTAAAATCTGCTCAGAGAATGGTCCCCTTGGTTTTGAGTGTTGATTTGCTGATTTATACGTTAAATGTTTAGGGTGCTGATTTGAATAGCTGCAAGTTGCCATGATCTCCTTAAAAATCTTTATTTGGAGCTTTCTTTGAGGTCTTGTTTTCATATCTTCATTCATATTCCCTTCTCCCGCCAAATATGAACTTCATACATAAATTGAGATCATTTATATCTTCTAAATGTACTTGCTATTTACCTTGTCTTTGGTTTAACCTTTCCTTGTCAAAGACAATCTTTTTGTTTCATTTTTAAATCTCTTTTTAGTCACTTTATGAGGATGAAAGCATTTTATTTTGATGGTTCCAGTACTTTATAGACTTAAATCTTGATTTTTCAGTTTTGGTTAAAGGCTTTTTTTTCTTGAAATTATTACTTTAATTTGTTCCTGATATTTAACTTTTTTCTAGTTCAACTGTTTTTCTTACTTTAATCTCAGGCTTTTACATTTGTTGATGAGTTTTGACATGTTTTATTTTCAGTTTATTTTCAGATTTTTTTCCTGACAGTAAACTTTCTTTAGGAGTTTGATTTTTGAGTTCTTTTCTAATTTGAGAAACGTTGCAACTGGGGGGAAAAAAGTCAGATTTTTTGTTTAGTTATAATACTAACCAAATCTTGATTCAGAGTTCTGAGTAAAGCTATTGAATAAATCAAAGACGCTCCTGCGGAGTGTGTTTTTACTGAAGCACACACTGCACCTTTAAATGCTCTGCGTCAGTTAACCTTTTTTGTACCTTAAAAATAAAGACTTGAGCTCTGTGTTAAGTGGAATGGAATACAAGCATCCATAGCATGATAGATCAAAGTGATTTTCAACAAAGTCATTCACTGGGAAGTTAGTTTATGTTGAATGGTTCCCTTCATTGTCACTTCAAGCAGTTAGAAATAAAGCGTCATTAGCTGTGATAGGTAAGCTATCTTAACCTGCCTTCCTCTTCTGCTTTATAGAGTATTGAAAACGGACGCTTTGCCAAATACCGATATTTTGCTCATGCTAAAGTCAACGAGTCTGATTTCCTGATGATCACAAAGAGGTGAGTGAACTATAGCTTGTTTTGCATGAGCACTTGTTCTGATTTTCATAGACGTCTTTAATTCTGCAGGAACAACTTCTTTACAATTGCTCCTCTGAAATGATCACCTGATTACAGTGTTACTTACCAAAATCCCTGTCTAGTAGCTATTCTCTCTCTCTCTCTCTCTCTCTCTCTCCCTCTCTCATCCCTCCTCTTCTCTCTCTCACCTCTCTCTTGCCCTCTCCTCTCCCTCCCCCGTCTCCGTCTCCTCTCATCTCTCTCCCTCTCTCTCTCCCCCTCTCTTCTCCTCTCTTCTCTCCTTCTCTCTCCCTCTCTCTCCCCCCCTCCCCTCCTTTTTCGCCTCCCCCTCTCCCTCCTACCTTCCTCTCCCCGCTCTCCCTCTCTCTCATCTCTCGCGCACTCCTCTCTTCAATCTCGCGTCTCTCCTCTACAGGCCTCTACGGTCTCTCTCTCTGCCCTCCCTCTCCTCTCCGTCCCGTCCTCTCTCCCTCTCTCCTCTCCCCTCTCTCCCTCTCCCCCTCTCCTCTTCCTCTCCCCTCGTCCCTCTCTCTCTCTCCGCATCGCCCCTCTCCCTCTCCCATCCCGCTCTCAGTCTCTCCTCTCCCTCTCCCCCTCTCTCCTCCCTCTCCTCTCCGAGTTCCCTCTCTCGTCCTCCCTCTCTCTCCTCCTCGTCTCTCTCTCGTCCGCTCTCTCTCTTCTCCCTCCTCTCTCCTCCTCTCTCTCTCTCCCTCTCTCTCTCTCCCCCGCCTCTCGAATCTCCCCTCTCTCTCCTCTCACACTCCTCACCTCTCTCTCAACCCTCCTCCCTCTCATCCCTCTCTCTCTCTTACGCTCTCCCCCTCCCCTCTCTCCTCCCTCTCCCTCTCTCTCCCTCGCTCCTCTCCCCCCCCTCTCTCGCCTCTCTCCTCTCTCTCTCCCTCTCTCTCCTCTCTACTCCCTCTACCACCCTCTCCCCCCCTTGTCCTCCCCTCTCCCCTCTCTCCTCCCTCCCTCTCTCTCCCTCGTCTCTCTTCGCTCACTCCTCTCTCTCACTCCTGCTCTCTCTCTCTCCTCCTCTCTCCTTCCTCTCTCTCCCTCTCTTCTCTCCCTCCCCTCTCTCTCCCATCTCATCCTCCTCTCTCATACTCACCTGCTCTCTCTCTCCTCTCGCGGCATCTCTCTCTCTCTCTCTATCGGCCATCTCTGCACTTCGTAACTCTCGCCTCTCTCTCATAAACATCTCTCGTCCCTGCTCAGGGGAACCTCATCTACTTCTCGTCTCTCCCCCTCTCTCCTTCTCTCGCTCGACCTGGTCCCTCATCGTCCCGCCAATGGGTGCTCGGCCGGTGCTCTCTCTGCAGGAAGTCTTCGTCTGTCTGCTGACTCTCTCCCCCTCCTCGTCTCATCCCCTCTCTCTCACTCTACCCTCACATCTCTCAGATGAAACGTCTCTCGTGCAGAAGGCAGGCCTCTCGATCACCCCCTCTCTACATCCGTCGTCGAGTCCCCTCTCATCACGGGTCTGTCGACGCGCTACATCGCTCACCCGAACTTCTCACGTCCTTCTCCCTCCTCTCAGGCAACTCTCCCCTCGTGCTCCGGTCTGATCTCCTCTCGCCCCTCTTTCCTCTTTCATCTCTGTCCGCTCGGTCCCTCCTCGTTCACTCGCGATCTCATCAAGGCTTCTACCCCGACCTCAATTCCTCCTTCTACCTCATTCCGATCTCACCGTCTCGGGTGAGGAAGATCACTCCCCCTCTCGTACAACCATCCTGGGTTCAGTCCTCTCTCACCGTCTCCCCCTCTGCATCCTGAAATCGCTCTCTCTCGTCACTCCTACCACTCTCCCCTCTCCACACCCCTCTCTCTCGTCATCGGGGAGGTACTCTCTCGAGAGTTCATCGATCTCTCTCAAGATCGTTATAGGGGAAGGGTGCCCGTCCCCCTGGCTTACCGGTCCCCGCCCCCGCCTGCCCGATTGATAAATCGGCGACCGCCAACCCGGTCAGGAATCGTCTACTCGGCTGTCTCCCTCATCAAATTTAGCACTCTCCCAAGGAAGGGGTACTCACCGCCTCCCTCTCCTCATACTGGTCCCATCACGCCGATCGTGGCCGGAATCTCCCCGATCTCCTCTCTCCACCCTCATCTCGAGAATGGTCCCTCTCATCTCGTCTCATCCTTCCTCTCCGAATCTCTCTCTCTCTCTCTCTCTCTCTCTCTCTCTCTCTCTCTCTCTCTCTGTGAGGCAGAAAAGGTTCTCACCTGCTTGCAAAAGGTCACCATTCTGCTCCTTTACTTCATTCAAGATGCTCTGAGTATTAAGCCAGTGCTTTATTAGAGGAAACTGCATTATGATGTTTGATAAAAAGAAATAGCAGAGCTTATTGTTATGAGGTCATTGTACAATCCTAGAATGGATAAAAAAGTAAAGAAAATGAAAAGTCATGTAGGAGAAAAGAAAAAGCAAAGGGAAAAGAAGAAAAATAGGGAAAAGTGTAGAGCAAAAAAGGCAAGGCAAAAAGAGGAAACGCAGGGCAAAAGAAAAGACATGGGAGAAGTAAAAGGCATGGGGGAAAATGCAAGGGGAAAAGGACAAGACAAAAAGTGGGGGAAAGCAGGAAAAAATCAAAAGGCAAGAAATATAGAAAAGGCAAAGAAAAATAGGCTGGATAAAATAAAAAGTTGTGGAGCCTCGGCTGGGTCAGTTGGCATTTCTGTGTGTTTCTCCGTTGTCGCTTGGGTTTATTCCAGGTGCTCCAGTTTCCCCCACAAGTCCAAAGACATGCGGTACAAGTGAATTGTCCTTAGTGTGTGAGTGTGAATGAGTGTGTGTGGATGTTTCCCAGCGAAGGGTTGCGGCTGGAAGGACATAAAACATATGCCAGAAGATTTGGCAGTTCATTCCGCTGTGGCAACTATCAAAAGGGAAAAATCCTCCAAGAGGATGGATGGATGGATGGATGGATGGTTAGACAAATGACAGTAAGTTCAGGGTAGAAGGGGCTGGAACACTCATGGGTTCACTTTAAGCCAATAGGGAAACAATACCTCTTTTGTTTGATCATTTATTTCAGTTTACAAACTAAATCATAATGTGACAAAGTTCTGTGCCAGTAAAGGCATCTCAAATACTCCAAGAAGCCGAATATGAGTACTAAAGTACGAGGGATTTTGTAGCATCAGATGTTCTCAGATGACTTTTTATTCTTTAGGTTCTGGTCTGTTAAGTAAAACTCTTTTTCTCCTGATCACAGGGGAATATTTTTTGTAACAAAGGGCACATTTGGTCAGCTGACCTGCGAGTGGCAGTATCTGTTCGACGAGTTCACTAAAGCACCCATGATTGTGGAGGATAGGAGGCTGCGAATCGAAGCCAAGGTACGTACAAACACAGGCCTGAGCCATGCTTGTTTAACAGTTGATAATAATATTTTTTTAGATTATATTTTTTTTAACACATTGTAAGTTTGTTTGTATTTTTAATTTTTTTGTAGTTAAGTATTCCTTTTCATGGACCTCAAAACTGCTTGAGGAGATTGACTACATCATTGATTTCCTTCCCACCCACTAACCAATCAGATTTACTTCAAATGGGGCCGATCTGATATGTTTGTACTCATACTTTAAAGACTGTCAACTGATTGCTGGTTTGTTACTGTTTTTTTTTTTTTTTTTTTTTTGTAAAACATGCTTGATATTCCAGTGGCTTCAGTCAGTCAGCACTAATTAAAGCTTCATTTTACATATTGAAAATATTTTACAGTACTCACTACTCTTGAGTTTTTTCTAACTCACACTTTAAGTATTATTTAGAATGGATACTTTTACTCTAATTTCTCTACTTTTTAACAAGTAATGCTTATCTTACTTGAGTATGATTTTCCAGTACTCTTACTGATTCTGGACTTTCACATCGAGGACACTCATTTATTTCTACAGTAGTTAGCCTTACTTAAAAGCTGTTTACAAAGTAAGGAGTCTTATGTCACATTCTGATTAGATTGTTTATTAAAAATAGAATACTTAAACCTAGGATATTTTATTGTTATTTGTATCAGGCCAGGAGACCCAGTTGAGAGAGAGAATATAGTTATGGTTATTTAATAGTGGCCAGATTGGACTTAAATCTTATTTATTGTTTAGTTTGTCAGTCACTGACTAAATTACATTTTGATTGAGGCATTTTCTGAATAAACTAGTGCCACAGAATATAATGGTTACTTTCGTAACCCTAATTCCCCAAATAGGGAACGGAGACTTATGTCAGTGAAGACTATAGGAAACTCCGCGAGGGGCACCCTACTCTCTCTATACTTTTTCGAAATGCAAATCAGCGAATGCACTGATTGTGACGATCACGTTGTCACACATAAAGCGGATGCAAGCGTGACACACTTCCTTGTGACGCTCTTGTTGTGACGCTGGAGCCGTACTCACCCCCTAGGCAACCAGACTTACTCACAACCTTATGGTTTTGGCTGGGGGACATAAGTCTCCGTACCCTATTCGGGGAACGTTGGTAACGAAAGTAACCATTACGTTCCCCATCAGTCGGTCACTATGACTTATGTCGGTGATGACTAAGGGAACACCCTGTAAAACGCCACAACCTAGGTTCCTCCGCATCGGCCGACGGCCAGGCAAACCAGGCACATCAGTAGTCCAGCACCGAACGGGCCCTCCTCCATTAAGTATAGACTTAATTTTTAATGGGCAATCGGGCAATAAATTCTCTCATACTGACTCTTATCAGAGGAGGGAGCATCGATCCCAGAGCTGAAAGGAGACGCGCGGAGGCCGTACTCACCACCTCGAAGGTTGGATTTAGAACTTCCGGCAGTTTAATTTGCCTCCTTTCCGGGCAGAGCTTGGAGGTTCAATACCTGAGTTTTGAAGGGGATGGTAGGAGCATTGGGCACATATCCAGGCCTGGGCTTAAGAGTAACATGAGTATCACCAGGTTGAACTTTAAGCAGGTCTCGGGGTCGCCACAGCGGAATGAACCGCCAACTCTCTGGCATATGTTTTACGCAGCGGATGCCCTTCCCTGCCGCAACCCATCGCTGGGAAAACGCGACCAACAGTGCTGTCTTAATTGGCAGAAATTTAAGCTCTACTGATTCAAGCGGCTCAAATGGAGGACCTTGAAGTCCTCTAAGGGCAATGGAAAGGTCCCAGGAGGCAACTAAGGATGGCCTAGAGGGCCTAACCCTTCTGGCCCCTCTGAGGAATCTGACCGTTATCTCTTGTTGTCCCAATGTGTTGCCTTCAACTGGAAGGTGCAATGTAAACCTTCAGGGTGGATGGAGACAGTCCTCGATCCAGACCCTCTTAAAGAAAGGTTAGTACGAGTTCAACGGGGCAGCTACTCGGGTCTACTTGGCGAGAGTGACACCAGTCGACGAACCGACCCCACCCCACTTGCCGGCATAACAGGCCCTAATAGAGGGAGCTCAGGCAAGACACAGTGTTTGAACCACAGAGCGTGGCATTAACTGGGGTCCTCTGCGGCATAATGTGCCAGACATGGAGATTCCAGAGGTCTGGTAGCGGGTGTTTGTGAGAGGGGACTGGCCAGCGAGGGACTGTCATGAGTGAGCAGAGATCTAAGAACCAAGGTTGGCAGGGCCAATAAGGTGCTACCACTAGGACCTCTGCATCGTCCTCCCTGATCTTGCACAGGAGGGGTGCAAGCAAGGAGGCTCAATGGGGGAAACGCATATAGGCGTTTCTTCCTGGGCCAGCAATGCGCCAGCACATCTATCCTGAGAGGAGCCTGGGACAAAGCGTAGAACAGCCAGCACTGAGAGTTCTCTTGGGTGGTGAACAGGTCTACCTCCACTATACCAAAGCGCTACCAGATCTGCTGGACTGCCAGGGGATGGAGTCACCATTCTCCTGACCGGGGTTTCCAACAAGAAAGTGCATCTGCTGTCTGGTTCAACCCGTCAGGGATATGGACTGCAGCTAGGGACAGACCTCAATAATGACTCCAGAGGAGCAGTCTGTGAGCAAGCGCCGAATTACAGGGTGAGCGTATCACTCCTTGTCGATTGATACACGCCGCCGTGTTGTCTGTGGCCATCAGTCAATGTGATTGATCCACCACATCCAACAGACTTGCACAGTCGCAGCATGTTTGGAACACGCTACAAACAGTCGACCGACAATACAAGTGCTCTACTAGAAGAAGGAGTCTTACTTGTTGGTGGAAGGCAGTGAAAGACTTGACATCTGGGGCGTTCAGCGGTTCCGGCTTATGGTTCCGGATGAAATTCTAGCTGGTTGCCTTCGACTCAACAGATCTCCAAATAATGCTCACGGATTAATCCACTAGCTCTGTGGCTGTCTCTCACTGAGTCGAGAGTAGCCTCCAGCTTCACAACAGGAAGGCATTTTGAGAGTGTGGAGAGAGAAGAGTGCTCCTAGGGGAGCTTCCCATAGTCGTCACCGACATAAGTTTAAGTGACCGACTGATGAGGAACCAGAAAAACACAACAGAACAGGGAAAAGAAACAACACTGACCCTGGTTACAGAGACGTTTAATAGCATTTATTTCCCAACACAACACTGGAACTAACTGTTTATATATTAAACGTAAAGATTTTTAACTGTTCAGGTAAAAAAAATTTATCATATGGTCAGATTGTCTCACAGCTAGCTATAAAGCTAATTGTTTTAATGTTAAACGGCATAGACTTGTGCTAAAAATATTAGCATAATGCAAATGAGTAATTTAAAGTGTTTATTTGTGAAAAAAATAATCCTTTTTGAGCAAATGAGCTAAATAGAAATTCTGATATATATATTGTTGGTTGATTATTCATTTGTTAAATATTAACAAAAAAATTATTCAAAGCAAATAGTTGCAATGCAGCAGGTCTGGTTGGAAGTGGAGTGAAAATGAAGAAAATAGCTGGTGTTTTAATGTATTTATATTGAAACAAGCGTTGGTTTGATGATTTGAACAGTGAGACAGCAGTACAGAACAATTAAAAAAAATACAGAGTTGTGTTAAAAATAACTCTTTTTGTTTAATTATGAAACCAATTTATTGATGGTGGAAGAATAAAGCAACAATGTATTTATTTTATATGAAACAAACAGATTAAATATAATTATCAACAGCTTTGCAATGCGACTAAAATATGTGATGACAAACAGTTCTCAAGTCTTTATTGGTTCTTCAGCACTTAATTGATGGTACTTTATTGTGATTTTCTGTCATCTATTTGCAGAATAGTTCATGGTTTAAATCTTTGCTGATATAGACACTGTTGTAAACTTGTCATATAAAAGACTAATTGATATGATCCTAAATCGTTTAATATTTGTGGATTTTTATTATTTTATGTGATGACCTGTGATTCAGACCGCTGCAGACAAGCAGCGAGGACTTGCGTTCTTTCAATGAAGCTTCCTGATCGTTTGATTTACTGAGGAATTGTGCTTTGTTTTGCTGTTCGCAGGAGAGAGTCAAGTCAGTGTTTCACGCCAAAGAGTTTGGGAAGATCATTAACTTCAGAACCCCAGAACTAGCCACGGTAAACATCTCACAACTTCACCGCAGTAAACTCATCGTTCAGCACTCCACTGAGGTCTGGAGTATTAGTGTTACGTCCTCT
Source organism: Danionella dracula (assembly GCA_900490495.1). Taxonomy (NCBI): domain Eukaryota; kingdom Metazoa; phylum Chordata; class Actinopteri; order Cypriniformes; family Danionidae; genus Danionella; species Danionella dracula. The sequence goes on from UELW01000334.1 coordinate 17,765,605, forward strand.
CAGGTTAAAACGCAACACATTTTTTTTTACAGACAACTGAAAGTAGAGCAGCTATCAGGCCAACCTAACAAAACACAAATAAGAGTAATAAATGTTTTTTTATTAAGCACCTTTCAAGCTATGTTTCCCAAAGCGCTGAACAGAGAATAAGATAGTTATAGTAAATAAAACAAAATACATAGAGACAAGGAAATTCAAATCAAGGGCTGAAGCTAAAAAGCATAAAATGTCAACAATCAAAGGCCAGTTTAAAAAATATTTTTAGGATGAGATTTACAGAGGGTGTAACTTTGTTCATCCCTGAGTTCACCAGAAAGAAATGTCTAAACTACCTATAGACTGCTAACGAAGGGGTGGTAAAGTGCCTTCTAACATCAGGAGGTATAACTATCCATCTTCAGTCAATAAGAGAAAGTCTAATAGTATGGAAAAAGTGCTGGTTTAAATTAACCTGTCATCAGTAGCTTATTATAAAAGCTCTGTTTAATCCAATTTTGTGACAAAATTAGGTAACCTATTCACTTATTTTTTATTGATGTGGAGAAGCCAGAATAAAACGCTCGTGCATATTCATGGAAAAGATGTCCCCCAGTAAAGACCCCCTCTGTGAAATCGCAGGGAGCCGCCTTGATTGGGTCTGGTGCTAATCACCTCCCCAGCATAAAGATTATTAGAACGCATGGAAATAATCTATGTACAGATCGCTGGACAGCTCCTAAGAAAACGTACAGTGGTTAGAACAGTGGAACACAAACAAGAAAAAGATGATTTATTATACCGACAATGTCTTTTATTTATTTTATAATCTAAACAATAGCAGTTTGGCAATGTGCAATGTATAAGATTAAATATAATATGTGTTTACACAAAACAATAGTCATGTGTTCTGGTACTGTCCATAGATTTTGGAGCCAGGTCCAAAGGAAACTAGAAACTATCTTTTGGTATCCTATAAATCAGGACTCTCAAACTAATTTCCTGGAGGTCCGCAGCCCTGCAGGTTTTTGGTCCAACCCTGTTTCAGGAGACAAACCAGTAGCTTTAAACAAACCCTGAGAGATTAATCAGTGGATACAGGTGTGTTCAGTTAAGGATGGAGTTCAGTGGAGGTTGTGTGTTGTAGGTTTATGCACGGTCCGAGTTTACACGAATCAGCGAGTGATTATAGGTATATGTATATGTCAAGTTTATATGTGCACGCAAGCTATCCCACCAGTGTATATGCATTCGTATACTAAAATAACATGTATTTATATGTATTTCATAATAGTGTACTCGTGAATTTCATACATTTTCTTTTGAACACAACACTATACATGTATATGTCAGATTTATGTATATATTGATAAGCGAAGTTTGACTGTACTAAGGGAAGCATAGATTCAGAAGCACAAGCTCTTCCTTTTTAAAAAATGAGCAGAAGCAAGGGTTCCTTAGGGTTTGGTCCCATGAAACTCGTCTAGAAAACACTTTAAGATCATGAAGATTCTGATCATCTGGGAAATGGTGGAGGATGGGGGCTTGTTTATTTCGCATTCAATTTCATTGAGTGTTCTGTTGTTTGTCTCTTTTCTTTTCTCTTTTTGACTTTATTTGCATTATTGTTGGAAAGGTTTATTTGATTTGATATTTGTGTCTGTATGGAATAAAAAACTATACATATAAAAAAAGAAGTTCTATGAATTTTGATAAGACCATACACACGCATTAAATAATATGATTATTTGAGGAAAAATATTATAGCTTCTTTCAAACCATCATAAACATAATATCACGGTGCAGGGAGCCAGTGAGGTCATGACTACATAGACATCCGCCTGTGCCTGGGGCAGATACTGACGGGGCTCTTGAACTAAAAAAATAACTATACCAAGTTGTTAAAGGTATTGCCCCACACTATAAACTTAAGTGAGATCCCATTTCTGATCCAGTCTTCTTCCTTGTTATTAAAGACACTGCGAGGTGGAAATAAAAGCAGAGGGGAAATGTACGGTGCAATAAACTGCTTGTAGATGGCATGAAATCACACGATCCGTTCAAATGAACTGAATCATTTGAGAACCAATCAGTGAGTAGTGAGGGAGCTTCTGGAACCAGTGATGTTTCTGCTCTGACCATCCATCAGGACATGTTCACCCTGTATGAATAATAGTTTTTATCTCTTATCAAACGTTTTCTGGTGACTCTGCTTGAGCTTCTCTGTGCTGTGCTTTTTTCAGTGGGTTCTGGCCAAGCTTGAGGACGCCAGGGAGAGTTTACCCAAGTGACGCTGATGATCTTGTGCCTTCAAATGCTGCTTCTGCAGAGCCACTTTACCCATGATGCAACAGCTCCAATGAATGTTAGCATCTTCAGTTGTCCAGAGAGATGGTGATCTCTTATAATATAACAGCTCATTCAAATTCAGACTACTTTCTCCGCTATATTTAATAATTCTTCACTTTTTTCATGTATGTTATACTGAATAAATGTAGAGTACATGTTTTTGGATGGAAGAGTACATATTACGTGTGTAATATAATATTATATTCAAAGACCAATAAACTGTATTTTTATGATTTGCATGCAGATTTAAGCTTGTAACAAAGCTCGTTCAAAGGATCTGTTTTAACACGTGCACAAAAGTTTTTGTTTCTGGATGTGATTTTAATTCTGTTTACAAAAAAGCAAACAGCAAAAGTTGAGTGTATTGAGGAATTATTTCTATGCAGATTTAATGTAACACAATTATGCAATTTTTTGTTTTAAGAATGTTACGTTTTGTTTATCTGTGTGGATAAACTAACAATAAAAAAATCATATGAAACTAAAAGTTATTCTTAATGGTTGCTGAGGATTTGGGGAAATGTTATGGTTGAGTCATGTGACCACAGGAGTTAGTTTGTTCACTGGGTTAAGTCCAGCAGCAAACCCCCACGTTCTGTTCGTGTAACAGGAAGGGACTAAAGTTGTAATTTTTTCACTTAATCACTTGAGGCTGGTCTTAGAAGAGAGCAAATTCCTATTGACCCCTCTGTTAAAAAAAAAGTTTTCGCTTTTTGAGCTTATGTAGTTTTTTCTTCACAAAAACGTATGAAAAAAACGTTGTAATAAAAATAGGTGAGTTTATAATAAAATAGGTATTATGTTAGAAACATTTAAAGGCGGTCACCGTCGCTCGTTGTGAAGTGAGATCAGCTGATCACTTCATCGGCTCATCTCCAAACCTTTCTCGTGTTTTTAGCCGTACTTTTATTTTGCTGCGGTCAACATCTTTTAGGATAAAATCAGATATTAATTATGTCGTTGGATGGACCCTTTTGTTGCAGTGTTCTAATGTTTTTTGACTATGCTGTGACATTTTCCTACCCTCAATTTAAATAGAGTACAATATTATTTGTTTAACACAAAATGCTGAATAATCACCACATTGGATCTCATTTCACTTGTACATGCTTTCATTAAACACTCTTTTAAATACAAGTTTTAACATGGTTTATAACATGGCTTTATTTATGTTAGTGTAATGACGTTGTGAAATAAAATAAAACTTGGACTACGTATATCCCATCGAAAAAAAGAAGGAAGTCTGGGAAAGGTCTATTGTATATCTTAATTTAATAAATATCAAATAAGCAGTGACAGACAGCAGAGTGGACAGACACTTGATATTTTCACCACAGCTTTTTCAAACAAAGAAATGATGACATTAAATAGTTATAAATAGAAAAACCTTATTTACAATGTTTCCATTTTGGGTAGGAAAACAAATGAGCTAAACGCTTAAACATGGATCTAAGACACAAAAAAGTGTTTCTCGATTATTTTGGTCTTTTAGTAAGTTTGCGGCAAAAATATTTTCAGCTGTCCCTGACGCCTAATTTATATTCTAGCGCCAAGACGTGTTCAAGTAGGCACCGACGTGTAGTCTGATGCTGAAAATGTCTAACCATGCAAGGCTCTTATTGGTTAGCATGGTAGAGTCAGAATATCTGGCGGTTACAACACGAAGAAGACTGGAATTAGATTTTTCTGTTCTGAATTTGTTTTTTTGATCAACACAACCCAAAACATTTATTTACATTTATGCATTTGGCAGATTCTTTTGTCCAAAGCGGCTTTTAAGAAGGGGAGAGACTATATGCAATTTGTTACACAGTCAAAGTCTGACTCTGCTTGCTCATATTAGAAGCTGCATCAACTGATCAATAAACCATAGCAGGTTTTGTATTATTAATATTATTATTATTTTTATAGTAGGTGTTTCCTGAAGAGAAGAGTTTTCAGTTGCTTTTTGAAAAGAAAAAACACCAGCCACAACTGAAAAAAACTAGTGAGTGTTCGTACAGAGCTCTGCAGACAGCACAGAAGTATAAATGCTCTGGACATCTCGTCTGAGGTATAAATCGGACTTCAATATTTAAACTATAAGCTCTTTTTAAGCTGTGTAACGTAGGAAACCTACTTCAAACCCTTCGTCTGCATTTGTCAAAATACATTATTCTCCATGCACAAGGGGCTAAAGGGAAGATGGAGAGAAAACAACTTTTCTAAGCTGTGGCGGTTGTGCTGGCAGCTGCCACCTCTTCCCGTCTGACGCTTCTTCCATCACCTCTTCCTATACCGGCCAATTCTTCCTGACCTTCTCCACAGCCCTTCCTCCAATTTACACCAAAAATGTAATATCTCTTTTGATTATTTCTGTCACATGACCTTTGCAAACCTTTTCTGTTCTTTTTTTAATTTAGGCTCTTTTGATTTTAACAACCTGCACCAGAAGTTTTCTGTCTGCCTCTGCACCACTATTTGCTGTTTCTAAGAGAAAGATAAATATGCTTGTGTATGTCTTTACTTTGTTTGAGTGCTGCTTTTAATTTTCCTGCAATGTTTCAGGCATATTTAAAGCTTTCATTTTGCTTGCGTTAATCAACAACAGCCTGATTAGTACCGTCTCTAATCTGCCACTAACGAGACCATGAAGTAGTTGCTGTTTGTTTGTTAGATATGCTTGTTCTTTTTGTTTGTTTGTTTTCAGTTTGAGGGCGTTCTTTTATGCTACTGCAATGTGTTTGGTGTATTTGTGCTTTCATTTAGATTTGGTTTTAGTCATATTTATTCATGTGTTTTATGAGTGTATTATCCTGTTTCAGTCAATATAGTCTTTTAATTTTGACACATTTGAAGTATATGATGGCAGTTATTGGCAGTTGTAGAAGTATGTTTTCTACCCATAGAGTTAAGATCTAACAATGGTTTGCTTCTAAGGGATCATGTTTTGTTTACTAGCTAACTTAATCCTTAGCTATTCACATTGTCTCTCTTCTGTGTACAGTGAGAGGAGTATAGGTTTGTAGCGCCACCTTGTGTATTGGAGCTTTTTCACCCAGTAAATGTATCTAACACAGGAAGTGAATTTGCATCTTCATGTGATTTGATGGCATTATAAATACACTAGTTTAAAAGCTCAAAACATGCTGAAAAAAGCATGTAGAAAATATCCTGAATATATTTCCTTCCTATTTAGTGTGAAGCCTTTGTGAAATGTAAAGGTGAGTTTTGCCTGCTCTTCTGCTGGACACAAACTAAAGAAAGAAAACTAGGTGGATTCTCGTCGATGCTTGCTTTCATTAACCTTCCACTAAACTCTGAGGTTTTGTGCCGTTTAGACCAGGTTAAACTCTTTAAGGTTGTGTCTGAGGATGGTGTCTTTGACTGCAGCGAAGATCAGTCGAATGTTCTCTGTGTCAGTGGCACATGTGAAATGAGAGTAGATGGTTTTATCTTTGTCTTCATTTTCCTCCAAGTACATCTTCAGTATAAACTCCTGTGCAGATTTGGTGTCATTTTTGGGGCCTAAAACAAAAAGACAAAAGCAAAATTTGCTCCAATATCATGAAAGAAAAGCAAGTTTGTGAAAATAAAGCTCCACCTGTGAATTCTGGGAAATATGTGGCTAGGTCAGAGTGGACGATCTTCTCCTTCAAAATGTCCGTCTTGTTCAGAAAGAGGATCACAGAGGACTGTTGGAACCATGGGTATGTGATTATGGTTTTGAACAGGGCTTTACTCTCCTCCATGCGATTCTGGAAAAACAGTAATAAAAGAGCTTCACTGCTAAATACTTTGTTTTTAAAGGGTTGTGTTGAGTAGGTAGTGTTAGCAAGATTGTGGTGTGTTCGAAGATGATGAATAAATCCAGACATAAAACCATATTACACAGATCGCTGATTAGGACAGGAGAATCGGCACGGCTTGAGCCATTAAGCCTGCACCGGTAAACTCAAATTCCAGGCGTGAGGTATTAAATTTCACGAGTCTGCTTACATAGAATAAGCCCAGAGGACACAAGCGAAAATGGTGAGATTTGGATAAGTGTACTGGTTGAGCTGTCCAAAGAAAATGGCCCTGGCCTAAGAACTCCCTCAGAGACGTGTAGAGAGGGGTAGAGGAGGACGTTTTGTATTTAAGCGCCAAATTGGATGTAAATTGGCTACTGTTTTACATCTTTGGGAGCAGACAAGAAGGATTGAAACCACCTGTTTATCGTTTGCTAATTATTTCAAGACTTTGCTTACATCACATTTCCCAGTTGCAAGCATTTTTGGTGAGCAGTCAGAAGCACTGCCCCGGGGGTGTTCACAGTGTGTTTGTTCACTGCTGTGTGTGTACACTGGGAGGGGTTACACGCAGAGCACAAATTCTGAGATGAATTTTCAAATTCTGATAGCTTCATCGGCCCATCTCCAAATCTTTCTCGTGTTTTTAGCCTTACTTTTATTTTGCTGCGGTTTAATCAGATATTAAACTGTTAAAATGATTTACGCTCTCATGACAGTCTTTTTTTGCCCTTGTTTGTGCCGCATTAGTAATTACGGCACAGAGCAGGACGCGTGTCTTCTGTTCGCATCCGTGAACACACCTACAAACAGACAGGGGGTGCTAGCATGAAAAACCAACAGGACCCTGTGGGAGTGGCGCTAACATGGAGAGACGTTGCCTATATTACAAACCGACACGATCATCAATGGGAAAGCAAAGCTGGCTGTATTGCACCGAACTGAACTGTGTCGTACTGTGTTGTGCTGAGTAATGGAATAGCGTCAAAAGCCTGGTATCAGCACAATAGAGTTAGACTGACCTCATTATCACACTCCGCAAGAACTTGGTCATACTCGCTCAAGGCCACCAGGAAAATGATTGAAGTGACATTTTCGAAGCAGTGGATCCATTTCCTGCGCTCCGACCTCTGACCTCCAACATCTACCATCCTGGAAACAGCAGCCAATTTAAAATCCACACTGACATTTTATAAAGAAGGAGAAGAAGTGGTATAATGGAGTCGTCAGTGCAAACAACATAAGAACAGTACAAACCACATAAGTACAGTAAAGTACAATACAACTAACAAGCAATTAACATAAGGCTATGAGGTAGAAAGAAGGATTCATGAAATGTAAACAGTTGAACAAAACTCCATAAAGTGTAGTGTGCTTAAGTGCAAAATTTAAAGAGATGAAATGTGCGAGAGTCCAGGAGCAGGTAACAAATTGCGGGGAGCTAAGAGTTCAGCAGACGGATAGTTTGGGGAAAGAAGCTCTGTTTGTGCCGTACAGTCCTGGTGTTAGTGGCTCTGAAGCAGCGGCCAGAGGGGTGAGTGGGGTCCAGAATGATTTTGTAAGCCCTCTTTCTATGAATAGTTCTCTGAAGTCTATGCACGTCTGCTTTAGTGTTTAGGAGCTAAACTAGACAATGATGGAGGAGTAGAGAACAGACTCAATGACCGCAAAGTAAAACTGGGTTAGCAGTGTCTGTGAAAGGTTGAACTTCTTCAGCTGCCGCAGGAAGTACTTCCTCTGCTGTGCCTTCTTCATTATGGAGTCAATATGTGTGCTCCACTTCAGATCCAGAGAGATGATGGTTCCCAGGAACCTGAATGACTCCACTGGTGTCACAGTGCTGTTCATTATGGTAAGGGGAGGGTGTGCTGGGGGGCTTATCCTGAAGTCCACTACCATCTCCACTGTTTTCAGGGTGTTGAGCGCAAGGTTTTTAGACCAGAGAGCCAGCTACTCCACTTCTTGTCTGTATGCAGACTCCTCACCATCCTGGATGAGACCAATGATGTTGGTGTCGTCTGCAAACTTGAGGAGCTTTACGGAGGAGTTGTGCAAGGTTCAGTCGTTGGTGTAGAGGGAGTAGAGAAGTGGAGAGAGAACACATCCTTGGGGGGTGCCAGTGCTGGTGATTCAGGTGCATGATGTGAATTACCCCATCCTCACAAGCTGTTGTCCGTATGTCAGGAAGCTTGTGATCCACTCACAGGTGGAGTCAGGCACGGAGAGCTGGGAGAGTTTGTTTCGAAGCAGTGATGGGATGATGGTATTAAATGCTGAGCTAAAGTCCACAAGCAGAATCTTCACATAGGTCCCTGGCTTATCCAGATTCCTTCTCATCCTCCACTGACCTGTTAGATCGGTAAACAAGCTGTAGGGGGTCCAGTGATGTTCTTCAGGTGGCCCAGCACCAGTATTTCAAAGGACTTCATGACCACAGATGTCAGGGCCACTGGTCTGTAGTCTGCTTATATAGGAAGGGGTATGTAAACTCTCTGCAATAGAAAGCATTTCTGGTAGCCCTTTACATGGATGTGGAGTTCAACTTAGGTTTGCTTCAATGTGTTCCCATAGTTGAATCACTTGACATACCTCTGTTCTCATGGGTAAACCACAGACACTTATAAATCATTCAATGAGCATGGTAAGTGAGTACACATTGTTTTAATAAAGAGTAGAACAGATGAAGATACATTTTAAACATGAAGTTTCATTTTTGATTTGGCTTCACAAACATGGACATGGTTACACACATTTGGCTAAAAGCATTCGAAAAATGTTTGGGCCTAACAAGTCACCCTGGTTTTTCGCCAGACAAACACTCATGGTGGATCAATGAAAGTTTGGCTCATCTTATCAGCTGTTCAGAGTGCTGTTTAGTAGGACATAAAATAGCAGATGGGTTGTGCTCGATACACACACCTCATGACAGGAAAAAGTGAAGATGAAGAACAGCAACAACAGCGAAAAGAAAAGCTAGGTAGAAGATAACAGTATTGTATCTTGTTGTTTTGCCAGATAAACAGCTAAAGCAAAATATATTTACTCATGTTCTGATATCTCACAATGCTTTGCATGCAAAAACATTCTTCTTCTGTGTTTTAGAGATTTTCAGATGCAAATAGATGTCTTGTCTAGATTTGTGACTTTTGTTAATGTAGAAAAAAACTGAACATTGTGAGTTGAAGATTTCTTACTTGAAGATGACATTGTCCAGGTCGAAGGGGTACTCGATGATACCCGTAGTGGGTACCCGGACCCTCAAGATGTCCTGCTCGGTAGGAACATATCCCGCATCTGTGAGTCTCTCCAGGTCGCTCAGGTAACTAAAGACAATTGAAAGCTTGGTTAGCAGTCTCACTAAGATGTTTCATGTGTTTTATAATGTGTGTGGCGACCCTGAAAGGAAAAAAGCCGACAAGATAACGGATGGATGGATGGATAAAAACTCTCAAAGTTCTATCTTCCTTTAGCATGTCCAGACATCCAACTTTTTGTGTCTTGATAGTTCAGAGCATTCTATCAACATTGTGGGCTTAGTTGGGAAGAAAATTGTAAACATACAGTACAGCACTTAAAACACTGCTAGCGATCCATGACTTATGGAAATTTGGCAAGTTGAACACATTGTGTACTGTACAGGAGACTTAGCTCCAGGCTCTATAGTGATTACCATTTGAAACACAATGTGCTGTAAAAAAAGAAAAAAAAGGGGGACACATAAAATTGTGACAATACAGCTTTGGTGAGGAAGGATTTTCTTGCATACGTTTACGTTCTCGTAAACGTTCCTTCTAATTATGTCTACCAAATCTCAAGAAGCGAATGAAACTGGACTCAATATAAAGTATAGGAGGATATCTTGGCAATCTGACAATCTGCCTATGTGAGAAATAATTTAGTAGAATGAGATTTGGAAGATAAAAAACAATAGTGCCACACTGATTCTCATTAACCGATTAACATAAGGGACTTCATCAGAAAATAGATTCCAATAGGTTCAGGGATATTTCAAAGTACAGGACTGTGTAATATGTGATGTTGGCACTGCATTTATTTGGTTTCTAGTGATCTGTTAAATTCTGCTGTATATTTGATATTAATGCTCCTCTAGGTTTTATTACTCTTTTAAAAACTCTTTCCTTTTTGTACAGTTTTTTTGTGGTAGACCCTGGACCATGAACTCATCCTTTTTTCCACAAGTAACACAAATGTTCTGCTTCTTTACAACAATTTGCAGAGATCTTAGTATCTAAAATACCATGCAAAGATTTTTGAAGGGTTAGACAGTTAGTTTTTGTCTGCAGATAAATAAACACACTGACTATTTAGCTGAATCTGTGAGCTGATACTCTCGACGGCGGTCATAGCATTCCTGAATCCCAGAATCACTCCACAGGCTCTTGATGGCACTCACTTGAGCCTCATCCAAACTCATGATCTTGTCCACTTCAACATCATTCACCAAAGCACCATGAGCCTACAGAGACAAGCATAGCCAATCAGGATGCAGCAACAGTACCCTGGGGCCCAAAGAGAGCAGAGAGGCTGAAAATAGCCAATTAATGTGAGTCTCGCAGTGTGAAAAACAACAATCAGTTATTAAATGAATAGACAAGACTCGTTTCTTCTATTGTACAAGTCAGGTGAGTCAGGGCTTTGTATGAACAAGTCATTAAAAGAGTTATATGGGAGTTTGGATGGTTTCTCTGCAGGCATGGGGCTTTTAGCTAGCTTTGCACCTCTGCTGTTTAATGTTGATTCAGTGATGCTCATTGCCTTTGGTTAACACTCAGGGGTAGTGATCTGTCACTCGTGAATGGTTCATTTCAAAAGGAACGAATCTTCAAAATTACTTGTGAATAACAATATTCTTTCTTTGAATTAATCGTTCATTCTTTGGCATGTATGGATTGCACTGTTGATGATCAGAAGACAGGTTAGCTAATTAATTTATTAAGATTCTTGTATTTATTCTTTTTGAAAATACATCAGATTTTTTCTGGACGAATGATATACATTTTTCAAATTATTCATTCTTTTTAACAAAAAAAAGAGTCTAAAGAATGAATCGGCAAAATGAACGAAACTTCCCCCTTCACTACACAGGGTACAACAATGACACACCATTTTATAATCTTTGTAGGCTTTGTCGGACAACTCTTGATGATCAAAAACCAACAAGACCAGCGTCTGAATGTTCAAATTCTTCTGCAATTACTTCTTTGCTGTTACCTGTCTTGAGGTCATGAGTATGTATTTTACAACTGAAAATAAACACATCTAATGATGGTTGGAGAAGATGGGGGCTGAGATTTTGATTACTGCTTTGTTTAAGCTATATTAAGATATCGTAAATATAAGTTTAACATATTTAAGGGTAGAGAGACTCCAGTGAGAGCCAGCCATTAACACTGAATTCTCGTTTTCATCTTTTCTGATCCATCAAATTGGTAAGATGCTTTGTTGAGCTGATTTATCCAAACTACGAGCCTCATTTGCTTTCTGTTATACCCTATGGGTTATGTCACTTTTACTCCATTCATGTCTTATCAATCATAGCCTCAGGTAGCCAGACCTTCAGGCGGAACCACAATAAATGCAACACTCAACCAATTAAAAAATCATGAAGTCGAGATCTCATTGGTTAAGTGCTGCCATAATATGGAACAAAACACATAGCCAAACGTTTCATGGGGTTGATGTTTGATGCTGGGTATATCAATGGAGTTAACATGTATGGGATGTGGTACCTGGTTTTCAGCGTTGGCATAGGCAATCTTGAGTGCATCCATCGCTCGAGCCATAGACTGCATGGCAGTGATCATGTTCTGATGCACCAGCTTAATGAAGCCCTTCTTGTCTTCATCAGTGTAACCTGAGCCGTGGATGATCCTCATCTGCTTGATGAACGTGCTCTTGCCACTCTCACCTGTGCCTAGAAAACGAGGAAGACAAATACTAATATATATATATATATATCTCAGTTTTATGTTTTTATAGTATTTTTGGGACATGGGACTAACAGTCCAAGCCTGCCAGTGGAATTGTTAGCAGCATTGCATTTAATATTTATTTGGATTAGACTTGTGTCAGTCAAAATTTCACATTACTATTGAGACATGTCATTAGTCACTTGATTTATTACATGAATTTCCATTACTTCTGTGGACACAATTGACAACCTCTGGTTCCCAGTGGGCCATCTAAAGGAGCAAACAATCAAGAAATGCAATAGCTCCCGGACCTTATTTCACACCAATAAACACCTTTAATCACATATTTGCACTTATAACAGGCTGTTATCTTATGAAATAAACCAACAGTTTTGTTGCTAGCATCAAGTCTTTTTTCTGGGCCACAGGAAAGTGATTAGACTAAGTTCTTAATATTTTGTGCTCTCTAAAACTGTCTCCATTACAATCTAAAAAGAAAGAAAAAGATCAAATTATTCTATTTTCATTTCAAGTGTTGATTGCTAGTCAGTTTTCACTTACAATAGTATTGTGAAACTTTGTTTTGACTGAATTTGCTGAATTACCATTTGACAAGAAAATGACCTCCATTTTGCATAAATTAGCATCTTGAGAATGTCTCTGTGATGTCATGGGCAACACAAATGAAAATGAGCAGATTTAAATGAGTTCACAGATATTAGAAACCAACCAGTCTCATTTCATCTTCAGTTTGAATGGGTTTAAGTAAGCAATAAACTTGAACAATTTCTCTATCAAAAATGTAAATTACATAACAGAAACTGGTCTTTTTCCTTCTTTTTTCAAGAACACATACTTTTAGAGTTGGTGCATTTAAAAATAGCTTTGGTTAAATTGATCCACATAGCAAAAAAAAAAAACCAAGGTGTAAATAAAAACAAGGTGTTGGAATAACAGGATGTCAGCGTTTACTTGAGTTGATATTCTGACTGTTAAATATATTTTATCTTTTTTTGTTAGTGTGAAACGCTCTTTCCACCTTTGGCATTTATGTACACCTTTTATCTTGCAGTTTCACTTGCCTGTATTCACTCATGGAGGTGAGTGAAGCTTTTTTTGACCTTTGTATAGGCACTGTCTCAAGGGCCAATCTCTGAATATGGTCTGAGTCATAATGACTCTACTGGGACTCAAATACACTTCACACACTCTGCACAGGAGAACATGAAAAACACTCACACGTGAATCTAAATCACAGTACATCCATACATGGGATTTCTGCTCTATTAGCGTTTGTTTTTGTTAAAGGGGCATCATTCAAACCTCATCCCTCAACCTTATTTCTCTCCCTCAGTCATACCTGCTTCTGAGTGTTTCTAAGTGAAAATGTGCACTTTAGAAAAGCGACAAACTAGCTAAGCCAGGATATATCATTGCTAATAATTCTAGCAGAGACTGGATACAATAATTTATGTGAGTATATAAGGTGTGTTGGGATGTAAATTAAAATGATTTCCCTAATTTTAAAACAAGACGTGACCAAGATCAGAGACAGCCAAGACTGAGATGATACTGAGATCAGAGCCAGCTGAGACAGAGACGAGACCAAGATCAGAGACAGCCAAGACTGAGATGATACTGAGATCAGAGCCAGCTGAGACAGAGACGTGACCAAGATCAGAGACAGCCAAGACTAAGATGATACTGAGATCAGAGCCAGCTGAGACAGAGACGAGACCAAGATCAGAGACAGCCAAGACTGAGATGATACTGAGATCAGAGCCAGCTGAGACAGAGACGAGACCAAGATCAGAGACAGCCAAGACTGAGATGATACTGAGATCAGAGCCAGCTGAGACAGAGACAAGACCAAGATCAAAGACAGCCAAGAGCGAGATAAGACTGAGATTAGAAACCACTGAAATTGAGTTCAGAGACAGCCAAGAGCGAGATGAGACTGAGATTAGAAACAACTGAAATTGAGTTCAGAGACAGCCAAGAGCGAGTTCAGAGACAGCCAAGACTGAGTTAAGACTAAGATTAGAGACAGAAAAAACAGAGATCAGAGACAGCCAAGACTGAGATGAGACTGAGATTAAAGACAGAAGAAACCAAGATCAGAGACAGCCAAGAACAAGATGAGACTGAGACTAGAGACAGCGAGACAGAGATGAGACTGAGACTAGAGACAGAGTAGACTGAGATCAGAGACAGCTGAGACACAGACGAGACCAAGATCAGAGACAGCCAAGAGTGAGATGAGACTGAGATTAGAGACAGCCAAGACTGATTTCAGAGAAATCCAAGACAGATACGAGAGCAAGATGAGACAGAGATTAAACATGGAAGAAACCAAGGTCAGAGAAAGCCAAGACAGAGATAAAACTGAGATTAAAAAAAACTGAGATAGAGAGGAGATCCAGATCAGAGACATCTGAGATACAGATGACACTGACATTAGAGACTGAGATTAGACTAAGATTAGAGACGCCCAGGCCAAGACCACAATCAAAGACAGGCGAGACTGAAACATGACTGGGAATAAAAGAGAGCTGAGATGAAGATCAAAGACAGATGAGACCAAGATCAGAGACCGAGATCAGAAATTGCAGAGACAGAGATCAGAGACTGCTGAGTCGAGTGTGACTGTTGATTCTGGGTGAATTAAACAAAGACCTCGAGTCGAGCACTACAACTGTATCTATAACACAAGAAAGTTTGCTTTATTTGTGAAAAATATCATTAACTAAATTAAAATAAATTGAATCTCTTAGATCTCATCTCATAGATTGTGGTTTATTTATCTTTTGTTGAGTTCTGGTTGTTAACTAGTTACCAGTCAAGAGAAACAGGCCCATTTTGGGCAAATGATCAATTTAAAAAGGATTGTCTTTGTTTTGGTAGGCTGTGTAGCATCTACTTTGCATGCTTTTCTATTGCCTGAATACACCGAGCTTAGGAGAAGGCAGAACAAATCTTGTAAAATTAGGTAAGTTTTACAGAATTGGAAAAAATTCAGCCAAATACATGTTTTTCTGCCATTCAAGAAGATAGTGTAGGCCATGCAATCAGACTACATAAAGATGCCCTAAATACATGTTAATTAATACAATTATTATACGAACAGTGCGCTAACAGCTCGGTAGATCTATTTTTCACTGAACACACTGTTCCTGATTTCTTATTCCTGTGAGGAACCAATCAGGTTTTAATTAATCACTTTTATTGATGTGAGACTAATGACTTAAATATAAATTGCCATAGACTTGTACTAAAAGTATTCATACCCCACAAGTGATGAAAGGTGTTTTTTGTGAAATAATATACTTTTACACCCATTGAGATAAAAATACTAATGAATAAGTTGTCAGTTGATTGTCTTGAATTAATTATTCATAAGTCAGTTTTTAATGAAACTTGAGTTGAGGTTTTGTGCTTTATTTTATCCTTGATTGTTTTCTATTTTTATGTTTTTATTCATTTGTTAAATATGAATAAAAAAACATGTATTTTTGGAATTTGGTGACAGATGCTGATATTGAAACCCTGGACTCGTGCAATCTTGCTCATTTGATTTAGAAACCTACCCTCCCAAAATCATCCTTTCATTCTGCCAGAGTTATTATGAGTTTTAGAAGTATATTTAGTTACGGTGTCACCAAGTTGTTGTTTTTGTAAAGTCAAATTTAAGAAGTTAAGGAGCATTTTAAAGCCATTTTGTTGTGAATAATTAATTTATTTGAAACATGTCCCCTGCTACGATTAAAATAATCTTAGAAGCGGATGAAGTAGTTAAGCGGTTTGTCTCACCGAGCAGCAGCAGTTTGAGTTCTCTGCGCGAGTCCTTTTTGTCTTTCCTCAGCTGTTTGTCGATTTCCTGATTTATCCTCTGCCTCTCCTTCTCCTCCGCTGACATGCAGCATCCTGCCATGACTTTTATGGTGGGTTTTTTAATGGGTGAGAACTTTTCTCGGTCTTAAGCTTTGGTAATTCAGACGAAACTGTGGTCCGAGTGTGCAGGAACGACAAAAAACTCGCTAAACATACTCTTGAGGAACTGGGAGAACGTTTGGCTTCTGGCGAAGCTGAAATAATTTTGGAGTACCAGAAAAAACTCGACACTCAGGTAAAATCCTCAAAACCGACAGATGATGACGAGGAGCTTCTCCCGCCACCTGCCGAGGACACGCCCTTTTCTACCTCTGACTTACCATTCACTGTATGAGAAATTCGGTTTTTCATCAGGAATATGAATTAGGCTAACTAATTTACAAATGTAGTTTACACAAGTAAGGAAAACCTCCTAAAAATTTACCTCGTCTTATTTTTTTTTATTTCACTTAAAAGCAATCGTTTACTTCTCGAGTTTATCAGAGGCTGCCTTTGGGGTTATAGGCATCAAAATCAACCTTGTAACCAATGACCTGGAGTTATGAAAATGTAAATGAGCACTGTTGGGAAAGGGATTCATTTGTTTCAAGGTCAACTGGCAAGAGCCAAGAAATAAAGAACCCAAAAGCAGAAACCAGCCGAGGGACAGGCGTAAATAACAATATTTATTTGCCCAAACTAAATCATCTCACTCAAATGAGTAGGAAGCATTTTAACCTTTGTGGGGTATTTCCTTTTTAAAAGCAATTAAAATTCACCCATTTGCTCCATAACACATTAACATATATGACTTATATCAAATTCAATCAATATAGAGAACAAATCTTGAATTATTGCAACCAGTCCCTACTAGAAAAGAACATATACGTGTAACATTTTTATTCTTGTAAAAATTAGAAACGGGTCAATTTGACCCAAAGGCCACCCAAGGGTTAGGAAGTTCAACAAAAATCCACTCTCTCAACTGAGGAGGTAATACGAAATCAAGAGTAAGGGTGAAGCTGTAGATGGGAGGCAGACCCAGGACCAGGAGTGGCATGCAGGTGATCAGGATGAGCAGAGTCTGGGAACGTTAAAAAAACAAGCTGTAAATATGAAACCAGGAACAGTAATTTCAAGGTGGAGAAGGTAGCAGACTCCTTGAGGACAAAGTGGCGAACTACCATTTCATGTCGACCGACTAGCAGTGACTGGAAGAGGTTTAAATCCTCCACAGACTCGATTACTCGCTGGTGACTCCACTTCCAGGAGCCAAAGGTCTCACCGGCCACAGCTCACAAGCAAACAATTAAACATAAAACATTCAAATACAACACACAAAAAACCATGACATCAACTTCGAGTGTGAAAAATCTCTTGTCACCCCTTAATGTTTAAATTAATCAGATCCTCGTTTATTTTAAGCATAATGCCACAGTAATATAATCCAGTTACACTTTAAGAGTAGCCAAAATCCGCACAAAATCTAAGTAACTAAAAATTTATCTAACAGTTTACAATAAGACGACAGGAGTTATGATTAATGCATAAACTAACCATCTATTTATGATGTTTTATTCATGCAGTGAGTTAACATAAACAATGAAGTTGGACAAACATTCATCTTCATGTCGGCTTTCTTCCCTTTCGGGGTCGCCACAGCGGAATGAACCGCCAACTCTCTGGCATATGTTTTACGGAGCGGATGCCCTTCCAGCCGCAACCCATCGCTGGGAAACATTCACACACTCATTCACTCTTTAACACTATGGACAATTGTTCTTACTCAATTCACTTATTCCGCATGTCTTTGTTCTTGTGGGTGAAACCGGAGCACTCGGAGAAAACCCACGTGATCACGGGGAGAACATGCAAACTCCACACAGAAAAGCCACCTGCCCCAGCCGAGCCTAGAACCAGCGACCTTCTTGCTGTGAGACGACCGTGCTACCCACTGCGCCACCGTGACGCTAGTTGGACAAACAATGAAAAGGAAATATGTTTTTAATGTCCAGGACTAAAAGTGTTTTTGGCTTACCAAAATATTCATTTATTTGTCAGAAAGGGGTGGATTTTCTGTGTTCCAAAATCCAGCAGGAGGTGTGGCGGAAGCATAGCAGTTGGGGGAACATGAGGTGCACAGCTCTTTTTGTGGAGCACAACCATTTGAGGTGACTCAAAGATACTCAGATATTCTTTCATATTTCCCTTTGAAGGTTATTAAGGGTCCAGTAGTGGTCTGCAGGGGTCAAATATTTATCATCGTTGATTTAAAAGGGGCATTATATATCACCTTTAACCATTAGTTCATTAAACCTGGAATATGATATGAATTAATTGAACTTATAATTAAATAACGATAACTTAACAATGATGTGCACCTAAAGTAAAGTCACCACTTAATTATTAACACAACTTTGGAATTTGTTGTTTTGTGTTTTATCTTTCTCGTTGATGAGAGGGGTGTATGATTAACTCTTCACTAATTAGTTATTAGTTAAGGATTTGCTCATCATTATCAGACGCTGACTTGTATGGTCCAAAAATTTAGATTTTTTTTACATTGAAACATAATGTTGTAACATTGTAAAAAAAACTTAAAGTAAATCAATTAAAATGAAAAGTTTTTACATAGAAAATAGCAGAACAAGAAAATATTTTAACATTGAAAACAAATTTTCATTGAAGAAAAAAAAAGTGTCTGGTTTTTGATCTTATGACATTTAAATCAATACAAATGTTTTTTTTTTTAAATACTGTACTTGTTTGCACTATACATTGATCACTATGTTATGTTCAGAAACACTGAAGGAATTTGTTATAAATTAATTAAGTATTTATGTAATAGTAGTCTCAACTTTGTGTGTTTAAAGCAAACACACAATGAACAATCCAGCGTTGATAGACTGGTTTGGCTAATCTCTGTCGTTACACTGTAGAAACAAACATTTGTTCTGATGTTTCACCCTGTGCGCACATGCTGTTAAAATATAGTGCTACAACACAATGTTCAGTATTATATTTGTGCCTAAGAAAGCAAAGTATGGCATGTGAAGATGGCAAAATGTCATGTCATATACACTCGATGTGGCTTGAGAACCCTTTTTTAAATAGGGAATTTATGGGAAAACACTAATACAGGAGGACATTGAAAAACAGGGCTAAATACAATAGTTTCCTAGTCAAAACAGGAGACGTGGCAGCTACATTTTACACTTGTTTGTGTTGAGGAAACGGTGATGGTGGTTGATCAGGAAATAAACTGTACTATTTCAGAAAAGACGTGCATGATGAGTCTTCAGTAGCCCATGGGCAAGCCCTCTCAGGCACAGACAGACAGGATAAATGGTGACCAGAGGCAGAGAGAAGGGGAAGTGGACATGTTTTAGAGGGCTTCTGGGAAATGAAGTACTGAAGTACTGGTTGTGATGGTGATTGAGACAAAGACCATGTCTCTAAGCGGCTAAGTATAGTTTGCTGGAAATAATCCCTAACTTACCTAATTTCAGGTTTTTAAAGGTAATTTGGATTGGGGTTGTCCATTCTCAAAAAACTACTGTTCTACATGGGTAGATCCAACATTATCATTGCAGCTGGATAATATTGGAATTGAGAGAGGGCTTTCATTTCCATTCTGTTGATAAAAAACTAGTATTTATCTGAATATTGTGGTCTCTGTTTTGTGAAGAAAAAAGGTAATAGCAGTAGCATTGCAAATATTGTAAGAGGGTGCTTTTCTGGCTTCTGATCAAAAAATGACCATTGATTGTTGATAGATTTTGATTGGTTAGTGTAAATATAGTTCAACGAAGATGTCACTGTCTTTGAGACAGAGGCAAGATGTCTGAGGAACAGACTACATTTTCCATATCTGATTTAAACCATCTTCAGATGTATTCAGAAGGTGAATACAAGAACAGAGCTTAGAGATCAAATGTAGAATGAGAAAGTAATTTTTTGTCAAGCTATCACTTTAAGCAAATCTAAGTCCTTTTTGCCTGCTGTATTCAAAACACAAGAGGAAGTCATTTGCAACTACTTTCCCAGTTAAACTGGAGTGAATTGGAGAATCTGGAACATGGCTTCTGATTTCCATGCTATTCGATCAACATATTTTTTTTGTCGACAGACGGCCCATTCGTTAAAAGTCAATCTGGCACGGAAATTCAGAATGATTTTGATGACAACTCATGGTCCAAATCTGGCAAAAGGTTAAATTGTTTTTAGTGCTGCACAAGAGACATTTAGATTAACTTAAGGTTTTTCTTTCATAATTCTATATTTATTCCATTTGTTTTACAACTGTATGATCAGCAAAACTAGCTTCAGCTGTAACTATTATTTTCTACTTTAGAGCCAGACAGTTAAAATAGGTTTTTGCCATTTTTTACAATCTCATTTCTTAAACTCAAATAATGCTTAGGGGTTGTGACTTGGAGGGAAGTAACATACTATATAAGAGTAAACCTTCTCGTGAACTTATGTAGCAGTATTACTTTTAATGGCTTTATCTTTTAAAAAAAATTTTGCATCAGCGTGACCTTAATTTTTACTTTGAGCACTTATCATAATGTGACTGAAATGTGACCGCTTGAGGCTGGTCCAAGAATTGATCAGATTCTCATTGACACCCATGTTTTTACATCCACATCTAATATCTGGTCACAAGATATTTCATCGCTTAATTTGACCTTCATGACAACTCTGAGAGGGTGCATTTTTATCGTTTTGTTCTATAAAGATTTAAAGTTTTGCATAACTAAAGGTGTGGCTATTCAAGTGTGAGTCGTCACCAGCACTAAAATCCCATTCTCATCCATTTCGAGCCACCAAATTTTTCCTTTTAGCCCATTTTTTCAAAGTAGAGATG
Organism: Danionella dracula; assembly: GCA_900490495.1. Taxonomy (NCBI): domain Eukaryota; kingdom Metazoa; phylum Chordata; class Actinopteri; order Cypriniformes; family Danionidae; genus Danionella; species Danionella dracula. The sequence continues at coordinate 17,786,373 of UELW01000334.1, forward strand.
CTTTGTCAAGAAGTAATTCACACAATCTCTGAGCCTAATTTATTTTCTGCTAAACCATTTACTTTATATAACATGTAGATACAGGGCGTGATGTCACCCATAGGTATTATCAATAACACTCAAAATAAAAAATATAAAAAGTGTGTACATGTTTTCCTGTCATTTCTCTGTCAAAAATGGCAATGCAGAAACTTGCAGAAGCCATGCAAAACTTAAGGCGTAAGGCAATAAACCTAAGAAGCGCAGTTTACACCTCCCGCCTCCAGATGGCAATATGCATCGGCGCATAAATGAAGGCGCTGACGTTAAACGAGAAACAACCCCCTTTCAAACCGCCGCGGTTTGTTGACGCTGAGAGTGCGACATTATTTAGTCTCTAGAGAAGAAACAGCGATAAAAGAAACAGCCAAATACCAATTAAAATTGAAGTAAATGATGAATTCAACATTACGTTAACGTTACATATTTAAAGCGTCTCCTGAAACGAGGTTAAAATTGTATTGTTGGTGATTGTTTAACCAAACGAAAGTTTACGAAAGCTTTTTTTCTTGATTTGTTCTTCTCCCTATTTAGTTTATGGTCAGTTATTGCTAATGTAGCTGACTTTATTCACTTACTTTTCTGAAATTTAGATTTAATTACACTGCAAATGATTAAACCTCCACATGATCTTTCAATTAATGAACAATAAGATGCATACTTTATTTAACTCTCTGTTTGAATTACAAAATGTTTTTTTTCTTCTAGTGGCTGGTTGATCGAGGCTGTAAGATGCTTGAAGCAGCTCAGACTCGTCGGCGTGGGGCTCAGGATTTCGAGGGTTATTATGATCATCTGTGTTCGGTTCAGGGTTCTGCTGCCATCCCGAGCATCAAATCCGGCTTTAGTCGAAGCGCCCTGGATTTCAATTCCGACCACATCAGTTTGACAGACTGGACCCCCATACTTTCAGCATTGGCCATTAACAAACATCTCCAGGAGGTGTCCATCAAGAGCTGTTACCTCCTTGGCCCTGGAGCTCAAAGTGAGTCCATAAGTCATGTCTACATGCTTAAAAACCTATTAGCCAATTATACATTGCAAATATACTGGAAAAAAACATTCCTTTTTTAAGCACTGCAGACAGCAAAGCCATCCCGGTTTGTAAAATGTTTGCCAGACATTTTTACATCTTTCTCCTCAGGTGCTCAAAGAGGTCAGAGCAGGAAGAGGACCCCTGTGATTCATTCAAAAAGCATGACACTCCAGCTGTGTAAAGCCCTGCAGAGATGTCTGAGTGAGTCCAGGAGCCTGAAAACCCTGCAGCTGCATGCTCTGCCCCTCAGAGAACGGGATCTCACCACTCTCACCAAGGTTTCCCCTCTCATCTTCACCCATTGGCATTATTATTGTCTTTTTTTTACAGCAAGCAAGTTAGTCTTTTCTCTATAAATAGTATTTATTTTCATATTACAGTTTGAGATTGTTTACGTTTTTTTCTTTTTTTTTGCCTGATATTTTGATTTCTGTGTTCTAATTCAACAATAAAACAACACTTATTGGTTCAGTCCTCAACAGTGGTTTAAAGTAATGTATTACAAATACAGTAATCAAATTACTGTAATTAAGTATTTTTTTTTCCAAAAATAAAAACACAGTGAGTAGTTTATTTAGTGAGTTAGAATTTAGTGTGTAGTTAAAAAAATGTGTACTTTTACTTTTAATTGAACAGTTTTAATTGAGTAAATTTTTCTTCATCCTGAAATCGCTACTTTATTTTATCCTTTGGCATTTTTCACTGGCGAAGGTAAAATTCTCTTGATTTCCATCCAATCAAATCATGCATTAAATCCAACTTGCGAAGCCTCGATGCGAGGTTAGAAAATTGCTGAGGTCCACAGCAGGCTCCACAACGGGGTCAGCGTGGGGTTATCTGAATGCTCAACCTCGACAAAGGGTTGTTTAGTAGGCTTGATGCACAATTATAGATTGCCCTTAAGTATTGCATGCTGTTCATGCTTATAAAATTAATTTTTTATGCTTTTCAGTTTCTAAAATTCTTTTCTTTATATTTTATGTTGGAAATTAACCACAAGCAATCAGAAAACGGCCCTGTTATATCAAGAGACATTAAGGAAATATGTTTCTTATGAAATAAATATATAGGATATATGTTACTGTACTAGTATAATGAAAATGTATGCATTTAAAATTCTAGTTTTTGTCGCACAGTTTTTGTTTGTGTTTACATGACTTGTTTCCTCTGACCAATTCACCAATCACTTAATTAAAATATGGTTGTCAGATTGTACTCGCTGAAAACAGTACAGTAATATCTGAAAGCCACTAAACCTCAAAACTTCATGATATTTCTAAAACAAAAAACATCACAAAATTTTGAGAAACAAACAAGACGATGCCTAGGAGATCCTTTGAAAGATTAAGACAAATAAAAGTCTTCATGTATGAAATAGTCACATTGCTCCGGAACAGGTAACAGTAGCAGTAGACCTAATTCCTTTTGCTATCTTAGACAAAGTTTTGCTTTACAATCAATAATATGTAAGCTCAAAAATATATTTCATTTGTGACACTTTCTCTATGAAAGTGTCATTTATTCATTGATTCAATGTTACACAGACAGGTTGGTTACTATGAAGATTGATTGATGATATTACTGAAAGTGTCTTAAAAAAATACTGAACTTGATATTCTGTACACGTTTTGGCTTTACATAACTACTTGTCAACCCCATACAATTATAGGTGACCTCAGATGAAAATCAAAACTTTCCAGCTGTTTAGACTTGAAGTGTGTGTGTAAATCCCTTTAAAATAATAAAAATCCATCCAACGATTTTATTTTATTCACAACAAATGTTTTATACCCTCTGAGAACGAGCCAGTGTGAACCAAATTCTGTGAGATCCTCAAATTAGTTACCATAAACTCTGCATCTGTTTGTAAATACAATTGACCTCCATTTTGCTCACGAGTAGCCCTGGCTTCGAGGGATTGCAATGTTTTGAGATGTAAAAAAGTACACCACTCTGCTCATTTACTGCTGTCAAAGGAACTTGTGTTTAAGGAGGAAATGCACCGGCAGGCCGACCAAAACATGTGTTTGTTTGCTCAGGTCATTTTTGCTCGCTGTTTTTGAATGAGGGTAAAGGAAGTTGAGAAATTTGTACCAACTGTACTCCAGAACATGTAAGTGTATTATTTTAAAGTAAATAATGAAGTATCTAGCGAAACGATCTCACAGTAGCAATAGTTATTAACGTTGACGAACCTAAAACTCTTACACAAGATCATGCCAGGATTCCACCAAAAGTGTTTTTTACGAAAACACCAGACAGCTAAACACGCCTCCATGCAGAAAGGGGCGTGGTGACTTAGTCATTTGGCCAAAACAACTAGTATTCTAATTAATCTAATTTTGATATTAGTTGTGAAGTTATAATCATCACAATTAAAGGAAATAAACATTTGAAATACATCAGTCTGACCGTATTAAATGAGTTTTACTTTTTGAATGAAAATACTTGAATAAAAAAAAAACTTTCATGACATTCTAAATAAATAAGCACCTCTTATAATAATGTATTGATTGATATTTAACTTGTTCTCACAGGGTTTAGGTAAGAGTACATCTTTGGAGAATCTTTCATTAACCCACTGCCCTATCGGAGACAAGGGATTGGAAGGTGAGTCTTTCCATTTGACTAGGGGATTTAACTTTTGTTGATGACTCATTAAAATCAAGATTGTTATTCTGTGAAAATTCCAAAATATTCAGTATATCACAATCAACCGAGTGATGATCAATGTGGCTGTTCTTCAGTTGTTTGTCAGAGTGTGAAGTATTCATCGGTGATCAAGACAGTGGATTTCACTTCCTGTAACATCACCTGGCAAGGAGCTGAGCACATGGCCAAAATAATAAAGGTACAAACACAATCACATTTCCTCTTATTTGATAAGCAAGTATAATATTATAGACCCATATATTACGGAATAGAATATCGTTCTCCCTAGTCTAGCAAATCTGGGCACCTGGGGGCTGTGTCTACAGTGTCAGAAAAGAGGAACTTCAGAGCAGTGGTTCTCAAACTGTGGTACCCATACCACTGGTGGTATTTGAAAACCGCTTGGTAGTTAGTACGTGAAGCCAGCGGCTGTCATTACTGTGGGAGTGGATGTCAAACAAAAAATGGAGTGGCAATTTTTTTCTGAGGTGGTACTAGGTGAGAAAAGGTTGAGAACTACTGCTTTAGAGCATATCCTCAGCTGTTGCTCAAAGACTTTGGGAGATGGCAGGTACAGTTGGCGCCATGACCAAGTCCTATGAGCCATAGCAGACACCATCTGCACTGACATAAAGATGAGCAAACGACATCATCCGAACAGCACCATGAAAGCCTAAGCCATCCAAGAAGATCCAAAGAGGCTCTGACCACAGCAATGAACTGGCAGCTCCTGGTTGACCTAGACACACAGCTAAGGTTCCCAGACTTCATCGCAGTCACATCACTGCAGCCATGTTCATGGCCAGCAAGTAGGTTGTGTTACTAGTGCTTTCTGCCCCCTGGGAAGACAGAATGAAGGATGCCCCGGGAGAGGCAAAGTATGAAGATTTGGCAGCTGAGTGCAGTAGGAATGGATAAAAAGCACGCTGTGAGCCATTCGAAGTGGGCTGTAGGGGCTTTGCAGAGAGGCTTATACACCGGGTCCTGGGACTCCTAGGGATTTGTGGAAAAGCCATCAAAAACCTCCTGGAGGCAGCTGAAAGGGTTCATATTGGCTCTGGTTGAAAAGGGGAAAGATCTGGGGGGGTACGCTACCTGGTCACAAGTCGGACATGATCACCCCTGGCTGAGTCACCCTTGTGAGGGTGTCTGATTTAAGACCCGAAACACCCTATGGCCCCCGGACATCTCTGATGATGTGTCCAGGTTGCACTGTGAGGCTTATTTGAGTACTGATAGGGATGCACCGATAACATTTCTTCTCTGATGCAATTCTGGTACCAGAGCTAGATAATTATACAAATCCAAACATATGGAATCAGTAAAAGCTTTTACAAAAAAAACTAAACTACCTCCTTTTTTCCCTCCTCTATCTTTATCTTCTTCCTCTACTTCCTCACTGCTTTGGTTTATTGATCAGTTGAAACAATTTCTATTATGAGAAACTGAGATAGACTTTGACTGTGTAACAAATTGCATATTGTCTCTCCCCTAATGTAAGTCGCTTTGGACAAAAGCGTCTGCGAAATGCGTAAATGTAAAACCAGTTGGGGTTTTATTGAAAAGCCAACTTTTTTTATTTTACTGAAATGATTTCTTTACTTTATTTGTTACTTTGCTGCTAATCTTTGAGAGATGCCAAACAAATTTCGTTGTATAAATGCAATGACAATAAAGTCACTTTATACTTTAAAAGTCAGAGCTCTCATCAATGAGTGTGTCTGTGAGCATGTCAGAGTCTCTCCACTCTTTTCACCTTTAACAAAGACACATATGCAATAGCAACTTTCATTTCTGATAAAATCCTTCCCTCAAGATGGAAAACAACAGATAAAGACTAGCGTTTGATCTCTCTTGACATTCCTTCGGGTGTCATGAGTTGTAAAAGACGGCTTTCTTCATCCCAAAAATCTCAAACACATTTGTTATAAGCTTTTTTTAATCTACTGAAATAATAATATTTTAATAATAATTGTTTTGAATATATAGTTGGTGTTGGGTTAAAAAGCATATCAGGTCGATTGAAATTATAAAAAATGAA